>OZ026796.1:0-600000 GCA_964023155.1 Ganoderma resinaceum
AAAAATCATTTGGGACCTTGTTCCGTGTTCTCGGCTGTTTCCGTCTTGACTACCCAACTTAGCATGAGCAGTCCTGAATATCTAACATCGATTTATGTCATTCCGAGATTCTCTTCCATTGGTAAGATTTTCGACGTCCCCGCAACCTAAACTTTTCTTTAAAAAAGAAATAGTTGGGAACTCAGTGCTGTACCACCATAAATTTTGTTTAGATGTCATACTTACATATGTTTCGTAGAAAACCAGCTATCACTAGGTCAGATTGGCATTTCACCGCTTCCTAAAACTCTTCGGAGAATTTTGCTACATTCACCCGTTCGATCCATTATAATCTGGTCTTAGGAAGATCACCTAGCTTCGGGTCTAATAGAAGTAACTTACCCATCACTATAAACCTAGAAAATATTTAACTTCTTAGCCTTATGACTATGAAGGATATCCTATTCTTAATATCTATGAAATGAAGAATACTTTTAGCTAGTTAGTGTGGTCGCTTTCACTAAGGCTTTTAACCTTGCTACTCCTATTAACTTGCTGACCCATTATGCAAAAGGTACGCCGTCATTTATAATCATAAATTTCGACTGCTTATAGAATTACTAATTCAACTATTTCATTTATGTCTAAAAATACATAACTATTTCAAACTTTCCCTCACGGTACTTTTCACTATCGCGAAATTTATAAATACTTAGCCTTAGAGGATGGTTCCCCTATATTCCGACAAGTTAACTCTCGTCGTACTCATTATTTAAACAAATTTTAATTTAATAATACTTATTTAAACATTAATTTTAAAAAGATTTAACATACAGGACTATATTACCTTCTTTGGTTTCTGGTGTGTATTTTTGTGAAATCTATTTTAAATAAAGGCTGGTCCGATTTCACTCGCCATTACTTTCGGAGTCTCGGTTGATTTCCTTTCCTTTCCCTAATGAAATGTTTTACTTCGGAAGTTTAAATATAAAGGTTTCCCTTAGGATCGCCTACATTCTTTGTCAACATTAAATAAATCTAATGAAACTTGATCACCTTTAGGTAAATTGTGGCTTTTGGACTTGTGCCCTCCTTTTTTATAAATTTGCTAGTTTTTCCTTAATAATCCCTTTGAATTACTGTTTGATTGTTATTACTATATTGTCATCGATACTTTTATATTCTTATTTTTTTAAAAGAATACAAAATAATACTAATAAATTATGGTTTATATTAAAGCAATTATGAATATAATTATATGTACTAATAATATAGCTGTATTTACCAGGTAGATTTTTTTAACATTTATTTTAGGTAAATATATTAGCCTTTAAATATATTGTTGTTTAACTACTTTTATTGGATTAATTAGCTTTACCGCTAAATAAGGCTAATCAGAATTGAACTGATAATAATAACTTTGATATAGTGTAATACCAAAATTAAAAAATAACCGAAAAAAGAAGCTAAATTTATTACAATCGATATTGAAACAATTAAAAATAAATTAGGAATATTAACTTCTTATTGTGATTCAATGTATGATGGTAAAAAAATCTATTCAATTTTTACTGAATCTCCTCAACCTTTTTTTAATGCTATCCTAAAAAGAAAATACAGAGGTTATACAATCTGTGCACATAATTTAAGTAAGTTTGATATAATTTTCATTTTTAATTATTTAGGTAAACTATCTTTAACAGACAGATTTAAAATTAAACCTATCATTAAGGACGGTAGAATCATAAGTATTGATATTAGAAATGAGCATGGTATTTCAATTAAATTTAGAGATTCTTATTTAATGTTAACCGAATCATTATTAAAATTGAGTAAAACTTTTAAATGTAACCAAATAAAAATGACGGAACCTGTTTTAATTTCATCTCAAGATCAAATAAAGAAAAATATATTCAGAACAATATTAACCATTATAATAAAGAAGTTTTAAAAATTGATAATTTTGAGGAATGGAAAAAATTGATTATTAAATATTGTGAAAATGATAGTATAATTCTATACCAGATCTTGTTAAATTTTAGAGAATTAGTTTTTAAGAATTGGGGTATTAATATTGAAAACTATCCAACAATTTCTAGTTTAGCTTTTGCAATATTAAGAAAAAAATCTTTTAAAGAAAATATGATACCTATTACTACAGGTAAAGTTTTTGATTTTATTAAAGAATCATTTACTGGTGGAGCTACAGATGTTTATAAATTTTATGGAGAAAATATTAAAGTTTATGATGCTAACTCTCTTTACCCAAGTACAATGAAATCTAATAAATTTCCTGTTGGACCAATTAATTTATTTTGAAGGTGATATTACCATTCTTGACAAAGAAAATACTTATTGGATAGGCGATTCTTCGGTTAAAACTAAAAACGATTTATACTACCCATATCTTCAAATCCATAACAAAATTCATGGGATGAAAAGAACAGTATCATGTAATGGTTCATGGAATATGAAAATTCATTGCTGCGAATATTATAATTCATTAGAACATTATGAAATATCAGTTAAAAATGGATATTTCTTTGAAAAGGTGATTTATTCTCAGAATTCGTAGATGATTTATATAAATTAAGATTATCTTATCCTAAAGGTGATTCAATGAACTTAACTTGTAAATTAATTATGAATAGTTTATTCGGAAGATTCGCAATGAAACCTATTATAACAACACAAAGTTTTATGAGTGGAAAAGATTTCTTTAAATTAACCGAAAACAAACTGTATGAAATAGAAGATTTTTTAGATTTAGGTGAACAGGGTTTCTTTGTCTCTTACTCAGATTTGCTTAGTAAAAAAGATCATCAAATATCAATAGGTATAGCTTCTGCAATAACTGCAATGAGTAGAGTTACAATGGCTAATCTTTTTAAAAAAGATAGATACAGATTCAATTTATATAATACAAATACCGATTCTGCTTTTTTAGATTCTGAATTACCAGAAGAACTATTAGGCGGAGAACTAGGTAAATTTAAATTAGAATATGTTTTAAAAAAAGCTATTTTCTTATCCCCTAAATGTTATATGGGGATAACTGATGATGGTACTGTTATTTCTAAAATTAAAGGTTTTAAAAATGCAGATAAAATTAATTTTGATGATCTTCTAACATTATTGAATAAAGATTGCAAACCTTTAGAATTACACCATGAAAAATGGTATAGATTTTTAGATAAATCTGAAATTCATATTAAAGATGAAATCTATCAATTAATTATGACTGAAAACAAAAGAGAGATTATCTATGATGAAAATGGAATAGCCATTGATACTAAACCATTCAAAATAGAAATAGGGAAAGATATATAAATTATTAATAATATATATTATATGGGGGAGAGAAGACTATAGTCTAAAATAACATTGCTAAAACGAGAATTAAGTAGATAACGATTAGATTTGTAGGATAAATGTTTAAGACAGTGATTATAATATTTCTCTTTCTGAACTTTCTTTACAAGAATACCTGCATGTAATGTAACAATTCTTCCATCTTCAAATTGGAATCTTATTAATAATGAGTATAATCTTCGATGTCGTAATTGATTAAAATATAAATCTATAATTTTTAATAAAGAATCTTCTCATAATAGTTGATTATTAATTGAATAAGTATGACTTATCATACCATTAGGGTAACTAAATCTTTTAACTAACATTTGATATTTTTAAAATTAGAATTGTTTATCTCTCGTTCAAATTAAAAAATTTGAAAAATACCGGAATAAATTCTATTTTTTTATTTTAATTTTGATATTTTTAAAAATGGGGTAATTAATACCATTATCTTTATAAAGTTTTTCTAGAATATAATCGTTAGGATTTTTTTGTGCATTATCTCTTAAAAATATAAATAAGAATATTAAAGAGCAAATAATAAGAAATTGTGCAATTGGATCTAATTCTAAAAAATAGAATAGCATTTCATACTGATAATCATTATTTAAAAAATGATTTTGTGTTAATACTCCTAATTCGTTCATGTTTACTACTTCAGAAGCATACATAGAAGGTCCAAAATACGCTTTGTAACATATGAAACCTGCAGTTCCAAAACCTATTACGAATAATGTTACCCCTACGGCAACCGCTACAACAATGTGTTCATGTAAATTTTCCATCATTTAAATAATTGAATCTAATTTAAGAATAGTATCATCGATCTTTAAAAAAAAAGATAATTCCGTGAATATTCTTTCTTTTAGGTAAAATTAAAAATAAGATGAGGGGGAGAAATAAAATTTTAATGAATGGATTAAATCAATTTGATTGGGGTGAATGGAGGTATTAATAACGGTGGTAATATTGGAGGTAGAAAAGAAGATGATGAAAATAAAGATGAAGATAAGGTTGAGAAAGAAAAGATTGAACCTAATAAAGTTTCTAAAGTTTTAATTGATGCTGCTTATTTGATGAGAGATAGTGATCATAGAAGTATAAAATAAAGCAGATAATTAACTAAAGAAGAATTATGTGGGAATTATCATCATCATCTTGATCAAAGTATAATTACTCATGATAATGAATTTTCTAGTGGAATTGATTATTATATAAAAAGTGATCCTTATACTAATAAAATGGTTGTGAAATATATAATGGTTAATTATTTTAATCATAGTCCGATGTAATTTGAAAAGTTTGATGGAGAAGTATTAGGTGATTTAAATACTGTATTAATCAGAGATTAATATTCATGCTGCATGTACTAATTCATGATGAAGGATTTAGATATTATGTAATAATACATTACCCTGAATATACTTTCAATAGTAAACTATTTTTAATATACGAAGAATATCTAAATAAAACATTAAAAGCATAACCATAATTTTCAGATAATTAAAAAATAAAATAATTAAAAATGAAAAATTTTAAAGAGAGATTTATACAAGATTTTTATAAAATCTTATCGTTACAAAGTGGTTTAAGATGTGGTAATATTGCATAATATAATAATATTAGTAATATTAAGTTTATAAGTATTTTATTAAAAGAAGATTTTCTTAATATGATAAATCCCCCATTTTATGGTTTGATTATATTATGTGGAATGTGTAATATAATTTATATACAATTTAATTTAATGTGTAGAGTAAGTTTGGTAATTTTTAAAGGTTTTCAATATTTTCTAAATGAAATTAATAGTGGAGAAAATGTAAGAATGAAGAAATATTTCTTATTATATCTAATATTTAATGTAATGTTAATAATACTAAGTTTCTCATCTTTAATTACTATTTATCCTTACTTAAATAATTTTAAGGCTCTTAAGATTATAATTATTTATAATCTAATAATAAGTGTGATTTTATATAATTACTTACATGTATTACACATATGAAATAATTATTTATAATATTATAGAAGATAGAAAATACAATATTTCTTTCTTAAGTAAAATATTATTATTAAGTATACCTGGAACTTTTCTGTTATGTTGTATTACAGTATTTAATCCTGAAATTTTAATAGAATATAATATCTATTCTAAAAATAAATAAAAAAAAATTTTTAAAAATGTTATTAAAATAAAAATGTATCAAATATTAGAACAATATTATAAAATCGTTAAAAATAATACTGGTGTTAATATTAAAACCTTAAAATCAATATTCTTCTTAATATTCTTAAGTATATTAACTTTATTCTTTAGAGAAGAAGTATTAATTAATATTTAAAATGATAGAATATTAGAATATGTACTGTTATATGGAAGTATGGTGTATATCTTATTTATAAAAGTAAACACTGGTTTTAGATTAGTTATAACTTTTATGAAAGGAATACCCTATTATCTTAATGAAATAAAAATTGGTAAGGTTAAAAAGATAACATTACAATTTATAGGGTTTATTATCTTAAATGTAATATTAATTTTATTAAGTGTAGTAGTGTAATATAAATTATATTCAGTGTTAAGAGTATGCTATAATGAAATATATAAATTAGTATTTTATATACAATTCAATTATATCATTTACAATCTGTTGTTTATATTTAGAAGAACATTATAATAGCGTAACTTTTTCTATGGTAGAAGTAGATATTAATAATTTAAATTTACTTAAAAAACTATTATTGTTATCACTACCAGCTATTATATTTTTAAATATTGGTAGTGACATAAATTCAGTTTTAATAGATTTAAAGACTAGTCATACTATATACTGTCAACCAGATGGCCCAGCTCCCAGTGAACCTGTAGTAAACACCAATGAACAAACAGTTTTACAGGATAATATTCAATCTGGAAGTGAATCTACTTCCTCTAATAAAAATACTAATGTACAAAGAGTTAATCAGATAAATAACCAAGAAGGTGGGGGTAACCCTGAAGTTAATAATAATATGAGGAGAACCCCCCTAATAGATAGGTATGTGTATCCTAGATATAGAAATTGTAAAAATGAGAATTGTTTACAGCAACTATTTTATAAATATAATAACGATTCATTTTGGGAATGTATCAATTATTTAAGAGAAATAAGAATGGCAAGATTTATAAGAGAAAATCTTTTGATAGAGCATGAAAATTTGGTTCTAGAGGAAAGCTAGAGAAACTTCTTGTTGGAATTCTTACTTATTAAGTGATAAATATCAACCCGCTGTAAATCCTGATTTTAGGGCTGAAAAATTATATGGTTTTCCTATATTATTCAATGGTATTTACGATTATGCTTTTTTATCATCATACTAATAAAATAAGTTTCACACATATAGGTCGAACAGATAAATTTGATAATATGTTACAATTATATTATTTTATTAAATATGAATCATCTATCCCATTTACGGGTAAATCGGTTCTTACTACTAATATGGGACACCTATTTAAGCATTTGATGGATGGACGTATGCTTACATCAAATTAATATACTTTATTTGAACAATTAGAGTCATATGTACATTCGATAGTACAATCAGGTAATCATTGTACACATTTATCTAATGGAAAATGTATTACTAATAAACCTGTCAATTTTGTAAATATTAATGGTTATAAAGTAATATATTCTTCGTATAATGAAGTTGTATGGGGAAGAAGTGTTGAGATTTATAAATTAGTGTAGTTTGATAGTTTTTTACAATTAATATCACATGTTAATAAATGTTATGATGATTGGATTAATGAATGGAAATTATTCGTAAGATCCCCTAATGCAAATACTTTAATAATGAATGATTAATACTTATCTGCTAAAGCTGAAACTAAATATATTGGTAACCATATTTGAAGTGAATTATTTAATGTACACTAATAGGGTTGTAAGGAAAATGGGTGAAGTTTTACAAAGTAATAGAGGTACGGATACTTCAGATACAGAATCACAATTATTTCATAGAGTAGAGTTAAATTCTACTAATCAAAAAGCTGCTAGGCTTATAGCTAATCGTAATTATAATGGTAAATTAGCTGATTTTGGGGAAGAATTTATTAAATATTACAATATTCGATTTTAGTATAACCCCCACCTTCTATTTTAAATGGTTGTATTTTTAATTTATTAATTCTCTTAGTTCAATCGGTAAATAAAGGTATTCGAAACCTTAAGTAGTGCTTCAAGTAGAGAATTTAATCTCCAAAAGGTTTAGGAGTATTAGTAATGAACAGGTACCAGGATTAGGTCTTGTACTTACCTAATAAAATAGATACATTACAATCTTCACCCATACTACTTTTAAACAAGTATTAATAATCATAAAAGTAAAAGGTAACCTTAAAAGAAGGGATTAAAATAATATTGAATATTTCTTTAAAATAAAAAATTAAAAGGGTCGTAAAATAAATTGTACATAGCAGTATCTTTTACTAGATAAGTGATTTCTCTTAGTTCAATTGGTAGAACCAAGGTCTTCGAAACCTTAAGTAGTGGACCGAGTCCACTAGAGAACTAATCCTCCGTATAATAATAAAAAATTATTTGGAGAGGTTTTATAAGGAAAAGCGTGTAATACTCTAATTTCCCCCCCCCCCCCCTATTACTATGATAGATATGTAAAGGCGGTAATAAAATCTATTCTAAAATAATCATTAAATAGGATAGAGAACTATTTTAAGATAGTCCTATCCCCTATTTGATAGGTACAGGTTTTAGTACTGTATTATAGGGGTATAATGACAATGATTAAATAAGTAAATAATTTTAAGAGGATATTATATCTTTATATTAAAAATAGTGAGAAATGTGGAAATGGATAGATTGCTAATTTATATATTAGGAGGAAATATTAGATAAGATAATCCTAAATTTGGCTTAGTCTTAAAATATTTTATGAGTGTAGGAGCCTCATAATAAGAAAAAAATATTCTAAGTTATATCCATTCTTAAACTATGAGGGTGCAGCATTAGTAGCCTTAGTAATAGCAAGAGAATGTATAATTAGAGGAAAAGGTTATACTAATACATGTGCTAGTATAGGTATGACTTAGTTAAAGATGCTTATATGAGATTGTATCAATGATTTTCTAAAACTGATAATTTTGTGGATAAAATGAATGATCCTTCATTCTATTTATATAGTTTCGATAATTTTATAAAATACTTAGGGTTAGTTAACTATGATTATGCTAGTATAGGTACTTTCTTCTTATCATTCTATATGAATGGTGATACTCAGAGATTTGATACTTATTTTGGGGGTGACGAGGATTATCCTAATTTCCGAGATATGTTGAAATATACTGATGAACATTTAAATAAATTAGAAGAATAATTCCAAATTAGACCAATGCTTATGCCTATGTTATGTAAGCCTAGGCTTGGGGTAAAAACTTATACGGAGGTGATCTCACCAATAAAATATATAAAGGAGGGTTTACCATAGGAACTAAGGTACATGCACATAAATTTATCAATGAGGATATAATCTATGAAACACTAAACAATTTAAATAATATACCTTTTCAAGTTAATAATTTATTATTAAATTATCTAAAAGGCGAAGGTAAATATTTACTAAGTAAATCGAATATAGATTTGGAACCTTATGTCGTAGAAAGAATATTAGGGATAGGTGAATTCTTTAGTGATGTCGACAAGTTTTATTTTACCTCATTAAGTAGATTGGAGATCTAGAATTTATTGTATGCCTTATTATTTAAATTATCAATCTGATTCCCTTAATTCAAGTTTAGTACAATTATCTGATGGTAAAGCTTTAGATGAAAATGGTTTAAACTATTTATATATCTATGGAGCTAATATTCATGGTGAAAATGGTATAGGAAAAGTTGATTATTCAAAAAGAATAGAATGGGTATTAGAAATAAAGATAAAATAATAAGATTAGATAAAAAATTTGATTCTTAAAGCAGAAGAAAAAATAAAATTAACAGCATTCTGTTTAATCATGAAAGAATTAGAATCCAATCCATCTTATGAAGTACCCTAACCCTAACCCTAACCCTAACCCTAACCCTAACCCTAACCCTAACCCTAACCCTAACCCTAACCCTAACCCTAACCCTAACCCTAACCCTAACCCTAACCCTAACCCTAACCCTAACCCTAACCCTAACCCTAACCCTAACCCTAACCCTAACCCTAACCCTAACCCTAACCCTAAGGTGTGCCCTTTGCTGAGAGCTTGTCACAATCGATCCAGTCGCGCTTGATCGTCACATATATAGGGTACCGGCTGGGCTGCTTCCCGGCACGGATCGAACGCGCGAGGACAGCAATGTGCCCCATGTTGAGCTGGCGGTCGTTGACACTGCCCCACGTGAGTCGGACTCTGCCCGCCGGGCGTGCGATGTTCAGCTTCGCAACGCCCAGTAGCGCGTCACGGAGGTTCTTCTCGATGCGCTGTTGTCGCTCCAATGCCTCGATGTCGTGAAGGTTTTTGTCGACAGCACTCATGCGAGTGCCCGCAGGCTTGCCGCTTGAGCTAGCCGCTGCCACCGGGGCAGCCACCACCTGTGCATGAATGGTCTGTCTTACGTACTCTCTGTCACTGAACAATAATGGCTCACCGGCTTCGCTTCGCCCTTCCCACTCGTGCCCTGTCTCCCTGTTGCAGACGTCTGGTCGCAGTTAGCGGGCAGCCTTGTGCCGTAATTATCAAACTCACCTCAGCTGCGGGTCTCCGCCTGCTCAGCGCGGCGGTCCTGCCGTAATTCACGGGGATGACCTCTACATCGGACTCTGCCGCTGGCCGTGGCGCCGCTTTCTTGTGTTTCTGCAGGGCGCATTAGACCGCGTCACTCCACAGGGATGCAAGCTGACACATACTGTCTTCTTGGCCGCCTTTTCTATCTCCTCGTCGTCCGTGGTCGCCGCCGTCTCCTGAGCGTATATTCAACCGTTAGCAACTGAACATCAAATCAGATGAACGACACACCTCCACAGGCTCACCATCGCTACCCGAAGTGTGCTTGGTCCGTTTCTTCTTCTTCTTCTTCTTGTCCGCCTACATAGACGAGAGTCGTGGTCAGTAATCGCAACCATCGCCAAATATATTCTGACCTTCTTGGCCTGCACAGATTCCTCACGTGCCTTGCCTTTGTCGGTGCGACGCTAGAGTATAAGCATCAGCGACACGTCTGGTGACTCACATACGAGCGGTATTGACATACCTCCTCGTTGGCGTCCTTTCGTTTATCTGCGGCTTTCACCGTCTTCGTCGTGGCTGCCATGTCCTGTTTAATTAAATAAGAGTGGCATCAGCAATGCGTCCGCGAAGGCAAGTGCGTCAGAAATGTGCACTAACCGATGTTGTCTTCTTCTCTTTCCCCTTCTTCTCCTTCTTGTCGTGTTTCTCTTTCTTGCTTTTCTGGTGGAGGCGCAGTGTCAACGACAGGAGCGAAGCATTTAACGATGAGAATAAAAACAAATGGTACCTTCGAGTTGTCATCACCGCCCTCTGCTGACACCTTTGCAGCAGGCTTCTCTGCGTTGGCATGCTTCTGCGAAGACTGGCTGAGTATGCCGAATGCGAAATGGGATGAACACATGAAGACCACACCTCTATTGCGGCAACGGTCTCATGCGCAGGAGTGTCGTTGTCCTTTGCCTGCGCGTCGCGGCCAACGTCCTGCTCAAGCTCCTCGACTTCCTCGACTTCCTCCTCGACCTCGACCTCGACCTCGTCCTCGTCCTCGTCCTCGTCCTCGTCCTCGTCCTCCTCTTCGTCATCGCTCTTCTCTTCAGATGAGTCCTCAGCCTGGCTCGTGGGCGGGTCTCTTTTCTTCTTGACAATGGGCTTGACGTCTTCCCCAGGTTTCTCGTCAGGCTCAGAGCTGACAGAAGAGGACTCATCACTGGAACCCTCTTCCTCTTCGGAGGAGGAAGAAGACACAATACGCTTGAGCGACTTGGCCGACGGCCCCGCACGACGGGCCAATGTCAGTGCAACCCCCGACGCCCGACGGTCTCTCTTGGGCATGACGCAGTGGGCGGTGTTGAGCTGTTAAGCAAGGTGTGGCAGGCTAGATGGTGGAACAGGGGAGAGTCGGCGGGGGGCAGATGCGTATCAACCACGGAGACACTGCCTCTCTGCACCCTCGTTCTCCCATGCCTATCCTGTCTCCATCGTGGGTTGCATCGATCTGGAGCCTCATTTCTGACGGATGTCACCAGATCAGAAGGCGTGACTCGGTCAAATTTGCGCGAACGCACCAGGCGTGCGTTCGCACCAAAGATGGGTACCGCACATCCATGTATCTATTTATACCATGCGCGCAAGCACATGTCGTGCGTGTCCTCACAACAATTGTTTGATTTGCATATACTCACGACAGCATGTCTGTGTGGCACACTCTCCACTTGCGCGCATGTACCAAATCACCACACTCATGAACATGTATCCGATATATACACGGAAACGCACGCATACGATATACAGTACGTGTCAGCACGCGGATGCACAATGAGTGCGTACGCACAATGAGTGCGTATGCGCGCTGACACGACAACCACATGCTCCTATAGGGTCCTGGACATACATGCTTGAGTGTGTCCTTTGATGTAAATATATTGATGGTGGTGCGCGTACGCACTCATTGTGCGTACGCGCGCTGACACGACAACCGTATACTCCGACATGTCGCGGAATAGATATATGTAATTGTGTCCGGCAATATAAATATATTTGTGACGGTGCGCGCACGCACAATGAGTGCGTACGCGCGCGCACGCACTCATTGTGCGTACGCGCAGGTACACATTCTCCTGGCCAGGTAAACGTACCCCCAAATGTATTTTATATATGTGCAGTTTGTTATATAATATATTTGTCGCAGCGCGCGCACGCACTCTATGTGCGTACGCGCCCCCCTGCACTCTCTGCTCTGTGTATGTGGGCATATACAATTCTCTTTTAACCACACATGCCCCATATATACTTGTTGGCCTGTGCGGACATGTTTACATATATCTGTCTGTGTACGTGCAGTGCATGTGCATCCGTCCGTTGCATCCATCCTGACGTCTGGACATCCCCGCAAATTATACATTCACACTTTTGCCCCAACTCTTCCTATCTGAGCCGGTACCGGTCCGCGTACTCGTCTCGTGACCTTCCTTCTAGCTCGTGCGGTACGCATACCCGCCTGCACGCACGCCCTCATCTCCCGGAAGCATCTTTCAACTTACATGGCTCACTCGCCCCGTATCTGTGGCAAAGCAAACTGCTTTCGGCACAAGGGTCTCCTGTGCGAGGTCGAGAATCGTCAACCGTTGTCCGTATTTCCTCTCTGTCAACCGGTTGTATTTTAACCATCCTCTTTGTTGCTTGCGTGCTGCTTGCACCTTCGTAAACTACTGCACTATGCCATCTCAGCTCGTCCGCCACAATTCATCATTGTCAGAAATATGGGACCAGTTCCGCGACACAATCTCAGACGAGGCTTTGGCTTCAATTCCCGTAGAGGTCTTTCAGACCTCAGATAATAGTACATCTTTGTTCTCTGGTATACAGCATCATCACTCATCTCACTTTGTCCTCTTCTTTCACTTATAGCTACTGCTTCTCGTGCCCCTCGTTTGGAGACAATCAACGAGGTCTTCTCAGACAACGACAGTGATGCAGAGCCCATCCATTCACAGACTTCAGCTAGCTTGTGTGCGTCGCTTTTCCTCTCTCTCTCTCTCTCAAAAGTCTCCCGTGTCTTTGAGTTTGTGGTAGCCATATTCTGACATATCTTGAATGCGTATGCCTTGCACTGAACAACAGTCCCCTCTCAGCCTATTGTTCGGATCTCTGCTTCCTCAGAAAGCCAGAGTACTGGTGCAGTCAATAGTCAGAATGTCGACCACGTCAGCGATGGTGACAACACAGGGGGTGGTGGCACCAGTAGTGACCCTGCGGACACCGATGCTGGCGGGGACACAGATGTCGACGAGGACATGGACATCGATGACCACTCACACGCTCCTGACTTCATTCATCCCGACATTGCTGATCTCGGCACCCGCTGCATTTGGTTCTACGAAGACTACGTTCCTCCCGTCCCACCTCCTACTGCTTCTCCACCGCCCCTCCAACAGCTCCCCAAGCTGTCTCTCAACGATCTGCTGCATGCCCCCCCTCTCTCGACTTGAAGTCTTGGAGATCCATTCTTGCTCACCGCATTCGCATCCCTCTACGTGTGAAATACCATTGTTCGTCTGTTTCCTTGGATCACTTGTCCATCCTCTCCCGTTCATTTCTGCACACTGATTCAATCTGCTGTTTCAGACTCCCAGGACGGCCTCACAGCAAGGATGAAACAACATGTTCAGCAGAACTGGGTCGTGTTCTTTTCAAACACTGAGTCTGTCCACAATATTTATGGTGACCACAGTCCATCCGTCGGAGTCCGTATTCATCCCAATTCTTTATGTCATGTCTGTCAGCACTGATTCTCTTGCATTCTGCGTCCCTTCCCCTCCCCTCCCCTCTGGACCCCATAGCATCCACATGAAGTCCTTTGTCCTCTCCCCGTCTCAATTCAAACCATCACAGACATAACATACATCGGCAACCCCGCTACCGTGCACGGCTACTCTCGCTCATGGATGCTTTGGGGCATAGAAATAAAAACAGTACGTCCAGTATTGTCCTCATCCATATACACTTATACTGTACAGACTTTGCATTCCTGTGCTTGTACAATAATATGCTGACCTCGTTGATCGTAGGTCGTTCTAGTCGGCATTCTCACCGGCATCCAGAAAGCCCACGCAGGTACCTCCCTCCAATTTCTAGTCACCGACAACACCGCCTCTTGTGATGTCCACTACATGCTCCCAGGACCACTGCGCCATGAGCTTCAGGAGGACCATGTTAAACATCTCCAGTATATAGCACATTTTCTCTTCAATCTCCCTTGTGTATATACTGATCATTCTCAATGGCTCTTCAAAGATTGGGCACAATCGTGCAGGTCGTCGGACACATCACATCTACCAGCCCTGGCAGCCCTCATGCAACTACAGTTATCACAACCATGTGCCCCAAAATCGTCTCCAACTCAGTCTTCACATCACACCAGGATGTCGCACATGGTCTCCGTCTAACCTTTGCAGGCTATCTTGTGGACGTAAGTTCTCAATCTCTATTTCCATTGCTTCACCATCGTTGACTGCAATTTTCAATCAGCGTCGGATGGCTGTCCTCAATGCTTGCTATATGGCACTCTTCAGTGACCTCATGGTGACAAAGAACGAGTTCTCGAATATTAACCACGTCGAGTTCAATGATCCACGAGTACAGACAGCACTCGTCATCCTCAAGCGGATGCTATACCGCATGCAAGATGAAAATCCTGTTGCAGAGTTCGGCGTTGCCTGCCTCCTCAAGGTAATATTGCCCCGTCTTGCACGTGCAAAGATCCTTGTGCCAGAAATACTTGCGTGCGTCGACTATTATCAGTTCTCCAGAATTCAAATGTACTGACTTGCCATTTATTCAGAACGGCTGTTGCTATTTCAATGTGGCAGGGTTGGCTCGGTGAACGAGTCAATCCAAACAATATATTGTGCTGGCGTATTGTAGACTTGGAAATGTAGAATATACAAACTGTGTTTAGAGTCGTATTGAATGCTTGTGCTGGTTTACAACATTATTGGTCCACTCAATTATGTGTGCAATATTTAGATGTCGAATGCTGCGCGCACGCATCCACTGTGCATTTGCGCACTTTTTGTGCATCGCAATATATAATATATTATTGCAGACTTATATGTATCTTATTCACTCGTCCATATGTCCATGTCAGATATTGCGCGTACGCACTTGTTGTGCGTTCGCTCACTTTTGGTCATCGTAATGTATAACATATAGTTGTATACTTGTACACGTATATGTACCTTGTTGCAATAATATAGCCACATCGCGCACAGGCACATGCAGTGCCTCTGCGCATTTTTACATCTCAGCACACACTCACGCACACGCACCTCTTGTGCTTGCGTGCCGAATTGCAGTGCCCAGATGATTCAGTAGCTGTCACGCGCAAGCACAGTCCGTGCCTGCGCGCATATTCTGGGGCTGTACCTGACTCTAAGCTAACGTCAACCCTTACCTTGACGAGTTTGCACCTATATAATACGGCAAAGATGGTGGTCTGCCAGAGTATCGAGGCAGACATTCAGAGGGCACATATGGGCCGCTCCTGAGGTTTCCTTACAATCTTCGTCACCCGCGTCGCATCTGTGTGCACCCGACCCAGTCGGGTTCTACACAGCCCGTCCATTGAGACCCTCGCAGACATACACTGTGCCTTCCCCCTTACCACCCGACCTAGTCGGGTTCTACGAAGCTTCACTCTTGCTGCATCTACAATAGACAATTCCTTGCACCTTTTGCCTGTGTACATGACCTGTTAATACAAATTACCATGTCCTGACACCTCATCTCCTTAATATTTAAGCACCATAAACATACTTTTTTGCTGCAGTCATCTCAGCACCATCCATCATTCAACCTTTAGAGTTTGATCCGCGGTATCCATCTCAATTCTCTACTAGGAAATCTCATCACCTCAACTGTCATCAATCCCTTGAACCTTGCATGCAGGGAAGCTTCTATTTCACATTGCTCCCTTCTATTTTGCTTGCTCTTCTCTAGTCTCGACCTCTTCTTTCGTAATCTTCATCAGAGATTTACGCAATGTCTTCTCTTCTTCGCTACTCCAATTTCCTTTCACAACTGAAAATTTACCCGGCGTACATATTTAATCTCCCCATCCTACTTCTTCTTCCCCACCCCAACTTTCATCGCAATGCCCTCCCGTCCATCATCAGTAGTATCCAGCATATCAACGGTCAGCGCCGTCCAAACCATATGCACCACAGAACCTGCGCCTACCCCATCTATGCACTTGCCTACCCCATCTCGCGAGTCCTCCCAAGGTACTATGGTCAACGACCTCAACTCCATGAGTACCTCAATGCAAAACAAGGCGGACTCTCCTGATGCCAGCACCGACGACATCCCTCTCAAGCGTATCTCCTCCCCCATCCTCGACCCATCCATGTTCCAGTCCCGCTCCATCAGTCCCTTTGTGGGCCTTTTTTATTCCCCCACCAATACTGATAGTTCCCCTCAATCCTGCAAAGTAAGTTCTACAACCAATGTCCAGGCCTCCATGCTCAATACGTTTTAGGTTCTTCCACGTCCTCCCACACCCCTTTCTCCCGTTCTCTCCCGTCCTAGTTCAACGTAAGTCCACGCAACGTACAATCTGCTTTGTACCTAATTGTCATCTATCTAGCGTCCCAACCATCGCAAGCCAGTCTTTTCCCGAGTTGCACACGTCTCTCCCAGACTTGGAGGTAATCATCATTGCTAGTCACCCTTTCTTTCTCTAACAAATTTATAGCTTCCCCAACGTCCTCCCACTGCATTTCATCCCCCACCACCTCTTCCTCACATTCATCTCGACGTCGCATAGTAAGTCTCCACGTCCATTATAAGACTCTAGCACCTAATTTCCGTAAAACTAGCGATACCTGGAGCCGAGACAATCTTCCACGCACTGATACCCTGTCATCCTTCGTTCCTGAGTTTTCCGAGGATCAGGCTTGTCACACATGGTGGTGCTGCTGTTAGAATACTGACCAGCTCACCTTCAAGGAAGTATGGCTTGAGGTAAACCTCGAAGAGATTGCCGGACAGACCCTCGATTGAGTCGTCGAAGGGGAGAATGTGCACGCGCTGTCCGTACTTGATGTAAATATTGACAATGTCGCCAAGCTTGACTCACAAGTTGTTGTGGGTGACCTTGTTCATCTGGATCGTACCCTCCTCCACAGCGTCGCAGCTTTACTATCATGACATCCTGCATTTCTTGGATCGAGTGGCTGGGGGAAGTTATATAGTTTGCTAGTATTGTATCACACATATTATCTGCTGTATATAAACAGTCCTGATATATCTTGGTTTCATTTTGGTATTCTGGATACACCCACCAGAGAGTCGAACTCCCGCTTCTCTTATATGTATCCAAATTGATACTCTCCCTGATTGCCAGCTGGCACCATAGCTGGCAGATCGCCATCAAGGCCGCACCGGAGAAAAATCATTGGTACACTTTCCTAGGAAGTCAAAGTTGACATCACTTTCCGTCTCTGCACAGTTCCCACTGGCATCCGATAAGATTGGATGCATATATAGAATAACTACAAACAGGTCTCAGCATCAGATACATATTCTGGTAAAGCTAACGTCAATATCTTGTGCACTCTCTGCGTTCACATCTGCAGCACCCGACCAGGTCGGGTGCTGCGTGGCAATGCTGTCCAGCGCCTACCTCTGCTGTGCAGTAACTGCACTCGTGCTCGTACACCCGACCAGGTCGGGTGCTGCACAGCAACATCCTCTAGCGCTTATTCCCGGCTGCCTCATCTGTACCCATCACCCGACCAGGTCGGGTGTAGCACTGTCTCGGAATCCGCTGCAAATTTCCACCTTCCACATTAATCCTTGCTTATTCGCATTCTTATACCCCTACCATGAGTCGACAGCACTCTCTTTTATGTTGTTATCCGACGTCTAACACAATGTAACCCTAGGGTGGGGGCATGTAGCCCTAGGGTTGGGGTATGTACCCCTAGGATTGGGGCTATTCCATCCCTGGGATGGCTCACCAAACAGTGTCTAATAACCCATTGTCCAATGGACATCAGGTAGGCCTCCATGCTTAGGGCCCACTCTTGGTAGTTGGGGCCAGTAAGCGTGTTGGTGACAGCGGTGTAAAGCGCGTTCGACATGGTGATCGAAGGTGTGTTTAGAGTCTGGAAGAGAGACTAGTCAGTCAATCTCATCCAAGACAAACAGCGATGGCAACAATAAAATGTGCCGACATAGGTTCCCCCTCTGTGGAGTGGCAGGCAGCGAGCGAGCGCACCACATCCGACTCCACTGCTGTGGATGGCAGGCAGCGGGTAATCGCGCCACATCCAATCCACAGGTTGTCTGCCGTAACGGTGACAAGGGATGTCCCGGTGAGCTGGGAGCCAAGTGGGTTGCAGCACGCAGTGAGCGGCGCAGTTCCCACGGCATCGACCAGGGCTCATAACCTGTTGAACTCGGTGCCCGGAGGCAACACCGAGCTGCAACTCTAGCGGACGCACCTCAACTCACCTGGATAGGCTGAGGCTTGATTGATGTGAGGGAAAGAGAACAAGAAGTGTTATTGTACAGCTCCGGGGGAGCTGTCCTTATATACTAACTAATGTACAGGATTATATAAGGGGACTTGTGATCACAGCAGTGATCACAGATACATTCCGAGTAGCTACCGAGCAACTGTACAGTATACATGCCATAAAAGGCAGCTTGGCGCCTAAGAGGCTATGTGCTCGGTCCGAGTCTCCGACAAACCTTATTTCTCTTGACAGGTGCCATCAGTCTCGGGACCTCGGACCATAGTGCGGTCTTTACAGACACGCGCTAGCTCAACAACACAGACAAGGAGGACCCTAGTATATATATAGACTAGGCATGTTGTCATCCATGCAACACCATGTCAATGTGAGCTGACGCAGGGTGTCCTCGTCAGCGCATTTTTGAGCGTCTTCATCTCATATAGACAAGGAGGGTCCTGGTCTACAAACAAATACAGCTATATTTTGTGCGGTCAAGTGACATCCCCGTCAGCGCACTTTCATTACACTCTCATCTGCACTGACCACAACATGGCTCATCACTGCAGACACATGACCCCATGGCATAAGTGCGTGGACCAGACATGGTCCCGTCCACGCAGACAAAGACATCACTCATCTACGCTGACCAAGGGTTGTCTCCTCAGCGCAGATGAAGAGGGGTCTCATCAGTGTGGACGCAGACGTCGCTCATCAGCACAGACCAGGACATTATTTGTCCATGCAGATGAGCAATGTCTTCATCTGCGCGGACCAAGGGTTGTCTCATCAGCGCGGATCAAGGGTTGTCTTCATCCACACGGACCATGGGTCCTCTCGTCAGTGCGGACAAAGAGGGGTCTGATCTGCGCGGACGGGACCATGTCTGGTCCGCGCAGATAAGATGACCCTTGGTCTGCGTGGACGAGGATGTCTCCCATCAGCGTGGATCAAGAGTCATCTCATCAGCGTGGATGGGACCATGTCTGGTCCGCGCGGATCAAGGATCATCTCGTCCACGCGGACATGGTCAATGTCCTCTGCGCGCTTTACACTGTCGACCCTTCTAATTTTATCACCCTAACCCTCACCCCTTCTCCTTTACCCCCCTGTTCATGTACATCTCATGTCATTCAATGTAACATAGTCCATGTAATGTTTCAATCATTTCTGATGTTATATCATTTTCAACTATATCGCAAACACACAGAACTCAATGAATATAAGCAACATACAACCCTATCAAATCATGCAAAGTATTATATTACATCATTGCGAGGACACAGTCAGCCTGCTTCCTCGCATCATTCCTGTCGTCATTCTCCATGTCCCGAGGATGCAGACCACCTGCCTCCTCGCATCCGTCCTAATCCTACCTACTGCGAGGACGCAGATACTCCTGCATCCTCGCATACATTCAGAATATTCCGACCAAAACCCCACTCTAACCCGAGGCCCCCCCTACTTTGCACCCTATAAATGCTCTTGTTTCTCTGCTTCCTTTCTCATCCCCCGCCTCCGCCCCACCCGCCTCCATCCCCTCCCTCCAATATCTGTCCCCTCTCTGTCGTCATCATCCTCCTCTCCTCTTATCTTCTCTATCCCTCCTATCATTTGTCTCTCCTCGCTCTATTCTGCTACTCTCTCAATTATTTATTATCACATTAAATGTAATACACAGCTTTCGCATTTGTACATATGCTATCTAATTCAGTAATCTCATCTTTGTTCTCTCTTGCTTATTGATTGCGCCCTCGCAGACATCCTGCATTGGCGCATATGAATCCAATTCCCATGTCACCCCACTCTTGTGCGCCGACGCAGTCATCCTGTGTTGGCACAACATTCTGATATTGCTCTGCCCCAAACCCACCTCTAACCCTAATCCCCCCCAACTTTACCCCCTATAAATCTAGAGGCTGAACACGCCGAGTATGACAGGGAAGCAGTTGGGGATCAGCTGGGTGAGGTTGAGCAGCATGGAGCAGAGCAAGAGGTGGTGTCCGAGTAGTACAGCGCCAAGTATCGTCAGCTACTCTCGCTTTCTTCTTTCCACCATTCGAAACCTCTTACATTTATACTCATTTATACACAGAACTCACAATCATTCTCGTATTCGCTCATTTCCGTACTAAGTCTACACAGCTCCAATAATGATAACCCTGCTTGTTCCTGGCGATTCCGGCTTTCGCTCTGCCCCCATTTAGCGCCGGTCCATCCCCATCACGCCTTGACCTTTGACCAATGGTCATGACTGTGCTGACCGGGTCATGACTAGTCATGATTCGGTCATGACGGGGTCATCGCAACACTGGTTCTCATTAGGATTGATGCGCTTCTTCTCGCTCGCCGGGCAGCACAGCTCCGTCTCGAGACACTGTATCGCCTCGTTCACGGTGAGCGGCTCCTCGTCCGATCGCTCGTTGAAGCGCATCCAGAAGGACTTGCCATTGTCGTCGGTGTCGTACTGCTTGAGATACTCACGCCAGAACCTCTGCCGGAGCGCGTCGTATGGCTGGTACTTCGCTCCGCTCATATCATCAGCACAACATCACCCCTTGTGGAACAAGACAAAATGACACTACCTGAACGTATTGGTCGGTTTGTGCTTAGCCTCCCAGGACATCTCCTTCGCCGTCGACAGCGGGAGCGTGAACTCCGTCATCGAGTGCATCCCATCCTCCTCCGCGGGGTACAGCCCCGCCCGGTCGCCCCCCCTCGGTGCGCCAGCAACCGGCTGCCCGACGTCGAACGACGCGTCGCCGACGTGGTCGTTCGATGACAGCTTGTCCCGGTCGAGCACGGTGAGCTGCACCTTGAACGTGGTCTCGTACCGCCGGACGTGGAAGAGCATCTTCTCGTCCCACTGCGGGTTCAGCGGGTGCCGGATCACACACGTCCGGAACACCTTCTTTCCGAATGACACCACCACGAACGGGTCCATGTCCCAACCCCCGCGCGTCACTGCCATTGCTAAGCCATCAGCGCGAGAACTCAGCAAAGAGAGGGTGACAGAAGGACGCAAGGCGAGACGCGCTGTTCTTGAGCTTCGGGAGGTCCTTGGGGCTCGAACGTAGTGGCGCGAGCCACTAAGTACATTTGCCTTCTTCACCCGCGGCGCCTCCTCCCCATTGACGTTCATCCACTCCTCCTCACCCTCCCCGCCCATCTCCACGTCCTTGTCCACATCCGTCTGCGCCTCCTTCTCGCCGCGCTGGCATTTCCGCTTCGATCCCGCGACCTTCATGAGCATCTCGGCGCGCTCCTGTAACCGATTGAAATTGAGGCCTGCCTTCATCATCTCTGTTGTCAGCTCGGAGAGCGTGGCGGCCGCCCGGTGCGGCGCAGCGCAGCGCGGTTCTTCATCCCCTTCTTGGTGCTCTGCGGAATGAGCTTCTTCTCGCACATCGCCTTAACGGCAACGACTTCGCACTCGTCCTCGGAATTATACTAGGAGACTAGAGTGCACATCGTCAGTATACCAACACGAACGCAGACCAACGTCGCAAACTTACCATCCGAGTCTCCGACTCTGTCGTATCGGAAGCCCTCAGCCTCGAGCTTCTCTTCCTCCCACTCAAGCGTGTCAAGCTCCTCCAGGACAGTGTCGTGGTCGACGAAACCGGCGATGTTCTTGCTGTCCATGATCCCGGGCATAGCATTGCCCTTCCACCCCTCATTTTTGAGCCCGTGGTTCTTGACAGGTTAGCAAATATCGCCTCCGATGTTACGAACACAGGGCATGCAAGCACTAGAAGACAGAATCCCACAACGATCACGACCGACGAGGCCTAACGATCTGACATTGACGACGTGGCCTCGGCCTGTTCAATTGAATGCGGTAAACGTCAGCAGCAAGTTCATCCTCGTATGTTGCCCAATCCTCGAGCATAAGGCGTGAAGTAGATGGCGCGCGAGCCCGCCGGATGGCGATACCGCATCAGGCCCTCAAGCACTCCAAGGACGATGCTGGCGTGGAGTACATCGAGGTCGAGGCAGACATTGGTGGCAAGAACGAGAAGGTCGTGGTCGACGGGCCGCAGGAGATCGACCCTCCGCTCGTGGGCGCGCTCCTGCAGCGCAACCGCCGCACCGCCGTTGGGGATCTCCAGGTCGAGTTGGTCGAGGCGGCCTGGCTTCTGGAAATGTTTGTTGAAGGCGCTATTATCCACATCGCCGCCTCCGCGGCGATCCTGCGAAGAACGAAGCGACATGACATGTCCAGCAAGTGGGTGCCCAAGTGCGCTTTCGGCCCGGGTACATGGGATTGACGAACGCGGTACAGGCGTAGGGGGTTCCAGCTCGTCAAAGGCCAGAAGAAATATGTGAGGCGCACCTAGTTTGTCAGCCCGAAGGGCATGCGGATGTAAGACTACCTTGAGTCCTTCGGCGAACTCGTTTGAACACGGTCTAATGACCTGCGCGGGGAGGTAGTCGAGAGACATGCAAGGCGATGACCTCTATGCAGACTGTAAACCTACTATAATCGTAGATTCCGTTTGCTTGGATATAACGCACCAATACTGAGGTGAGCCGACCTGGGCGAACATCCAACACCTCTTGCTTCGAACCGCAGGCCAACATTTAGCTACACAGAATCCCCCACTGTCTCCCTAGAACCTTGCCCGCATCAAGGGAGTTACACGATAAGCAGGGAAAAACATACCTCAAACACCCGGTGCTCGCATCATCTCCAACACATCGTACCCTGAAGCTTGCGTCCCACCAGTCGCGACACCTTGATAGCGACCATTCGCACATATGCACGCACGCAAGGAAAGTAAAGTTGAGTGGGGATGGATGATTACGGATTGCGGTGGAAAATAAAACACAAATGCAGGACAAAACACGATGATTAGCTCGACGGTAGGATGCAGATGATAGCAAACTTTTATAGCGTTGTGGTGTTGTAAAACGCGGAAGCGTATCACCGTACGACCTCCTTCCAACGCCCGCATCCTCCCGTCCCCCAACCCCTCCGCACGCGCACGCGCCCACTCCCTCACCGTCTATACTCGACACGGACCAAACCAATGCGGCAGGGAGCACGCCTACTCCTGGATCTTGGCGAGGATCTCCGAGTCGCGGAAGAGGTAGTACTCCTGTAGGCACAAGTCACACGTTAGCGACGAGCAGGACATGACACGAACGCAAATTCTGCCAACTCACTTCCTCGCCAACCTTGATGGGGCTGCCGCCCCAGCCGGGAAGGAGCACGCGGTCGCCAGCCTTCACGCTCACTGGCAGAACGTTACCATCCTTGTTGGGTGCGCCGGGGCCGACGGCGATGACGGTCGCCTCAGGGAGGGGGTTGTTCGTCGTCGACGAAGGGAGGAAGATGCCGCTCGCAGTTTTCTAACAGCAGCTTCACTCAATATAGGTGATAGAAGGATTGGGAAGAGGGAGGCGTACCGTCTCGGCCTTGAACCGCTGGACCAGGACGCGGTCGAAGAGAGGGATGACCGACTTGATGGACTTGAACGTCGCCTGGGCAGCCTGTACCGTGACGTCCTTTTGTCAGTACATGTTGTCCGACCGGGCCACGCGGACGAGGCTGACCATTTGTACGAGAGAGAAAGAAAGAGACTCGGGGGAGGATGTGGATGTGAGAGTACAGAGCAGGAGCGTGTCAAGTACCTGAAGCGCCCGATGACCGGCCTTTCCGACTTTTGTACCAGCTTATTTGCACAGACGCCCGACAAACAAACAAACGGGCGAATGGTCTCGAATCCCGCTTGTCCCCCGTTCGCAACCGTCGCTTCGAGCTCCTCACATCCCTTGGACGTTGTGCCGAGCGTATGGATTACTTGGTACGTGGTATAGGATGTGTGTGCTAGCGTAGACTACATTGCGGGATTGGATGAGCACGGATAGCGACAAGATCGAAAGCGGAAATATGTACTTAATCGTAAAGGTATGTATGGACGTGAGCAGCGATAAACGATGGAACATTGAACTGCAGCGAAACTATAGACACAAATGGACTGAGATGGCTTCTATTAGGGTAACTTATACGCGGACCGGGGGCGGATTAGATAGACGCGAGAGTGTGCGAGGATGTGGGCAAGAAGAAAGAAGTAGAATCAAGGATCCCGGAACAAGTCAATGTCCGCGAAGATGCGAAAATAAAACACAGAGGCGAAACAAGGTAAAAAATGAGTGTGAGGGCACGCACACAAACGCATCGCGTCTTCTCTCAATCCACCGCCATGTCCACGTCTTCGTTTTCCGGCAGCCCTTGCGACGCCGCCCCTCCAATCGGCGACACGCCAGACATCTCAACGTCCACAACTATCGCCGACGGGCCCGCCGTTTGTCCTATCAAAGTGGTCGTTTGCTCCCGGTTATCCCGCCCGGCACTGCGACCACCTTCCCGCTCGAGCCTATCCATCGCCCGAGAGGTCATGAGCTCACGCGCAAGGTGCCGACGCGCAACGTCTGGCTCCTGGCGTAGCAGGCTCGCGACCCTCTGACTCCGGTCTGCACCTTGAGCGTTCGCAGCGTCGTTCAGCCATTGCGGTGGGGGCGCGTTGCCCCCCCGATACGTCCACGTCCCGTCAGCGAGCGCGGCAGCAAGAACCGGCAACGGTGTCCGACCTGCGCCTGCGCCCGTCGTTTGCGTTGCCGTCGATGTTCCTGCGTCGGCCGTGGTCTGCGTCGCGGTCACGGTTGCCGCAGCGGCCGCTGTGTTCACGCGGATGGTCTGCTGCCTCTCCTGCGCCAACCTCATCTCCGCGGCCAGTGCCCGCCTCTCCCTGTCCCTCGCCTCTCTCCTCTCCGCGCGCCCCTGAGCCGTCGTCCCAGCCACAGCCGGGGTGGTCGCCGTAGCCGCAGACCCAGGTCCACCTCCCGCACCACCGTTTCCCGTACCTCCGCTCCCACCAGTCCGTGAATGCTCACCGCCATGCCCATGCCCGTGACCGTGGTGGTGGTGATCCCCATCCTCCTCCGGGTCCTTCGCGCTGCACCAAAACCGGTGGCCCTCGCTCCACGCCGTACTCTGACACTCCTTCCCGCAGTACTTGGCTTTCCGACACCTCCGGCACTTGGCGAATTCGCGCGGGAACGACTCCCACCGTCCACAGAGCACTTCGCGACGACACCATGATCAGCACGCTAATTCACGAGAAATACTGAATAGGGGCGACACTCACTGTTCGCGCATTGCCGAATCCCGCCGCGGCTATCGTCCTTCCGACACGCGTTGCGCATGATGACACCCGCCCAGTACTGGATCTCCGGGGGCAGGCTCGGCGGAGGGTTGGCCGACTCGAGCTCGGACGAGCTGTGTCGGTACGTGAACCGCTCAACGAGCGCAAACACGTTCGTCATCCGCTGCGGCGGGGCGTTGTTGCCCGTTGCAGCGGCTCCCGTCCCCGACGGACTCGCCGACGAGCTAGATGCAGCGCCGGAAGCAGCTGCGGCAGCAGAAGCCCGCTCCTTCTCCTTCCCTCGGCCGGTCGCCGAATTGAAGGCTTTCATGAAGGCATTAACGTCCTTCGCAGGAGTCGAACCGGAAGTGGATGACGAGGAACCGGCAGTCGCCCTGCTCGATGATCCTGAGCTGCCCGGGCCGGATGCGGACCCGAATCGGCCATCGTTGGAGAGCTGTGCGGTCGCGGGGTGGAAGCTTGTGCGCGGCTTGTAGAAAGCCTGCCGGCAATGGGGATACTTGCTGAGATACGCGAGGAGCTGAAGACTCAGCAAGACATCCTCGTCACGATAAGGGCCGGACTCGACTTCGCGATGATGATGGTGGTGATGGTGCCCGTTACCGCCACCCGCATTCGTCGCGGCGTTCGTCGTGTTCGTCGGGCGGACGGTGTTCTGCCGAGCGGGTGTATCCATCGCACGCCCACGCCCATCCTCAGCGGCGGCGGGAGTCAGGAACGTACCCGGGACTTGACGCGCAGCCGTCATGGGAAGGTTGGCAGTCCCCGCCCGAGGTGTCCGCTCGCCTGCGCCCGTAAGACCGTCAGCAGTTCGAGCCGGAGGGCCATCGAGCGCACCTGGAGCTCCAGGAGGCGCACCCATTGCAAAGTCATCGTTCGTCTCGAGAGACACAATCCCATCCTCCACCCCAACCCCCGGCACTACCCCCTCGTCGTTGATGATGATGTGTGCGTCAGATGGCAAGTCGATCCCCGTGGTTCCAGGCGCAGGGGGAGCGCCGGTGTCTGACACGATGCCAACGGCGCGACGGGAGTGAGTTGCGCGGATGGTGCCAGTCTCGCTGTGCTGTCGCTCCGGGGAGGGTGAAGGGACATCGCCGTCTCGGCTGGTGTCCATGTCCACGTCGCCATCATCCTCGGTCTCTGTCTCCGGTCTCGAGTTGGCGGCAGATGTCGAGGTCGAGGGACCGGCCGAGGCACTGGGCACATTCAGTCGAGATCGATGTACTCGCCGCGTGGTGGTCGTTGGCTGGTCCCATACGGGCCGCGCGATAATCGTGCCACTACGATCACGTCCTGGTACTACGACCGAGCCAGTTGGGGTGTTGGAGCCGTTGGGGGTTGCGTTTGTCGATGTTTCTGCAGAGGTGTCTGTGTCCTGGGCACGCGAGGCGCTGGGGATTGCCTGATCGGTCTGCATGGGTTCCTGGGAGGGGGAATGACGTTAGTCATTCGTGCCCGGCACTGAAGAACGCTCAAATGCATGCTGAACAAGCTTGATGTGAATGTTCTCGTAACGTCCATAAACGTCGGAGACGTCGCATTGAGCCACCGTTAGCCACGGTACCGTCAGGAGACGGAGGCCATGCGGATGCGGACGATGCACCACGGGGACAAACCCCACAGAAGACGTGACGATATGGAAATGAAGAAACGCACCTCTCTCGACATATCAGCACTGCTTACCAAGGAGAGGTCCACGAGAGAGGGTCTAATCGTTGGTTGCTCCGCTGCGATCTGACGCTCCAAGGCCCGAGCAATCGCCGCAGCCTGGTCCCGTTGCCTCTGTTCCATTTGAGCCTGTCGACGCGCGGCGCGCTGCTCGCGTGTCTCCCTGGGCATACCGTTCGCGGCGACGCTGGGACCGACGGGGAAGCCCTTGCTGGCGAGCCATGCCTCAAGGATGCACCCGACGACTTCCAGAGTTCCCGCCTGAACGACACGACTGCGGATGGGTTCGCTGCCGCGGACGCCGATGTTGACGATGCACTGGAAGGCCAAGGAGAAGCGGTAGGCCGCGTGCTTGTCATATGATTTGGGGAGGAGGGTCGGGACGGGCTTGGGCGGGTGGGAACCGGGGGCGGCGAGACCGTAAAATATGGCGGGGTTTTCTGGGGGTGGCGGAGAGATGCAGAAATCGTGGAGGATGCGGACAAGACGCTCGAGGCCACCATCCATGGTCATAATCTCGCGGATGCGGGGAGATGTTGAAGTAAGATAGACGAGGTGGGTGAGAGAGTTGAACAGGGGTAGGGACGAGTTTGTGTCGAGCGCTGCGCATGGTGTCGTCGTCTCGCGATAGTCTGAAAACGATGTGGGGGGATGTACGTACCTCGTCTGTCGTATAGCTGAGAGGAGATGCAGACACAGGCCCTGTTCTGGGCTGGAAACGCGAAGTTGGACTCCCGCATGGTGGATGGGCCGGGCGGGCGATGGCGGTGTGAGATGAGTGGGATTAGATACGAGAGAGGAGCAATGTGGAAGACGTAAAATGGGTCGTGGTCGTTGTGTGGGACGTCGTGGACGGTGTTGGAGCAGACGAGGGCGGCCAGGGCAGGCGATCTGACTGATGTCTTGTTTGGCCTTGTTTGTCTCCCCGGTGGCTGTCCTTTTCCAACAACACTCGTCTTTCAAACAACACCACAAAAACATATCCACACAGTTGTTGTTACCGTCGAAGGCCTATGCGAACTCATTGAGTATAATCCAAGCCCACTCTTGTCAATGTCCTCATCTGTACCCGGACAATTTGCGTGCGCATAAAACCCGTACCCAAATTGAGGGGAAAGTCGTCAGAATAATACCCAGGAAAGGCCTCAACATGTATATAAAATAAGACTTTGACTATTTGAGTGTCAAATTCGGATATGCAAACAGCGCGGCGGAGTACGGGCATGCCTGTCGAACTCGGACATTGGTCAGACGACCCTCGGGGCCCCGAGCTGACCAACTACGGACCTACAGGCATGGTCCGGGGGTGCGAACAATGCTACGGCCTGCTAATTACGCTCTTTAGAGACCTTGAGTCGTTATTGAGAACTTGGAACAGGTCATTGCGACTCGCCTTGGATGTTTACAGCACGCGAGCAGCGCAGTGTGGCGTCGCGATCAGTGCGGCGCGCGGTGGAAAGAAAGTTCAAGGCAGAGCGCGGCGTGAGAAACTTACAGTGGAACTGGCGCGACCACGTGATGGAGGAACGCGGTTGAATCTGCGCGACGCCCCCCGAGTGCCAGAGCGGCCAGTGACCGGGGTCTGGAGTGACCCTTCGCTCGCTGCAGCCATCGCCAACGTCGTCCCCGCCGTCGTCCTCAACATCGTCCTCGCTCTTGCTCTCGTCGCTCACAACCTTCCCCCCATCGTCCAGGACGTTCCTCGATACCCGCCTTTTGAGCCCGTCGCCCCAGTGGCAGGCGGTCACACTCGTTCTACCTACCTCCATCGCTCCTTCCATCACCAATGTCCTACTCCAGAGTCAAGATTGCTGCTCGCCTCCGTCCCGCCATCCCAGGCGAGCCTCACGACAATGCCATTCGCGTCATCCACTCCGATGCTGGCCCCGCAATATCCGTCGATAACCCAAGGGATCCTTCCCAGACCTTCAAATACCCGTCAGTCCCTCCCCATCTCTTCAACAACAGCCTCTCACCCACTACTTACCTCATTCAGATTCTCATCCTGCTACGATCAGTCCTCGACACAAGATCAAATATTTGACCGTGATGTGAAACCTCTCTTAGATCTTGTCTTTTCTGGCGTCGTAAGTTCTATCTTTCCCCTTCCCAACGTCCTCTCATCTACCTCCAACCCAGACTACCACAGTCTTTGCCTACGGTGTCACATCTTCTGGTAAGACTCATACCATGCAGGGTACCTCCCAGAGTCCAGGTGTCATCCCCCGAGCTGTTGAGGTTAGTTTCATTTCCCGTTCACCTCGTAATCCCTTCCAACGTCTTTGCAGGAAATATTCCGGAGAGCCACCGCCAGTGATTTCCAAATATCTCTCTCCACCTCATATATGGAAATCTACAAGGACGAAGTATATGACCTCCTCGTTGACAGAGAGACCGTACGTTATTCCCCGTTTGCCTCCAACTCTGCCCTATTCATCACTTCATCAGGCTGCCAAACTCCCCGTACGCGAGAACGAGGCCGGCCAGGTTTTCGTCGCAAATCTCTCGACGGTTCCGCTCGATACATTTCAAGACTTCAACAAGGTCTTTGGGTAAGTTCCTCCATCTCTTTCGCCTCCCTGTCATTTACTCCTCCCTTTCAGCCGCGCCAACAAACAACGGTCCGTCAGCTCAACCAACCTCAACTCGGTCTCTTCCCGTTCCCATGCTATCCTCACCATCCACGTTACTGTCGTCGATCTCGTCCAGAACTTGAGTCCGTGGTCTAATTTCGTCAGGTATAATGTTTATTCCTGACCTTACTGTGCAGCTCTGTCGGGAAAACTCAACCTCGTCGATCTCGCCGGTTCCGAGAACAACAAGGTCCCATTTCTTCCGCCTTGCCCTAACTACCACATTGATGTTCCAATAGCTGACCGGGAACGATTCGACTCGTATGGCTGAGTCTTCCGCGATCAACAAATCGCTCAGTGTCCTCGGTCAAGTCGTCCATGCCCTCAACCAAGGCGCAGTGCGTACCAGTGGTAGTCTGAATCTGACTTACCCCTCATTAACATCATCCCGTTTCATTAGAGTCGTATCCCTTACCGCAACTCCAAACTTACGCGAATCCTTCAAGATGCCCTTGGAGGCAGTTCGGTTGGTCTTCTCATTTGCAACCTTGCCCCAGGGACGAAGTTCCGACAAGATACTCTCAACACTTTGAAGTAAACGAACGTTACAAAGACCTTTTTGCACGTCCACTGACGCGTCTCCCTCGATAGTTTCGCCGTGAGGACGAAAAACATCCAGAACAAACCGGTAGTAAATCAACAAGCCAACATCGCGACATTGTCCAAGCCCCTACAGCTGCCTCCAGCGCCCCAACCTGTTCCCCCGCCTCAATCGGCCGCGGCGCCTCCTGCTGCCGGGCCTTCTCGCCTTCCTGGTCCACGACCATCACGGGTCCCCAGACCATCCGCTGTGTTCAATGACTTCTCGGGCCCGCGCAGCTCACTACCGCTTGCACCACTTCCTGAAGCTGTGAAAGTCGAGGAGAAGCCTCCTGCCGTACCCCTCCATCTTACGGAGGAAGAGATCAATGCTCGCGTATGTCCATGGCCTCTATGTTTGGACACCCGACGCACGCTGTTTTAATTGCTCACATCCCCCCTACACGGGCACAGATTGCGAAAGCCGTCGAAGTCGAAGTCGCTCGCCGTCTTCAAGAGGAGCGCGAACGCCAACGGCAGGAAGACGAAGAGCGAGCCGCCGCAGCTGCCGCTCTCGCCTCCACCTCCGCCTCCACCTCCTCATCCTCAGTCGCCTCCTCCGCATCCGCGTCCGGCCCCCGTCATCCAGCCGACACGGACGACGACGACGACTCGCGGCTCGAGTCTCTCCCCTCCGGCCTTCTCACCCCGCTCCTCAAGTCCAAAGGACACACGTCCGAGGACGAGCTCAAGCGCCGCCTCGACGAGCTCGAGGCCAGATTGTGCGCCTTCTCCCTCACTCTGGCACGTCGCCCCATCACGCGCTGACCATGTCCGAAAATCGGGCTCCGTTCGACAGCGAACGCGCGAACAAGGCGGCCAACGCGGCGATCCACCTCGCCGACGTCCTCTCGCCAATCTCCCGGAAGAAGACCGGGCGCGCGTACGTCGCGCTTGCCCGGTCGCAGTCGCAAAAGTGCGTCTCCCTTTCCTTGTGCTTGCGTCCATTTCATTCGGTTGGCGCTGCCAAGCGCGACACGCCGCGGGCGCATTTCCCCAACCGTGTTGTTTGCACGGCGCGTTGACATCCTTCTGCTGCAGGAACAACCTCGAGGTCGCGCTCGACCTGTACCGCAAAGCCGAGACGTACGTTCCCGACAACGTCAAGCTCCGGGAGAGGTCAGTATCCGCGGCAGTTTAGACCTTTTTTCCCGTACACTATTCTCATGTCCAATGCCATTTGCGTCGTCCAACGAGCAGGATCCTCGAGATCGAGTGGGCAGTCAAGAACGAGCGCCCGTTCAACCCGTCCCCCAAGAAGCGCCGCCGCGCGGCGCAGTCGAAATCCAAGTCCGGCCGCTCCCGGCGCAAGGCCACACCCGACCCGGACCCGGACGACAGCGGGTCCGGGAAGGAGAACGTCGATACCACCGAGGCGCTGAGTTCGGGGAAACGTCCTGTGGAGAACGCGGAGGCGGGGACGCCGCCACGGAAGCGGAGGCTGGTCAAGTTCGAGGAGGAGTAGGGGGCGGTTACGCGATGCCGCCACACGGGGGTACGGGCGATGCCGACGCGGCTTGTGCGCGCGTAGTGTCGTGGTTCTTGGTCTGACTCTTACTCTCATCGGAGCATGTAATTTTTTCTCGTCGGCTTTGGCTGCTCTACCGAGCTCTCGATATACACTTATGGACTCCGTTCAGGCTAATGCAGTCTCAATGTATCATTCTCCCGGTTTCAGCATAGGCGTGCGGCGCTCCCTCCATCCAGCTCGGTCTTCACTGATCCTTCAACAGCTGTCTTTGATCGTTGATGAGGTCCAACCGTTCGGCGGAATGAGGACCTTCGTGGCCATAGTCACGAACTTGCGCTTACTCGCTACGGCGCCTGTAATGTGTCTTACTGGCAGCCCCCAGGATGATAGCGCCGGTACGACGACCTTCTTTTCCACACGAGTCCATCTGACCAGCGCACCGCGGATTCCCCGCCTTCTTCACAGAAACAGGCGAACCCGTATACGATCCCACAATCATCATGCCTCCCGGCGCAATTTCGGAGGATGAGCTCAATCCAAGGCGGCCCGCCTCTAGGGCCGCTTTCTATTCTCCGTCGACCGTCAAGTGACTGCACGGCACCCAGCATCGAGCGTAGCGAAGCTGCATGTTGGCGGGTACATAAGGACTCGAAGCCCTCGTCTTCCAACGACAGCGAGCGACATGTTATTCCCGTCTACCTCGAGGCTTCGTCTCGGTTTAGCCCTCCTTCCCCTGTTTTCACTCGTGGCGGTTGCGGACAAGAGTCAATTCGACGTTCGCGATGACCTACATTTTCCACTCCATGCTCGCGCGTCGAACAAGGATGGATCGACGCCAGTGTACAAAAACCCGAATGCGTCAATAGAAGATCGGGTAAACGATCTTCTCCCAAGAATGACTCTCGAGGAGAAGGTTGCACAGATGTACGTTGTGATCCTCTTTTGTCCACCCGCCTCGTACTGACACAAGCTGTCCAGCATTCAAGGTGATATGAACGGGTGGATGGACTTCTCGGATCCGCTTGACGATACCCTGGTGTTCAACCAGACTGGCTTGGTACGACACATCGCGCGCATTTCGTCTCACATTGTTGCTCGACGCTGACCCTGTGCATCACGCAGGAAGCCATGTTGGCACAAAAGGCCGGCTCGATCTGGGGCGGCTACCTGACGCCCTGGGACAAGTTCGTGTACGGGGTGACGGTTGGGCAGAAATACCTCATGGAGAACACGACGCTCGGCATCCCTGCGCTCATCCAGTCCGAAGGCCTGCACGGGTTTACGAACAACGGGACGATCTGGCCGTCACCCATCGGCCTCGCGGCCTCTTTCAACCCGGACCTCCTCCAGAGGGCGGCGCAGACGATCGCCGACGAGGCCGAGGGGCTCGGTGTCTCGCACATCTTTGCGCCCGTTCTGGATTTGTCGCGCGAGCTGAGATGGGGACGCGTGGAGGAGAACTTCGGGGAGGATCCATTCCTGTGAGAGCTCAAAGCACGTTTGCCACCCTCGGCGCGAATACAGCTAACAAGCATTCATGCAAGGACGGGAGAGATGGGCCATGCATATGTCACCGGCTTGCAATCCGGTAGAAGGCGGAATGTGAGCTCGAACGCAATCGGACGTATGGCAGCAACATGCAAGCATTTTGCGGCGTTCGGGAGCCCTCAAGGTGGATTGTAAGTTGTACGAATGCATGTCCTTTGCACACGTACTAAGCATCAGTGCAGAAATACCGCGCAAGTCAGCGGAGGTGAACGCGAGCTTCGCACAAACTACTTGAAGCCCTTCAACCGCGCTTGCGTCGAGGCCTTCTCCATCATGACCGCGTATTCAAGCTATGACGGAATTCCTGCGATCGCAAACAAGCGTGAGGATATAGCGCCCAAAATCTTGGATGACGCTAATTAAATGGCTCTAGACTTGCTGACCGAGATTGTTTGTTCCCTCATGAGCAACACCACCGGGAATTGGCTGATCGATATCATTTCTAGCTCCGAGAAGAATGGGGGTACGAATACTGGGTGACAACTGATGCCGGGTCTGTGGACCTCCTTATCAATCAACATGGTCTTTGCGACTCCCGCGAATGCGCTGCGAAGATCACGATCGAGAACGGTCTCAGCGGAGAGATGGGTGGTGGAACGTTCACCTTCCTCACGCTTCCGGACCAAGTCAGGGCAGGTACGGTCGATGTCAAGTACGTCGACGAAACAGTGAAGGCCATGCTCCGGACGAAGTTCGCTCTCGGTCTGTTTGAAAGTACGTGTCTTTTCCAATCGCCTTCTCCATGCTTGGCTCAATGAATTTCGTTGTCAGACCCGTACCCGTATGAAGATTACCGCAGCACTCTACGCACTCCGGAAACCCGCGAACTCCTCCACAGCATGGAGCAGGAGTCAATAGTCCTGCTCGAAAACAGAGATGCCACGCTCCCGCTCAGCAAGTCAATCAACTCAGTCGCGCTCATCGGCCCCCAGGTCGACCGCGTCTCCGTTCGTCCTCCCCGCATCCGTGCATCAACCCGCCAGCTGACCTCCCACGTGGCAGTTCGGCGACTACGTCTTCTTCAACGCCTCCCTGAACGGCATCTCGCCTCTCGCAGGCTTCACCCAACACCTCGCAAACACCTCCATCGAGATCAAGTACGCCCAAGGGTGCGAGCTCTGGTCGAACGACCCGTCCGGCATCCCCGCCGCGGTCGAGGCGGCCAAGTCCGCCGACGCCGCGGTCGTCATGGTCGGCACGTGGACGCTCGACCAGACGCTGCTATGGACGCCGGGCACGAACGCGACGACGGGCGAGCACGTCGATCTGTCCGCCCTCGGGCTGGTGGGCGCGCAGCTGCAGCTCGTGCAGGCGGTCAAAGGCGCTGGGAAGCCGACTGTTGTTGTGCTGGTCAGTGGGAAGCCGGTCGCGGAGCCGTGGATCCAAGCGCGTGAGTCCTCGCCTCGCCTCGCCTGTACTGCAGCCCACTTCTGTTAGCGCGGAACCAGGGGTGCTGGATCGGGTTGACGGTTCTCGCTGACGGGTACCTTGACGCGTAGATGCGGATGCGGTCGTACAACAGTTCTACCCGGGGGAGCTTGGTGGACTCGCCCTGGCAGAAGTGATCTTCGGAGACGTCAACCCCTCAGGTGAGTCTCCCAGTCCGACGCTCGGCGTCCATAGTCAGGTCCAGACTTCGCTCATCACTGATGTGCCTTTCGGTGCTCACGCGGCTACATTCACGCAGGGAAACTGCCAGTGTCGTTCCCGCGAAGCGTCGGAACGACGCCGGTGTTCTACAACTACTTGAAAGGCGGCCGCTTCGTTGACCCGGGGCAAGTTCTTGACGACGGAACGCTTCAGTTTGGTCACCAGGTTAATTGAGGCCGAGACCACTCATTGTCAAACGAACTCGCTGACGGTTTATTGCAGTATGTTCTAGATAGTCCCGTCCCCTTGTGGAGTTTCGGACACGGATTGAGCTACACGACGTTTGCTTAGTTGGTGTCCCTCCCAGCCGCATTCGAGGCATTGCCTGTGCTGACAATGCACCATGTTCAGCACGGATCTGACACTATCGAAATCAACCATCGGTACCGGCGAGGATTTCAGCGTATCAGTCACAGTCCACAACACTGGGGACAGGGACGGAAAAGAGGTCGTTCAGGTGCGTGCACCTTGCACAGCGCGTTTCAGAGATCATGCAAGCGATTTATTTACATATCCATACCTCAATGCGGTCTCGGCGCCATTGTAGGTGTATGCAACCGACCTTGTTTCGTCGGTCGTGACCCCGAACCAGGAACTTGTCGGGTTCCAGAAGATCGACCTCGCGTACGTCCTTTTCGTGCTGGAAGTCGCGTCCAAGTCCATGTGCCTGACTCCCGCATGTACCAGGGCGGGATCATCGAAGACAGTGACGATAGGGGTGAACTCGTCGCAGCTTGGGCTCTGGTCGCTGGACAACAAATGGGTGGTCGAGCCGGGCAAGTTCGCGATCAAGGTCGGGACGAGCGACGAGACGTTTTTGAATGCGACCTTGACCGTTCAGTGAAACGGGCAACCGTTGTATGTATAATTAGAGGCGCAAAGGAGTTGAAGTTTATCAACGCCCCAACAGCAATGCTATACTTCTTCCTCGGTTATGATAGAAGTGCCTTCGGAGCACTCACCACAAACGGTATGTACTCTCCGGACCCGGAAATCCTCCTAACAGCCCAGGGGTACTGTGCATGGAAGACGACAGGAATGTCAAGCGAAAGGGGGTCCCTGGGTTGTGGAACCATGGAACGATGCGATTTTAGCCCCACAGGGTAGGTGAACACGATTGTCGCAACCATCCCATATGATGCGGGGAAGGAGTGGATGGCGGAACGAGGACGCAGGTGGCTTAGTCGGTCCCACGTCCTGCTGACCTGGCCGATGGCCTATTCCTGTCTGTAGACTTGGTATGTTGATGGCTTGTGGGGATGGTGACAAGTATGGAAGCCGGGCCGGAGGATAGAGAGATCCGGGGACCAACCGGGGACGGAGACTAGAGATGGGCGAGTCTGAGCGAGCTTGTCGGACAGACGTCAGTAAAGGCAGTGCTTCATAACTGTCATGGCGTCATACCTACTCAAATTTGGCAAGGACAAACTGGAGCGTCGACTAGGGCGGAAGAGCGCTCGAGGGCACCGGAAAAGTTAGCACATTGCGATAACTTGACGTAGTGACTACAGTCTACGAAATGCTAGAGAATCACGCTCATGCCTACAGTGAAAGAAGCATCGGGCAGCTCTGGCCGACGAAGTGGCTTGAGTAGATCAGAAAATAGCCGAGCAATGCTCTCGACTGCCAGAGAATCGCTGCTGTAAAGATGGTTTTTAAGTTCGCGGAGATTAGAAACAAGAATATCTCTTTGAAGAATTCCCAGGCACTGGTTCCTGGAAAACAACCTTATGCACAGGCCGCCCGAGCGTCGCCTTACCTAGGCCTTAATCCTGGTCCACTCCGAAGCGGTTAACTTGCAGTGGGGGATGTTTCGGCCTCACCCAACCGACACAGGCACCCAAGTGGGGGTTTGACGCCGAACGTGCGCCATGACCATCCGGCCGCAAAGTTTCCCTTTCTGCACTCGTTTACCAGGATTTCAAGCCATTCTCTCTTCCAGCTCTGTCATCTTGTTTCACCCCATGATGATTGAGGCCTCGAGGACGTTTGTACTGGGCGCGTCATGACTCGGAGGTCTATGCCCGCTGCTGCGCTTGATAATATCAACCATCCACAACACCACGCAATTATGTCACAGTCAAGTTGGTTGAGGACTCTATCCGTTGGTATTCGGTTGGTGTTCAATATTGTTTTCTCCCTATAACGCGGTCTAATTCTTCTTGTTTGCCGGTGTCAGTCCCGGAAGGGCGGTCCGGAAGTCCTGCGACCGCCCTCCAGCCGCCCTCCACGGACGGACGACGGTCGGCTGGATCCCTTCCGCAAGCTCATCACATCGGGGGCTCGCCCGCCCCGGATTGGTGGGGGGCCCCACGCCTGCCCAGGTCAGAAGCAGATCAAACTCAAGGTCAGACGACCTCCGCGGCGCTCGCTTACCCCAATACCCACATGTTCTATGGCCTCCTTATATATACCGTCACTTTCGTCCAGAATGTTTCTCTGGTTGTGGTATCAAGCATCGTGCTTTCCCTCCTCCACCGGTCCAGCTCAGTCAGCCCTCCCCTTTCCTCCGGGATCTGTCTGCCAAAATGCCCAAAGGCGTACGTCCTCTCGAGTCTACTCTCACGCTTCAGCTAACAACTGTATCGCGTTCCCACAGTACTCAGCTGCCATCGCTTCCAATCCGGTATGTCACTTAAACGCTTCCCCCCACCCGTCCAACCTCCACTTTTCTCCTTCCCGGTCACTACGTTTGACTATCGCACTACATGAGCTGACTACTTATTTCTTGTCATTCACAGTACATCGTCGGTTCGTTCGCATGTATCGGCGGCGGTCTCTTCGGTCTGGACATTTCGTCCATGTCCGGAGTCCTCTCCAACGACGCATACAAGAGGACGTTCCACTATCCTAGCTCTCCCTCGCAGGGTGCCATCGTCGCCGCCATGCCTGCCGGCTCCTTCTTCGGAGCTTTGGCCGTCTCCAAGCTCGCCGATGTCATCGGCCGCAAGCGGACCATCATCATCTCTGGTTGGATATGGGTTATCGGCTCCATCCTCCAGTGTGCCTCCGTCGTAAGTTATCCCCCACATCTCTCTTTTTTTACCGTCGTGAGGGTGTCCAAGTGGGGGCGAGATCATCCGTCTGGATGCCCCGTGGGACCAGGCCCAGCCGAGTGTTACGACTAGGTGGGATACCGCGGGTGCTTCTTTATGTTCTCGTTCCTGTTCCAGACATTCTGGTCCCGCCGCCGCCCGCATGAACTTTATTTTTATCATCCTCCCACACTTTTCCATGCAATCATCGCAGAAGCTGATGTGCCCTGTTTTGACAGAATCGCGGTATGCTCGTCGTCGGGCGTATCATCTCTGGTCTCTCCGTCGGTATTGCCTCCGCCATCGTCCCCCTCTACCAGTCTGAGATCACCGAGCCCCGGATCCGTGGCCGTCTCGTCTCGCTCCAGCAGTGGTCCATCACCTGGGGTATCCTCCTCCAGTACTTCGTCCAGTTCGGCTGCTCATACATCGATGGCGTCGCGTCCTTCCGTATTCCCTGGGGTCTTCAAATGATCCCGGCCATCATCCTTTCCCTCGGTATGCTCCTTTTCCCTGAGTCTCCCCGTTGGCTCGTCGACCACAACCGCGAGGCCGAGGCGCTCGAGATCCTGGCCGACCTGCACGGCAAGGGTGACCCAAACAACGAGCTCGTCCAGCTCGAGTTCGCCGAGATCAAGGAGCAGGTCCAGTTCGAGCGCACCGAGGGCGCTAAGTCCTACCTCGACCTCTTCAAGCCCGGCATCTTCCGCCGTGTCATGCTCGGGGCCTCGCTCCAGATGTGGTCACAGCTGTCGGGCATGAACATCATGATGTACTACATCATCTACGTCTTCCAGGGCGCGGGCCTCACCGGCCGCCGCGGCAACCTCATCGCCGACGCGGTGCAGTACGTGCTCAACGTCGTGTTCACCATCCCCGCGATCATCTACATCGACAAGTGGGGCCGCCGCCCGATGCTGCTCGCCGGCACGCTCCTCATGGGCATCTGGCTCTTCCTCGTCGGCGGCCTCCAGGGCCGGTACGGCGCGTGGGGCACGGTCGACAACGCGCCCGTGTGGATGATCACGGGCCACGACGGGATCACGAAGGCGGTCATCGTGTTCTCGTACTTCTTCGTCTGCTCGTTCGCGATCACGATGGGCCCCGTCTCGTGGACGTACCCGGCGGAGATCTTCCCGATGCGCGTGCGCGCGAAGGCGGTCTCGTTGTCGACGAGCGCGAACTGGCTGTTCAACTTTGCGCTCGCGTACGCGGTGCCGCCGGGCCTGTCGAACATCGCGTGGAAGACGTACTTCATCTTCGGGACGTTCAACTTTGCCGCGTTCATCCACATCTTTTTCATGTTCCCCGAGACGGCTGGGCGTACCCTCGAGGAGATCGAGGAGGTCTTCGCCCAGGGCCATGTCTTCACCGCCTGGAACATCAAGCGCCATGTCGGAAAGCGGACCCTCCAGGACGTCAAGGTATGTGCCCGCATCAGCTCTTTTGCGTCCCTGGCTTCGCATGCTGACATCTTTCTCCGCTACGCAGCACGAAGTCCACGAGGTCGAGAGCCACGAAGAGAAGGTTACCGCCTAAGTGGGCCTCACGTCGTTTCTCTCTCCTCCTTATATCCCCCTTGTTTGATTCATGCATTGTGTACTACGCTTCCCGCCTGCTCACGCATCCGAACGGTTGTCCACGAACACCAGATGCATTGTTGTTGGTCATGATTACGAACTTTCGCGCCACCGGCACATTGTATTAGTCATTGTAATAACGAGACTTTTTCCGCTCCCTCAAACTGCGTGCTTGACGTGTGGGCCTGCGACAGCCTCACGCTAAGCGCCCATATACACGGCTTGACTTCTGACGACCACCGTGAGTCCCAACCTCGCAGCGGTGCCTGATGAGCAGAGGCTTCTTCGGCCGCTGGAGGTACCAGCTCAACATCTGACCCGCGTTAAGCTCCCATTCGAGCTTTTCCGGAGAGCGGTGATCTCGATCGTCTACGCGGCTGGAAGCCCGGCCTCCGCCGTGAGGAGGATCTCTTCGGGGCCCCTTGTCAAGACTCAAGCTTGCCCTTGCCCTCCACCCAAGCTCTGTGAGTCTTCGATATCGCAGGGCCGCCTGACCACGGTCACGGTTTCGTGTCTCCCGGCCATCCCACATTGTAGGCGAGCCATTCGCTGGTGGATGCAATAATCCTAACGCAAAACTTCTCAGGATCGGAGCCGTGCTCGGTCGCACTGAGCGCGTCACATGGCCAAGGAACCCACGCTTCCATCCCGAGGTGAACCAACGTTAACGGGAGAAGGCACAGAGAGCATTACGAGGTGGGAACCCCTCTATCTCGGCTCGCCAGTCTCGCGGTACGCCTGCGACTCGGCCGGAGATACGTCTTGAACGCCGCTCTTCCATTTACCAGACCAAGATCAAGTGATCATTAAAATTGCACATGGGCACGCCCACCATCTGACCACTCGTCCTGTCGGCGCAGCGGACCCCTACTTTCCATTGTCCGCACCCCTGCCCCCCCCCCCCCCACTCGGAAACCCCGAGCACCCCACGTCCGAGAGCTTGCTGGATGGCTCCACACTGGAGACGAACCTTTCCTGCATTTCAGGAACTTTTGAGCATATGATACGCACATCTCTACCGGACCGGTTTTCAGTCAAGTGACGGATGCTTACCTGGCGCGCGCGACTGACATAGTTTGCGCGCAGGATCGGATCCAAACTTTGAGCGCAATATGGCGCATTTGTTATGGTTACTAGTCCGGATCCACCCCGGGCCGCGCGGCCAAACCCAGTCCGTCGCTCATGCCCATGACATCCAACCGGCGCCGAACGCCACATGGTACGGTAGAGGGCACCGTCGCGGGCTCTCGGCGTGGCACTCTGTAACCTGAACGTTGCCCGCCGCGACGCACCAGGCTCGAACATTTTCAGGTAAGCGCACGTATTCTGTGGACACCTGTGTATGCTTCACCGATTCATGCGAGGTACGATCCTGTCACGATCGTGAATCGACAATCGAATCGGATGCTGCGGAGAGTCGCCAGTGGCGGACGGATGCCGCTTACCGTACCTACTAGATCGCATGGGCCGCGACGACGCGCGACGTTGACGGTGGCGGGTGGCGGTGTACATGTGGCCAGGAACGTCGTCAAGCCTAGGGCCACCGGGGAAGGCCCCGTGAGGTTGTTTGCGTCCTAGACCCTCATCCGTCAGACGTCTACAGTGACACATCGAGATCTCAGTGCCAAGGAGGACGCAACGCCAAATTGACAGCAACTGGAAGTGTGTCATATACCATGACGCCCCGTATCGTACAGTGGCAGAATGTTGATTCATCAATTGAATCTAGGCCCTCCTCACACCCCCCCTCACAGGCGAAGGCGGAGGACCGGTATGCACTGGAGCCTCGGAGCATATCCTGACAAGAATACCCATCTCGTATGGTCGCAAGATATGGCCCCACTCTGAAGCCTAGTCACCTACCGTTGTTCGGCGAAACTTGTCAGTGATCTTCTCACTCAACGCGTGGATTCGATCACATACTCATCGCCCTAGTCTTCCATCTCTCTCACAAGCGGGTCGTTTACAACCATCCTGATGAATGGATCGAGCGCCAGGAGGTCGAAATAACTCGGCAACTCGCTCCAAATCTGCTGCCTCGCCAATCTTGCTCGAAGTGTAGCCCCGTGCCTGCACGTCCAGCACAGCTCCACGGGGCCACCAAGGCATTCCGGCAGTCCCTCCTCGTCCGTCGACGGACCCGAGCCGTATCCCAGCGGATCCGTCGTAAGATCCCGGTCCAGCCGCAGCACACCAGTCGTCGAGATCCCGTACACTCGGTCGGTGCATGTCTTGAAGAACTCGAGCTCGCTGCACTGGTTCAGCAAGAGCGAGACCGCGGAGACGTTCGCGGACGCCTTCAACAGCCTCTGTTTCGCGCGGAGGCAGAGGACAACGTCGGAATTCGAGAGGGAGAAGACCTGGGTCTCCTTCTCGGAGCGCTTTACGCCCTTGATGAGGTCGACGGGGTCGAGCTGGCAGCACTGGTAGAGCGCGAGGGGGAGCAGGGAAGGCTTCTCTGTCATGCGGGCAAGGTTGACAGTGTCGATGGCATCCGCGGCGGGGTTCTCGGAGAAGGTGAACGGCGCCTCTCGCTGCCCCTTCTGGAGCTTCTCCCAGACGTCGAAGTTGGTGGTGAAGTACGCTTCGAGGTACCTGGCGGCGTCGTCGACGAGCGCGAAGATCTCGTACTTGTGGCCGAGACGGATGTACGCGGAGAGTTGGGCGAAGGTAGGTTTTAGACCTTGGCGGAATGAATGGAAGGGTGGCAGGAGACTGTTAGGCGGAGCGTTACTAATGGTGCTGCAGAAGAGGGTAGAAGTCGCGGGCACGTACGAGGGGGCATCGTATATCAATTACAAGAGGTAATCTACGTCTTCAGCTGTGTCCGAGAGGCGGAATACGGGGCATCCATCGTGATGTTCTGCTTCGGAAGTGCGGGGTACGACGAAGAGCTTTTTGAAGACGGGCGAGTGTCGAGACAGGAGGGACAAGTGGACACGAAACGCGGTACGTTCCGCCACCAGGACGACACTTCCGTCGTCGAACGACAGACGAAAGAGTATGCTCTCCCAGTTAGCACCGCTCTCCGACGTGACATCGCCCGAGCGATGGCCGGTTCGCCCATCAACTTTTCTGGTCGGGTGAGGCATGATCTAGTGGTGATGATAGCGAATGAGAAGGGCGACGCACCTCCAGAGCGATAGTGCGCGTGGACGATATGCGTGGCGCGTGGGAGCCGGACGACGAAGGGCTCAAAGTGAGTTGCCGAATGGCCCCCTTCGAAGCTTATTTGATACGTACATTGTGCTCTTTGCAATATATGACGGAGGCACCAACAAAAGACACAGTCTGCACGCCAACCCGCCCGCATTTAAGGGGAATTCCACCCTACAACCTCCACCAGCCCCAGCAAATCCGGAAGGCTCGTCCATATCTCGTTGCGCCGCTCCGCCAGCTTCTGCCTTATCGCCTCCGCACACGCGCTACACAGCGTCTCTTCATCGACCGCCTCGTCGAGCCTCGTCACGTAGTAGTCATCGAGGGGGTCCACGTCCATGTACTCGTGCGGGAACTTCTGCCACTCGTTGAGCCAGATCTTCAGGCTGACGACACAGAGGCCAGTGGACCGCGACGGGCACCGCTTGTCGCTTCCTGCCTCCATGATCCTCGTTTCCAGCGCCCCGCACAGGTGTGACAAGAGGTGGACCGTCTCCCGCATCAGCTTCTCCCTCCCCACCAAGCACGCCTCCAGGTCGTTCGGTGAGAGGCACTCCAGCGACACCCCGTCCAGGCGCTGGATCTCTTGAATGAGGACCTTCGGCGGCAGCTGACAGCACCCGTACAGAGCCATGGGCACCATCTCGGGCTTGTCGAGGAGATGAAAGAGGTTGAGGGCCTCGATGGCGTGCCGGGGAAACAGCCCGAGGGGCGACCGCATGGGGTCGAAGCCGCCCGAGCGGTCCCAGGCGTCGAGGCGGGTCGTGAACGAGGCTTTGAGCCTGCAGACGACAGCCTCGAGGAGCTGGTCGAGCTGGTACTTGTGCGCGAGGCGCCCGAGCGCGGCGAGGACGGGGAACGTGACCGATCTGTCCGGATGGAGGTAGCTGAAAATTGCGCACAATCTCGTTCGTCAGTGGCTTGCGCGTGCAGACGGCGGTGTGGATGAAAGACGGGGGCGCGACGTACCTCACGCCGCCGTATATCGCGCGGAGAAGCTCCCGAAAGTCAAAGCTCGTGTCCGAGACGCGGACGGTCGGACAACCATCGAGGACATCGATGGAGCTGGCTGCGGAGCTCGAAGGTTGTGGAATCAGGAAGAGGTCGTGGAAGACCTGGGAGTGGTGGGATAAGACGCCCTTGTGGAAGCGGAAAGCGATGTCCTGTGCGATGACAATAACGTTCCCGTCTTCGAACCAGATGTCTGCGTCCCTCTTAATCTCATCCGCATCTGTCGGGATGGATGTTGGCGGTAGACCGTTGTGCATGGCTATGGCCACGGTCAGCAGGGAATAGAGTTTGACCCTCGAGTCACTAGGATTAATCTTAGAGATGCCTGTGTTAGAGAAACGAGTTAAAATAGATGAGGACCTGTACGAGAGCGTGGTGCCAAAGCACGTTGAAAACGCACCAGAGATAGGATGGAAATACTGACCCCTACTAAGTGCTTTCAGGCCCCCAACTGGACAGTGGCAGTCGGGAGTAAGTACTCTAGCGATGGCGCGCGAAGGCGCGCAGGGGATGATGGATGAGGATGAGGTCCAGAGGAAAAAAAATTCCGACACGGGGAATCGAACCCCGGGCTATCGCGTGAGAGGCGATAATGTTAGCCACTACACCATATCGGATTACTTTGGGTAGACTATTAATGTTCATATGTCTAGGATAGTAGATAAGAGCCGAACTCCGGTAGACTGACGGTCAAGTTGGTTCAAGTTGACCTCTCCCCATGACGCTCGGGTTGTAGTCCATCAATTGCACTCATGACCGCCATCCCGGTTCTTCGCCGAATGCTCCGAGACCGAAAATTGTAGAGAGGATGCTCTGAAAGGTATGTCGTCCTTGCCATATAATGCACCGTCGCTGGTCGCAGTGGGTTCGTCACAAGGCTATCCTCCCAGGTATTCGCCTCTTTGACAGACACCAGATTGTCCCTTCTTTTCGTAGGCACTGAGCCTGTTCCCTTGGACATGCTTTGTCGTCTGCGCGCCGAGTGTGAGCATACCTTCACAGAGGTTGTTTTGACTGACGTCGGTGTCCGCAGCGGGCCTCTCGGTATGGACGTCTATCATACAGCACGAGGACTTCTCGTTCAAACTTGCACAGGTCGCCTCAAGCCTTGAGGCTCCCGCTTACGACTGGAAGATTTCCGCGCCGACGTCAGTAAGCGTGCATCACCCTTGCACCGCATGATCGTACAGGTCCCAGGAGGCTTCTTGCTGCTGTGCCCACCATCAATATTTGTTGGTCCCCCATCACCGCGTCGTCGTCATGATAGGCCAAGTCCTTCGGCCACATCTACCATTGGTCATTTGTACTAGCACATTCAGAGCAAAGAGCGAATCAACGAGAAGAGCGCACACCACGCTGCAGACCCCGCCGGCCTCCGCCATTCGCCGCCGTGGTTGGAATAACATATGCGATCAAGCCGATACACGAATGTGGTAGCATTGGATACTGGCCGACGCGGCGGCCCAAGGGAGACCGTGGGTGTTCATCACAGACTATCGAAGGCGTTCGTTTCACCCGTTGCTCACACGCCGAACAAGGCATACAGCAGGACGCCGCGACACAGGAAGGGAAGCGCAAGGCACAATAAGTAAGTACAGTACCGTACCCGAGCTTGCGAGGAGGTAAGGCGGTATTCGAGAGGACGCCAAGGGTACGTACTACGAATCCTAACGGAAAGATTCGAAGCAGCCTCAACGTCAACGGGGAACCTGCCACCGATCCTTACGTCCTGATCAATGACAAAGTTCGAGATACCACATGGACGTGTGGCCGCTGTGGCGTTTGTGCGTGGCCGCAAACTTCCAGCAGAAAACTGGAGCGCGATTGTGCGTTGAACTTGACGCGAAGGATGGACGCCTGGTCCATATAAGAATTATTGTGCCTATTCGGAGTGGAGCGACGTTGAGTATCGTCGACAGTCTAGACATTTAAGCAGAGATCGGCGAAGTTTTAGAGGGTACGATAAGTAGGGCGGTGGAGCTGATCGAGAACACGGAATCGGCAGTGAAACGCCCAAATGATGCCCTCAGAGTTGTAGACAGGGGCAAATGTCGATGAAGGATGATTCGTCGGGATGACAACGCGCCCCAGGGAGAATGATCGCCACGCTTGGCGCTCGTTTCTCGATGTTCCTCGGCGACAAGCACGGCGGCTCGAGCAAAGGGGCGGATGGTATAAAGACCACCGCGCGCCGGGCGTTGAGTGGTCCCCATTCCCTTCTGCTTGACAGCTGGAACTTCCGTCTCTCTCTTACGCCGGGCGTACTCTTGTTCTCCTGCCTTGCCTTGTGCCCCCCGAGCTTGACGCTTAACGACGCAGCGCGCCCCGCACCCCGTTCACTACACGAGAGTTCATTTGGACCGTCCTCCCCACACTCCTTAGCACAACCCCCGACAAGCATCATGAAGTTCTCCACTGCCGCCCTCGCCGCCGCCGCCATCGCCGCCTCCGTCAGCTCGCTCCCCCTCGCCCGCCGCGACGTGAATCCCGCGCTCGTCCCCGAGTTCGGCATCCAGGCCGGCGTGAGCCCCGACGGCACAGGGTACGTGCGCGTTCGCCTTCACCTTCATGACGATCAACTAACCAGCCCATCTCCGCTCACAGCAACTGCAAAGGCGTGAACAACATCAACATCCCCTGCTCGTGCCCGCCGCCGCGCGACCAGTTCATCGCGCAGCTCAACCAGAACGTCAACGCGGGCTTCGTCATCAACAACCCCGCCGTCAAGGGCGTCACCTTCCCCACCGACGACTCCAAGGCGTCCAAGCTCGCGCGCCTCTTCACCGCGACCGTCACCCTCCAGAACCTCCACGGGCCCGGCGTCGGCTGCCCCCAGGCCGCGACGACGTTCGGCGCGCAGCAGCAGGCCATCCAGGCCGGCACCGACACCCCCGCGCCTGCGCCTGCTCCTGCTCCTGCTCCCCCCGCAGCGCCTGCCGCGCCCGCCGCTCCCGCGTCTGGGGGCGTCGACCCCGCGCTGGTTCCCGACTTTGGCGTCACCGCGGGCACGTCGCCCGACGGGACGGGCAACTGCAAGGGCCTGAACAACGTCAACATCCCCTGTTCGTGCCCGCCCCCGCGCGACCAGTTCATCTCCGTGCGTCTCCTTCTCTCCCTCCCTCTCTCCCTCTAATGTCCCGCTTTGACTGACCCACGTCCCCGCAGGCGCTGAACGCGAACGTCGCGGCGGGCCACATGATCCACAACCCGCCGATCGCGGCGCCGTTCCCGACGGGCAGCTCGAAGGCGGACCAGCAGGCGCGCATCGCGACGCTGCTCTCGACGCTGCAGAACCTGAACGGCCCGGGCGTCGGGTGCCCCGCCGTGGCGACCGTGTACGGGCAGCTCCAGCAGAAGATCAACGCGCTCCCGAACTGAGCGCGCGCGTATGTTGGGATGCCCACATACCCTAGCCTGTAGACGTGGATACGCGGGGTTTGAACCTGGGATCTGGGAGACTGGGATGTGTGTGTGTGCTTGTATTGTGCTAGCTGGTCGCGGTCCAATAGACGAAAGGTGCCAGCCACCTTGTTCCAGCTGTCATTTTCTCTGGTGTGTCGCTTCTGGAGCCATTGCCGCCATATAGGGGCTTCCGGCGTAAGTAACCTATTCGCAGGTTCACGCGCATGTCGGACTGGGCCCACATTGAGAGGAAGTCAGTCCCCCCGCCCGATGCCGTAGTCCAAAAGTAGTACGACGTTCGCGACAGTGTTACAACAATTTGGTCTTTGGTCAGCCGCTAAGGTCTCTGACCGGATTGTACGTTGCTTGTCGTCATTCCCCGGTCCAGGTAACTAACTCAATGCGCATATATGTACGCATCCTACCTCAACGGTTTACTCATGGTTGTCTCACTGCAAAAGGCCTCTGCGAGTGTTCCCCCTTCCACAACCTTGCTCTACGCGCGCGCATCACTCGACAGCCTGGTAAACGACCGGGTACAGTCTGCCAGTGTGCGAAAATGACCTGAGGAGTCGATCCACTGCCGAACATGTCGTGAACCGACCAGTGAATGACACAAGCCTGAAGGAGTGGCATATACATACTCATGTGCATTGCGCCGGCACTGGCTGAAACGGAGAGGGCGAGAATCGAGCACTAACAAGCCCCACTTGCTCCGTTTCTGACGGGTTTCGCTGTCCACGAACAATTTTTGTGAGTGCGTAGGAGCTATACCTATACTATGGCCCCTCCTGTACCTCCGCACGTTCTTGAGGCCGTCTTCGCCCCCCCCCCTTCACCGCATTCCATCTGATCCTCTCTCACTTTGATTCCCGTTTGCTACGCCATCACCTTGTCGACACATGTGTATCCCGTAGCTTGCCGTATACTGTGGATCAACGGAGCGTTCTCCCAACCTCGTCTCCACGCCGCTCCCTGTTTGCTGTCTTCGTTCCGTGCGTGTATAGCATCGGAGGGCGACCGATATGATCATCGATGTAGGCTAAGTTGCCAGGCTCTGCCAAGACTAGAACGCCTCGGTCAGTGTTGCGATGGCACGTGAAGATGGAGGAAAGGACGGGTCCTGTTCCCTATTTCCCCACTGAACGCTTTGGCGCCCGGGTGAACGAACGAGCGCAAATCAGTCCATCCGTGCGCGGTACAACTTGAAGTGCACCCCCGCCTTGGGGTATACTACATCCGTTCACGCATCCTGCTCAGATATGACACCACGAATCACCGCCTCGAGGAATAGATTGTCCGGTCAGCCTGAGTTTCCGGTCGGCTTCGAGGACGCGATTGGCGCTTCACCTGCCTTCGACAGTCCGGCCCCGGCGGAACACCAAGCTTACCTTAGCGATTCAGACTCGGGAGGCTGCCCATCTTACCTCGGTATAGCGGAGGAAGTAAGGAGAAAGAGGAATACGGAGAGGTGGTCGAACCTGCGCGCGGTTATCTTGGGAGTTACTCCCTCCCACTGTCAGCAGCCAATTGCAGCTCAACTCGAGTCGCATGCCGCCCACTGGAAGGCCAACTGTCAGTGGCGGGTTGGCGGACCACAGCAGACCACAGCCATAGAGAGAAATATATTGAATCAGCAACCGCTGGTGGGCTGGACGCTGTTCGGGCAGGTCGGAGAGGGATGATGGACCGCCCGCGTCGGTATACCACAGCACGCGTGTCGATTGTCAAACGGACTCACTGCGTTTGCTGGGGTTTGAAACCGTGCTGGTTTAGATATGGAAACACCATGGAAACCGGACAAATCCAGGGCATGTTCACCTTCGCTAAACCTGGGTTGGATAAAACCCGCCGGCGTCACGTAGTCCATATCTAAACCAAGGGTGGATTAGGCGGTCGTGGACTGGGTCGATTTCATTGCGCATGGTTGTCAAATCCAAGGTTGGACAACACTGGATTAGAGACGGCACGGTCCGCGAACCGTCAGCATGCTACTCGACGCCTGTCAAAATCCAAATTGGGTCCAATAATCCAACCAATCGCTGTAAATTGAACTGAAACAAATTTCTATTCCGATATGCTTGTAAAAAGACATAGCTAGCTACAGGTACCGTCCCACGCCCCAATGCAAACCACAGTGCACCGCACCTACCATCCTCCAGTGCCTGGCTCGGCCATCTCAGCTGTCCCCGCCCACAGTGTCTACAAGCTTGCGTCAATCCTGTAAAGCCTCTCTGTCAATACAGTCCAAACAGATGACTGTGGATGCGTGGAACGCACCTGCTATCCTCCAGAGTAGATCCAGATGACCTGGCCTTACTGCGTGCATGCCAGCGGCGTGAAGCGGAGATGGGAGAACCGCATGCCAACCAGTATGAACGGAAATGGATAAAAAAACATACTTAGTATGAGAGGTATCGACACTGATGAAGAGAGGGGGGGGTCATCTCATGGCCACGCATACCTCCTCTAGTGCAGTCCTCACTTCCATCGTCAACCAATCCTCGTCATCTGCTCCGGGAAGAGAGAACGAATGAAGACCACAATTGGAAGACAAGGTCCACGTACCTTGTGAGGACATCTCCGAGTCCTGTAAGGTTGCGAAGGTAGGGGAAGGCCGCGCCATAATGTCAAGTCTGGAGGTACCGATACGAGCGAGGTGAGTAATGAACACGAAGTCTTTCCCATGGTGGACGTTCAAGCTTAAGTTCGAGCCGTGGCCAAGCGCGTAGAATAATAAAATATGTATGGGCGTCAGCGCCGTCTAGAGCCGGGAGATGGGACAAGACAGTACAAGGCGGGTTGGATTAGGCTGGATTAGATGGCAAGGACTTGGTGAACCTGCTCGGTTTCCCCAGAACATCCCGTGTGAACCTACTGTGGCCCTCACGTGCTTATCCAAGCCCGGATTAGACGGGCACTCTCCGCCTTGTCCAGCGCGGATTAGACATGTTTACATGGAGTAATCCGACTTAAATCATGGTCCATCCCACCACGCCTGAACGCCTCTCGTACTAGGCAGGCACGACGGCCTCTCCAAGGTCGCTTAGATTGGATTAGGACGACAACAGGTTGGTTTAGATGGGACAGCTCGTCTTGCTTCATCTAATACACCCCGGACAGGATACCGGGCAAACGCAGTGACTGCGCTGTTGTTGCGTCCGAGCCCTTGACAATTGCACTCTGAGCGGGCGGGATTGAGGAAAGTATCGTCTAGTGATCTTGGAATGGGAATGAGAGCAGGTGAACTGCCCGACTCGGACACGGTGGAAAGGGTGGAGCATGCACCGGCCGATCTAGACCCTGGTAGAGACAAGGCAGGAGGGGCGGGGGGCGTGGGAAAGCGACAGGAGGAGGCGGGAGAGGGAGCGAGGCAGGCAACGCCACAACGTCCTTCGCAACCGCGGCCAGTGCTCCACAGGCTTGCCCAACCCGCCAGGTCCCGCGCTCCCGCCCTCGCTTTTACCCTCTCTCCCCTTCCCTCTCCCTCTCCCTCCCCGTCCCGCTCCCCCAAGGCCGCCACTGCTACACTCGCTTATCATTTCCGTTCTGTCTCTCTGGCTGGTCTAGTTCGACGCGACACCCTACTCCTTCTCTTCCCTTCTCCCCACCCATCTCCGGCTGCTTCTCTCCGCCGTCATCTTTCTTCCTCCGGCCCTTTTTTCTTGCGCAGGCACAACATACCCATCTATTAGCTCGGCACTATGACTGCCGCACGTTCTCCCTACGGCTCCCGTGAGCCCTCCTCTGCCGTACACTATGCAAACATCAATTCCAATCCCTCATATCCCTACCCCCCAGACTCCCGCATCGATGTCAGCTCCTTCGAGAGCGACTCTTCCACAGAACGCGACAACGACTCCGACAAGCACGCCCCACACAAACGCTATCTCCACCACACCTACGGCGACGGCCAACCCAGGGCAGGCCTCGACGTCCGCGCCATCAACAGAACCCCCAGTCCCACCCCCAGCGAGGCAAAGGAACTCGAGAAGGGCGTCTTCGATTGGGAGCGCATGCTCAAGTGGAGGTATTGGATCAGGAAGGAATGGACCTGTGCGTGCCCTCTCTTCTTTTCCTTCTTCGCGACCTTGCTCAAGCTATGCGCGACAGGGTATTACGTCGCGTTCGCCATCTCCTTGGCTGGCATCATCCTCTTCACCGTATACCACAAGCAGATCGTCAACTGGCTCAAGCCCGCCGCCCACTGGATGCACGAGTGAGTGTCCCTTCCTGCTTTCTTTCACCCCGTGTCCGCCATTGCGTGCGCCGTGTCACCGCTACCCTGCAAGACCTCGCGCAGGCTGAATGAGTTACGGATTGCCCTCTTAACTCGCCGCCACCCCCATTCATCTTTTTGTGATATAGTGATCGACGCTGACTGAACTTTGTTGCAGTCTCCCCTTCGGCTGGACGATCCCCATCGGCGTCCTCTTCGTCATCTCGTTCCCTCCCCTCTTCGGCCACGAGATCGTCGCCATCCTCTGCGGCCTCGTATGGGGTCTCGGCCCCGGCTTCGGCATCGTCGCAGCGGGCACCTTCCTCGGTGAACTCGGAAACTACTAGTGAGTGCTACACACAGCCGTCCAAAATGAAAAGAATCCTGATGGATTCGCGTGCTTCCGCCTTCTCATCACGAAGCGCGTTCAAGTACTGCTGTGCCGCCCGGGGCGAGAAGCTCGAGCGGACCAAGCTCCAGTACGCGTGCCTGGCGCGCGTCGTGCGCGAAGGCGGCTTCAAGATCGCGCTCATCGCCCGCCTCAGCGCCATCCCCGGCCACTGTGCGTCCCGCTCGCTTTCCTTGCCTCTCGTCTCGTCCTGACCGGCCCCACCACAGTCACGACCGCGGTGTTCTCGACGTGCGGCATGGGCGTGCTCACGTTCTCGATCGCGGCGATCCTCTCGCTCCCGAAGCAGTTCATCACCGTCTACCTCGGCGTCGCGCTCGAGCAGTCCGAGGTCGGCAAGAGCAGCAAGTCCGACACGATCATCAAGGACGTCGTCCTCGGCGCCACCACGCTCATCACCATCGGCGCCATGTGGTACATCTACCACAAGATGAACCAGGCCAAGCCCCGCGTCATCTACGACCGCCGCAAGGCCCGCCAGGCCAAGCTCGCCGCGGGCGGCCCGCCATATGGAAACGGGAGCCCCGCGATGCTCGAGTCCACCGTATCTGTCGCGTTCACGGCGACCCCGGCCGCGTCCGCCGTCGACATCCCGCTCACCAAGTACGCTCAATCCCAGGCCCCGCCCCCGTCGCAGGGCGGGATATACGCGCCGCAGCCGCGCCGCCCGCCGCGCCCGGACGAGCCGCACGCGTACCCCACTGGCATGAGCCAGTACGACCGCGGCCAGCCCGCGCTGCCCCCTGGGGCGGGCTACCCGTACGCCATGGCCACGGCCACGGCCGCGCACTCGTATGCGCACCGCGGCCCGTCGCAGCCGCAGGACCCGTTCTCGGACGCCGCGCGCGTGCCTGGGTACTCCAAACCTCAGCCCCGCCACTCGCAATCGCAATCGCAGCCGCAGATGCAGATGCAGGGCGTGTCGTACCAGCGGCAGGGCGCGCCGCGCGGGTACGGCTCGCCCCCGCCCGACACGTGGGACCGCCGCGGCCCGATGCCCACGCAGGTGCAGGCTCGGTCGTCCCCGCCAACTGCGATCCGCAACCAACCCCATTCGCATTCGCCGACGCCGCCGCCGCACGCCGCGAACCCGTTCTCGGACCCGGACCCGGACCCGGACGCGCACACGATGCCGAACCCGTACGACCGCGCGGGAGACAGGCAGGGGCACGCGGGGGAGGCGAGCGACGCGACGTTCTACACCGCCGCCGCTTCCACGGGCGGACACTCGCGCGGGGCCACGTCCGAGAGCGCGTACGCGCCCGACGCCGGGCGTGTGGGTGGGAGCGAGGAGAGCGCGTACGGGGGGACGCAGGAGAGCGCGCAGGAAGGGGCGCAAGGGATGAGGACCGCGCCGCCGTCGTACACGTCGCACGCGCTGTAGGCGTGAGCTCTTCACGTTCGTTTGACTGACTGCCTACCTCCTGTCGTGTCTTGGCTCTTGGTCCTGGTTCTATATTGTGTACTTGCTGATTTTGTGTACACGACCGCCCGCCCCTCCTACCCCGCACCCCTTGATATCCACTCCGTTCGACTACGCCACTACCTGCCTTCACCTTCACGTCTCCGCATCTTGCACGCGCACCGTCACCCACAGCATAGCCATATACCGCACCACCGTATCCGTATCACGACGCCCTCCGTCCGCTTCCACGCAGCACCCGCATCCGCATCCGCATGCATACATACGTGTACATACCACCCGCCCACCCACCTCGGCGCTCCCGCTCCTAGCCTCGTCCGCATGTGGGGGCGCGCACTCTTTTATATACATATACATACTGATGAGCACTTGGTATACGTACAGTAGGATATCCCCCCCCAGCACTACCACTAGCATGGACTGTTGACTGTTGACTGTTCGCATATACCGATACCGATACCATTCCGTTTAAATTCTATCCCGTGTTTCGTGTGTCTTGTGTTTTTTATTCGAGCTTGGCACCGGCCGGGAAGGGAAGGGGGAGGGAGGACGGGACAGCGAACGTTGAGCGATGGTCAAATGGTGTAGTGGTCATTGAGCGATGCGTACGTACGTACTTACGCGGCTGGGCGCGGTGTTGATAACCCAGGGACTCGGGAGCGATATGCGACGTCAAATCCGGCAGTGTCGTACGATGCGCCTGAGGTGCGCTCGTCCGGATGGCGCTGTCGTTGGAGGATGCGTTGAGGGATGAGGGATGGAGGTGGGCGTGGGCGGGGGGCTTACGCACTCGTCGATACATAGCAGGGAGAAAAAGGGGACCCACCATACTTACTACAGAGAGAGCGTAACTAGCAGAAGTTGCTTGAGCTCCGGAACGCATCATATGGTACACTTGCTTGCTGCAGCGAGTCGGGTTTTGATGCTGCTGGCAGGCTAGTACTCTACGTCTCGGGCTCGAGTTCGAGAGAGAAATTGTGCACCGCCGCCGATCGATCGATAGCGTGGCAATGACAAACACGTCTAAGTTACCTTCGTACGGGTCTCGGTACCTCCAGGCTCGAGCAGACCTGACTAACGGAAACGCGTTTCGTGACAAAAGAAGCTCACCTTGGGGAGGACCTGGATATCGAGACGCGGTTCGTTGGGGTGCTCGGGCCTTGAGGAGGGTGACGAGTGAGCCCGGCAGGCTCCTGCATACCAGGAGCACTGCGCTGCGGATAAATATTCGGGGGTTCTCGCCTGCCTCGCGCGTTCGGCGACTGGTCCAGATGGGGATCTGTTTTGGGGTGATCAATAACGGTTCAACCCATGGCATGATAATGCTTGTGTAGTAAGTAAAAGCACTGCAATAGCACGTACGACGGTCGCATTCGTAAGTGGACTATGCTGAGTGTACGGAAGAATTGGAGAGCCACGTACTGGCTCAAGGTCAACAGCGGGATGCTGGAGTGCAAAGGAGGAGGGTGAGCGAAGGACGAGATGTACAGCATCGGAGGCTAGATGACCGGGATAAGCGCTAGATATGCCGCCAGTACATGATACGACGCCGACGGTCGGACGGGCAGATCCACTGACATGCGGAACTTGGGCGGATCAACTTACCTCCAGAGACAGATGATTATGATTAACCAGCGTAAGGATGGTTTGAGTACGGTGAAGCATTAGACATGGATTCATGACATGGGCGGTTTAGCCACGGAAGTTGCGTACGGGGACCCGCGGTCCGGGGGCGGATAAGGAGACGCTTCCCCAAGAGGATGCCCATAAAAGGAGTGCGCGCTCTCACGTCCAGTTGTTCGCGTCTTGAACTCTTTTCCCGCGTCGATGCTGAGCCTGCACGGGGCCCGGGTCTTGACCATGGAATTGCAAGAAATGGGCCCGGGGTGACGCTCATAGTCATCATTTCAGCTTTCAGTGACTGTCGACGTCCGCACCCACCAGGCCTTCCGTTCCCTCCTTATATACCCCCTCCTCCTCTCCATCCTTGGCCTGGCCACCGTCTCTGCGACACCTCTGCAGACTTACAGCATGTCTGTCCAGGTCCAGCAACATCCGGACGCCACCCAAGCCCCATCCCCAGCGGAGAAGGACTCGAGTTCAACAAAAGAGGTCGACGCAGCCTCCATGGCTTCCAACTCGGTGCGAAAAGAGGACCCCGCAGCCCACCCGAAGCGGTCTAGAGGGAAGGACTTTCTCCTGATCGGTACCGTCGCCCTCGCCATGATTTTGAATGTGAGCCCCCTTCCTTTCCCATTCACACGCGTCGTTCGCCCATACATAACCGTCTCCCCGAGAGACCGCGAACATGACTGCGGTGTCGATCTCGCTCCCGACCATCGGCAGGGACCTCGACATCCCAGAGGCCAAGCTCCAGTGGATCATCTCCGCCTACTCCCTCAGCTCCGTAAGCACCCATTCCTTCGCTTCCAATTCACTCGCGCGCTCACTTCGCACGCCGCAGGGATGCCTCCTTCTGTTCCTGGGAAGGCTCGCAGATCTGTACGGCCGCAAGATCACCTTCATCCTGGGATGCGCGTGCATGGGTATATTCGGTCTCGGATGCGGCTTTGCCCAAAGTGAGTCCTATCTACAGTCCGGCGAATACCCCACGCCCAATATGTACACGTCCAACCTTCGCTCCTTCGCGTTAGATGAGATCACGATGGACATCCTCCGCGCGCTCCAAGGCATCGGCCCTGCCGCCTCCGTCCCAGCAGCGGTGAGTGCATACACATACATAACCGTCATGCGCGCGTCGCTCATCCACATCCCTTCTAGCTCGGTATCCTCGCGCACACGTTCCCGCCCTCGCACATCCGCTCCATCGCGTTCGCGACCTTCTCGGCAGGCGCACCCGTGGGCGCCGCGCTCGGGCTCACCATCGGCGGCATCCTGACCGAGTTCACAAAGTACGCCTCGCCTTCTCCTACTTATCTCCGCTCCCGCGAGGGCCGGGCCTGGCTGACCTCACGCGCATCTAGGCAAACCTGGCGCTCGACGTTCTGGTTCATGACCGGGCTCAGTGCCTTGTGCTGTCTGGGCGGGTTCATCTCGATCGACGCGGACGTGCCCTACGCGCTCCCGGACAAGTGAGCATCTTCGCCGCACACGCGCTACTCCGCTGACGGTCGCGCGACACACAGGCGCATAGACTGGCTCGGGGCGTTCCTCGTCACCGCGGGCCTCACGTTCATCATCTTCATCCTCAGCGACGGCACCGTCGCGCCCAACGGCTGGAAGACCGGATGTGCGTCCCCCCTCCTTTCCTCGCCGCGTCGCATCGTCCTCCGCGCCCCCCTTCCCGCAGATGCTGACACTCCTCGTGGTAGACATCATCGCGCTGCTGATCGTGGGGGTGCTGCTGCTCGTGCTATTCGTGCTCTGGGAGCGCCACCTCGAGCGCGTGCACGCGCAGGGCGGCGCGCTCAGCCAGCGGTGGTGGACGCCGCCGCCGCTCATGCCGGTCTCGATCTGGATGCGCGCGCACGGCAAGCTCGCGGCGATGCTCGCGATCACCTTTCTTGAGTGGTGCAGCTTCAACGTCTTCACGTTCTGGGTGCAGGTGGGTTTCGTTTTGAGGGGGGGCTTCGAACGGCACGAGCACGGCCCTCACGTCGAACTCCCGCAGCTGTACTATCAGGATTACCTCGGCTTGAGCCCGATCCTGACCATGGTCCGGCTGCTCCCCATGTCGGTCACCGGCGTGACGTGCAACATCATCATCGCCCTCGTCGTCGGGCACGTCCCCCTCGTCTACCTCGTCGGTACGCCACCCCCCCCTTCCCTCTCCTCCTGTCCTCCACCAACTAACCCCCCTCCCTCTCCCCCTTCCCCAAACACACAGTGATCGGCACGCTCCTCACCGGCGCCTCGAACCTCCTCTTCGCGCTCGTCGTCCCCTCGGCCCCATACTGGGCGTTCGGCTTCCCGGCGGCGATCGTGACCGTCTTCGGGGCCGACTTTGTCTTCGCGACCGGCACGCTCTTCGTCGCGCGCGTGTGCCTGCCGCACGAGCAGTCCGTGGGTGGCGCGCTCTTCCAGACGCTCACGCAGCTCGGCACCGCGTTCGGCCTCGCCATCTCCACCGTCGTCTTCGACGCCACGCTTACCAGTCGGACTCGGGCCCTCGGGGGCAGTGAGGCAGGGGGGGACCCCCCAAGGGAGGCGCAGCTGACGGCGTACAAGGACGCGATGTGGGCCGGGTTCGCGTTCGGGATGTTCGGTGCGTCCGGGCCGTTGTTGCATTTTCACGGGAAAGTGAACGGTGGACTGACCGATTGGACGTCTGTGGTGCGCAGGTGTGCTGCTCGCCGTGCTGTTCCTGCGCGGCGTGCCGCCCGTCGGACACCGGAAGGGAGATGCGGACGCGGACGCGGAGAGCGAGAAGACGGCGAACGACGAGGAAGGGGTGCGTCTTGGATGACGTTCGGTGGATGGATGGCGTTGACTGAACTGTCTGTTTTGCAGGTCGCCGTCTCCAGCTGATATTCACGCGCCCATTGCTGATTCTGTCACGACCGAGCCCGGAAGTAGGGCACCTCACACCATCTATAAAATCATCATCGCTACACCTTCAAGTGGATATGGCCATTCGCACCGACTGACGGCTAACGCATCCCGCTCATTGATCTATACCACGCAATCTGCTTTACTGCTTTAGACGCACGACAACCCATCTTAGAGCACTCATCTACCCTTGCATATGTTTTGACGTACACGCTATACTTAGTTGAATAATGGAACCCGAATTGAATGTGATGTATCGGAGTCCTTCTCAGGCGGGGTTTAACAGTATGGGTGTCGCTGTGCGTCTCGATGATTGTCCTTCCCTGAGCATGTACACATGCTGGCGGGATATGATATGCTACACACTTGGTGGAATGATCTGCTTGCGTCGACGGTCTTGACTGTGGAGGAGCTGCAACAAAAATCGCTATCTTCGCAGACACGATTCCGACACGGGGAATCGAACCCCGGGCTATCGCGTGAGAGGCGATAATGTTAGCCACTACACCATATCGGATGAGAAACTTGAAACTATTCACTTTACTCAAGGTTGGACGTATTCACGCCCTCCGAATGCAAACTCTCTCCTCTTCGTATATCTCCCTTTGTGAAAGTCGGCTCGCAAAAAGGTCTGCGTATCCCCGGAAAGAACGACTTGGCACGAGCCGATTTTCGATTGAGAGGAATCCTGAGGTGGAGATAGGTTTTTGGTTCCACGCCACGTGGCGTTGGAAGGGCGTGAATGCGCCCCAACCCTAACTCGCCGCGTCGTGGGACTGTCTACCGCAGCACTTACCAGTCTCCCATCATAAGTACAACGCCGTCCGTTATACTATCACCATCCTTCCCCTCACGCAACAAGGTCATCCATCTTCTATCTTGGGAGACAAGCGCAATTCCGTGCCTACTTAGTGTGTACCCCGCCTAAAATGGTCTGTTTTACTATGGTCGCGTAGTTATCGGGACATACTAATCTCGTACTGGTCGCATTCATATATCAGCCTCCAAATCGACCGTTGTCCTTTGGTTTCGACAAGGTCAGAAATGGAGACTACCAAGGCGTAGGCCGGGCGAGTGCTAGTCCATTACCAGCAATGGGCGCACACATGGGCGACGCTCTCTGCGGTGAGCCCCCGACCCCAAAAGACTCCTTCAAGAAAGACTCTTCAATCTGGTTCGAGGACGGGAACATCGTCGTCGTCGCACAGGACACCGCATTTCGCTTCCACAAAAGTGTGCTGTCCCTCCACTCCTCCGTGTTCCGCGACCTCTTCTCGATTCCACAACCGCCCCTCGCGGGCGGGGAAGCGGATGAGACCCTCGATGGTTGTCCAGTCGTCCGGGTATCCGATACGGCCTACGAATTTAGGGAGCTCCTCCGGGTCATCTACTACGGTGGTGTCAGGTGAGTGGACGAGCATCACCGGTCCTGCTCTGCATTGGTCGATGTTCTCATCCCCATCCTGTCTGCACTCAGTCACCTTCATCCCGATCGAGACGTGGAGTTCCCTGTGCTCGCCGCATTGGCTCGCCTCTCCCATAAATATCAACTCGACCAGCTCCTGGCCGCCGCCATCCATAGGTTGAAGGGCACCTTCACGACCCAGCTCGACGTTTGGGACCGCTGTGGCGGTCTTTCTCCCCTCGATAGTATCGAAGCAGCCAATCTCTTCCGCCTTCTCGACAGGCCCGAGATGATGCCGGTGGCAATCTATGGGTGTTGCCAGATGAGTTCCTCAGCCCTCCTGCAAGGTACCACGCGTGCAGACGACGTCACTCGGGAGCACCTCTCGCCTTCCGATTTGGAGTTGTGCTTCGAGGTCAAGGAGAAGCTGCTGCAGGCCACCGCTCGTCTCTTGGCGCAAATGTGCGAAGCTTGCGACGCCAGGATCCTACAAGCCCCCAGCGATCCAGACGTCAGCGATCCATGCTGCTCGTCCCCGGAGGATTGTTCGGCTGGCCTGAGAGCCTTGTTGAGAAACTTCCGCGAAAATCTGCGTGACTGTGTCTTCCCAGACCGGTTGGACACGTATTACGGGGCTATGCTGGAATGTGTGCCATACAACAGACAGATATGCAGGGCGTGCGAGGATGTGCTGCAGGAGGCGTATATACAATTGCGCAGGAAGATCTGGGCGAGTCTTCCGTGGCTCATGGACGTGGAAGTAGACGAGTGGAATTCTGCTTGATCGAACGTGACGAAGTAGGATATACCCAGAACCAGATTTCCTGTATTTAGTAATCAACGTGTCTTCTCAAACGATGCATCCGGAGGCTTTTCGAAGCTTACCAGTCCTCTGCCACCAGTCCTGCCAGTCGCCACTCCCCACACGGTTCATCTCGACATGCAAAATCAGCCTCCGTCGCCTACCATCGCCCCTGGAGAACCTCAGAAAGACCCGGAGCTGTGGTTTGAGGACGGAAACGTGGTGATCGTTGCGGGGAGAGCAGCATTTCGCGTCCACACTGGCGTTCTTTCCCGCCACTCCGAGATCTTCCAGAACATGTTTAGCGTCCCCCAACCTCCTCTCCCCGCATCCTCAGACGTCATCGATGGACACCCTGTGGTCCACGTCTCCGACTCGGCCCATGATTTCAAGCAGTTGCTCCATGTGTTATACGACGGAGTCAAGTGCGTCCTTGGCTTCGATGTCGGGGTTCAACAGAGCCTGGGCATCGCCTTAATTTTAACTGTTGACGTCTTCACATTGCAGATTCATGCCGCCAGACAAGCCAGTGGCATTCGGCATCATCGGAGCTATTACGCGGCTCGGACACAAGTACCACGTCGAGTGGATCCTCGACGAGGCGAAACGTCGTCTCCGGAGCATCTTCACAACATCGTTTGAAGTGTGGTCCCGACACAAAGGGTCCTCGAGCGACCTTGTAGACATTTCCTCCTACCCTCCATGGATGGAGGCCGTGAACCTCATCCGACTCATCGGAGAGATAGATATGCTACCCGTCGCGATCTACCAATGCTGCCAATCCCCTTCGTTGCTGTTCAAAGGCACGACGCGCGTCGACGGTACGGTGGAGACACTCGATCTGCCGACCTTGGAGGTATGCTACAACGCTCACATCAATCTGATACAACGTCAATCCGAGCTGAGAGCCAAGGTCGTTTTGGCGGATCCATCGGAGGAGTGCAAAGATAAAGAGATATGCGGTACTAGGATGCGGGCAACGTACCGGGATATTATTTGCCCAAAGCCCCATTTCTTGGATGGGGATCTGATGAATAGTCAAAGTTTGGTAACAATCTTCCGAACGTATGAGATGGTGGGAGTGATATGTGGCATATGTGCGGCCGCCTTCAGGGAGCGCGACCGGGTCGGGAGGAGAATAGTATGGAGGGACCTTCCGCGCATCACAGGTATCGCGGTCGACAATTGGGATCAAGGTGTGGATGGAATGTAGGGATACGTCTCTGACTTGGATTGGAAAAACGTGACCAGTTTCTCGAGTCCCTTTCTGACGTAGCAAAGGTTGTTGTGTAGCCCATCTGCGCGGCCGGGATTATGGTGATTGTGCAGGGCGATATTACCGTGCGAAACGAATAAAGTTCGAACTTTCAGTCCTATCCGATATGTTACTGCTTTGCCGTTGAAGTCGCGCCGCGGCGCACTCGTCTGCCCACGTCTCCCAGTCGGCGACCGCACGCTCCCGTTCGCGATGCAGTACTGTGCGTGCCCGCCACGCCTTCAGGGAGAGAATGAACTGACCGTTACATTGCGCCGACAAGCCTTCACCCGGCCCCCACCCTCGCCCCCGCCCTACACCGAATCCGAGCATAGCAGAGGACAGCACGCACCCGGCCACGATCCCGACTTTTGGTTCGAGGATGGCAACATCGTCGTCATCGCAGACAACACCTCCTTTCGCATCCACCGCAGCGTCCTCGCCCGGCACTCCGACCTCCTCGTCGATCGCCTGGGATCGGACCAGGGCCGCCGGGAGAGCACGAGCGACGGGTGCCCCGTCGTCCGCGTCGCCGACTCCGCGAGGAGCTTCAAGGGCCTGCTCAGTCTGCTGTACCCCGGGCCGCCAGAGTGAGCAGCCCCAGTGGTCCGCATCCAACCCGTGCAGTATGTAGCACTCACCCCGTTCTCCCACCGCGGCCAGGATCCTGCGCCAAGTCGCGTCCGATCGCGTGCTCGCGCGCGTCACGCACAAGTACCTCCACAGCCTGCTCCCCTCCACGTTCGATGAGTGGGTCCGGCAGCAAGACCGCACCCCGCACCCGCACCCGCCACACAACGCGGCGGCCGAAAACGCGATCGCCGTCCTGAACGCCGTGCGTCAGATCCAAGCGGACGACCTCCTCCCGCTCGCGCTCTACCTCTGCGCGCAGCTCCCTCCCCGCGCGCTCCTCCGCGGGTTGCGCCGCCCCTCCGGCGCGCTCGACACGCTCCGCAGCGGCGACGCCGAGCGCTGCCTGGTCCTGCGCGCGGACATGGTGGTGCGGTCGGCGCGCATGGCCCTCCGGCTCTTCGCGGACGCCCCGGACGCGGCGTGCCGCCGCTGCAGCAGGGCCGTGGGGGAGACGTTTGCGGCCATAGTTGGAGTTGGGGGGGAGTTCGAGGACGCGCCGCGGACGGACCCGCTGGGCGCGTACTGGCGGCGGTTCGTCGACGGGGCGGAGGCGGGGAGGAGGGGGGAGAAGCGGGTGTGTGCGAGGTGCGCGGGGGTGCTGCGTGAGCGGGAGGTGGAGCAGAGGCGGGAGCTTTGGGACGAGTTGCCGAGGTTGGTCGGGTTTTGAGGTCTGAGGACAAAGAGAGGGAGCAAGGGGTGCGGCAATGCGTAAGTACATGGGGCATGATTATTCGGGGATGCGATCGTTGGAAGATGAAATATATGAATCGATTTGTGAAGCGTTGGGCGGCTCGTAGATGGGGAGATGGGACGACGATTAAGTTCGTGCCGGGAGTTCGAACCTTCCATGTGCGGTTCATGCCAGTTAGTTAGCTGCAGCTCGTCGATAGAATCAGCGATCGCATACTCGTCGCTCTCGCCACAAGCCTCCAAGCGAATGCAGGATACCGCTGTGACGTTCCACGACGCCCCGATCAAATGTCTCAGCTTGTGGTTTGAGAGCGGAGATATCATCGTCGTGGCCGGATACGTCGGGTTCCGGGTGCACAAAGACGTGCTCTCCGACAACTCTAGAGTCCTCACCGACATGCTCAGTGGCTTAGCCGTCGATGACGAGAGCGACCAGGAGGAGTGGGAAGGATGTCCAGTCGTCCGACTCGAAGACTCCGTGCACGATGTCAAACATCTGCTTCGCATGCTCTACAACGGGATCGAGTGAGTCCGCACTGTTGCACGGTTCGAAATCACGTAGATGTTCACCTCGGCCGTGCGTCCCGTCCACACCCCCCAAAGTCAAGACATCGACGATGATGACCACGATGATATCTCCCCCCTCCGCCAAGCCGAGTGCGCCAGCCTCGTCGCAAACGCCCGAATGTCCCACAAATACAAGCTGCACACCCGCACGGAAGCCTACCGCCTCCTCCGCCACCGCTTCCCATCCACCTTCGCAGAATGGGAGGCACGGGGGAGCCTGCCCGCCGCCTCCGCGCTAGAAGCCATCAACGCCTTCCGCGCGATCGGCGACGACGACCTCACGACGTCGCACATGATCGCCGCGCTCTACCTCGCCTGCGGCCTCCCGTACGGCGCCCTCCTCCGCGGGCTCCGCCGCTGCGACGGCGGGCTCGAGGCCCTACACAAGGACGACGTCGAGCGGTGCGTGCTGCTGAGGGAGGCGCTGCTGGAGAGGTCGGCGTACATGGCGGCGCGGCTGTTCGAGGGGGAGGCGAGCGCGGACTGCAGAGGGGCGGGCGGGCTGTGCGACGACAGGATCTCGGAGGCCCGCACCGCCATCCTCTACGATGATGATGAGGCCGACGGGTGGGCGCGCGGAGACCCGCTGGGGGAGTTCGTGCGGTCGCGGATCGACGGGATGGAGCTCGAGCGGGGGATATGCGGGATATGCGCGGGGATGCTTTGTGAGAGGGACAGGGAGCTGCGCCGGGAGCTGTGGGAGGAGATGCCGGTCTTGCTGGCGAGGGTCGAGGAAGAGATGAGGGGTGCCAGGCGTGGGTCCGACGAAGACGAGAAGTAGAGTTGTGTAGCATGCGAGTACACACGCCCCCAATAGCACCTGAGCGTACGCCTGGTTAGATAGCCTGGGGGACCCATGAAAGCAAGCAGACCACTTTCACGCACCTGTACTCAGTGGAAAACCATCCGAGGAAGTGCTCTAGGGTTAGAACGCTAATTTTCAATACCTAGTGGATCATACCCGCAGGGCACCTACTCGCCTATGTTAGTTGCATGAATACGAAGGTGACGGTCACTGTTCAAACAAGCCCTCAACACTGCCGGCCGAGTTGCCCGAAGAAATGGCTTCACGACGACACGTGGCACCGGCGTCTCTCCTCTGTAAGTATAAATTTCTCCTGCGCGCGTTGACCGCTTCTCAAACTCATTTCCCGGACTCGCACTATTGTCCCCCTGCGACGTACTTCTCTCTTCTCGCAGGAGTCTACCGCAAGTCCCAGACGGACACGCTGGCCCTAGCTGGAGCGCACGCCATCCGCGCGAACGTCGGAAACGGCGAGGGCGTGCTTTTCCTTACCAGGGTCGGGACATCCCCCCATCTTCCTCACTCGTCTTGTCTGTACCTGCTTTATGCTATCCAGGCTCTCGATTGTCAATACACCTCCATTTACGCGTACGTCTTTCTTGCTGCCTACCCCCCGAGCGTGCTTTCGAAGTCTACGTGTACCTCGCCGCCGTACCCGGTCTCAAGTCACCACGGTCGGCACCCATTCCGTTTCGATGGATATGGGTCTGCACGATTTTCGAGCGCAACAGCGCGCACTACGATCGCGAGGCATCGTTTCCACACGCAGAATGTCCCCGGGCAGGATGCCTATGGTCGTCGTCTCCCGATCGAATCCGATTCTGAATCCCTTGAGTTGAGTTCTCTCTTCCGTGCAACGTCTTTTTTCGAAGCGCCCTCAATAAAATCCAAGCACCTACATGCGTCATCATCAATCGAAGCGTAGAGCATTGGACAATATGTAAGTAGGGCTGACTCGTCCAAGTTGCAACCACCCTCAGCCAGAGAGTCGAGACTCGAACGAACGAACGAACGACGCGCTCGGCTCGGCAGGCGCGAAGTGCGCGCGGACGGCCACGCTAGAGTATAAGTAGAACAATGTGTCCTTACAGGCGCTATCATACATCTACATAGAATATATACATGCAAGGTCCCATGGAGGTGGAGATAAGTACTTCAATGAGGGAGGATATAATCGAGGACGAAAAACCGAGGCATCTCGGCCCCTACGACCACGACGAGGAGCGAAAGGAAACACGCCGCACTATCGCGGCGCCCGCACACCCGCCCCGGGATCCTCCAACGCGTACCCCACCGGGGCCTGCGCTTGCGACGGCACAGCGGGCGCCCTCAACCCGCCCGTAGCGTACGCGTCCCGCCCACCATACGCGTCGTCGTACCGCGCCTCCGCATTAAACGACGTTGGCGGCGGCGGCGGCGGCGAGCGGGGCGGCGCGAACGCGGGCACCACGCCCTGATCGTACAGCTGCGGGTGCGCCGGGTGCGCGTGCGCGTGCGCGGGGGCGGGGGCGTCCACGTCCGCCGACACCCGCCCGTACCCGTACCCGCCCGCGCGGGGCACCAGCGGCGCCGTGTCCTCCACATCCACGTCTACGTCCGCGTCCTCGTCATGGCGTACGGAAGCGGGAAACGCGGGGGCAAAGGGGGCGGCGGCGGCGGCGGAGGAGAGCTTGGCCTGGCGGGCCTTGCGGCGGCGGTGGACGACCTGGTGCTTGACGACGTCGATGTTCGCGTTGACGTAGCGCATGGCGACGAGCGTGAGCACGACCGTGAGCGCGATCACGGTGTACTTGATGATCGTCTGCTGCTTCGTCAGCCGCACTGTTTCCGCGCGCGCGCGTGTGTGTGGGTTTTAGGGGAGGGGAGGGGAGGGGAGGAAGGCGTCAGAAAATACACAAACACAGATACGGCGGGGACTGACTGTTGCCATTGGCGTCGACGGTGCCGGTGCCGAGGTAGACGGCGGCGAGCTGCTTGGGGAGCGCCACGAACGCGGCGACGAGGAACACCCACACCTCCATCCCGCACGTCGCGAAGATCGCCGTTGTGACTGCGCGCGTGGGGGCGGGCAGGCGGGAAGACGAAGAACACCGTCAGACGACAGCGCAACGCACGGACAAGACGGGAGAGGAGGACGCACTGTGGCCGGGGATGGCGCTGTAGCGGACCATGATGGCCATCTTGAGGCCGCCCTGGCGGATGACCTCGGCGAGGAGCGCGTAGCGGAGCTCCTTCTCCTCCGTCTTCTCCGCGCGTGCGCGGCAGCAGTAGCGGAACGTGCTGCGAACGCGTCGGGAGTGGGAGTGGGAGCGGGGGTGAGCTCGCTACACATACACTCGCACGCGCGCTAAGAGAGGGGGGGGGAGAACTCACTAGTACGTGACGAGCTCGCCGACGATGGTGCCCGCGGCGACGATGCCGAAGCCGATCCAGAGGCCCCAGAACTCGCCGCAGAGGAGCGCGACGAGCTCGTGGCCGAAGAGGGGCGGGAACGAGAGGATGATCATGATGCCGATCGGGATGAGCCACGCGCCTGGGGTTCTTTCGGACCACGCGTAAGGACTCATACGGGGGGCTCGTGCGACGATGGGTGAGCAGGGAAGGGCGACTCACTTTCGCAGCCATACGCCGGCGGGGCGGAGCGCCTTTGCGATGTTGTCCTGCTCGATCGCGAACGCGATGAGAAATGCGATGATGAGGAGCGTCACGATGAAGGAGACTGGGCGGGGCTGTCAGGACGGGAATCGCGGGGAGGGATCGCGCGCTACGCACTGAGGTTCTTGGGGTTCTTAAAGTAGGTGATGTGCATGTACTTCTTGAAGCTGGAGAGGTTGCACGTGCGGGTCTTGTTCGCGAGGGCCTCGGCCTCGGAGGGAGTGGGGCTGGGTGTGCGCGCGACGTCGCGGTAGTCGACGCCTATGCGGCCCTCCTTCTTGTAGCCGTTCGCGGAGTGGTCATCGGAGGAACGGGAGGGAGTTGGGGAGGGGTGTAATGGGGGGACGTGGAGGGCATTCAAGTTGTCGGAGGCGGGAGGCGGGTAGAAGTGGGAGGGAGGCCCTTGGGGACGGGGAGCATATAGCTGCGTGTTCCTATGGGACGCTGGTTGTAGCGCGGACGTCGAAGAGATAGAAGCGAGCGAAACTGACCCTGTGGACATGGCGGGGGAGGAAGAGAAGCGTGGAGGGCGGGGGGAAGGAGGTGCGGAGACAGGAAGACATGATGGCGACGCGTGCTAGATATATAAAACGAGGCGTTTTGGCCGGGTATGAGAACGAGGGTAAGTCGGTGGGGGCGGGATGGAGCGTGCATCGCGTTCCGAGGGTGGCGTACAGCCACTGGACTGGGTGTCCGACTGCGGTCCGTCATCGATTCAGATCGGTCCTGACAATCTCCATCTCTCCCTACCCCAACCCCCCGCCTCTTCCTCTGGGCAGTGCACATCGTCGCGGGCTCAGCCTCCAGTATCAACGACGTAGACTCTTCGGACCCCGGTGTGTTTGGCACTGATAATTCGTCCAGCGCGCTCTACCTGCCCAACAATCCGAGCCCGACCTGTGGCGATGCCCCGACTCGGAGACCAACCAATCGCAGCCTGCGCGGTCCATCCAATCATCCTCCTAGGCTTCTTCCGCACCTTTCGGGATGCATATTCTTCGAGGCATTTACTCCAGCCAGACGCAAGTTTCGCAATGTTTTTCCTCGGTCACCAGGCGCAGACTTAGGTATACCTGGGTGAAAAGTTGCTGACGTAGTCCACGTCCACCACTCGGACCGACAGCGATAGGGTTCGCCTCCCGGCATCACCATAGCGGCATTGACGTGCGTGATGCACCCGGGCCACTGCCCCCTGCCCGCGTTGTTGCGTCCTGCTTCAAGTTGTACTTATCACAGAAGTTTTTTTTCCCCGTTGTGAGCGCCGCAGGGAAGGTTCAGCTTGCTGTCGCTACGCTCTCTCCGGGGAAGAAATATCGTCTTCCCGCCGGGCGGCCCAGGCTTAAGCACAGCTCGAACGCGCGTACTGGGCTACACTACTACGAACGAGCCACGCATGGCTGATCCTAATCCGATCTACGTAGCCGATTCTAGGCTAAGGTACTTACTATAGGAGTTGACCGTTTCGAAGCGTTCGAGATCACAACGCGACCACTGTGGCCAAGGTCACGCCATGCCATCCCCCCCGCAGTGCTCGCACGCCGTTGCCCAACGGTCAAAGGTCAAAAAGTACGCCGCCCATCTCGCCACTTACCACACCTACTTACCGCCCGGTCGGATCCGCATTGCGCGGGGTACCGGGTGCGTCGTCGACGTTACCGCGCGCCGTAGAGTCCAAACCGCGGACTCGCAGCAGACACGGAGACGACACGGCGAGATTGGGAACAGCGTTCGTACAGCACATATCCGCACTGATCAGAACCTGCGCAGTCAAATTCATAACCCCGCTTTAATGGATCCATATCGAATCTGATGTTGCAGTGCCGTCCGCTACTGTACTTATCTTCGTATAAACAGAGCCAAAGCTCGGTCCGAGCCCTAAACGCCCGACATCCGCCCCGGGCCCCTTCGCGTATCCCGATTATCCTTCGCATACTTGGAGGCACGCACACACGCACGTATCAAGTGAGTTCAAGTTCACCCCGCCAGGGGGCGAATCAAGACACGCTACGCTGTACACTCGACGTTCGTCACGGCTGTACGACGTCCACTCTCCCCTCATTCCACCTCTCGTCGGCCGCGAAGGGCACGTCTCGCCCCCGTCCGCCCACAGCCATGGGCGACCGCGCTAGCCTTTGACGTCGACCGTGGTATCCCTCAAACTCCCAAACGGGTTCGAGCCCGCCACCACGCCCGGCGGGCGGCGGTAAGCGAGCGCGCCAGCACCAGCAGGGGCCGACGTGGTGACGGCGCGCAGATGGACGGCGTCGGGGGCGCGTTCCACGTCCGAGTCCGCGTCGAGGGCTTTGGGGAGGGCGCCGTCCACGGCGTAGCCGGCCGCAGCGAGGATCTTGGCCTGCCTGGGTGGCGCGGTGGCGCGAGTTGGCGGTGTGGTGGGAGGATTCGCGTGTGGGCGAGCGGGGCGGCGGGGTAGGGCAGAGGTGATGCGCAGTGCGGGGTTGAGATTGGATTTGGAGGCAGGCGCGTTGCCGTTGCCGTCGGTCCGAGAAGGCGGTACAGACCCGGGTACGAAAGGTAACCCAACCGTCCGAGTCGGACCAAGGCCAATCGAACGGAGGCCGTGTTTCGTCGAGGAAGAGACGTAAATCCAAGTCCAAGTGAGCCGCGACGTCGCAAACGAACTCGAACTTGGGGAAAGTTGCAAGGGGGCGCACCGAGCCTTCCTGCGCCCGTACACGACGCCCTCCTTGACCGCGTCCATCCGGCGGTAGACGTACCGCATCGAGAGGTGCGTGACGAGCCCCGTGCGCCCTTCACGATCCGCGCCGTCTTCGCGCTCTCTATCGCCCGCATCACAGGATCAGGATCGCGGTGAGCACCGCGAGACCAAGCGCGGACGTAGCAAAGATGTGCATGTGGACGGGGCTCACCGGGGTCAGACGCAGAAGTACAAGACGCCGACGTCCACGACGACGAGCTGCTTCGGGCAGCCCGAGGACGGCCGCGCCCAAGAACGTCGGCAGGGACATCCCGAGCGTCGCGAACACCGCCGTCAGCACTCTCCGTGTCGCGCCCCGTCAGCCTTACTCGCGTCTGTATGAACACAGCGGAGGAAAAGGGAGAGCGGGCGGTGACCGTGGATGGCGCTGAGGCGCATGACGGCGGGGATCCCGAACCCGCCGTCGCGCACGACCTGCGCGAGGAGCGCGTACCGGACGCTCGTCTCCTCCATCCGCTTCCCGCGCGCCTTGCACCAGTACTTAAACGCGCTTCGCGTCGAAGTAAGTAGGGGGAAGGACACCGCATGTTAGCGACCGTGCTAGGAGAGGGGAAGTGGAGAGACAAGGGGGACACACGAGAAGTTCCCGAGCTCGCCGAGGACGGTCCCTGTGGCCGCGATCCCGAACCCGACCCACACGCCCCAGGCGTCGCCGCAGAGCACGGCGACGATCTCGTGCCCGAAGAGCTGCGACACGTCCAAGGTAAGCAGGGAACTCTTTCCGTTAAAGGGTGAGGGCGCACTCACTGGGGGGAACGAGAGGACGAGCATGATCGCGATGGGGATGGGCCACCCGCCGGGGGTGCTTTTCATGTCTATGATATCAGCAAAGCATGGCGGAAGGGCTGAAAGGACGACGCGACGCACGCGTGCATCTAACCCGCGAACGGGCGCAACCACTTCTCGATGCTGTGCTAGTACACCAGGAAGAGCAGCGCGACCGCCATCGACACTGCACGTAGGTCGCACACGCATACATCCATGTCAACGTTAGCACCCACCACCAAACTCCAAAGAAACAAAAAAAGGAAGAGAAGGGACAGGGACGCACGGATGCGGCGCGGGTCCCGCCTGAAGTCGAACGTCCGCCTGAGGTCGCACGAGCGGCTCTTGTGCGTGAGCACGTACGCCTCGGACGGCGTCGGGCTCGGTGTGCGGGTCATGGGCAGCTCGCGCACGTCCACCTGCGTGCCGGCGCTGCCCTTTACGAAGCTGTGACCGTACGCGTAGTGCGCTTAGGGGACTGGGGCGGCGATGGGAAGGACGGTACTACAGTAGGTGGGTATTCGGGTTCCTGGGCGGCGGTGGGAGTGTATGATGGGGGGAGACTGTCGGGGGCTTTGTACGCGTTGGGATGGGAGCTGTGAAAATTCCCCGTAGTCAGGAGGATGAGGCAAAGAGTATAGCTATAGGGGAGGGTTGGCTACGCACCTCATACTACTTGCTACACTGAATATTAATCTGGAAAGCTGCAGAGGGCGGCGTGCCTGCGTGCAGGAGAGAATGCGGAGAAAGAACGAGACAGTCGAGATTGGAAGATTTGGGGTGGAACTGGGGACAGATACATTATATGCATATGCACGAGCTGTGGGCGCGGGTGAGTGGGGCCTCGGGGAGGAGTCTGAGAGTAGTACGCATCCGTGTCCCAGCCTGAGCTTGGACCGACGCTTCTAGCGCGCGTTCTGGGCTGTCGTCCGTGTCAAGATCGTCTTGGGAAAGGAGGCCCTATAAATGAGTTATCCACACCCACTCCATGCGTGGGTGGACGTAGAGCATGCTAGGCGGCGTAACTCCCGTCCTGATCTCACAACATAATGGGCGTGTATCTTACTGGCTATTGAAGTGGAACGCTCAACCACACGACGAAGATAGGAGTTATGTAAGAGGCTTTGTGCGCAAACGGTGCTATAATAAGACTCTCCGAGTATGAAGGATATTGATCTCGACATACCCGGCTAGGAACTTGACTTCGGAGAGCAAGACCGAGACAAAAACAGCGCTAGAACGCGAGGATGGCTGGACAGCGGCAATAGGTGAATGACAAGGGGATCCGCGCGAGCTTCTACAAAGGCTCGTGGGGGGGAAGGAAATTTGGACATAGATTTAGTCAAAGGCTTGCCAGAGGATGCCACAGATGCAGATCAGAAAGTGAACACTTCAACTGCTCAATGCTCGCCCATTCAAGGCTGGGAAGTAAGTACTCGTGGCGCGTCTAGAGATGCGTCCGAACCCCGGCATGTCGTCTAGGCCGCCGCAAGCCCCGGACACAGGATATGGATATGCCCGATGTCAAGAAGGTCTTTATAGATTCGCATTGCAGAGCAAGCAAGGGAGATCGAGGACATGTGCGCAGCAAGCGGACAGAGGAAAAGTTAAAGAATGGAGGAGAGAAGACGCCGAGGGCCGAGGCTATCCCCGATCTCCCACGGGCAACAACACCCGGTCAACCGCTCCGGGCCGCCGTCGTCGAGATCGCCCTCAAGCAACTTCCACTGCTGGAGATCAGAAGGAACAGTCTGCAATTGGACCTCTCTCTTTCTACCAGTGTAAAATTCGCGCATTAGGACACCCTGCCATCAACTCAATCACTCCGACGGCGCCGGCTACGTGCACTTGTACCTCTCCCCCTTCGCCCCAGCACTCGTCGAGCCAGCTTGAGCGATCAACCCAATACTCGCGCTCGGATTCCTAGGATCTATTACTTATCCTCAGACCTAACCCCTGGTAGTAATTCCTCGACTTGGAGAACAGAGCTGGAGGGGGAGTGGAGCGCACGTTCAGACTACAGGTCGTCCACTCAGACCCTAAGGTAAGTAAGTATCGTCTGTCTAGTACCCTTCCGCTCGACCCCGGCACTCCATTCCTAGGCCCTTTCAAAACGTCCGCACACGATATGTCGCTGGCAATTCATGACCCACCGGCAGCCCGGGACTGCTGCGTCGACCACTGTATCACTGTTCATCAAGCTTCCTAGTTCGAGTTCGCCGCGCTCGGCTCGCTCCAGTGGGGGCTCGGGCTCGGAGGGACGGTAATGATAGTTACGGTCGGGCGGATGGTGCTCATGGGCATGCCCATCGCAGCCCGGGACCGGGATTCTGAGTCGACGTCTGCCGCAGACTCCAGGTCTGGCTCGTCGACGGCTTTTGGTAATGCAACTTCTGCCTCCGAGTCCCCATCTGGCAGGGGGTACCTCGCTGCCGCGGCGAGCATCTTCGCATGCCTGGCGGGTCGCGAGCACGTGGCCGAGTGAAAGTGAAGAGTGTTTTTTCGGGCGAGGGAGGGGCACAGGTGAGTGGTGATAGACGATCAGCGAGCACTCGAGTGACGGGAGGGAGGTGGCGAATATGTCGAACGCACCGCGCTTTTCTCCGCTTATACACAACCTCCTCTTTGATCCCGTCCATCCTCTTGTAGATGTATATCATGGCGAGGTGCGTGATGATGACCGTGACCGTGATCACGATCGCCTTAATGATCCTCGCCTTTTTCAGGCTAGCTGTCGTACAGTCAACGTTCAACCACGGCGGTATCAGCATTTTTGCAGCGTCACGCGAGACTATCAGGGGTTGGGGGCACGACTGACCGTCGTTCTCCTGCGAGACGCCGATGTACACGACCGCGAGCTGCTTCGGGAGGCCGATGACGGCCGACGCGAGGAACGTCCACACCGTCATCCCGAGCGTCGAGAAGATCGCCGTCAGCACTGTCCGTCTCCTGTCAGCTCCCCCCCAAAAAAACAGAACGCAGCAACGGGGCACGCAAAATGAATGAATACGCACGGTGGCCGGGGATGGCGCTAAAGCGCATGACGATCGGGATGCGGAACCCGCCCTGGCGCACGACCTCGACGAGCAGCGCGTACTTGAGCTTCGTCTCCTCCATCTTCTTTGCCCGCGCCCGGCACATGTACTTGAACGCGCTTCACGCCCGTGTCGGTATCGCGCGTCCAGAGCGAGCACAGAACAGGTTCACGTCAGCGAGGATGCCAACAAAAGGAGGGGGAGAAGGGGGAGAAGGGGAACAGGGCGCACACGAAGCCTCCGAGCTCGCCGAGGACGGTGCCCGCGGCCACGATCCCGAAGCCGACCCACACGCCCCAGACGTCGCCGCAGAGCACGGCGACGATCTCGTGCCCGAAGAGCTGTGTGTGTCCCGGAAGCCACAGAACGGGGTGAGCGGACTCCAGGATCAAGCTAGCGAGGGGTGCTGGTTACTTACGGGAGGGAATGACAGGACGAACATGAGCGCGATCGGGATGAGCCACCCCCCGGGCGTGCTGCGACACACAGCGCGCGGTGTCAGTATCAGTATCAGTATCAGTATCAATCAGAAAGCACGCGTATATATATATGCATATATGCGTGCGAATGGAGCAAGGAAGTGGGAAGGCCTACGCACTCGTGCATCCAGTCCGCGAACGGGCGCAACCAATCTTCAATGCGGCGCTGGAACACCAGGAAGACGATCAGGAGGACGACCAGCACGGCCCCCACCGCCACGGTCCCTGCAGCACGCGCGTCGGGCTCCGGTCAGCCAAGTTCCATCGACGACCGAAAACAGACGGGGCGATTCGAGGGAGGGGACGGGACGCACATATCTGGCGCGGGCTGTCCTTGAACGCGAACACGCGCTTCAGGTCGCACTCACGGCTCTTGTGCGTGAGCACGTACTGCTCCGAGGGTGTCGGGCTCGGCGTGCGCGTGAGCTCGCGCGGGTCGACACCGGGGGGATATTGGTGTGCTTCGGTGACCGTGTATGCGGGAAGATTCTCCGATGAGTTTTGCCTGTGGGGAACGCTACCGGAATCGTTGGGAGGATAAGCAAGGACGGTCGAATGGGAACAGATGGGTTACTCACCTCATGCTACACCACGACCTTGCACAAACTAGATGTTGAAAGGGGAATGCGGGGTCGCGTGGGGGAGTGGACGTGAGACGGGGACAGGCCGTGCGGAATCGAGGTTGAACTAGGGACAGATATAGCAGTACGCCCCCGAGGATACTAGAAGCAGGCCGAAGACTCCTAGAGGCACTCAATCTGCAACCTGACATCTCCGGTATCTTATACGACTGCTTACTGCCTTGTGACCACAGACCGTGTCAATTAGCCCGGGGAGTTTTGCCCCTCTCAGGGACGTTATCTTAGACAGAACGTATCCGTACCTTGCCATGGCTGCGTGCGTACGTACAGCACTGTATTGCGGCGGCTGTAGAGCGCCTACGATCTAGACTGCGGACTTGCGTCCGCCTTCTCACCCATGTCATTATCGACGTCGACATCCACTGGTACGAAGCCAACCCCGTGGCTACTTACATGCGGCGTTCGTGCAGTGCAGTCCCGTCGACCGCGAACCGGGAGCACGTCAACGCCACGCGCACCCCGATTACATTCTTGACGACGTCGATTCCCGGTTGTAAGAACCCTGCCAGTGGCCCAGTGTGATGCGGCGAGAGCATGGGAGGCAACGTTCCGAACGGAACCCTCGGCCGGAACGTCGACCCCGGAGCGTAATGAGCATGAGTCGATGGTCCTTCTTCAAGACACACGGTATGTAACGTCCCGTAGGTCGAATGCTGTGTACGCAGAAGGTAACTTATATAGATCGCAACGGCGCCCATAAAGTACTTACTGCGTGTCCCTGAGGTACCTGGCCAGTCCTGAGGGGTGCTTGGAGACACTGATTGCGAAGCTTCGTATCCGGCCTAGAGATTTGAGTAGTGCAGGCAATCGTCGGGAACCCAGGGCCTTTAGAAAATGCGAGATAGGCTCTTGAGTCGAAGAACAGCGCATACATAAGCCATTGACCGATGCGACGATCGCCGAGAACTTGACGGGAAACAGTCAGCGTACCTATCCCAGGCTATCCGGGCGTAAGACGGCGACAAGCTTACCTCAACATCTAGCATGAATTCGAACGGACGCGACATGTTCTCATCTCGCATGCCCAATTGTGAACGGCGAGGCCAAGAGATGTCGGTCTCCAGACTCATCTCAATCTCCCAGAGTTCGGACCGACGCAGTTTCGGGAAGGTTGTGTACGTCGAGAAGAGTTCGACTTGACATCCGGGGGGAAGATAGGACAAAGGAGCATTCGCACGAGCGAGGAAGAAGTGATCTAGGCGATGGATCTGGAGCAACGAATCGAAGGACATTGGCTTGAGCTGAAAACATTGACAACGCGGCCGCCGGCGCGAGCCGAATGCCGGACGACCGGTAACCGCGGGGCCGCCATTGGCCAGTGCCCCGAGATAAACCACCATAACGCACTTCGTTTGTTCCGAGTCAGGATTCATCGGCCATTACCGGAACGAGGTGCACTCGACCTGTATCACAATATCCCAAATCCAATCACCGACCCATTCATAGACGAACAGTAGGAGCTCTTTCTCTTCCCTATCGATAAATTAATTAATTGGGTCCCGCTCTTAGCAGCTTGACTTCAAGTCCTCCAGCGGAATCTTTATGTACACACCGCCATATCCGAGACACCCATCGCTCCTCTGTATTCTGTCCCGGCCGCGGTCTTCAAGTGCGCTCACCTGCGTACCGTCGAATGTCAGTACTCCAGATCCGCTGTTCACTCACCTCGTGCGCGCCCAACCATGATAAACCCTGGCTTGTTGCTCGTGTGCGACATCGACAGCGTTCGAATCCGACAGCTTGGGCATGAGCGGGGACCGCGGGCCCTCGAGTCCTCATCGTTGTCAACGCTCAGCATGGAATAGTGCCACACGGCGCTCGCGGACTCGCTCCGAGTCGGGGGAGGGAGCCGCCGCCGCGGCCTTGGGGCTCCCACTCCCCGAGTCTCCAGCTCGAACTCGTCGACGTGCACTTGCGCCTGTGTCTGCGATTTCGCCTCCGTGTTCATCATACGCTCGTTCGATGTCCCCAGCCCGACCCGCCCCTCCGAACCTGACTCCGAGCCGTACGCGAGGCCGGGCGGGTGCCCCGCCGCGGCCAGCAACTTCGCCTCCCTGTGCCATTGCCGTATTACATAGCTCCCCCACCCAATCCCGCCGCCGCAGAGAAGGACGGGGGCGGGCCCACCTGCGCTTCCGGCGGTCGTATATGACGGGGCCCTTGATGGCGTCCATCCGGCGGTAGATGTACCGCATCGCGACGACCGCAGTGAGCAGCACCGTCGCGCGGATCACGGAGTGCTTGGCCGCCCGCGTCGCCGTCGGCAGGTCCTGCCCTGCCAGTGCAGCGGGCGACAGTGTCAGTCCAGGTCGTAATAGCAACAGAGATCGAGACGCCCGACAGAAGGGCGAAAGCGGTCGGGGGAGAGGGGAAGAGGAGAGAACTCACCGGCACCGTCGGCCCCGGAGACGCCGATGAAGACGACGGCGAGCTGCTTCGGGTGCGAGAGCACGGCGGACGCGGTGAAGATCCAGAAGTTCATCCCGCACGTCGAGAACATCGCCGTCAGGACCGTCCCCCCATCATCCCGTCAGCTTGGGCACTTTAGACGGAGGCGCATAAGGAAGACGGACGACGCACAGTGGCTGGGGATGTACGCGAGGCGCATGAGGAGGGACATCCGGAGCCCGCCGGTGCGGATGACCTCGGCGAGGAGCGCCCAGTTGAGCTTGCTCTCCTCGAGCTTCCGCCCGCGCGCGCCGCACCACCACTTGTACACACTTTCGTGCCGTCGCGGTGCCATCCGAGTCTACCGGTAAGCCGACGCCCGGAAAGCGTAAAATTGGGGGGGGGAAGGGCGACGCACTAGAAGTTGGCGAGCTCGCCGAGCGCGGTGCCCGCGGCGACGATGGCGAAGCCAAGCCAGATGCCCCACACGACCCCACAAAGGACCGCGACGATCTCGTGGCCGAAGAGCTGTGGGGGGGGGAGGCGGAAGGCCGTTGTATCAGCGCAACCAACTATGTGTACTTTTGGGGGATGGCACTTACCGGGGGGAAGGACATCACGATGAGGAGCCCGATGGGGATGAGCCACCCGCCTGGGGTGCTGCAGCAACGAAGAAGCGCAAAACATGCAGCGCACGGACAGTCAGCACAGTCGGTACGGAATCCCGCGAAGGTCGGAGGAGGACTAACCGGTACATCCAGTCCGCAAACGGGCGCATCTTGTCCACGAGCTGGTGCTTGAACGCGATGAACAGGATCAGGATCAGCACCAGCGTCACCGTCACCGCGAGCGGCCCTGTCCAACCAGACCCAACGCCGACATCAGCAATCAGCAAAGCAAAGAGGAAGATCGGGGGGAGGGGGCGCACAGAACACGCGCGGGTTCCGGTACCGCCGCCAGTCGAGGATGCGCGCCCAGTTGCACTCGCGCGCCTTGTGCGTGAGCAGGAACTGCTCGGACGGCGTCGGCTCGGGCGTGCGCATCAGCCCGCGGTCCGCGGGCGCGACTGGGCCGTCTTTCTCTATCTCGTTCGGGTCGCGGTCGATGCTGCCGTGCGGGAGGCCGACGACGATGCCGTCGTGTGAGTGAGGGCTGGGGGAGATGAGCATGGCGGAAGGCAAGGAGGGCGGGTATCGGTAGGTGTCTCTGGCCGCCGACTGAGGCGGAGACTGGAGAGGGCGCCCTGAGCCTGGGGATCCACAGAGAGTGTTAGTGTTCTCAAGGGGACACGTCGGAAAACGGAGCTCACCTCGGTGACCCGGGGGCAACCATCGTTCTTTGTGAACTTGAAGCAGGTGCTGTATGATTAGAGGGCTCCCAGTATCATCTGTAGAAGTTATATACCTCCAGTGAGGAGCTCGTATACGCAGCAGGATGAGAAGAGGACGAAAGCCAAGGAATAATACATCGAATCCGCTAGCCTTGGGCGCGGGGACGTCGCGCAGAGCGCAGTAGCATGCCGTGAACTCGTTGTACGCAGAACTAGGGGTTGTGTGCGTAGGATGAGTGCGTATCGCAATCGCCTCAGGTGTGACCTGTCGGGATATTGCCGTCGTGACTTCAGCCTGAGTCGGCGATGTTGCCAGCGACCGTGACTATCATGCTTATATACAACAAAAGACGTACTCAGAGAAGCAACATAACGTGCGCATACGCACAGAGCCGACCATATGCGAGACACCGTCAACGTACATAACCTTGAAGCAATGATGGGCTCCGACATGAGACGGAGATGTCGACGAGGCTTCTAGCGTTCTACGTGGCGGTGGCGATGAGCAAGTTTGTGGGCCGCCGGAACAGCTCGGCAAACATTGTCAGCCCAGTTACAGCAGAGTGCCCATGACAGGGATCGACGCTCAGCACGGTGGCAGGGACAGAGAGGTGGTTTGAGAGAGCTTGGCGTGCCGAGCCGCCCGCGGGCCGCTAGCACCATCAGCTGCGGGCTGGGCCGGCTTTCTCGGAGGCAGAAACCTTGCCGGTGGGCCGGCCCCTTCCTCATGCGCGCAGTCACTGTACTTATGTCGAAAACTCCGTCTCAAGTCGTGGCAGCGCATTGCTATTGCTTCAGCCCCATCTTCCTCGTTCGGACCCCACTATGATCTCCGAGTCACCCTAAGTAGTTCAGAAAACTCCCCACCTCTTCGTCACCCCAGGTCCTCTCTCGAACCGCCGCCCCCGCGTGTCCGTATATGCCAACTTCGCGAGCATCTCCCCCGTCTCTCCATAGCCTGGGACTGAGCGTCCCAGTCGCGCCCTTGCGGCGCGTCCTACAGCTCGGACGACAGGAACCCGCCGTCGAGCGATTCGTCGATCAGGCTTGGGCCTGCCCTAGACTCTGAGGTGGCGGGGGCAGGGGCGGGGTCAGGGGCAGTTGGGGTTTGTGTTTGTTGGGCCGAATTGTCGGCACGCCGCTGGTTGAGCCGGGAGAAGACGTTCGGGGCGCCGTAGCCTCCTTCGGAAGTCGCTGGCGTTGTGATGAGGATCAGTGAGTGAGCCGGTGGGAGGGAGGAGGGATAAGGACGGGAAGCTCACTGTCGCCCTCGGGGGGGTAGTTGCCCGTCTGGTAGTCGTCCTGGATCTCGCTCCGAACGTCGCGCGCGAGGCCGCCCGAGTTGTTCATGGTACTACTAGTATGATACTTAGGCCGGTGGCGTTCAAGTTTAGAGGTATGTATGTTCAGAGACGCACCGATGAGAGCGATTATATGCTGTATTCCAAGATTATCTGTAGCGGTCGTTGCATCGGAACGAGGGACGTTCAGTGAAGTAGGGTATGACGTCGGACACCTGTCACTCCGGCAGCGGCCGCGCGCTGGTAATTAATTGCCCAGCGCCTCCAGCTCCGATTGCTTTCAGCGACTACCATCCATTACATGCATATGCATGCCAACCCGCGTCTACAGAGAGCACCGAGGGATTCACATTCGGCCTCTAGAGCGGGTTGAATCCTAAGTCGAATTGCGTTCTCAACGAGACTGGCCTGGAGTTTCAATAGATCCGGGCGGTGAATGCCAATGCACTGACCTTCCATTGCCCTTCCTCGACAGGTAAGTATGCTGCTGACTTGTCTGAGAGGTCGCACTGTCCGTACTTATCACGGCCTGCAGAGACACCATTCGGTCAATGACCAGGCCGTCACGCGCCCCCCGCACTCCTGGAAGACGTCCAACTTCTCGCAACAGCTGGGAAGCACGTACCGACGACCAGGCAAGCGATGCGACATACGAAGTCGCTGGTCTGGGCAAAAACCCGAGATGTAAATGCGAATGCCCGGACGAGCCGCAACCTATCACATTCCGTGCAACTCATGACGGTTGAAGCTGTGAACTCACTACTCAATCCCCGTGCTCTGAGCCTCTCGTCCTGTCCACGGCATACCCACTTCTGCCGTCGCGGTGTTCCCGGCCACCCACGGGCATGTATGCGCAGGGGGCAAACAGCCATGCATGACTGCTCTGAGTCTCCGCGCACCCACCGTTGGCTTCCCCCTTCAGCATGCACATGCATTTTCCACTCGCCTTCAAGAGCATCCACCCACTCGCTGCCCGTGCACGAGTCCGAAGACGCCCGTCCCCCACCCGCCATTGGCGGCGGCGTCCTTCTCGACCTCTCTCCCGCGGCGGCATGACTTCTCGCCCTACGGCCCCGTCGGCGTCGCCCGCGCGCTGGCCCTCGCGTCCGCGTCCGAGTCCAACTTGAAGTGCCCCGGGGCCACCTGTACGTCTCTCCCCGTTCCGCCCCCAGCCGTCCCTCCCCCACGCTGACGATATTTCCGCGTAAAACCCCAGCAGCCTCACCCCCGGGCCCGACGATAGTTCCGTGTAAAACCCCAGCAGCCTCAGCCCCGGCCCCGACGATCTTCACGCACAAGTTCTCGCTCGCGGACCGCGTTGCCCTCGTCACGGGGGCGAACCGCGGGCTCGGGCTCGAGATCGCCCTCGCCCTCGTCGAGGCCGGCGCGCGCGCGGTCTACTGCGTCGACCTCCCGAAGACCCCAGGGGAGGACTGGGAGAAGGTACGCCGGTATGTGGAGGCTATGGAGGGGAGGACGGGGGGAGAGGGGAGGATGGAGTACGTACGTGTGTGCGGACGTGAGGGACCAGGTGAGTGGAGGGCGGGGGGAGGATTTGGGGACTCGAGGAGACAGTGGTGACGCAGGTACTGATTCCTGAGCTTGGGTCTCATAGGAAGGGATGTGGAAGCTCGCGAAGACAATCGGGGACCGCGAGGGGCGGATGGACGCGTGCATCGCCGCGGCGGGCATCGCCCCCCCTTCCCCGACGTATTGCCTGACGTACCCCGCGAAGCAGTTCTAGGAGGCAAGTTGGCTCTGCGTGTCGCTCCGAGTTAATTTAGGGCAGACCCGAGAGGCTGACGTCCGACGCCACCGCAGATCCTCGACGTGAACCTCAACGGCGTGCTCTTCACCGCACAGGCGGCCGGGCAGCAGATGGAGCGGTTCGGGAAGGGCGGGAGCATCACGATGGTCGCCAGCATCGCCGGGAGCGTCGGAAGCAGGGTACGTAGGCCAGCTTCGCCGTCACGGTTCACGGTGGGGGAGGGGGTGCACCCCCGCGCCGTTCAGCCCATCCTGAAGCTGAAGCTGCGTTTCCTGCATTAGGGCATGCAATTCGCGTCGTACGACGCGTCCAAGGCGGCCGTGCTCCAGCTGGCGCGCAGCATGGCGTGCGAGCTGGGCCCGAAGCGGGTCCGGGTGAACGCGATCAGTCCGGGCGGGTTCAGGACGCCGTGCGTGCTCACCACCCACTCGCGATTTGTGTGCAGAGTGAAGGCAGAGCTGACGGGTGGTCCATGACTGGCACTACAGGATGGCGGAAGAGGTATTGAAGGCGCCCAAAGAGGAGAAGCTGTGGGCTGACCGGCATCAGCTGGGGCGGATGGGCCGCCCCGACGAGCTGCGTGGAGTGGCTGTTTGGCTGGCGAGCGATGCGAGTTCGTTCTGTACCGGAAGCGAGTGCGTATTTGACTCGGTAACTGACGTGCTGTCGAGTCGCTGATGTCCACCTCTTCTTTCCCTCGTACCACCACCATCCTCTTAGACGCCGAAAGTCCCCGACGTCTCCCCCGGTCTCCAACTCACCTTCCCTCTCCTTCATCAAACGAGGCTCAACCACCATCTAACATCATCCTCAACGGGCACCCTACCATCTTCTACAGCAATGGAATACAAGAACACACCATTCGCACTCATCCCCCTACACGAATTCGTCGACACCGCCGTTCCACGCAAGTGCAACAAGTGCGGTCGAGGCCAAACCTCTCCCTGCCATGCTCCCTATTGCGAAGGCTGCCAAGGCTGCCATCCAATGAGCGAACACTCCCCCAACGCCACTCCATATTGTCCCCGGTGTGTTACCACCCACCACTGGGGCAATCATACTCCACTCCACGCCCTCCCGGACAACGTCCCCAAACAAGTCCGCGTCCGACTCACCAACCAACAATGGGCCGTCTACATGAACACCCCTGGCGATGACCCACACATCTGCACCCAATTCGGGTCCTATTGCCTCCAGTGCACGGGACTCCACCTACGACAACAGCCATGCTCTGAACTCCAGTTCAACAACTCCAACTTCTTCACCATCGACCGCGACCTCATCCCATGGACGATGCTCGCAACTCCTCCCCCACCACGCATCACACCCACCTTTGACGCTGGCTTCAAACAGCCCACGCCAGTCCCTGCCCCCATCCACACCAGTGCCGCACCGCTTGGTGACATGAACACGCCTCTTACTGCGGCGGAAAAGAACATCCTTCTCCGCAGACCCCACGCCACACCCAAACCACCCTCACCTCGCACGTTTGCGTCCTCGGAGACGCAGACGCCGCCCTCACACCCAGCTCGCACATACGCATCCAGTGCAACGCAAACCACACTGCCCCCCCCGACCACAGTCAATCCTCACAAAAGGAAACTCGATGAGGTCGACTACGACTACGAAGAAGTCGTCATCCTACGCAAACCGGTCGTGGCCCTTCCACGCCGTGCCCTGCCCTCCCCACCACCCATCCCCCATGCTACCCGGCCTTGCACACCGGTAGCCATGCCTCCTACCACGCCCCCACTGGCACCCAAGCCCGTGGCCGCCATCACTCCCACAGACATCAAGAAGCGCTTTGAGAATGTCCTCAAGCGCTTCAACAAGATCCGCCACACAACCCCGCCATCCACTCCGAAGTCACCCCCCGCACCCACGCCCAAGTCCTCTCCCAAGGACTTCGCCCGCATACTCGCACGCATCTCCACTCTCCGTCACGAGATTTCACCACCCGTGACTCCTACCCCCTCCACCTCACCACCCGCCTATGTCCCACCGCATCGCCGTGGCCACACCCCTGACGTCAAGCCTCGTGCTACGTCCACCGGGGTCTCCTCCCCTTCCGGGCCGGACCAACCCCCGCGCCCATTTTCCTTTTCATTTTCTCAAGGCTCCATATTTATTAAAGTTTCGGTTTCGGTCTGAATCGGAATAGCCGCCCCCGCACAAGCGGGGGCGCCTACCCACATGCTGGGTCTTCCCGTGGGCCCCGGGCTATTGAGCCGTCAACCGAATCGGGGATAGCAGTCCTTATCAGGCACGCGTAGATACTTAGCTATATCCGCTGTTTTCTGATAAGATATGACGTGATATTAATAATAATAATAATAATAAAGAGTCGCTGATGTCGGTGCCTGTTAGGTTCTTCGTGAGTGGAGGATATCAGGCATGGTAATCGGGCAGTGGAGAATGAAATAGCAGGATGAGAAGAGGGACCAACCGATAGTTCTTTTTTTCTTCCCTTCGTTCCAAGGCCTTCTTCAAGGCCATAGAACAGCATGAGAGTACTTCCTGGAAAGACACAACGCAACACAGCTCCATAAGTGAGCCTGTTGTACGCATACTCATCGAAGAATGGTAAATGGTCAGTACGCACATAGGATAGATAGTGACTTTTGTCACGAAACGCTCTCACTGCTCCGAGTCCAAGTCGGGCCTTGAAGAGAAAAGTCATTGTTCCGGCACATAATAGCAATGCACACGTTGTGGCTCCGCCAGAACAGTTCGGCAGAAATTGTCAGTTCAGTTAACTGGAGCGTGCGACAGAGACTAACGAATGGCACTGTGGCAGCGAGAGAGAGGTGGTTCGTCTAAAAGAGCTTGGCATGCCGAGCCGCCCGCCGCCGACAGCATGAGTTGCGGGCTGGGCCGACTTTCTCGGAGGCAAAAACCTCGCCGGTGGGCCAGCCCACTCGGAGCCTCTGGCTGGGAGCCCGGCCTCCGCGCATTGACGATGACCTTGAATTTTCTCTTGGTCTTCTCTTGGATTCCGACTTGTACTCGGAGTCGGCAGCATTCCTGTTGGGGAGGGGCGGGTGGGTTAGTCTTAACTTTGCGGGGATCCCCGATCCGTAAAAGTTCGAGGTTGGTATCGCCGCACATGATTTGTTGCGTACGGTCTATGTCGTTGGAGCAATCGAAAGAATTGTCCGAGTGAAGCAAAGAGATAGATTCCGGTTGTCCTGTACGGGGTCGTTGTAGTAGAGAGGCAAACGCATGAGTACAAAAATCTACGATAACGAATCATGTACTACATCAGAAAGCGCCGGTGAGCAGGCGCTCGCTTGCCAAAATCACGAATTCCAACATATGTAAATGCAAGTGAATGTGAACATATGAACCCTCTCGAGGCTTCCTATGCATGTGGGAGTAGTGCATGTAAATGCATGGTAGTCGTTGAAAACAAGAGCTAGAGGCGCTGGGCTAGTGCCAGGCCGCGGCCGCGGCTGGAGTGGGCGAGTGGTGTTCGACGTCATACTTGCATGCATTCCCAAACCCGTACCCGCCCAAGCCGACACCAGTGGTTGAGACGCAACAACCACTACCGGCAACCTTGCAAGACCGCGTATACCCCCTCTCATCGGTGCGTCTGCGTTTTTACCGAGCAAAGAACCCACCGACGAACGTATGTCTCGCCAAGTTCTGCATAGTCGCCCAGACCTAGCCATACCATGGACACCTCGGACAGCCTCGTGCACGACCTCGAGATCCAGGACGATTACGAGACCCGCAACTACCCCCCGGAGGGCGACAGTGAGTCCCCCGTCCTTATCCCTCCCTTCCCCCTTCCTCTCCTCCTCTTACCACCCCATCTGCACCTCAGCGACCTCCGAAGGAGGCCCCAACACCAGCGTCCCTCTCCCCGCCCAACCGCATGCCTTCAACCCCGTCCGACAATCCCCAACCCCAACCACAACCGCGAACCCAGGCCCAAACCTGATCGACCAATCGCCAGACGGCGGGCCCCTATCGTCCTCCGAGCTGCAAGACACGGCGCAGGGGCTCGACCGGCGCGCGCGCGGGGCCTTCGCGCACGCCGCGGAGCGCGACTTCGGCGCGCGCAGCCCGTGCAAGCACGACCCCAACACGAACCCGGACGCGGACTGGGCGGGGGAGGCGAAGGAGCGGGAGGCGTGGGAGGCGTGGGAGGCGGGGGAGCCGCTCGCGTCGGCGTACCTGGATGCGCGGGAGCGGGAGTTCGAGAGCGAGCCGGCGGGGGAGGATGGCGAGGACGTCGGGGCTTTCTGAACGCCAGTGAGATGGAAGCAAACTGTGAACGAGGAAGATAGGGCAAGCCATCATAGCTACCCTTCCATGCTACCTACCGGGCGTCCAACGCACCGGACAATGGGATGCGACGAAACGGCGGGCGGAGACGACAGAGATTAACCAAGGATAATTTTACGGCCGACGACCCCCCCTGCCCATAACGCACATACAGATCCTACCATACATAAGCCGGCGCACCGCGTCCCCTCTCCACCCCACCTGCATGCCTCGTGGGCCCCAAAAGAAAGCGTGCGGCGCGCTCAGTCCTCCTTCTTGCCGACCTTCTTCTCGGCCTCGTCGATCGCGGCCTTGTCCGTCTGCGGGTCCGCGGCGGTGCCGAACATGCCGCCTGCCTTGAAGGGCCGCTTGAGGTCGCCCTCTGCGGGCTTGCCGAAGACGTGGATCGCGACCGGCTTTGCGTCATAGAGCGTCTTGAGGCCCATGAGTGCCTGGATGAAGAGTGGCTGGGTATACCTGCACACGCGGGTGGGGTCAGACCGCCGGTCATGGGGAGAAAACGAGTGCAATGCGGATAGGGAAGGCGGTGGGGTGAAGAAACGTCAAGGAAAACATGGGGTGGGCAAAAGGGAATGGAAAATGGGCACGGAATGGATGAAGATGGGACATACTTGAGGTAGAGATGCATGAACGTCATCATCGCGAGACCGAAGTACACCGCGCGCATGAGCTTCGACGTCTCTTGCAGGTCGTAGTCCCGTACGGTCGTCGTGATGAGTTTGCCGCCGCTGGGGTCCTGTCCAAGCCAGCGTCAAGCAGACGGTGAAGTCAGCATTCGCGCGCAGTCTGCTAGAACTTGCCAGCAAGATGTGTATGACAAATGCCACGTACCATCGGACTGGGCTCGACTGCATCCCGAGAAAGCTCGTTCAGCAAACCTGACACACCTGCCGAGGGAGGAAAAACAACGAGGACGCACCATACTTGAGCACCGTCTGGTCGTTCTTCTTCTTGATCTGCCAGCGGTCCGTGTGAGCACCTTCCGCCCGCCCTCCGAGATGTGGAAGACGCACCTGGAGGCCGACGTAGTAGTACACGCCGAGGACGATGACCTGGGTCGCGACGTACGCGATGCGGACGTACGTCAGCACCTGCGGGTCGTCGAACGGCACCTTCTTGGCCACTGCACGCCCGTCCACGTTATCCGGGGGTCAACAGCGCATTCGAACGGTGTGCGCAGCAGTTTGAAAACGCCGGATCGCAGTCGCAGGTGATGTGCGCGCGAGAAGGGAAAAGATGAAGGTCAGCGGCGGCAAACAGAACGGAGGACAGCGGGCGAGACGGACGTTGCATGGCGCCGAGGGAGATGACGAGGTTCTGGACGGCGGGGTTCATGTTGCTCGTGCGCGGAGTGTTGGTGTACAGGGGGCTGGGTGGTCGAGATCAAGAACAAGGACGCAGAGACAAAGAGAGAGGCCGGAGACGGGTGGGATAAAACCGAGAGTTGGAGGAGGGGAGGAGGAGGAGACCGAGGAGGGAGTGCGCAAGCTGGTGCGTCGATTTTTGGGAGGGACGGGACCTTAGACGTGTCGTTTCCTTTTTCGGCGAGGCATATCGCATCCTCCCAGCACGTGCCTGCTGCCTGTTTCGGCATCCGCCGACGCGAAGCAGGGTCTTGGGTAACGCGCGTCTAGTTGGATATTGCTCTTTCCCCCATCTCTCTTACATCCACTTCCTCCCTCATTTATTTCTATACAATGATGCTTAAAGCGGTTTCCATTCCGTAGATACAGCCTGTTGGTTTGGGGATTCCCCTCGCGGACAGATACCGATCATCCGCATAACGTTTACAAGTTCACCAACGATGCTCGACGGCGACGCTCATTCCAAAGTTCCCCGTGCACACCACGAGTCTTTATCGATCCATCGCGACTCAAACCTAATACAGGGGAAGCATTTCTCTTTCTCACGTAGACCATATACTTATACAAGTGAGTCGTGGATTCCCCACCTTACGCCTCATGCATGCTGACCTCCGTCCCGCTCACCTAAAATGCCCTCTCCAACGTACAGCTCTCTTGCGTCCCCCTCAGCAAGCTCACCCAGCGATGACTTAACAACTCAGGAACGAAGGTCCCCGTTGGGTCGAAGGCCAGGTGCGATATTGCAGATACCTCCCATCATCAATTACAAGTTTTGGTTCGACGATCTCCATGTCGCTCTCGTCTCCTTGGACCACGTCGCCTACCGAGTGCGGCGAGACTGCCTCGAAAGCGCCTCTCGTTATCTCGCTCATCTCATCGCGGGGGCAACCAAGACGGCGGACAAGCAATCGTCCTTCGGCTGCCCGATCGTACACCTCGACCTCCCCAGTGCCAGATTAGAGCCCTTCCTCGACGTTGTGACCGACCCCAAGGGTAACGAGTAAGTTCCAATCACGCCCTTTACTAGCCTCATCATTCATGCATACCCCTGGATAGAAAGATCAGCTGGCTGGCCTACAGACGGTACGTGGTGTCTCTCAGTGTACACGTAGGAGATGTGACAGTAATCCACAGCGTCCACAGAAGCTCCCCAAGCGACGAAGGCCGCCTCTCCTTCTCCTCGCTCGCCGCCCTCGCCCGAACCGCGCACTCGCTCCGCGCATCCGAGACCAAGTTCGCCGCGCTCAGCCGGATCATGCACTTCTTCAAGTCCCACGCCCCCATGTCCTTCGCCGGGCACTACGCGAGCTTCCCGGACAACTGGGAGTGGTGGAGCAGAGAGTGCGGCATCCGGGTCGCCGTCGAGGACGCCATCGAGGCGCTCAACCTCTCGCGCGTCCTCTTCGCCGCGCCCCGCTTCCCCCTCGCGCTCTACGCGTGCTGCCTCCTGTCCCCCACGCAGCTCCGCAGCGGGATCGTCCGCGCGGACGGCGTCGTCGAGCGGCTCTCCGACGACGACTTCGCGCGCTGCATGCGCGCACTTCCCCTCCTCCACCTCGCGCATCGCGACAGCATCGTGCGTGCGCTCCCCGCGGACGACTGGCAGTGCCTGGGTGCGCACCGCAGCGCGTTCCCGTGCGCGGGCAGGGATGGGGTGCGCCGGATCCGCGATGTGTACGCGGCGCACACCGCGCGCCGCGGCCGCTACCGGCCGGACCTGCGCGATCTGCTTGTTCCGCTGCGGTTCAAGAGCGTGCCATACGGGACTCTGTTCGCTCTTGGGGACGGCGAACCCCCGATCTGTGCGAGGTGTGTAGAGCGCCTCGTCGGCATCAGCGAGACGCTGTGCGACGAGGAGGCGTCGAATCTTGAGCGGTACTTCTTCGATGAGGACGAATCGTCCGAAGGTCGGTCCAGCCTGCAGTGCCTGCCAGCCTTTGCTTTCTGTTCTTACGGTTTTTTACTTTCACACAGCCGACAATGTCGATCGCATCCCCGCACCCGGCTCGCCCGAGGCACGCGAATCACGCATCCCTCCTCTTTCTTCTTCTTCTCTTCCTCGTACTCCCCGTACTCCTCCTTCTCCTCCTTCTTCTCTCACTCCCCGTTCCCCTCCCTCTGATCCAGAGCCCGAGCTGCCGCTTTCCCGATCCTCCTCCCCGGACACGGACGCGCCCCCGCGCTGCTCAGACGATTCTTTGGCCCCATCTCCCTCCCCCTCGTCCCGGGGCGTGCGACCGCCTTCACCTTCACAGGCACCGGCACCGTCCCCTGCTCGCCCCGAGTCAGGCACGTCATCCCCCTCGCAGGACGACTCGGGCGAATCGCGTCCAGGTTCTCCGGTTGGGGAGGATCCCTCCGCCTCCGCCTCCGAGGAGGAGGCGCTGTGTTCCCCACAGCTCGAAATTGGGATCCCCCGAACGATCGGCGCATTGGGATGGCATGAAGACGACGTTGGTGGCAGCCTGCTCTTCCTGCTTGGTGACTAGCCCGTCGCAAGGGTCTCTCGCTCGGCGCGTCCCTGAGGTTGTCTCTTGTGAGGAGTGCGTGTGCGTGTTCGAAACGGCCAATATACGTATCCACACATACGCCCGGTTCGTTCGGTATCGCGATTTCTATGTGTGTGCCAATGCCGGATTGAGACGTTCGGATGTCAATCGCAGGGAGTGTCCTGAGCTCTGGGAGCTGAGTGTCAACCTTACTGTAAAGTTCGGGCTGCGCGATCGTTCATGTGGTCAACTGGGACCGGGAGAGCCCTCCTCCCGTGGACCGTTACCGCAGCACACTCCGGGACCCAAGGAACGACTATTAGTTGCCGACTCGCTGAGGGGCTGCTTCACGTTCCCTCCGCCCCACTTCCTGGTCTCTCCGGGCCTTTCGTCATATTGAAACTTCGAGTATCAACGGGCGACGTGGTGTGTACAAGGGAATAAAACCACTGCCAGTGGGCATTGTCATCGTGGGTTTTATCATCCGAGTCCCGGTGGAAAATGACCGTAATCATTGGTAGCTCTATAGTACGTCGATCGGCAACAACATCCGCAGGAACCATCGGCGCATCCCACAATGACGTCAGTATCGAAACGTCACAGCAAAAGCGAGGGGTTTGAGGCAGATGAGAAGGTCTGGCCCAAGGGGTGTGAGAAGGACGCAACGGTCTGGTACGAGGACGGCAACGTCGTGCTTATCGCCAACGGCACCGGGTTCAGGCTGTACAAGGGCATCCTGATATCCGTGTCCCCCGTCTTCCAGGATATGTTCTCCCTCGCCAAGCCAGACAACGACAGCGACGGCGATTCGAAGGAGGACTCCGTCGACGGATGTCCTGTCACGCTTGTCCGACTCACTGACTCTCCAGAAGACCTCCGCCATTTCCTCGTCATGATTACAACTGGCTTCGTGGAGTACGTGTTCCTACTACGAAGTTTCATTTTTCCATCATCATTGCCATTAACAGGCGAAACACGTACACAGACTTTTGAGCCGGAATACCCTCCTGCCCTTCGCGCGGCTGGCGGCAACTATCCGGATTGCGCACAAGTACCAGGCAGCGCCCATCGTGAACGCCGCAGCAAGCCGCCTCCGGCGGTTCTTCACCCTCACCGTCGTCATGGAGCTGCACGCGCTGAGCGGGACGCACGGGGCGTGGCGGAGCCTGTGGGATTGGAAGCAGCGGCAGTGCGGGGTGCGCGTGCCCATGGACGGCGCGACGGGCGTGGAGGCCGTGCACCTCGCGCGCCTGCTGGGCTACGACGCCATGCTGCCCTTCGCGCTCCTCTGCTGCTCGCTGTCGGACCCGCTCGAGCTGCGCAACGGCGTGCGGCGCGGGGACGGGACGGTCGTGAGGCTCTCGGATGGCGACTACCTCAAGTGCGTGCGGACGGTCCCTGAGCTCACCCAGACGCTACACACGCTGGGCGAGGGGGTCATGCGCCGGTGCGCGAGGGAGACGCCCGGTGGCAGGAGCTGTGGCTGCAAGCGGGTCCTGGCCGCGATGAGCAGAGCGTACGCGGCGGAGGCGTTTTCGGGGCCGTTGATGGACGGGTTCGTGTGGTTCCAGTGGCGGAGCGAGCCGCCGAAGGCGTATGCGGAGCGCGCGGAAAGGCTGTGCGAAAAGTGCTCTTCGCGCTTGATGAAGACGTTCTATGAGGTGGGTGCACGAAAGGATGGGCGCTGTGGATATTTGTCGCTGATTATTGCTACTACACGCATTGCGGTGTTCTTTGAAGACCTTCAACTCGGACCTGCTGCTCGTGGTGGATGAAAATACGGGTTGCGTACAGATTAGGGACAGTCCAAACGACTGGTGAACGTAGTAGTATTCAGGTACAGTAGGATTTGGTGTACTAAGGACTCTGAGAGTAGTCACTACACTGCGGGTATCGGGAGCAGTAGGAGATTCCCTTCTTGGTCGTCGTGAATCGTGATGAATGGCTCGTCGGCATTCGCCGGAGCACAGCCGCCGGTGAAGTGCACTGGCTTCCGAATTGAAGTTGCCCGGCCCTTAACACGCCTTGAACACGCTGCATCCACAGGACTATCGCTTCCTTCGACTTTCCCCGCAGCTCTAAGTTCTGAACCGGAGACGCGCATAGGGTGACCATGGCAGGGGTAGGGCCCGTCTGAAGGTCTATTCACAGGCTGGTCCCAGTGGTTAATCCCGCCGGAACAGCCTCGCGATCGCCAAGTCAAGTGGAATGCTGTCGCAAATATATCATATGTGGAACAGGCTCGAGATGTGGTGAGTGCCAACCTTATCGCTTCGGGCCGCGCTAGACGGTGAGACTGAACCTTCTTCTCGATGATTTCGCCCGGCGACAGCCTGGTTGTATAGCCTGAGATACAGAAGCTCCGCCTAGCAGATATTACCGCAGCACACTGGCGATCGTGGGGGTTGCAACTGGCTCAGTCACCGCTCGAGTCCTCGTTCGCCCCGGGCACTAGCAGTGTCTCGATAATACCCTCTAGACGATACCGGCTCGACGACTATATCTGACAGTTACCTTGGTACGTACTAGGTTATGTACTCCGACAATTTCGTGCTATCTCGACTGGCTCTCACTTCGATGTTCAGCACGATCCGTCTCATGCTTACCGATCAAGAGGAAGTGCAGAAGCCTGAGAAGGATGAGGAGTTCTGGTTCGAGGATGGCAACGTCGTCGTCGTAGCCGGAAAGACTGCGTTCAAGCTCTACAAGGGCGTCCTTTCGTACGTCTCCCCCGTCTTCAAGGACCTCTTCTCCAGACCCCAGCCAGAGGATGCCGAAACGATGGACGGCTGTCCGGTAGTTCCCCTCTTTCAAGACTCTCCAATCGAGCTTCGCCACTTTTTCCGTCTGATAGCTAAACCTGCTTTCAGGTGAGGATGATCTTTCAGCTTCGTATTCCTGCACTCCAATGCACGTGCAATTATCGCTCACCTTTGCTGTCTTCGGCAGCGCTAGCCTCCTGCGCCACGACGCCAGGCCCTCGTTCCGTATGTTGGCAGCGATCTGCCGCATCGCCCACAAGTATGAGGCCACAGAAATACTCGAGGCCGCTCTGGAACGCATTGTGGCGTTCTTCCAGGGAGCGTGCTCAGCCGAAAGCTCGATGACCGCCGGTTGGGAGACGTTCTGGGAGTGCCACCAGCGGAACGTCGGCATCACGGTCGAGCTCGCGGACGCCACCGAGGCGGTCAACCTCGCACGGCTCCTCGACAAACCAAGCATCCTCCCCTTCGCGCTCTACCTCTGCTGTGCGGGGCACCCCCTCCACCTGCGAAACGGAGTGCGTCGGGAGGATGGGACGCTAGAGAGGCTTTCGGACGAGGACTACGTCAAGTGCATCGAGGTGATGCCGCTGCTTCTTGCGAGGTGCACGAACGATGTCAGACGGCTCGTCGCATACTACAAGAACGGCTGCGGGCGAGCCAACTGTCAGGCTGCCGGGATGTGCCAGGAGGTCTTCCGGAGGATGGATGACGAGATGCAGATTGAGGACTACAAGGGCGTGTTGTTAGATCTGTTCGTTCCAGTTGGTCGGAGGACCGTGCAGGCAGAGGCGTATTTGAGTCACCGTGCCAACCTGTGCTGGATCTGCATGAATGAGATGGATCATGGTGGAGGACTCAACTTCTACCCAGAACCCACTCTGTTAGAGACGTATTTCTCTTCCTGAACTGAAAACTTGTGTACGCCTGTAGTATAGGATTAGGCTGGACGGGTTACCATCATGCTTGAGAGGCCAGCCAGTGCCACATGATGATACTAGCAGTATTTACTGACTGGTGACGGTTCTAACTCGCCCGGGTTGAAGCAGATTCGAGCTTCATGTATTGGAATGAACATTTCTTGGATTAGCATGAGAGATCGTCAAGAGGCAGGTACAATGTAACGGCCAAGCCAGTAGGCCTGGTGCGATGGGGAATGGACGGTGACGTCAGGCGCGGAGGCGGGCGCTAATTGGGGGGCGGGGAGTTGAGTTGGTCTTGGGAGGTGACATATATATATATATATAACTGCTCCCCGCCCCACCCCCTCTCCCACTCCTCCTCCCGCCCTCCCCACCCCCCGACGACGCCTCTCCTCCGCCGCCATGAACGAGACCGTCTCCATCTCGCGAGCGACGTCGCTCTCGCGCCAGACGAGCCGGCGCGGGTCGACCGTGTCGCGCAGCCAGTCGCTCATCAAGAAGAACATCGCGCCGCACGACCTGCGCCCGTCCGACATCCTCATCGAGCGCTTCACCGCGTGGAAGGCGATCGTCAAGCAGCTCATCTCGTACTTTGAGGGCATCGCCGACATCGAGAACAACGTCGCGCGCGAGATGACGAAGCTCGCGGGCGTCATCCAGGTCCCCTTCCGCTCCGGCAACCAGTTCCTCGGCGAGGGCGGGCTCCAGGTGCGTAATTAGCCCCTGTTATTTCTGATAGGGTCGCTGAGCTGTGTGGGCGCGAGAGTAGGACATCTTCTATGGCATCCGCGACAAGACGCGTGCGATTGCTGACCAGCACGCGAACTTGGGCCGCACCGTCGATGGGTCCATCGTGCAGCACCTGCAGAAGCTGAGGACGGAGATTAAGGCGCATATCAAGGTACGCACACCCTGCTCTCATTAAGCCACGGCACCCATATGCGCGCTGGTACTCTGGAAGCAGGCTTGAACCGGATAGGAGGTGGTGAATCGTTCCTTTCGTGTGCAAGCTGGAAAGACAGAGCCTGCTCTGGCCGAGTTCTTACCCCCCTTAGGGACCCATCCTCGGCAAGTGCCTATGCGGTGGGTGGAATATTTGTGGTCGAGGGATTGTGGGAGAAATCCCGCAAAGACCTTTCTTATGACGTTCTTTCACGATCGTCTCCTAACGAGGGCCTACCGCGCTTTCTCTTGCATACCCGAAGGGGCAGCCGCTAGGCGTTATCAACATGTTGTGGGTGGGGTAGCGGGGGCGTAGAGACACCCGTTTTCCGATATAATCGGCGCTCGTCCGGGAGCGGGCGCGACGTGCGCGTGCCCGCTCTCGCACGTTGAGGTTCTTCGTCATTTATTTCGACATATTTCGTCCAAGAAGTCACCTTGATAAGGAGGCTCTCAAGGGCGCGGTTGAATGGGAACGCGGGGGCGCGCCGTGGAGAGCTTCCTTACGTCCAAGAACTTCAGAACAGATGGTGGGGTGCTTTTTTTGCTTTCTTTTTTGCACCATGGCCGCCGTGACCCTCCTGTTTGGGCTACATGGCTACCGAATGAGTACCATAGCTCGCCAACGTATCATTGGCCAAGTCTCAACCTTGCACCCGAACATGCGACCAGATGGGTGTGATATGCGGTTTCGGCGAGCCAGAGGGGAGATGGAGTGTCCTTCGTGCACGCACAGACCTATTCTATAATCGCTGCTGGTTGTGAATGTGATCACAACCCGTCGTGTCGCGCTTGGCCCAGCTTAGGGTATAGAATACAGAGGGCCACATGTTGTGATGGAGAGCATTCATTATAAGCGTCACGGCGATGCTTTTGTGAGAGATAAAGGAGAAGCCCCTATCCCCCCCTAAAATCAACTAGCCCGGTGTGATTTTGCTATTTCGGGAATAGTGGTATTGTTTGTTCGATGTATGCTCAATTCCCCCCCTCAGAACATCCAGAATGACACCGGTAAACTCGCGACTGCCATGGCGAAGGAGCGCGAGCTGTCCGCCAAGCTCATCGGAGACCTCGGCACGAACGTATCCATCTACAAGAACACACCACTCAACATCACCGCGAAGACGGATCCGTACGTTGCGAATCAGGCAGTTGCTCGCCAGCTCCTCAAACAGGTCCATACGGAGAACGCCCTCCAGAAGTCGCTGCTCCTCACCCAGGCGTCATCTGCCCTGTTCGAGGCTTCCCTTGTCCAGGCCGTACAGTCTGCATGGGCGACATTCGCGGAATGGCGGACCCGCCTCGATACCAGCGTCGGCGAGCTGTTCAACAACCTCCAGCGCGACATGGCGGGGCTCCCGCCCGACCGGGAGTGGATTTCCTTTGCTGCCCGTGAAGACCACCTGGTCGACCCCGAGACGCCGCTCCGCGACCCGCAGGTAATCAACTACCCTAGCAAGGACGACCCGAGCGTACATCCGGTACACGACGGCCTACTGGAGCGCAAGAAGCGCTATACGCGCGCGTACAAAGAGTCGTTTTACGTGCTCACCGCCGCAGGCTTCCTGCACGAGTACGTGTCGTCGGACCCTGCGCTCGCGCACCAGCCGCTGTTCTCGCTGTTCCTGCCGATGTGCACGCTGGGGCCCCCGTCGACGGCGAGCGCGAAGAGCCACAAGTTCCACATCGAGGAGCGCAAGGACGGGACGGGCATCGCGAACGGGGGCTCGTTCCGGAACATGAAGGACTCGCTCATCGGACGGGGCCACGGCTCGGGGCGCGCGTGGGCGTTCCGCGCGCGCTCGCACGAGGACATGATGGAGTGGTGGAACGACATCCGGATGCTCTGCGCGCGGTACCTGGTCGCGAGCGAGCAGATGGAGCGGTCCGGGCCGGTGCACGCGGCGGTGCGCGCGGTAGGGTACACGAGCGAGGAGGAGGGCGAGGAAGAGGAGGAGGGCTCGAGCGTCGAGGAGGAGCGCGAAGAGGAGGAAGAGGAGGAGGCGGTGTTCGTCGAGGCGCGCGACCACGAGGAGGGCGAGCCCCCCGAGTACGAGCACCACGGGCCCGTCGCGCACGGCGTGGAGTACGGTGCGCATGGCTATCCGGTACGTGCTTCCCCAACGTGTCTCGCTTCGCGTGTGTTCTAACTTGGGTGCGTGCGGGCAGGTCGAGAAGAAGACGAACGGGCCGCAGGGCGAAGTGGGTGCCGACGCGCGGCGCCTGAGCCGCCGCCAGGAAAAGGCTCCCGAGGGCCGCAATGGACATGGCGCCGCGTCGCCCGGTTCGGCGCGCGCCGACGAGGAAGGTGCGGGCCCTGTCGAGCCTCCGGAGGCGGAGCATGCCGCGCACGAGAGCCGATTCACAGAGCAGCTCTGAGGTCTAAGCTGCGTTCGATGTCTGGACCCTGCAACGGGCTCGCTTGGATAATGGACATGGACAGGTGGTGTATTATAGCCTTCGTTCGTGGTATGCCTGGGATAATGCGATTCGGGCGTGTACATGGCCAATTGTGCATCAAACTCTCGAGTATTCTGTGTCGTTAGGTAGTTTTGGTGTCTTCGTGTCTTCGTAGGGTACGATCTAATGACATGCCAAGTTTCCTTCCTCGCCCGAAAGCCGGAGGGTGCATATACATATGCAGTGACCTGAAGATGATGGGAGTTGGTAGGCTTGCAGCTAACTTGTATGTGATTTCCGTTACTGACCTTCATCGAGACACAATAGGGAAACAGTCCAGTTACTTGGGCACGACAATCCAATCTCGAGCTCGAAACTACTTACCCCACACTCGTCAAGAAATCTAGGGTAAGCTCAAGGCTGGACAAGCTCACTGAGCCAGTGTCGGCAGGGAAAGTCTGACCGGTCCGACCACCCTGGTCAAAGTGATATCAGAACACACAAACAGACTACCCCGTCTACGAACCTCGACGACGTGCGTGATGCAAACGAGGACGAGATGGCCGCGCCGACGTCGATCGTCTGTGGTGGCCCCATCCGAGAGGACTCCATGCTGAATCTCCATATAAAGGTCCCGACCACACCCACCAGAGGGAAGGAAGACGTGCGCGGCGACACCTCTACAGCCTCAGAGAAAACTTAAGTGGCGAGTCGTACAGAGGGGCGAATGCTACTTACCACCACTTCATACGCGAACTCATCTCATCATTCGCAGGCGGTGCTCTACTAGCCGCCTTCGCGCGTTCTGCAGGCGATCATTGCTCATGAATTCCGCACAATGCACGGACGTACGCCGTGTTTGAAACCACTTTGCGAACCAACTTCTTGTCCGCCCGGGCCAGTTGGTCGTCAGACTGGTCAATCAAACTGGTCAGTGGCTGACCCGTTTGACTAAAGATAGTAGTCAGGTTTGTGGTCAGTACTCAGCACTCAGTGCCAGTACGGCACTCGACTCGGAATGTCGAAGCTCAGAGCCAGGCATGTGAACATATTGTCATCTGCGCCGGACTCACGACGTTGCCGACACATTTGTCATTTGGAACAACTTCGGTGATGGCTTTATACCAGGGCGAAGGTCGCATGGCGGTTACGCTTGCCATGGGTACTGTATGTCAGGTTTGGGATGTCAGGGGACAGAACGACTCACTTGCCTGCCTACCTATTGCAATTGCAATGGCGAACTTCTGTCGTCACTGACGAATAAGTTGCGTCCGGAAGGGGACCGTGAAGGCGGAGAGACTTGGCACGTCGACTGCAAGGGCAAATGCATGTGGTTGTGAAGCGGGTGGGAAGGGAGGGGCGGCGCATGCAAGGGGTAACAGAAGGGAAGAAAGTGAAGACCACATGGTTCGTACAAGGATCATAACCGCCGTTTGCTCTAAATGGCGGTGGGGGCTTGGGCGCCTGGTCGGATGTTTGAATGTGCCACCGCTAGCGTCAAGACGCTTTCCTTTCTGGAAGCAGCAATCTCTATCTCCTATCGTCGTCATCACCGCCAGCCTCGCTGGGACTTGTCAAGATGTTGATGTCTGAGTCATCTCGAGCTCGTCCTCGATAGTGAGCATGGCGAGTTATGTGCTTATCTGTCCTCCAGGCGGTTGAACCAGGTGGCACCACGCTGCTCGGCCGATTGCTTCGTCGACTCCCAAGGACTTGGTTTCACCCGCCTCGAGCGTGAGACCTACATGCGTGGTAATCACTGCATCTAATCTCCCTTTACCGTTTGCTTATCATCTCCGTTCAAAGGTATCTCCCGCACGCTGCGAGTGGACGGCTCTTGGCCACAAGACCACAATGCTGGCCTCCGTCCGTACTCCACCATTGAGGCTGACCCCCCTACACAGGACCAAATGGCCTTCCATGCCCACACTCAACCATATAGGCAATGTTTCCTGGCAATACCCGTGGCTCCCCGTCTTACTACCCGTATCCGCAGTGGTACCGTTGCTTGGATCACGCCGTTGTCTGAATTGCCAGTTCGATCGTCGGTCAGCCCATGGAGGCTTGGCTTGGCCGCTGACGACGTTCTGTCCAGCGCAGCCACGCGATGCCCATGCTTGGCATCGAGTTGAATGTATCATGGCTTCCGTTTGTTGTTTTCTCCGAACGCAGCAACTCGTGTCCCCGAGGCCCGAACCTCGATACCTTGCTTCTGAGAAGACCAGATCTGCAGGTCCCATGGCAGTATAAAGAGCCCTCGTTCGCGTCGTCTTTTCCTCGCTCACCTGGTCCACTGTGCTCCGGTCGCATCGTCTTCCACTAGTCCTCGACGTCATGTTCTCCTCCACCGTCCGTGCCGCCCTTCTCGCTCTCGCAGCCTCCGCCTCGGTCGCTGTCGCAGCACCCAGCCTCTCCCTCAAGGTCTCCGGCACCGACGCTGTCGATGGCGTCGAGAACTTCAAGGTCGTTGCCACGCTCACCAACACTGGCGACGAGACCCTCAAGCTCCTGAACGACCCCCGCGGTGCCTTGCACACGCTCCCCGCCAACACCTTCGCCATCACCAACGACGGCGGCGCCAGCCCGAAGTTCACGGGCGTGAAGGTCAAGTACTCCCCGAGCAACGCGGCTAAGTTGACGGACGCCTCTGTGTTCACCGTCCTTGCGCCTGGCGAGTCTGTGTCGGTCACCCACGATCGTAAGTGTCTCCTCCGACGCCATTGATCAGCGGAGCGGAGATTGATGTTCGTTCGCTCTCCAGTCTCGTCCGCGTACAACTTCACCAGCACCGGCCACAGCAGGTACACCGTCGAGGCGTCCAACCTCTTCCACATCGTCAACGCCGACAACGAGGTGTCCACGATCCGCGCGGATGGCGAGGCGCACATCGCGACGCTCACCGGCGGCCAGCTGGTGACGACGCGCCCCTCGCAGGGCCTCGCGAAGCGCGCGTCGTTCAACGGCTGCTCATCGTCGGAGCAGTCCGCGCTGAACACGGCGGCGCCGTCCGCGCAGAGCTACGCGGCGTCCGCCCTCTCGTACCTGCAGGCCCACACGTCGTCGACGACGCGCTACACGACGTGGTTCGGGACGTACACGAGCTCGCGGCACAGCACCGTGCAGAGCCACTACTCCAACATCAACTCGCACGACTACACGACGTTCACGTACGACTGCACGTGCACGGACGCGGGCACGTACGCGTACGTCTACCCGGACGAGTTCGGCACCATCTACCTCTGCGGCGCGTTTTGGGACGCGCCCAACACCGGCACCGACTCGCGCGCGGGCACGCTCATCCACGAGGTGAGTAGTACGGCCGAGCTGGCTGTTCCTGGTGTCAACTTTGCTGACGATCGCCTCGCGCAGGCGTCCCACTTCACCATCAACGGCGGGACTCAGGACTACGTGTACGGCCAGACCGGCGCGAAGTCGCTCGCTCAGAGCAACCCGAGCGAGGCGATCTTCAACGCGGACAACCACGAGTACTTCGCGGAGAACAACCCCGCGCAGTCTTAAACTGCGCTCTGTAACGCCCTGTTGACATCATTTGGTTTGGACGGGCCGCGTTGTATATACAATGGACTGCGGTGGGCACAGGAGTGGATTTGTTGTACAAAACGTGTAACACATTCTGTTCTACCACCTTTCACATTATACCCTCATCGTTACTTGCGCGTGTGCCGGAAGTAGTTGGGTTGACACGCACCTTGGCTCATCGTTCTGCCTTCTGGGCGATACTGCGGTTGCTTGCCGCCCCTCTCCCGCCCATACTTATCCCTAGAGCGCCTCTATGGACGGACCACACGACTTCTCAGGCGTTCGGTCGAGGGAAAGGGAGTTGGCAGCAGAGGGACCATAGTCGCGATGGACAGCACCTCCCGCGCCCCGCCAAGGCGACGATAGTGATCGTCTGCAGGCCCCGGGCCGAAGGCATCTAGGAGAGGGAGGAGATATTATCAACCTAAGGCACGGCAACTGGGCAACGGCTGACCCGCCCTCATGGTGTCCCAAGACGGGCCCGGCCCGTCCGCCCAAATCTGTATCCAATCCGTATATTGGACGTTGAGTGCAAGAGCGATTGCAGACTGGCCATGCCACGTGGCTTCGAGAGGACCGCGAGGACGCCATACTTCAGCGCGGGACGCGCAAGGTTAGGTGCACCCTTGCACGGAACGAACGGCCCCAGTCCATACTGAGGCCCAGTGCAAGCAACAGTAGAGTTCGCTCCCCTGCAGGACTCACCTCAGGCGGGCTAGTCCAGTGTGGCTTCCGGCAGGACCGATTCGAGCTGTACGCGTGTCAACTTTCAACATTCAAACGATCCATAATCAGTGTTTGCTTCCCACGTTGAAGTTGCAGTTCACGAGCATGAGATTATGAACACAGCACAGTAAATTCCACGTATATTCTACAGCGGCAAGTCAGCAAGGTGAACCAGGCTTTGCAGTTGAAAGCGAAGCGATTGGTATCGACGAACCTAATCCTGGTGCAACAAAGGCGGAGTGGTCGTAAAATTTTGCGCTGCGAAAGACAAACACAACCATGTACCAAAGAGAACGGAATTCATTGGTAATGTATGGAATAGATGGTACAGGGCAGATATACAAGACGAACGAGAGACGAACCACAGGGAGGCTTTATAAGGGATGTCCTGACCCTGGTAAGGAAAAGCACGCCCTCGCCGTTTCCGACGTTCGCGAGGATGGCGTGCGCTCCAGCTAGGGCCAGCATGTCCGTCTGGGACTTGCGGTAGACTCCTGCGAGAAAGGATGAGTATGTCGCAGGGGGACAATAGTGCGAGTCCGGAATGAGTGGAGAAAAAACGCGGCGCAGCACGCACGAGAGAATTTATACAAGCGCCACGACGTGTATCAGCGGCGTCTATCGTCGCTTCCCGTAACCGCCGTCCCGAGTACTACAGTAGTCCTCCGAGGTCCGTCGTTACTCTCATGCAGCCATCGCCTCCCGTCTGAAGTTGAAGCTTTGAGGCTTGAAAGTTTGGACCACCGTCACCCAATACTCGCTATCTACACTACGTCATCGAAGAGCATCACCTTATTCAAGCACATATCAGAAAGACATCATCGAGTCACTGGCATCATCGTGCTGCAGCCCGCTACAATCCCCCACACATCATTAATGCCCTGCATCCAATATCTAACCCAAAAGTGTCGTTTGAAACTTCTAGGACTGAGCCCGCATACATACTCATTATGTTCTACAGGTTTTCCGAACTTGTGCGTCTTCAGTTCGACCAAGGCACGAGCCCTGGCCACGAGGTCAGAACACCCGACTATGCGGACGGGTTGTGGCAGGCGGAGGTGGTCACCTATTCAATCGCTCGTCATGCACTTAAACTGTGTACGAATCTATTGCCGCCCACATATACTTACAGTGTGTTTATAGTTTCAAATGACGTTGGTACATTCAAGAACCCAAGCTGGCCACACATATAAAAAAGAGCCCCCCAGAATGCTAGGGCAAACGCGTGCCACCGCGCATGATCTTTCAGGCAGAGTTCCACCTGTCAACGTCCAGTTGCGTGATCTTTGGCAGCGACTCCCAGGCCTCCCTGCGGAACTTGCGATGCGCGGCGCTCAGCACACTCCCACACATGCCGCACATCCTCCCTACGGCCACCCAGTCGTCCATATCTCTGTCGAACTGTGTGCTGAGCACGTCTGCGCTCACGCCGCGCCGCATGACGTCCCGGATGGACGACAGCAGCCTCACCAGGCCGTCCACGCAGACCTTCCGCGCGACACAACCCTCCTTCCCGCTGCAGACGAGCGGGATCCGTGCCTCGACACGGTCCTCCATTGCCAGCACGAGGCACACGACCGTCTGGACCAGGCGGTGTTTCGTCTCCAGGCAGAGCTCGAGGTCTGCGAGCCCGAGGCGCTCCACGGACACACCGTCGCCGCGCGTCGTGCCCCGGAGGAGCGCTGCGGGCCCCAGCTGGCCGCACCCGTAGAGCGCGACGGGCACCATCTCGGGCCGATCGAGGAGGCGGACGAGGTTGAGGGCCTCGATGGCGTGGCGGGGGGCGAGCGCGAGCGGGGAGCGGTCCGCGTCGAAGCCGCCGGAGCGCTCCCAGACGTCGAACTGGGTTGTGAAGGTGCGCTGCAGCCTGTACACGACGGTCTCCAGGAGCTGGTCGAGCTGGTACTTGTGGCTGAGGCGGGCGAGGGCGGCGAGCACGGAGAACGTCACGGTGGCTTCGGGGTGAAGGTGGCTGCCGATCAAAGCAGTGGATCCGTCCGCCAAATCAGTCATGACGGCCGAGGGGTAGCAGCAGGGACGGATGCTCGACTCACCTAACCCCGCCGTAATAGATTGCCCGCAAGAGCTCTCTGAAGTCGTAGTTCGTGTCCGTCACATGCACTGTTGGACAATCGTCGAACGTTTGGACCGCGCTACCAGAACTGCTAGGCTGGGAAGGTTGCGGGATGGAGAAGAGGTCGCGGAACACTTGGGAATGGAGTGAAAGCATGCCTTTGTGGAAGCGGAAGGCGGTGCCCTGTGCGATGACGACAATGTTACCGTCCTCGAACCAGATTGTTGAATCTCTCTGGATGGAGTCGCCCGGATTGTTCATAGGGTCACCTATGACCGCGTATGCTGGTGGTGCCTCTCCTGATTCCGCCATGTCCTTCCCCGTCTGGCGTGATATAAGCACCGTCTAAACAGATTGGTAAAGCCAACGAGCGAAGTTTGAGGCTGAGCCAGCAAGGGCAAGGAAAAGCAGGCTACTAGTAGTACTAGTAGCAAATAGTGCCAGTGGCTGCGTTGGTCCCACCTCGAGTGCATACACGGTCCTTATATACCTGAGGGATGTGATGACGTACCTGGGGAAGACCAATGCAAGAGCATAGGTACAAAGTGGAACTTGGAGCGGCGGGAGGACGAGGACGGCGAGAATTCGAATTCCAACTTGAATTCGGCAGTGGCCGCGCACTAGTGGAAGCGCGCCCATGTCCGGATGTGGTATCCGCGGGCTCGGACGTAGTGGCGCCATTCGTCGGCGATACATAAGTACAGGGGATGAAACTCAAAGCAGCCTGCGTGTCGATACACGGCTGCGAGATGACTTGGCTGTCGGTGAGCTGGAGCATAACCGGCTCCCCGTTAGGGCGCGCAGAGAAGGACTGAAGAGATGGTATTCCGAGTCGCTAGACACGCTCGCGGTCAAGCGGATATACGAGTCTGCCCTGAAGCTGTAGGTTGTCGGCGCAGGCGAATGCAGCATGAGTCCGCTGCAAGAGCATGATTGAATCGATGAATACCTATATTCCTACGTACAGTAGCAATATTTCCTCCGTGGCAGTGTTTGTGGTTCACCGGACGGTCGCTCAGCGCTCATTTGTGCCTCACGATCGGCCCAGGTTGTAATGACATGGGCAGTAGGGCCCAATTGGGGGGGGAGGTGGGAAAGGTTTTAGCTCAACCAAGCGCGCATATATCGGCATGTCCCATACCCGTGTTGGAGCAAGCGAAAAATCGTCCGAGTAAAGCAAAGCGAGTGAATTCCGGTTATCCTGTACGGGGTCGTCGTAGTACAGAAGCAAACGGATGATTATAAAAAAACTCCGATAACGAATCATGTACTACGTCGGAAAGCGCCGGCGAGCAGGCGCTCGCTTGCCAAAATCACGAATTCCAACAACCCGGGCCCACGCTACTTCGGAGGCCGCGAACCCGTACTTAAACAACGTATCAAATCTCAACCACAGCCCCGGCCTGAGACGTGTTATCAATTGCAGGATCGGCGAGGCGAGGGAGAGAGTGCGAGAGGCAGCCAGAGACTAAAGGAAAGGGGGCAGAGCGATAGGAAATTGATTTAACAAGAAGGGAGTACATACACAGACCACAAAGCACATCTCGCCTTGTAAACAGACTCAGGTGTAGCCTCATGAATAGTGCAGCGCTTGTCAACGGTGAAAAAAAAACTGTAAGTGGCAAGCACCTACAGGTGAGACTATACTTTACATATTTTTATTCAGCCCACTTCTTTCATCCGATATGGTGTAGTGGCTAACATTATCGCCTCTCACGCGATAGCCCGGGGTTCGATTCCCCGTGTCGGAATTTTGTTGCACACTACGGCCTTTTGCAGAGGGGCAAGGAGGAAAACACTACTTATGCGAAAGGTCAAGAAGATGTCTACATGTGGTTGGAACCCGTACGGATAGTACCTAGAAGACAACGGACTGAATCGCTGACATGACGGACAATCTAGGGACTATGCATCGAACTCATTGTCAAATTCATGCCGTCTACCGTAGTGCAAGTCGTGACAAAGAGCCGATTCATATTGCGACATGCGCAAGTAGCTCACTGCAATGTGGCTTTAATCTTAGTTACGTCCATCGTCACGGTGTAGCTCGTCCCAAAACGCAGCCCGAATTGTCTTTTCGAGCTCCCGCAGGGTGTTCAGGCACCTATCACACAGCTTGAACTCCCGCCCCGCCTCGAGCTCCTTAACCCCGTCCCTCAGCATCCTCCCCAGCGGGTCCCCACCCCGCTGCGCGTCCTTCAGCAACTTCCACGGAACGGACTTCTCGAATGCGTTGAAGCATTTGCATTTCTTCTTGTCCGCGGACGCCGACCCTGCGCCACTGCGGTACAGCTGCTCCGTCATTCCCGTCGCCTTCTCGGCCAGCGTCTCCCGAAGTTTCCAGCACAGTTCGACGTCGTCGAGGGTGAGCCGCTCGAGTGTCTCGTCCGCACGGCGGTGGCCACGCAGGAGCTGTCCCGGCGCGAGCTGACAGCACAGGTGGAGCGCGGTCGGAAGCATATCTTTGGCCCCGCCCGCGCTGCCGAGCGCGCGGAAGAGATTGACAGCCTCGATGGCGTCCTGTGGCCGGACGCGCTGGGCGGCGGTGCGGACGTCCTCGGTTGCTTCCCAGATGTCGAACGTAGGTGGGAAGAGCTGTTGGAGTCGGAGGGTGGCTTCGGAGAGGACAACGGGGACGGTGTATTTGTACGCGAGGCGGGTCGCCGCCGCGAGGTCGGCGAAGTCGTCGGGACGGGTGTGTTTCAAGTAACTGGGTGGGCAAACATGAAAGGAAATGAATGATAATAGCAATAACATGAGCATGTAGGGAAAACGGTAGTTCTGTACTCACTCGAAGCCGTCGTAGAAAATGCGGAGCAGGTGCCCGAAGTCGTGTGCAGAGTCGGAGACGTGGACCACGACGCTCCCTTCGATCTTCCGATCCGCGCTGATTACGACTCCAAGTTGGTCCGCGAGTGCTTCCGAGTCGCTGGGGTCGTCGAGGAGCTTTACGAAGGCGGCGGAGTGCCGAGAGAGGACACCTTTGTGCACTCGGAAGCCGGACTCCTGGGCGACGATGACGACGTTGCCGTCCTCGAACCACAGAGACGGAACACGCTCGAACCGGACATTGGATTCCTCGGAGAACTCGATTTTGGTATCGACAGATGATGTGTCGGAGGTGTCAACGGGTTTCGAGGGTTTTGTGTCCGTACAGTTCGTCATGGGTATCGGGGTTCTGTCGACTTCGCTGGCTCTTAGTGGAGGCTCGTGGTGGGATGAAGACGGTTGAGGGCGTACCTGTCTACACGAGAACTGGTCGAAGTACTCTGCAAAGCGCGGTAGTTGGACTGCCGCAGCACGCGCGACTCACGAGGGTCCGTTTAAAGTTCAAACTTTGTGGCGCGCCTGCAGCTACGGTAGATTTCGAAACTATGGGTTTTTGTATCATATATGCGGTCGAAAATCGTACTCCGAATAGATTCATACAGTAGATTGGACAACCCATCGATGGTCTGGGAAGCGGCAGGTCTAAGTATGGCCTGGGGAGGCGGCCGTAGGACATGTCGCCAGAGACATGATAGTACGAACGTTGATATCCAAAAATAAACATACTCATGTCCAGGTCACCTTGCAAGACGGGTTGCACAGGTAGACCTAGGGTTTCAGGAATTTCAGTATTGGAGTAACATTGGGTCACTGCCTCCCTTAATGCCTTGTAGCTGTGTGCAGCCCAACCATCTTCGCCAATGCCTTCACCGAAGAGGAACGGCGTGCCATCGCGAGCGATGGGATTAAAACTATACACAATTGACAAATTAGAGGAATACATACCTGGCAAAGACGCTACTTCAAGAGAGGCACATGCGAGCGTGACCATCGAGCAATGCATGATGGCCCGCTTGCGACCATTTCACAAGCAGCGACCGTGCCAAGGCCGCTGCATAAAGGGTAACGAACTCGAGGTCTTCCACGACATGTCCGAAGCGCCTTGATTGGCAGTCCAGGAACGAGACTTAATCTACATGTACAGGCTTACTATCCCGAGACATCTGGCAGTGATATCAGTACCGGCAGTCCTGAAGGATGAACGCTTCACTCACCAAGCCCTTCATCCATCCTCACTCGGAGTCCCATCCGTCCAACTCCTCGAGCGCGAAGTACTTCGAAAGGTCCTTCCGTATCTTCACACACTCCTCCCCAAGGACTCTCAGCCACGAGCCGCGGCAGACAGCACAAAATATGCCCCGGGGCCACACCGCGCCGGGCGGCGCCTCCCTCTGATCTATCCTCACCAGCAGGTCCGACAGCGGCTCCTCCTCCACGCCCTTGATGTACCGACTGAGCATGCCGCCCCACCTTTTCCGGCAGTCGGAGCACGACGGCGGCGCCACGGACCCGTGCTCGTCCAGCGAGCGCAACACGGTCACATGGTGCGCCGCGGCGAGGCCGGGGAGCGCGCGCACGCACCGCGCGAAGTCCTCGTCTGAGAGCTTCTCCTGTGCGCCGTCCGCGCGCGCGACCCCTGTGCGCAGCTGGACGGGGTCCACGAGGCAGCACAGGTAGAGCGCGACGGGGAGCATGGGCGGCTTGTCGATCAGCCGAGCGAGGTTGACGGCCTCGATGGCGTCTTGGGCGGCGAGGGTGAGGCCGCACTGCGCCTGGCCGAGCTCCCAGCGCTCCTTCCAGGGGAGGGCGACGGCGTCGATCCAGTGCCCGGGGCCCGGGACGAGGAAGTTGGCGAGACGGCTCGACGCTGCGTCGACGAGCTCCTGCGCCTGGTACTTGTGCGCCATGCGGATCGTGGCGGCGATCGTCGCGAATGGGAGAGCGGGTTGTCTCGACAGCCTGAGCAACGTTCATACGTCACACCAGAGGCTCGTAGGGGAGCATCACAATGATCACTCACAAGAGACTGGACCTGAAAACTGCACGCAGGAAATGGCCCATCTCGATGGGAGAGTCTGGAACGTGGACAACAGGACAGTCGTCGATCGTTTCCTTCGGATCGGGCTTGAACTTGAACGTGTCCTCGAAGACAGCCGAGACCCGGCCCAGGAGCCCCTTGTAGACTCGGAACCCGGTAGTAGAGTTAGCGATGATGACAACATTCCCATCCTCAAACCATAGATCGGAGTCTCTCCGTATGTCGCTTGCCATCACCGCTACGCTAAGATACGTACACCCGTCAGCAATGAGGCCAGGTAAAGATAACTAGACTCACTTTGGATAGCTCGTTGGTGTATGTAGTGGGTAAGGGGGAACAGGGGAAGTGGTCGCTGGTACCAGCAGCATCGTGTGCTACGGTTTTGACCGGATAGGAGATGCTCACGCTCAGCCCAAAACGGCACGGGCTTCTCCGGAAGGCAAGGTCAGTTTCATGAACGGCGCACCAAAAAATAACCCCTGAATCTGGCACCACGCAGAACCGAATGTGCGATGTACGCTCCTGAGCGTCGCAGACAATGCGAGCAACGGACATATATCGCGATGAGGCACGGCATGGCCAAGATACATAGTCCGATTATGGAGGTCTACGAGTTCAACGAAAGGGAACGCAACAAATCTATTGGATGTTGTAACCGATGAGACTTCTGCGACCAACGATCTCGCCAATCTGCACGCAAAACCGATGAGCACGTCAAGGTAACGCAGAACGACAGAGCTTACCTTAAAAATACCGTACGCCTCGAGGGCATAAATGCCAACCTTGGCCAGGTCGGCTGACCGGAGGAGCTCGCGGTAATATTGAAGGTTCGTTGCACGTGCCCACAGTGACGAGTAGACGGACGTGAACGCGGAGACAGAAGGAGGTTGAAGACGCTCCGCGATGTAAACCTGCTTGAGGACCTCCCGGAAGACAGCGAAGTTGTACGTCAAGGGTTCACGGTAAGCTGGAGACGTGCCCTGTCAGTACGCATCGTCCACACAGCGTGTTTCGTCCGCATGATATCGCCTAGCTTCGCATGCGCCGCTTGCAGGGCGACATGCCAGCGCAGAGCGTGCCGCGGAGAGCACACGAGACGAAAGCATCACATACCTCCGAGCAGAGTGCCCGCCTTCTCTCCCACAGGACCGAGGAACTTCTTGCCGGCCTCGAATGCCTGGCTCAAGCCCTTCTGGACGGACGAGAGGGCGTCTTGAGCCTTTTTCTGGAGCTCCTCCGAGCTGGGCGTCGACGATGCGAAGCGCTGCTGCTGGTGCAAACGAGGGCGGGACTGGGGGACGCGGCGAGGACGGAGGGCCTGCGCCAGGCGGGCGGAGACTGGGCGCACCATGGCGGAGAGGGCGCGAGGACAAGAGGAGTGGGGTGGTGGTCGCTGTTGAGAATGACGGGGCCGTCGGCCGGGACAGTGACGACCTCTCCCGACCGCCATTTTACTCACGCTCGGCTGCTTCCGGAACGGGTCTGTGCTCTGGTTAGGGTTTCCCCGCTTCTTTCTGCCTCTCGACCACTCTCCATATTTACGCCCCTTCAATGTGGAAACAGAACAAATCATATGTTGTTTTGACTGTGGAGCTCAAAACAATGGCAGTGTTATCTCTTCTGGCTGGCTCCGAGAACGCAACATAGGATCGAAGAAACAGACGCCGCAGATAACGTTCCGGATCCTATTACTTACTTACCTACATACCGTCTCCCACCAACCTCCCACCATCATGGCCACAAGCACTTTCTCCATACACGCAGACGACAAGACTCGGCTGATCAAAGCCGCGTTTGAGGGTACGTTGCTCTACCTTGGTTCAAGTTCATACGCTCGACTTATCTCTGGATCACCATGCTAGCCAAAGAATTCGCGTACTCTAGATACTCGAACTTCCGGGTCGGCGCAGCCCTCCTCACAACTACCAGCGAGATAATCAAGGGAGCGAACATCGAGAACGCATCCTATGGCAAGTATCTCATTTGATCCGAACTGTATCACCGTCCCTAATGACCGGGGATAGGGGGGACGATCTGCGCGGAAAGGACCGCCTTCGTCAAAGCCGTGGTACATGAACAACGTTCGCGCCGAGCTCACACATCCCGAGGAGCTAACACGTACCCCCTAGAGCGAGGGCAAAAGCTCCTTCACCGCACTTGCGGTTGTCAGGTAAGGGCTACAGCCACCTCATTTTATTTGCGCCTCACTCGCATGGATCGACAGCGATGTTGCGTCCGCGATCTCGCCCTGCGGCATGTGCCGCCAAGTCATCCGCGAGTTCTGTGGACAACACATGCCGATCCTCCTCATCCCGTGCGACTATGAGCAACGGGTGGCGAGTGGAGATGTTGACGGCGGCGTGAAGGAGACCTGTATCGCTACACTGCTTCCCGATAGCTTCGGTCCGGAGGACTTGGACCGGCCGCGGCCCGGAGCTTCATGAACGAAACGGACGCGGGGAATAATATGGATCTTGGTGAGTTCGCTCGATTTGCTGGACGTCGATGTGCCTGAGACACAAGTCCGCCGACAGTAAGTAGTCAAGCTTTGTGTAGCACCAGTGCAATACTGTCGGAATGCCCTCGTGGTGATATTCCAAGATTCCAGATACTACTATACCCCCCGTTGCGCAACAGATGGCTCACCGCACGTCCATCACATCGATGGCACCTCTCCTGCGTAGTGGCCCTCATCCATCGACCGATTCGCCTTCAGAGCCAAGACACTGTTCAGTGTACACATCAATATTCCTGGGGACTCACCCACAACGTCTAGGATTGTGTATGACGGGGATGAAGAGCGTGTGAAACAAAATCGGTGCTGAGGCTTCTTCCGTCCTTGTCCCCCTCAACGATCCCATGGCCAGAAACCCCAACCCCAACATCTGCACCCCAATGCCCTGGCAGAAACGTCCCCGTGTTAAGTCTGACCGAAGGTCCGTGATCACATCCGATACTGATCCCAAGTGCTTCTTCTGCCATCTGCCAGGATGCTGCTCGCCATGCCAGAAGGTTTACACACTGACACCCTCAGCTATCGCCGCCGCCTGACTCACCCTCGGGCGTGCCCCGGGCAGAACGTGGCAGTTGGCATTTCACACTCACCCTACTTGGGGTCGGCCATCATCTCGATGGCCGAGCCGCTTATACAGCCCGCAGTTTGCGTTGAATAGCCCACCGCGCCGCAGACTCACACCTCACCTCCTTCTATGGATACCTCCACAACGTGACGGTATAGAGTGAACTTCATTGGTGCCACCGGTTTTAACCTGGCTTTAAGGTGAGTAATCACTTCAAATCCAACTCAACAATGGAGTGATGGGAAAGTGGCCTCAGCCGGGACAGAGCGCTTACGGCAACCCCAAACAGAAACGGCGCACGAAGGCAGCCCTCGGCGCTGGGGGTACGTCTGGCACCCCTCGGCAGTCCAGAGCGTGGATTGTATAAAAAGGGGGGGGGGTGTCCGACGTCGAAAGTCCATCATCATCCGCATTCCAAGCCAGCCACTCTCAACAGTTGCACTCATCAGACAAACTTCCTCACAGCAATGTCTCCCGCTCACCACTTCACCCTCTACACCTGCAAGGGCATTCCGCCTAACGGCTGGTGCGTGTCCGCCTGCACGCCGTCCACTAGGGTGACCGATACTAACAACCGGTTTCTACAGGAAGGTGATGATCGTGCTCGAGGAGCTCGGGCTCGACTACGGGCTTATCAACCTCAACCTCTCGAAGGGCGAGCACAAGAGTGAGGAGTACACCAAGCACAACCCCAACGGCCGCATCCCGACCCTCATCGACCACAAGAACAACGACCTCACCGTCTGGTGAGTTCTAACCCACGCCGCACCCCCCATCCCTTTTTTATCTTTCCTTAATCTGGATCGGCGACTGATACCGATCATGATGCGCATCGCAGGGAGTCCGACGCGATCCTCGCCTACCTCATCGAGAAGTACGACCCGACGCACAAGATCTCCGTCGAGGGCGCCGTGGACAAGGTCCACCAGCTCCAATGGCTCTTCTTCCAGGCCTCCGGCCAGGGGTGCGTCGGCTCCCTACCATCTCACCGCCTCCTCTAGTGTCTGGTCCGCTGATGCCCCTTATCGTCTCTTTTTTTGCTCTCTCTCGACACAGACCCTACTATGGCCAGGTGGGGTGGTTCATGCTCCTCGCGCCCGAGAAGCTCCCGAGCGTGATCGAGCGGTACCAGAACGAAATCCTGCGCGTGCTCGGCGTGCTCGAGCGCACCCTCGCCGCGCGCCCGTACCTCGTCGGCGGCAAGGCCACCGTCGCGGACCTCTCCTTCATCCCGTGCGTCCCGTCTCCCTCCTCTCCCCTCCCTTCCGTGTCTCTGCTGTCGTATCGGTGTGGGTATTGATGTTGGTTCTGACTGTGGGGGACGGAACAGGTGGAACGAAGTCGCGTTCACGCGGACGGTGAAGGGCTTCAAGGGGTTCGACCTCGAGAAGGACTTCCCGGCCGTGTACAGGTGGCACGGCGAGCTCTCGCGCCGCCCCGCCGTCGCAAAGGTGCTCGAGTTGTGGCGCGCCAGTCAGTGAGCCTCTAGCCTGTGCTGTTCCGGCGCCGGGATCTGGATCGGACAAGTCGGTCTGGGGGAGCGTCGGTCGTCTCGAGTTGCGTACTTTTGCGGTATCCCCATGTCCGCAAAGTCGGACAGTCTCAATGTACAAAATTGTGAATGGTTTATTGCACACTACGAGGTGGTCGTAACCGAGTGGGCTCTAACACGGCAGCGGTATTTCCCCAGATCCTTCGTGATACATAACTTGGTAAGCAATTATTTGCGGCACTCTCAGGTTATGGATGCTAACAAAAGTGTCAGCGTTGGCGTAGATGAATGTGGTGTTTTGAACGCTGCACATGATATATTCGCCATCGTCACCGTGCAGAGCTTGTTACTGTATATGGAATCCCATATATCGCGTCGTGCCGAACATCCTCGTCCGTACCACGTGTCGTCCGGTGGCGGACGGTGCTTACGGTTACAGTAGGCTGTAAGATTTGCGGTGCCTGCTCGGTATGCCTAGCCTGCGCAGCGGCCTCTCTCTCAGGTTCCTCTTCCATGACCTCATACAGCGACACGCTGTTACCTCGTGTAGAGGGCGCTCACCAGTAGCCAAGGCTGGCACGTAGGTGGGTCGGATGCCGATACAGGACGTTCGAAATTTATATGCCAATGCAGGAAGCTAATTAACACAGTTGATAAAATTGGTATAGGGTCCAACGTGTGCAACAGGCAGCAGGCTCATGCTCGACTCGTCACGCCGAGAATACACCCCCCCCTTCTCCCCTTCTCTGTTTCTCCCGAGCGAACCTGCGATGGCTTTACTCAGATGACGTCTGCAGTCGGGTTCGTGACGTCTATTTATTGCATCCACTGGCGCCCGAGCTTTGCCTGGTGACCATGGTTCTCTGTCCACTGCACTACGGAGCTTGCGTTTCAGCGATCACGGGCTTTCAGCGCGTCCACTCTTCCTTGAACATGGGTTGGAAAGGTGCGCCCTGGCAAGTGACGTCCGAGACACGCGCACGACAAACGCCCGCCCGGCACATCCCACATCTTTCCAGAAGTCGGAACCGTCCGCAAATCGCTTTCCTGGCAGCTTCGAGCAGCTTCCAGCGAGAACCTGTGACGCCACCGCCAGTGCGGCGCTTCGGCCATAAGCTCGTTCCGCCGGCACGTTCCAGAGCGACCGCCAGTGCAAGTGCACGCCAAATCCGTCCTTTGCCTTCATAGTGCCCCCATAAGGAAGGCCCAAATCCCGCCCGAAGCACACTTGGCACGAACATGTTCGATGGATATGCGGCCGCAAAGCGGGACAGAGCCCTACCGAAACGGCTAGCCGTCGTGGGCGGCCCATCGCGGCGCCGTGGCGCTGACGCCCTCCGAAGTTCGAAGTTCTTCGAGCTTGGGAAACGAATGGCCATGAATGGGGACAAGGACACGTGCAAATAGAGTGTGATAACGCGATGACCCCGTTTATGAAGCATCGCTCGGACCTCGATGGTGTTCTACTCGAAAGCACACTGCGTCGACGGGTCGCAGCGGAGGCCCCCAGTCGACTGCGCACCGCACCCACCTGGCTGCAAATGCGAATGGCATGGTTGGACGGAGGTCCCGCGATGCGAAGAGCCTGTTTTACGCGCGGGGACTCGTGTCAAGCACGAATTCGCACAGATGAGCGAGAACGAAAACACCTCTGTGTGATATGAACGGCGTGCACGGATGAGTATTCCAACGCAAACGCGCCACGAAAAACAGGAAGCGTATCCGTGAGAGAAGAACTGCGCGATTCGAAGTTGTTCTTCCCGTCCGCGGACACGCGCGGGGACTTGAAGCAAAAGGACGCACCATCACCGCTCCCCGGTATGTATACGGCCTGAAGCATACATTGCACAACCCGGGTGGTTTGCAAATGCCCACCCAAACGTCGGGCGACCGTTAAACCACAGAAGTTCTTTGTAGTACATACGCAGCACGCAGCACGCAGCACGAGCGACCCGCCCATCGCATGGCCGCGGGCGCATCTTACGCCACAATGACAGTTTAGCATCGCGCGGGGTACATTATCCTCCGGGCGGACAGCCTCGAGCTCGATCGCCCCGAAAAATCGACGCCTCGCGCGCAAGTGACCAGTGATAAACGCCCCACCGAAATACGTAAACAAAAGGGTGGGTTCCTGCTCACCTTCCTTCCTGCTTCAGGGTTACTGTAACGTTCTCCGGCGAACTTTCGTTCGCTCGAATATGTAGAAGGGTGGGGTCGGGCGGGGCTGGCGATGCGACGACCCCGCACGTTGAAACAGTTTCGTATGGGCCCTCCCGTTCCGAGCGCTCCAGGCCGAGAGAGTGCGCGGGACCGGGAATCGGGGTGCGCGAACTCGGGGCCCTCGCGATCGTCGCGCGCGCGCTAGTACTAGTCACTATTGCACGCCCGCTCTCCGGCCGCTGTGTTGTTTGTGGGTACTGTGTAGCGCGGCCCGGACATAATGAACCGGTGGAGCAAGTACTGGCGATTGTGTGTCCGAGTATTGCCCTGTGTACTAATTAAGGAGTCATTGTTCCGCCGCTCCGCGCGTCGCGCCAGCTCCGGGTAAACTTGGTCAGTGTACGCGTCCGACTCGGGGTTGGTGAGTAGCCGTATACTGAACGCTGAACGCGCAAGGATCTTGACGTACGTTTGGTTAGGTCGGGCAATGTCCGAGCGCCTGGATGAGAGTGGACGACAGCGTGCTAGTGGCCCGACGCTCGTGCGGGCTGGCCTTCGCGAAGCATTGGGCGCGACATCTAGTTGGTCAGGAGGGGCTGAGCACCAAGCCGTAACCCTTCGCATCGTCATAGGTAGGTCACTGTGGCCAAAGGTTACCTGGACGCCATCTATCCGCAAAGCGGGCGCCTCCCTGCTGCTGCCGGTGGACTGCCTTGGCGGGGGCCCGTAGTTGTGTTTGGCAGGTATGTGCTAGAAGGTGGACTCCGGACGCTCGTCGTGCTCTACCGTACCCGCGCCACTGGAACTGGATGCGTCGAGAGGAATAGCTTGCGCGAAGGTTCGGGGGTCGCAAAACCCAGTGAACCCAGTGCCCGCATCCTGAAGTTTTAGTTTTGAAGTCCTCCGGGCGGACTCAGCCGGAGGCGCGACGTCCCCGGATGTCCATGCGCATGGGCATAGAGTCGCGCTGCCCGTAAAGGCAAGCCAGCCTACCGGCACCGTGACGACCTCTCCTTCACGGGTGATTTCGACATACCGAGCTCCGGAGATCACAGCGAGCTCCCACTCCCACTGTCCCGAGGTCCGAGGTCCGAGGTCGGTGCGCAGGGGAGGGGAATGGGAATGGGAACGGATGCGTAATATTAGCCCTCGCGAGTCTCGAGGCCACGGGGGTTAGTCCGAGAGTCGAGCTCGAGGGTACCCAGGGGCCAGGGCCACCGTGCGGGCAGATGTCCGTGCTCCCGGGCGAGGGCCACAAGGGAAAGGGGAATCCCGGGCCGGAGAAACTTCACCGTGTGCGGTGTCTTCTATAGCGAGTGAGTAGCGAGTATTAATTTGTCGCATGCGTACCCAGGATGAAACGTCCCTCGCTACGGACGGAGAAGGTGCCCCTTTCCAGGGGGAGGGGCGTTCTCGCGTTCTCGCGTTCTCGTTCTCTTCTGCTGCCTTCTACCGGTGTGCAGTGAGTGTCGAGAAGGCGTGTGGGGGTAGGGGCGGGGGGCGGGAAGAACTCAGGACTCGGATACACGTCGCTTGAAGGCAGAAGTCAGAAGGCAGAACGTCGCGCACAAACCAAAACCCCACCCACCGTGTGCATGTGCATGAGCATGTTGTCGGTACGAGGAATCTCCATCCCGGGGTATCCACGCGGTGTCGAACATCCCTTCCCGCCCGCTCGTTGCTGGTTTAGGGGTGAGAGTGATCGATGTCGAGGTAGCCGTGGGCTGAGATAGAGATACACACGGGGGGATCTGGTGAGAGCGACCGCGAGGGCGTCGACTCGGGGGCAGCAGCGGGGAGGTAGGCAGGGGGACCGCCCAGCCCACGGCTACGACACGGATGTGGCCGAAGCGGGTCCGTTCCCATACATGTCCAGTAGGAGCATCCAGATGACCCCCGGCCCGATGAGCAGCAGAAAAACCCCGGTGGCGCCATGGGCTCGAGATTGCGTTCTGCGCAGGATGCACGTCTTGTGGGAGTCTGGAGTCGGACTTCGAGAAGCGTCACGCCATGCACCCAATATGCCAGTGTACGTCGAATGCACGCCCACGGATACACTTAATTGGAACTCCGGCTCGGGACTCGGACGGACGGACAGAGAGCGGGGGCGAGGTTGAGGTTTAGCGTTGTGGCGGGCGGGCGTTGGGCGTAGTCTATCGGACACGGGCGTGATGCTAAAGTTCGCGTGTGCGCGCCCCACCGTCGAGACGATTCGCCGGTGAAAATAGATTTGAGCAGAGGATGGCGTCATACGCGTGTGGGTAGCGCACCTGCTCAATCGCGAGGTGGGTCTGTCGGGAGAAGGGGGACGGTAGATGGACATGAGAATGAGCCTGAGAGGCTCGGACTGGCTGGGAGGATATACAGTGGACAATCGAGCGGGCAGCTACCTGTCGACGCGGTCGCGTCGCTGGAACGTGAGGGTTACATAATTGACCGACGCTGTTACGGCGTAAGTACTAGCAGAAGGCTAGAAGCCGAGCAACCACAGGTCCGACGGTTTCTCGAACGCAAGCCCGCGAACAGCCCCATCTTCCGGCATCATTTCCATCCGCCGCTAGCCTTTGGTAGGAATTACATTGGGAGTGTTTTGGAAGATTGGCGACCCCGCTAGCCCTGTCAACGAGGGTGCCCAACACACTGGGGAGCAACTTTTCTACAGAGTGGAAAGTCGGTGGATAGCCTTCGGAATTGGACCCTTTCCATCAAAATTTCACCGCGATGGAAAGGCTTTGGAAAGGCGCCAATCTAAAGCCGGGAAAGGCTCATGTGCCTATTGTGCCCAAGGAAAGGCGTCTTTCCAAAGACTTTCCTCCTGTGTGAAAGATCCAGGAAATCTTGATCCTTTCCACGGCCTTTTCTCCATCCCAAAAAGTTGCCTTCTTCGCAGTGACACAAATCTGTTGAAACATCAAGATTTCGGAATTTGTGTAGCGCGGGGTTAGTGGTGGGAAGCAACTCACATCTGGTCCCAGTCGGAGCCCCGGACGCGGGCGACCCGCGATCGCGTCGGACGTCGTCCCGCGCGTTGCAAATTCATACTTACGCACACGCACAAAACCGCGACGAGGCGGTCGCGGGCGATCGCTGGGGGATGATCATACGCTAGAACGCGCTCAGGCGGGGGTTAGAACTTAGCGACGCACTGGGTTGGGATGGAAACGGCGCTTCGAGGGGCCTTCCGATTCAGAGAAGACTCGGAGGACGCGCTCGAATGCTGGTGGCCAAATTGAGATCAATAGTAATGAATCAGGCAGGGTGCAATTCGAAGCCGGGGATTGATCGACTGCTGCTTACCGTGGCTTACGCGGCGACATAGCTTGACTGCGAGTGCTGAAAGATAGCGCAGGCCATCTGAATCGCTATCACAGCAGCGGCCAAGCGGGATGAAATATCAATGATGGGGGACTTACTGTGGACGAGAGGTTGAGCAGGTGCGGCGTGCTCGCAATCACAGCCATTGGGCGGAGGCGGGACAGAATGTGGATGTGGCGAAAAAGCAATTATGTTCGGCGTCTGGGTCCGGCGGTAAAGGAAACACGGAAACGGGCGAACGTTACGCGGAGGATTCGTACAACGTCATTGTTTCTGATTGCCAGCCATTTCGAGGCGGTCAATTGCCTTCAATTGCCGGGTGTGGCTGGCCCCGGCGATTCGCACGCAGGGGAGGAGGAGAGAATCGATGATGCGGTGGATGACGCGGGTGTGACCGTCACGCAGCCTGACGCGCGAAAGTGCTGAAACGGGAGAAACGTCGACTGTGTCCGTGTGATCTGATGCTATCAGAAGACATCGAGGGTGCGAACTTTACCGACAACGTCTTCGGCGGCTCTTGTCAACAACAAGCGCTCTCAGCCTCAGCGGAGGTGTTCCATGACTTTGGAAGACGATCCTGAGAACAAATTGTACGTATATGCGCGCGTGAGTATTGTATGGGTACGGGTGAAAGTGAGTGCACACATGCTCACACTGAATAGGAGTTGGGAAGGGTGGGTTGAATGCCGACGGGTTACAAGACGTGTCGAAGGCGGCTTGGCTTTGTCGTGGTCGATCTGGGGGAAGGATCGGAGATGCAAGATAGGACTTGGTCAAAACGGTAAGATACTGATGGAAGAAGAATTGTCTCCTCGGTTGCTATGCAGTCGTCAGACTTCTCGCCCAAAAGTCGTTTGGGGGGTTCACAGCATCATCATAAGACACCGTGCACATAAATAGGCCGCCTGCTGCGCACAGATCGCGCGAACCGGGGCGCGCGGTCGACTTCCTGTCATCATCTGAGTCCTCCGCAGCACCTCCTCGGCCGTTCGGTATGCGTTTGGCCATCGAGAGTGCGGTGAGCTAGAGTGCGGCCAGAAGCGACAGCGTTTTAGACTCACGTCAGGGGCTCAAAAGAAGACGGCGAGCAGGGAATGGACGTACGCCGTGCATCGAACAAAGACGACGATTGGGCAGAAGGGGTCTCGAAAAGGAAGCGATGACGCACTTATGATTCATCTCCGACATGATCTCCCCAAAGGCTTATGACGTCGCATGCTCCACAACGTCTGCACGCTCCACCCCCAATTTCCTCGCCCAAGCCCCCCCGCGTCCCCCATCGAAGGGTGCTGTGGCCGAGCTTGCAGGACAGCGTGGCATGATAAAAACGTGAGGGAGCGGCATATGGACGCCAAGGTGTAGAGAGCGCTGAACAAAATGCAAAAACGGGGGGCTGGGAAAGATGACGTCAGAGTCTCACGGGTGATTAATGTGTGACAAGGATTGAGCAGGGAATCGGTCGGTATTGGCTGCAACCTCTAGCCCTCGCTCTTAACTTTCCTCCACCAACACCACCCGTATCCTCCTTCCACCACCGTCCAACACCGCACCATGGCCGGCGACCACAAGGTCCGTCCCTCCTTCCTCCCCGTCCCCGACTCCGTTCCCCATGCCCACCTAACCTCTCCCCTCCAGTGTCCCGTATGCCAGTCCACATTCACCCGACCACAACATGTCGCCCGACACATGCGCTCCCGTGAGTCGAGCCTCTCTTCCCAGCGCCTCTCGCTCGAGTGGGGCGCGCCCCACCTCTTCTCGATCCCACTCATCGCTTACTACCCCTTTCCATCCAGACACTGGAGACAGACCATACAAGTGCCAACATTGCGGCGATCAGTTCGCTAGAAGGTACGTTTACGTCCTAGCCCTTGTGGTCCCACCACTCCACACTCTTGTCTTACCCCAACCTTTCCCTCGCACAGTGACCTGCTCTCAAGACACATCAACAAATGCCATGCCTCCGAAAAACCACCAACCACCACCGCGCCCTCAAGACGGAAGGGCACCGCCGCGGCTTCAAGAGCCACAACCTCGAAGCAGGCTTGCGATCAGTGTGTAACGTCTAGTCTTCCTTGCGACGGAGCCAACCCTTGCTGTGCGTCTCGACCTCCCTTTCTATCCCCTCCCCCATCTTGACCCGCCCATTCCCTTATCAGCCAAATGCGTACAACGAAAATGCCGATGTACGTATGTCAAATTTCACCGTCAGACAGCACCCTCTGGCCCCGGCCACCCTGTCCCTCCCACCATGCCTCCTGCCGGTCACGGCCGCCACTCGATCTCACTGGGTGCACCTCGACTACCCGACGACTTCCTTCTCGCCCCGCCTCCGGGGACAATGGCGCTATCCTCCATGTATGCGCCCCATCAATATCCTATGACCCATTCTTCCGCCGTGTACCCCCATGACTTCACTTCGCTTCCTCCCCTCGCCTCCGCTCTCGCACCATCAGAGAGTTCCATGCCCCCGATGATGCAGCCTCACCACCGAGAATCAATCGATAACCCGGATACTATGGCACGCTTCCGAGCGCAAGCAGAGCTGCTTAGTAGGGCGGGAGTCATGCCCAATGGTGCCCTTACCCTTACCCAGCCCGCCCCTGCTGCTGATACCGGTGTTACGCTCCCAGGCCTCTACGCCGCGTCCGGCTCGCAGGAGAGCCACTACGATAACCGATATAGCCTCTCTCAGTCCGGTCAATGGGACGGATCCCGTCAATTCGCCCAGACGAAGGATTTTGAGGCGCCGTACGGCCCACGCAGTCAGAGTCACACAACGGTCTCAACGTACTCTGCGGCGGGTGCTGCCGGCGGCGAACCCTCTTTGCAAACGCACCCGCCGACGACCGCTTCATCTTCGTCCTACGACGGCGGGAATCCCGCCTCGTATCATCACCATCCTTCCCTGTCGGCCCCACCGCCGATGTACCAGCACCACTCGTCGGGGCAGAGCCAGCACCAACACTCGCGCTCGGACGACATGGGCAGCGAGGCGGATTTTGGGAGCGACGCCGGTAGCTCCGGCACCGGCCACAGCCACTCGATCCCGAGCAGCGCGAACTCGAGCACGGTGCACCTGCCGCTGCCGGGGTTCCACCAGCTCCGCACGCGGGCGGAGCTGGGCGGCAAGGATGGGAGTTTTCAAGGCCAGAACCCCCAGGAAGGCGAGGGCGGCTTTTCGTCGGCGTTCGGGCTGATGAGTCTCGACGATCCCAACGTCCTCGCGGGCATCGCGAGCGACGGCCAACCGTTCTTCTCGGGCATCACGTTCCCGCCCGGATCCAAGCAGTCCACCCACGCGAATGCCAACACGAACCCCAACGCGAACCCGAACAACCCGAACGCAAACAGCCAGGGCGGCGGGATGGCGCTGGCGACGCCGACGCAGCAGGACCTGCTCGCGCAGCTGAAGGGCGCGGGTGGCGGGCGCAACGGCGGGGGCGCGGAGATGATGGACAGCAAGGAGATGCACGACTTCTGGAAGATGTACCTCCGCACGCCGCTCACGTCGGGCCAGAACTCGAACGGCATCATGTTCCCCCTCCAGACGCCGACCGGCCCCGGGGCGCCCCTCGGAGGTCATAGTGTCGTCGGCGGGGGTGGACAGGGAGGGCGGCCGAGCCCGCCGCGGAGGCACTCGCGCGTGGCGAGCCTGCCGAGCATGAAGACCCCGCCGCTGTTTGCGGACGCGCGGCTCGGGCACGGGCCAAGGCCGTCGACGGGCGACTATGACGCGCACGCCCAGCACCAACAACACCAGCACCAGCACCAGAACCACCAGCAACAACACCAGCAGTCGCACCAGCACCAGCAGCCATACCACCAGCAGACACAAGGGGAGTACGGCTCGGCGGTGCGCACGACGGCGCACGACGCGGACGACCTGAAGAGCTACGAGCAGGCGGTGCTCGCGCGGAGGGCGCCGATGACGCTCAACCTCGTGCCGAAGCGCAAGGGCTCACTCGCCGCCGCCGCCGGGGTGGGGATGGGCGCGGGCGCGCCGAACCCGATGATGATGAGCAAGAGCAAGAGCATGAGCCCGGTCGTGCCCCATGCGGCGTTCACCGGTGGGTTTCCCCCTGGGGCGATGGGTGTGGGTGTGAGAGGAGTAGGAGGAGGGGGCGGGGGAGGGAGCAAGATCGCGGACATCCTGAACCGGCCGCCGTCGAGCTCGAGCGCGGGGACGACGGGGAGCAGCGGGTCGGGGCAGGCGAGCTCGTCGCTCGCACACGCGTTCGGGGGCGAGCCCAGCGCGGACGTGCATCTCCTCCCGCAGCCCGGCGATTATGCAGCGGCGACGGGGGCGGGTGCGTACCGGCCGTCGTTCAAGCGGATCGCGTCGCAGACGCTGGGGCCGGCGAACACGAAGCGGGCGCTGCTCGGGCCTGCAGGGTGGGACCACCACCATCAGCAGGAGGAGGACGAGGACGAGGAGGGGAGTGCGGGGCGGGGCGGGCGCGAGGAGGATGAGGAGGAGGGTCCGGAGAGTGTGAGCGATGTGAGGATGGGCGGCGTACACCACCATGGGGGTGGGCGGAGGCTTGCCGCCGCGCAGGCTCAGGTGCATGGCTGAGATTCTCGCCCGTACCTTCCTTCACGTCCCCCACAGCTCAACTTGGGCTCGAAAAGGACGCTCCTACGACGCGTGTGTGTGCGTGGACTTCGTTGTCCGCTTGGACTTGCTGTCCTGTCTTCGTCCGGCGTCGACCCATCCCTATCCTCCCTTACCCCACCATCCCCTCCCACCCCTCTGACCCTTTCCCTGACCCGCGATCGCTGTGACGCATAACGCCGTAGGATATGTTAGTATGCACCCTATGCCTCATGCCCCGCATCGCGTAGGATATATACCGACCGGCTAAAGATATGAAGGACGGACGTGCGCGCTGGCTTACGATACTCTGTACAAGCGGCCCCCCTCCTTTCATTCAAGTTCCCCTCCCCCTTCCTTACTGCCCCTCTCACTGCGCACGCGTAAGTACGCACTGAGGAGGAGGAGTCTGGCGTGGGCCGTGTAATATTTTTGTTCTGTATCATTTTGCACCTCGCTAGCTACTCGTTCGTGTCTCACCACCCTTGTTCCCGCGTCTTCATCCACTTTGTAGTCCCACGTCTTGTCCGCACGGCCCGTGACGACACCGTTACGTTCTGCCATAAGTAGCTATACATTCTGACGGTGGACTGACAGGACTGGATCTCGAGATGATCGTTCCGAATCGACTGTAGTACTAGTTAGTAGTTTATTGTGCGCCCCCCCCCTTTTTTTTTTCCCCTCACGGATTCGCGCGAGTTGTGGTAATGTAGTACGTCGTACAGTACGTACCAGCAACCTGAAAATGTTAAACGTTCTGCAAACATCTAAGATGCATGTGGTTTTCAAGATCTTCCGAGTCGCCCGCGTCCCGAGCCGGTATACGTAACCGTAGTTACGCTTTTGATGATTCAGGAAGCCCTGAGGCGTGAAGCGATGCGGTTCAGAAGCGACTTATGAAGCGAAAGCGATGTGCTCAGTCGAGCTGGCGACGGATGATCGATGAATGGGTGACGTCGAGGGTATGTATGTATGTTCGGTGCCCCACGAGTCCGACGTTGGGTGAGGAACTCCGGGGAAGAGATTAGATAAGACTAGGAGTGAGATTAGATTTGTGCATGGCCCCGGCCCCCAGGGCCGGAACAAGCGTCGGAGTCGGTGCCGTGGGGGTTGAAATGCCATTGCCAAGGCTTGTCTCTGCGGCTGCCACGGCTGACGGAACGTGGCGAGCTCTTGGAATGTCCTCGGTCTCGTTGGCTCGCTGTCTGCATCAGAACTGGCTTGCTTTCAGTGGACCGGGGACTATGATGCCAGTGACCGTCGTCTGTCAGCTCTTCAAACTTTATCATTGCACTTTTACTAGCAGAGCTTGCGCGGCAGTTCTGAGGACATTTACGAGGCGGACGATTGGTGCGTGTTTTCGCATGTTCCTGCAGCCTTTACTGTATCATGATACAAACCGCGCGGTTACAATATCATCTGACATCTGGTTCTCATTCGGTCTGTTTTCCTGATGCGATCCAGCGGCTTACTCAGCGCGACCAACCCAGGTGTATCGCTGCGCTCTATTCGACTTCAATTCGGGCCTCATCGTCAATACGATGATAGATATCGTAGATGAGACTCCGGATTATCCATTCGCCAACCAAGCGGCCTAGGAACGCGAATTTTATGTAGTGCAACCGTCAGCGGGCCATTCCCCACAAGTGTCGTGGTGGCGTCGCCCTTTTGCCTTCGCATCCTGTTCGCATCTTCAACTGAACGCCGAAGGAACTCCCCGTGGGCGCCTCGCCCGGTGCGGTTTTCCAATCGCGGTGGGAAGAAAACATCACAGCACCCCAGCCTTGGAAAACGCTGACCCGACGATGATGGATAGACGTCCTATCCCCACAGGACAACCGACAGTGGCCGGTCCCGCCTGCGTTCTTCCCGTCCGCCCGCGTTCATCATTCGCCCTGACAGATCACCTTCTGACATGGAGATACGTGACCGCCCAACTATTCATCGGATTCCGAGCCTGCTTAGGTGACCCAGTCCCCAGTCGCCATGTACATAGGATCCCCGACGCCGACCTTGGCATCCTACCACCACCACCACCACCGACGCTGTCTGGAGCACCCAGCTCCTCCGAGTCACAGGGACCACCCCGACGATGGCCAAGATCGTGAGGCGGCTCTCGTCCTGGGCCTCCATCGGGTCCATCCACCGCATCCGCGACCGCAAAGATGACGCAGCCGCTCGAACGGCCGCTGGGTTCCGCCACGAGAAGTTTGTGCGCAGCTACGGTTCGGAGGACGAAGGTGAGTTTTCGTCTCAAATGGGGGGGTTCAAGATATCTCCCGATCCCCAAGATCACACTGATAGGAGTCGTGCTTACCCGACGTCTGCAGTGGGCTTGACCGTGGCTTCGGACTGCGGCTGGACGGCGCAGTCTTCGGAGGACTTTGTGTCGTCTCCGACCTCTTGGACAATGCATGAGAGTGATTACAACAATATTATTCCCCTCTTGCATGAAATCTAAAGATGACTGATTTTGCAGAGTTCTTCTTACAAGTGTCGGTAGTGCCGCCTCCGAGACCAGCAAACGTGATTGCGGGGCTTCCACGCGAACTGTGGACACAAATCCTAACATACATGGACGACCAGCGCGACCTCTTCCGTGTTGCGCGAGTTTCTTGTGTCCTGCGTACCATCGCGCTCGACGCGCTCGCAAGCCATACTTTCCGCCTCGAAACCAACGATGCAATCACTGCCTTCTCCAACGCACTCATGCAGAGCCCTACCCTCGCGCCAAAAATCCGACATCTTTTCATCCGGTGCACGGACTCGCGAATACCGCCGTGTCTCCCCGTCGCATTCCGCACTCTCCACGAGCTGCGCTCCTTATCCCTGTACGTCGACGACCCCGCGCTCGCGCTCGCGTGTGCCCAGCGCGCGCTCTTCAACGAGCCGCTCCCACACCTCACGACGTTCGCGACCTCCCTCCCGTGCACGATCGAGCTGCTCGACTTCATCCAGACGCACGGCTCGATCGAGGACCTGGCGATCGCCGACGCCGCGATCGACCCCGCCGCGCTCGGCCCCAAGCTGCCCCTCCCGTCGCTCCGCGCGCTCGCCTGCCGCATGGAGTTCCTGCAGTGCTTCCACCGCTCGCCCACGCTCACGCACCTGCACGTCACGCTGCACGTCGAGGGCGCCCTCGACACCATCGCGCGCCTCCTCGGTCCGCAGCTCGTCAGCCTCCAGCTGGGCCTGCGCGCCCGTCCGCCTTCGCGTTCGCTGTCCACGCGCGCTAGTCTAAGTAGTGGTACTGGTAGCGCATGGGCCCCGGCGGACGTCTTGGCGCGCTTCCCGTGGTTGCGATATCTCCAGCTGCGCGTGCTCGAGCCCTCCGACGTACGTTCTTCCCTTGCGTACACCTCTCATCCGAGCACTTAAACAGGTATCCCATATACATGTAGCCTCACGCCCAGGCGAGAGCGGACGTCTGGTCATACCCGATCGACTGGACCGCCGCACCGCGCCGCCCCCTCGGCGCCCGCCCGCTCTCGCCCCGCCCGCGGTTCGTCGTCGCGTTTGTGTTCGACGGCCCCACCGCTGTCGATGCTGTGGAGATACACGGGAACGTCGAGCGCGTGCTGCGGGCGTGCGCGGCGCATGTCACCCGTGTGCTGTATGGCCGTCGGGGGAGGCCGGACACGTCGTGCGTCGTCCGGGGGCAGGGCGGGGGCGGCGGGGTGTATGTGGAGGAACGGCGGGCGTTTGGGGAGGGGTATTGGAAGGAGGTGTAGGGCGCCGCTCGGGTGAGTTGTATGCGGCGCGGGGTGGTAGTGTGGCGCAGGTTGGGCGGAACCGGACTCCAAAGGCATTCGCCCGGCTCACTGTGGGGGTTACGGCCGTAGCCTGGCGAGGGTGTCTGAATCCTCCATGGGGTTCGCAACGGGACTTTTCTTGGAGGATTCATTTTCACTGGGGTTACGGGAAGTAGGTGATGAGTTACAATTGGAGAGGTTCGTGCTTTCCCAATGTTTGTGTTTGAGGTCGGAAGCTGATGGACACATCTCTGCTAATAGCTGAGGACACGGTGGTGATCGTTGTGTGGCGGGAACGCCACGCCATACTGCACGCGAAGTTCGGGCTCTCACTTTGCCGTTGCCGACGGCCGCGACGTTCTCGCTGCTGTCGACGAGACTGTCGCGCCCCCTGAGGATCACGTCGAACGCGGACACACGTCGAAGTCCTTCGATCCCGGACAGAGTGGCATTGAAGTGAGTAATTGACCTTCGGGCAATCTTCCGTTGCCACCGTCGGTGTCCTCGTCAGGCAATGCACCTATCTGTTCTATGCATGCTGACGCGGTGACAGTGTTCGGGGAAACATGTCGAACGTTCGTAACGTTTGGTCCATGACCCGACACAGTTCGGCCAAAGATGCCTCTTTTGGGGCCGACATGCTCGGTTGCATGGTTTGCCATTGATTCGAATGCAAGTACGTATGTCATTCTTGTCCTGCCATTTTCCGTCCCTAATGAAGAAAATGCAGCCATACTTGACAGATACTCGCTGTCCTACTACGAGGATTGTAGTCGGCCTCCACATGTCTACTGTGCCTTACAATCTAATTTATCTTGTCAAGTGGCAGAGACTTTACGCCGCACGGGGTGCATCCATGATGGCAGTACATCAGTTGGTCTGAGAGGTCTATCTGAGGCTCGTGAGAGTCGTAGATGCGATTCAAGTTATGTCTGGTACGTAGACCTTGATTCTATCTGCTCAGTTGATGGACAGATGATGAGATAGATATGTTCTAGGCCTAGATAGTGCTCGTGCTTCTATGCGTCCTACGTCGTTTACTCCGGTTCATGCTACCCCGACTCTCGGTCTCTCGTGGTTCCCGACAGACTGCACATCGGGATGTACCTGAGTGATCGCAAGCATGGAAGGGAACGAAGGAGGAAGACGGCACAGCTCTAAGCTAAACGCCTCGGCCCTCCGTGGTCCGGCATCAAACGCAGTTCTTCCCTTTCACACGTCCAACGTTACGCCCACCACCAGTGTTCAGCGCTGTTCAAGAATGATGGTTCTGTCAGATGGATGCGCGAGCCGCCATACAAGGCATTCCAAGCCTCAGTAACTTCCCGGACCGCAGATGGTATCCTGGTAGCCTGCTATCATCCAGTACCGCCGCCTCCACGAGGCTGGGGCGGTCGCTGGCGATACACCTCTCACAATAACACTCAAGTGCCTCTCACCGCACCTTCCTCCCGCCCCAGCCTCTCCCTACCACCCACTACATCCAGTCCCTACGCTTCGCGCCGTACCTTCTTTTACCCCTGGTACTTGCACCTGGCGTCCCGTGGCTGGCCACCTGACATGTCGCAAGTCATCAGGCACGTTCGTTCGTGGACATCCCTTCCGTCTGGCTTGCGGAAGGGCGGGCATAGGAAAGGATTCAGTCTGATAGATAAGTACCGTAACGATGAGGACACGGGTGAGCATCTTCGCCAGAATGTAGTGGATGTGAGATGGAACACGCACTGATATCATTTGTGGCCCCGGGCGCAATAGTGCAGTGGGAGATGGTGGTCGTCTCGCCGCTGAAGCTAGATTTCGCGGGGAGTGTTTCGCCTCTGGCACCGCTCTGGTATCTCGCCAATAGCCCGCTGGAAAGTAGGGGTCCCGTTTCCTCTGTTTTCATGCGTTTTACTGAGCCGTGTACTCGTCTAGGATCGTTATTGTCTCCGCTGAGCCCACCAGCGCCACCCGTTTACTCAGACATGAAGCTCCCCTTCGAAGTGTGGGACGACGTCTTCAAGTACTTCGACGACGGCTACGACATTTATTCGCTCGCGCGCGTCTGCAGAGGACTGCGCGATGTCTCCAAGGAAGCCAAGGGCGACCACGCGATCCTCACGCGCCGATATAACACCCTGAAGCTGATGAACCTCAAGCCCATCCTCGACTTCCTCGACCTCACCTCTTCCTCCCCAGGCGTCGGGCTCGCGGTGCTCGACCTTACTGTCGCCATCCGCCCCGAGCTCGACAGGGACACGGTCGCCGGACTTGTCCAGGTGCTCGGCGTCGTCCAGAACATCAAGCGTCTCACCCTGCAGATCCAGGACGACAGCGACGGTTGGGCGTCCCGCACGATCCTTCGATCCGCGCACCTTCCCCGCCTCCACGCTTTCTCCACTTCTCTCCCCTTCACGCCTGACGTCGCGCGCTTCGTCCAGGCACACCGCCGGGTCTCAGACCTCTCGCTCACGCACCACGATGCGGATCTGAGCGGCGCGATGGCGCCCGGGAGGGAGGTCCTGCCCCCGTCGCTGCACTCCCTTGCGTGCGGGCTGCGCGCGCTGCAGCGGTTCCGGCCCGCGCCGACGCTCACGCGCCTCCACGTGCTCGTGCACGTCCCGCAGACCCTGGAGGCGGTTTGCGCGCTCTTGGGGCGGCAGCTCGTGAGCCTGCGCCTCGGGGTGCTCGAGAGGCTTCCGGACCTCCATACGTCGCCGTGCCCGTGGTCGACGTACGACATCCTCACGAGCTTCCCACGCCTGCGGTACATCGAGATACACATGTTCGAGGTGAGTGTCTTCTTCACTGTCCACTTTCGAGATCTGGCGCTCGCTGACACGCAGTCCGTCGCTGTGCGCTTTGCTCTACCAGCCCGACTTCGTCCCGCAGCCCATCCACTGGCAAGACAAGCGCGACAGGGCGCTCGAGGTCCGGAGGGACGCCGGTGGGCCGCTGACCGTCGCGTGGGTGCTCGAGGAGGAGGCGTGGGTAGACCACCGCGAGTCGGTGCACCAGTTCTTCCAGGGCGCGGCCGCGGCCGTGCTCCGGGAGTCGGCGCCGCACGTCGCGCGCGTCGTGTTCGGGGACGCGGGCACGCTCGATACCGCGGTGTGCCTCGACCAGGACGGGGATGTGGAGGTCGGGGTTCTGGGGAAAGGCGAGGTGTTGGGCGACGAGCATTGGAGGAACGTGTGAGATTGCTTGCCCGCAGCTGGTGACTCTTGACGGCGCTGGTGCGCGGATTTGTTCTTCGCGCTTTGTTCGTTCCCTTTGGAGCGGGTTTCCACTTATCTTGGGCTTATTATTTGGTGCGCGGGTCCGCTGTATCTGTAGCGGGATAGCGTGTAGAACGTGTTGATAAGAGTTACGCAACTGGTTTGTAGCCACTAGACGTTGCCCATGCGCATTGTTGTAATAGTATTTGTACCACCTGCGTAGTTTTGTGTTGCCGGGGAAGTCAGACACAAGCCTATCGGAGTATACGATCCTCATGGTCCCCCCATAAGCCCGAAGTCTGTGCATGGTTGAAGCAATAGTAACCACTTAATATGCGGGCGGAGATCGACTTTCATGTATGTTCATACTTTCTTGACATGTACAATGGCGTAATCTATTGCATCGCATTTTGGGACTCAAACACTATGGTATATATAACGCGAAACACATGAGGATAATCGTACAACTGGGTCATAACACTTCTCTATCCTAGCTCGACACCCAGAACCTCCTCGACAAGTACGGTTGTGGGAATCAGAAATTGAAGGGCGACCGGATCTCGACCTCCGGAATGTACACCCAACAACCGGACGATTGGAACCGGCGGATGCTGACAATGTAGAGCGCGTCGAGATAGTTCAGGTTCGGGCAGGCTAGCTTCCACAGGCGCCAGATTTTCTGGTCGGGGCCTGGCCTTGTGCTCCGCTGCTCGAACTCGAGCGCACGCCCGTCCTGCATAGATTTATGGTAAGCCGTCTGCCGAGCAAAGAGGAAGTACGGGTAAAAAGAGGACGCACAAGAAGTTTCTGGTACCACACCACCTGGCACGCGATGATGTCCGCGAGGAGGGGACGCAGGGTGTGGTACATGGTCGGCGCAGTCAGGCCTGCCATGAGGTCCTGGTACATGGGGCTCGAAGGCATCTGGCAAGTAGCAATGCCCAATTAGCCATGCGTTCTAGTAAGACTCGGAAGCAGACACTTACGAAAGCGTGCAACACTCGCGAGAAACACCGGGGGTCGGCCGACGGAGTGAGGTCCCCACGGACGGCGTCGAGGCCCTCGATGCGCCAGGACTGCTCGCCGAGCTTCGCGTGCAGGAACGCCGCCCACAGCTGTGCGTTGAACAGCACGTCGGGGCGCTCCTGGATGCCCGGGCGCGGCTTGTACGTCCGCTCGAAGGCCACCACGTCCGCGAACTTGCCGACCCGCAGACCGACGGCGCCGTTGGTCGGGTCGCGGATGTCGATCCTGAAGTGCGGGTCGAGGGTCACGGCGGTAGGAAGGGGGACGCGTACCGCTGTGAGGGGTGTCTGTGAGCAAACGACGAACTGTTCGAGACTTGGCGGGTGGTGGTATACTCACCAGAAGGCATGATGTATAGCTGGTAGTAGAGAGGAGTAGGTGCAGAGATGGGAGGCGGAGATGCGAGTCGATGAGTGCGATGCAGAACCAGCACTCTCGTCGCACCCGGATTTTATACTGTCCGCATCCTTGACAAGCATCGACCACAAGTCAAGGCGGGCGCACGGGCGGGACAGATTTTTGGGTGGGGCTTGCGACGGCAAGCATTGATCTTTCGACACCGCGAAAAACGCGCCTCCTCATGTCGCAAAAGTTAGCGACGCTACATCGAATGCTCAAAGCTGGAGGCGAATAAACAGGGGTTAGCCGGTCGGGGCAAAGGTCGCGTCAATAGGGAAACGATGAACATACTAAAGCAGCGCTGTCAGCCGAACGACACGGCCTTCAACTTGGGTTTAGAGTTTCATGGCTAATGCGACAACTATTCGTCATGCAGGGGTAGTCAAATACTTCATGCATTGACCCTCGGTTGCCACGTTCTATACGCAGCATTTCAGGTCTGAGCGTTGAGCCACTGGGGTGTTATTGTTGGACGAAAGACATGGCACTTGTGTTCAATTCTCGCATTCATTGATTATTATGCCAACATGCAATCTGTGTCGGCCGACACACTTATGCGATACAACTTAAATGAAGTCAGGTCGAAGTTCGAGCCGAAAGTTATAGCGGCTCACCGGTGACTGCAGCAATTTCAAAAGGCCTGAGACGCAATCGGGCATGATCAAGACAGTTCCTGTTCTTCAGAGTAGTAGGAATTTCTCTTTCACTTCAATTTTAGATCTAATATAGGGAAAGATGGCCAGTCGTGACTCCGTGAACATGGGGTACTTGGCCGGTGGCAGTGATTTAAGGCTAACTCGCCTAACAAGACCAAACAACGGATGTGGCTGACAATTGGCGCCCAACGCAAAGGCGCGCAATAATCCCCGTGCACTCGAACTTCATGCCCGCGACCGATGAACGAGTATGTAATGTCGGGACGGGATGTTGTGCGCAAGGCAGGATGGCCATGTCGGAGGAAATAGAGGCGTGGCAACCTGCTGGAGGAAACGCGACGGCCACGTGACTAGTTGTACACGAGGCATGCGCGCCAACCCAGAGCGTTTTTCGAGACTTGCGAGCTGCACCAGCTTGACCTCGTACTGATCTCTCCACCTCGCAAGGTGAGATGGTGGCCGAGCTCGCTGATATTCCTCTTCCTGTCGAGTATCGCTAACATGCCCATTGACTCCAGGGTAGAGCTAGCACTCCCCGGCGGGGCTTCCAACCACACGTCGCCACATCTCTTTCTATGTTACTTTAATCTCCGAGCATGGCCACCGTTACCATCACGCGACTTTCGCCCACCAGGCCCTCCCAAGGCAGTTATGGTTACTTGTATCAAGCAAACATCGGTCTCCAGAACCTTCATTCAGTATGGGCCCATGCACCCCGCAGAGACAGCAAGGAGAACTGTCGGACACTCAAGCACGGAAAGCCCTCGACAGCGGCCTCGTGTAAGCCTCACCCGTCACTCTCGGGGTTCCCGGTCCACGATGTACAGAGTACTCATCGGTGTGCCTTTGCAGTATATGACACTTCCGGTCCGTACGCTGCAGAACTCTTTGCCCTCCGGCTTGAGTATCGTCTTGCATGCGCTCTGGGGAAGAGATCTATCCAGCTCAGAGATCAGTCCGTGAATCACTCCACCGCACCGGATGCCGGTAAATTTCAATCAATACGACTATGGGATTACCTTGTAACTCACAGTCATGGTGAATAGTAGCTCCGAACTTCCCGAAGGCAGGGAAGGCTGAACCCCATGTAGAGCGCCCAGCACTCGAAGACTGGTCAAGCGATTGTAGGTGCCAAGCTTTTCAGGCGCACTCGATGCATTCATCGCGGGCATTCACTGACGACAATACCCCAGATGCCTTTGACGATGCCGTCAACCCTTTTGTGGTCGCCCAAGCGGAGACTAAAGACGCTGTCAACCGTTGCCGCCTAGTCGTGGACAACAACGATTCGCGTCCAAGTCCCCCCAAGATGCTCTCTCCTCCCGTCCTCTCCCCTTCGCCACTCGAAAACACGCCGGCCACACGATGCGACCCCCTGCCCGCGCAGAAGGCGACCACGCCCCTCCAGGTCCACGCCCCCAAAGCACACCGCGCCACGCGCCCGCGCCGACCCGACCCTTCCGACGGCCGATGGCAGGCACCCGGTCCATCTCCGCTCTCCCGCTCCGTCAGCGTGGCCGCCCTAACAGAACAGGGCGAGCTCTCCTCCGATGAGGACGACGACGACGACGACGAATGCTTCGCCCGCGCGTTCCGGCGGCACACCCGCCGCCTCCGGCCCAGCCCCACCGTCCGCCCCCTCCCGCGCGGCCTCAACCTCAACGGCGGCGGAAAGAAGGGCGCGATGGCGAGGGTGCCCGCGCCGCTGCGCCGGGAGCTGCACCGGAGCCGCTTCCTGGGCCGCGTGTGCGCCCTGGACGTTGAGGCGCCCGAGCTCGACTCCGTCGACGAGCGCAGCATGGAGTGGCTCCTCGACACACAGGCGGAGCTCCTGCGCGGGCGGCGCGCCGTCCCCGCCCTCGGACACCTCGGTGGCGGGGGGCGGGGGCCGTTCGGGGACGCGCCGCGCCTCGGGACGCCGCATAGGAGGCTGAAGTGGGTGCAAGGCTCGGGCTTCCCCCGTCGCGTGAAGGACTACGGGAGCGCGGCGGAGGACATGCTCGCGCGTCATCGTGCGAGGGAGGGCCAGCTGGGGATGGATACGTGAAGAGTGGAGGGTGAAGGAGGGTGGGGATATGCAGGTATGCATCATCATGGTTTCTCTCGTCCCACCATTACGACCACGTACCCGCGTACGTCGATGGGCGGGTACGACGTCTTGCTACGATCGTTAATGTCTAGGCTCATGCACATGCACTATGCCCATGCGCTGCGCCACGACCCGTTACGTGTTGTTGGATTCTTTACGACAATTCTTACTCTTACTTACGTTCTCCCGCCCTCAACATAAACTTGCATCGCTGTATCTGTAGATAGTGTACAGTGTTTCGTTACTTCCCAGTTCCACTCAAGGCGATATTGCCGGTCTCAGATGACGCTCTCGCTCGCATAAGTCCTGCTATTCTATGTTCTGCTCTTTGCCCTTTACATACACGTCCGACGTCCATCTATCGCCCCAATTACCCTTTTCGACTCGGGACTCAGGGACTCGGACGGCCCTATTTAACGTACCATCAGCCGGCCTGCACACCACCCTGTACATCCCAATCGATTCGCCATCCCAGTGTCACGTCTCGGCATGCTCCCTGCCCCCTCTTCCCAGTGTCACGTCTCGGCATGCTCCCTGCCCCCTCTTCCCAGTGTCACGTCTCGGCATGCTCCCTGCCCCCTCTTCCCATCTACCAGTCATTCAGGCTCCCGCGCCGGGGGTGGCACAAGTTGAGGCCGCCACGGAGGAGCGCGGGGAGGACCTTCCCGCCGAGGACTGTCTCGCGCACGATCGCGTCCACCTCGTGCGGCGTCACCCGCCCGTACCACACCGACGCGCCCGTCGGCATGTTTATCTATTACACCCCGTCAGCCCCGCGTCCGAAGAACTGCAACTCAAAGAGGGAGGAGGGAAGAGGGAGACACGCACGATGACGTTGCCCGCGAACTTGTGCTGGCCGACGTGCGAGCAGAAGAGGACGAGCGCGCGCTTCTCGTCCGCTTGCGCGTGCTGCTGCTGGAGCCTGCGCCGGAGCTCCGCGCGCTTCGCGTCGGCGGAGGGGAGCGCCTGCAACGCGGGGTCGTCCTCGAGCGCGGGCCCGGAGAGGGACGGGTCCTCGAGCTGGTAGTGGACCTCGAACCCTTCGCGCTCGAGGGCCTGGGTGAACGCTACGAAGCACGTCAGTTGGTATTAGTATTGGTATTAGGGAGGGGGAAAGGGAGATGGCGGTCTGAGAGAAAGGGGCGGGACTCACCGTTCTCGAGCTGCGGCGCGACGGCCCAGCAGCGGTAGTCGCGTTTCTTGTGCGAGCCTAGCAAACACATCAATGCTGATCAAGTCATTCACATCCCGTATGGAACGAAAAACCTACAGATAAGGATGACGCAGGTATAAGGCAAGACCCACGTCTTGATGCCCGACTCCGTCCCCGCGGGCGGGCCCGGGATATCCTGCAGCGGCACGCCCGGACTCAGCACCTTCTCAAACACCTCCCGCGCGCCGTCCTCGGACACCGCGACCTCCGTGACGGCCCTGTAGTCCGGGAACACGAGCGCGGTCTCCTTCGCGCCGTCCGCGCTCACGCTCGGGAACCGCCCGTTGTGGATCGACACGCGCGTGAGGCGCGCGAGGTCCGCCTGCGTGTCGAACACCCCAGGGGGCGCCCCGCCTGCGCTGAGCGCGGGCTTCGGGGCCTTCTGCTCGCCGCTCGTCCCGCCCGCGGCGGAGACGGCCGCCGCGAGGTGCCCGGCGAGGGTCCCCGGGGCTTCGGTGACTTCGCGCGCCCAGTCCGGGTTAGGGGTCGAGATGATGACCTGATGTCATGTCCACGTCGAAATGGGAATGTTAGGGGTACACGGACGGGAAGATACGGGAGAGGTGGTGGGAGCGCACGCACTTGGCGGCCGTACGGCTTGACGTTGCCCAGGAGCGGGGACATGTCGATGTCGAGCTTGGGGAGCTCTTCGTGGCCTGCAATCGGATATGGATGGCGCGAGAATGAACGCGGATGTCCTCATAGTTCGATATCCCGACGTACCTGCATCGCAGGGATCGGGGCACCCCCGACATGGGGCCTCAGAGAGAGGGATCGCTGCCCCCTGTAGCTGTGCGACGGTTTCCTCCATCTAGTCAAAGTATCTATGTTGGATCGAAGTTGAGAGAGCGACGTATAAGAGTAAAGTTCAGCGAAAAGAACTCACCACAGAACCGAGGGGTGGTACCTTTAGGTAGTACACAAGGCTTGGCAGGGACTGTGGGTTGACGGTGGGCGGGGCGGAAGGTGATTCGGACCTATCGACTGTCGAGGGTGCGAACGTGCGCAGGATCCTGGTTAGGACCTGTGCCTGAACAGCGTACGTATCGACACTAACGCTCGGGCATATATCAGCCTTGACGTTGATCACGCGGCGAGGCCTAGGGTTGAATAGGAGTTGTAGTTGTTCCAAATATAGCGACTCATCTCCATTGCCGGGCAACTACATCAGCCGGAGCTATTAGTTAAGGCTGGCGAACGCGCCGATTCCTACCACTGAATATATGTTGAGAACGACCGGGTGGCCACCGTATGAGGGCGAAGATTGCGCACTCCGATAAGACCCTATGCTTCTGAGATCGAGTGATAGAGCGCATTTATGTAAATAGGTAACAGGACGAAAGAGCGAAACCTCAGTGAACTATGAAGTTAGCCACCTGTCCCGATAATAGATGGGAGTAACGATCGTTTCCTTTTCTTGCCGCCACGCGGAGGCACAGCAAATGGGGCGAACGAAGTCTAACCTCCAGTCGGACCCTAGTCGGACCACACTTCTGCATCTCTCCACCACGACCAACTATTCTGCTTCGTTTCAACCTCTTGCTGTGCAGCTCCTCGCTTGGCCGGTGGTGAATCAGGGCTCACCAAGTCTTTCCCGGGACAACCTCGCGAAAGCCGGCCAGCTTACGACTATGCACGATGGCTCTTAACGGTTTTTCACAGGATAAACAATGTACGTGTTGCCTCCTTCTCAATACCTCTACGGTCCAAGCTCCGTCCCACCCCACCCCTGCATCCGGAGAACTGTTGCCACTGTCTGTGATGTTGCATGAGCTCCGGTGAGCGACTCGGATCGTCCTTGGCGATGCCGCAGCTTCCCACGTCACGGCCGATGTCGAAGACCTGCGTGTTCCTCCAGCCAGACGATGCAACAGGAGGACAATAGACTTGAGAGGAATAATCTGGGGACAATGCGCGACGCCTGAGGGCGTGTGAACACTGGAGGCTCGGGCGCTGTCGGGAAGGCTGTTTGTTCGTATTTGATTCAGAAGCCTTTGCCAAATAGATCAAAGCAACGCCTGATGGGATGTCGTGACCGTGACGGTACGTCACTCACCCTGTCTTCCCGACCTTCGCGCTAATTGGGGTTCCGTCCTATTCGAGCAATAGATACGTCTTTAGATACAGTCATTTAACGGGTGCAGGGGTCTCAAGGTAATTTTTCCAAATGGATGGATCGCGTGACCATTTAGATATCCAACTATATCCATGAGAGGCAGGCAAGTTTTCCCCCTACCGTTCGAATTCTCCACAGCGCAATATGATGCAACCCCGAAAGCTGGATATTATGATTTCCTCTGGTAAGATGTAGAAATGGGATCAAGCGGGCGCTTCCCCAAGGACCTATCGCTTTGCACCCCGATTCTCACGCCGCAGGGGGCCTCAAAATCCACTCGTCGTCTCCCGCTTCCCCACTCATCCGCATTTACTCTCTCCCCTCCCCTCCCCTTTCTTCCGCTATTCCACGTATCTAACGCTCTATTTCCACTCCTCCACGAACATCCGTACTCCTGTTACCAATATGGCATTGCAGGCACTCTCCGAGTCAACACAATCCCCACTATGGCCACTCCCACCACGCTTCTCCCGTCCTCGATCTTCTCTCAACATATCTGTGACTGCTCATGATCTTGCTACCGGCTCCTGGATCGACCAATCACAAGACACTAAGCTACCTCTGCAACCGATTCCTGCTTCCCACCCTGTCAACCACCATGCGAACGCCGCGACCAGCCTTGCGGACAAGGGCGAGCTCCCGATTCCCTACAGTACGTTCGCGTTCCGTCGCGGGGTCCCGCTCTCTGTTTACAACATAACACTTCCCACGCCTCGGCGTAAACACCTCAGTAGATCAGCAATCTCCTGCAAAGCCTGAGTTATCAAGCGAGAATGTTGCCCCGGATGTCGTGGAGACAGTAGGTTCGTATTCGGGTCGTTCCCTCACCTCTCATTCTCGTCTGTGACACTCCCATAGTCGAGAACCCCGACACAGAAGGATGTCCCCTGCAGCGCTACCCAAATGTTACCGAAGCAGAGGTGGATATCTGTAAGTTCAAATTCGCTGATGTGTGCGCTCCCCGTTAACATAAGCTTACCATAGCTGGAGATGACGGACGAACATCGCGCGTGGGCCAATACCGGTATCATGATGCCGACGCATGCTTCGACGCCCGTGGTAAGCCTACCCTGGCCCATGTATCACGCTGCGTACTAACACGCCGCGCATGCAAGACCTGTTCCCAAAACACCCACATGTGCTCGATGCAGAGGCCGAGAGGAAGATGGTCACGGAGTACATCTACTACATGGAAGCGGGTGAAGTCTGGCCGAGCACCAAAGCCTGCGGCGCGACGCCGTTGCCGCGGGGGCCCATTATGGCGTTCACGCTCCATGAGACGCTGCTCACCAACATGTTCGCCGCCGCGTGAGTATACTGATCTTCCAGTTCTCCCCGGTTCTGTTCCTGTTATGTCCTGCGCTCCCGCTGACTCGCTCACCTCTCGTCTCTCCCGGACCCAGGGTGAACGACGCGTGGACCGCGATGGGCGGGCCCCCCTGCTACCGGGTCGACGCCATCTATGTCTGCGAGTACCACCCGCCGCCCGTGGGCGTGCGCATCGCCGAGGAGGGCACCCTCCACGCTCTCCGCAACGTGCAGCAATCCCGCGCGCTCCCGTTCCACTACTACTCCTACAACTGGCTGCGCGAGCTCGCACAAGCGTACGCCTCCCAACCTGCGCCAGTTGTGGGCGAGGGTGAGGATGAGGGCGAGGAGCCGTTGATATTTGTGGGCGACGAGGTGGTCGAAGGGGAGTTTGGCGAGCCGGAGGCCGCGGAGTGGGATCGGGAGTGCGACGAGACCGAGACGTTCTGAAGTGGAACGATCGGCGGTCCGCTCCTGGTCCCACCCCCGGCTGACGGAGGACAGCTCTCTCTACCGTATCCTCTGTGTCCTCTGGCATATGCATGTTCTTATGGACTGCATATGTCGACGACGACGCCCCCAAAACTCGCCCTCTCCTTTACATACGATATTGACGCTTCCGTAAGACATCATGCCCGCCATTGCTGTCTGTAGCTCTCTGCCCTGCTCTCTCACATCGAATTACACATACGCTCTCCTACGCGATACCTCACTTTTTACGACACCCCTCGCACCTACGCTCTCGATATCATTATCATCTGTTCTCGCGATTACCTTCGTTCTATCCGATTATCCCCATCCCAGTGTATCTCAACCCAAGAATCTCGGTACTGATTCCCATGGCTTTCTTTTGCTTGGACTCCTTTTTGTAGCCTCCGTATGCATCCCAGCACTACCATGATCTGAGCGGTACTAATTCAGACGTGTGTTTGGTGTGCCGCCGATGGCGGTGCAGCGTTGAGTATCGTTGCAGTAGACTGGCCAATCAGAGACGTCGGTTTGGCGCTAAAAATTAATCCCCCTTCAATTCAGTCTTCGACCATGTTTGCCTCAGCTTGAATCTCATCGCTTCCCCCGCTGTGACACTTCGCCGCCAGCACACTCACTTGACCTGTAACCTATAAATGAGCCAAAGTCCCACATTTATTGGAAGTAGACACCGTACGTGCTGTATTATGCTGCTCGTCGGTGTGCCACGAGTCGTGACGTCAGTAGCATGGAAGCGGTTGTTTGTGAGACGCGTTGGCATATAAGGGCTCTGAAGTGGAATTTAAAGAGGAAAACATCATACGAGGTATGTCGTTTACACAGTCCTACCCTCCAGATGACGTTTTTACTCCCACGTGCAGACAGTTCTCATCTCTCATGTATCCACTTTGCTCGAGTCAAGTCAGAGTCAGCAAAGCGGAACGAGCGCCAATAAACAGCAACAATAGGACAATGAGGCCTGAGGTACTCGCAGCTTGGTCTTTCACGTGCACCAGCCGCTTAATCTAAAGATCGAGACACGAGCGCTTTGATGCCGGACCCGCTTTTGCACTCAACCACATCCACCCGTCGACTCATCGCACAGGCATGCTTTCCTCCCCCATCCCAACAACATCTGCACATCTATCGCCTCCGTCGAACCCAATGCCATCCGACCTCCTCACCCGACGCGTCACTCGCACGGAGACTCTCGGACCCGGTCTCGTCCCAGTCAGGCCGCCCCCGCTCTTCGTCATTGCACGAACCACCGCTTTCCCACACGAGCGAAGCAAGAGACCTCTAGAGGACGATGAAGAGGCCACTGGGAGCCGTAAACGCCACTGCCCCTCCACAGAACGTGCGTGTCTCTCGTTTCCGAACTCTAACCACCGGTCTTCAACGCTCATCTCTCTTACCTCCAGTCTGTATGTTTTGCGGAAGGCCGGCTGAGGAACCTAAGAAAAAGAAAGAAAATTGCGATCCATCAGGTGCGTTGATTTCCTTCAACGCTAATACCTCTCGCGCTGTGACTGAGCGACGTGGACGCAAAGGTTCAGTCTCGACCTCCTCGGCCTCCAAATCCACGCCACTGCCTTCGCCCGCACCCGCTACAACCACACAAGCGGCCACACCCACCGTCACCTCACCACCTCCCCTGTGTAAGATGGGCAGGAAGAAGCCAGTTCTCAACAAGGAGATATACAGACCGGTCCGGCGACCGCAGCCTTTCCGCCGTATGTCCACGGCAGTAAACAAGCAGCGCATCGAGATGCGGAACAATTTGCGGGACATGTGCGTCGTAATTTTGCTTTGTTTATCTATCACCTAAAGGATTGAGGACGACGTATCCCACCCCCAGATTTCTGGGCACGAAGGAGCCCCCAGCGAAGGTCAGGTACGCGCGGGACGCCTTGGCCCGGCCGCGCCACGGGACGCCTCCCTCAAACCCGGCGCACCGCGGCGAGCTCAACCAGCCCGCCCCCAAGGGCTTCTACAAATATCTAGTCCCGCCCCTCGCGGCCGCGGCCGCGGGCCTCCCCGAGTGCCTGCCCGCGTCCGTCTTCCTCGGGTCCGGGCCGCGCGCGTGGCGGCGGGACACGGAGCACCTCGAGGTGCCCGAGGACGAGCCATACCTCGAGGGGGAGGTCTTCCCCAAGTTCCCGACGCTCACGATCCGGCACGTGGAGTCGGGCGTCGGCGTGCCCGTGTATATCAGCACGTTCGCGGGCTGCGCCTTGAAGATGAGGGCGCGCAAGCTGGATTGGCTGAAGGGGCGCGCAGAGAAGGAGAAGGAGAAGGAGCGGGGTAGGAGGCCGAAGCCGGTGGCGCGCGGGCCGGACGGGAGGCCGAGCATGGTACTGGAGTTCCCGATCGTCCCTTCGAAACTGAGGGTGGAGCTCGCGAGAGGGTGTCTTGGGGGCGGGGACGGGGAGGATATGATGGAAGTGGATGATGCCACCCCGTCGGAAGCGGATTGAACGGACGTGGAGGAGAATTGAATCTATCCCTCCGAAGCCGTCAGACACTCATCTCCCTTGTATGTGTTCCCCATTCTAAATGCTTGGACTACTACTCTACCTCATTTCGTCTTCACATTCCCGTTCAACAACAACACACCTGCATCCCCGTTGCATTCTCGTCCCATCACCAACTCCCTCCACATACGAATACTCCCTTGTACAACAGTCTGTTATACCTCCTTCCATCACACGACTTGCTGCATGTTTTTGAATGTCGGACACGATGAGTTGGTCTTCTGGCCACCGTCAGGGTCATCGTCCGAGCCGTATCGTACGAACCTAGTCCCCAGCCAATCACAATCCGAGCTGATGCGCGCCAAACTGCTAGTTGACAGTCTTATACTGCCTCCGCCCTGCCCTGTGTTTCGTGTTCGATTCGACTTGTACCATCCTGCTGCTCATATTTCTCGTCTGTATTCATCTTACTTGACTATGGCGACGGATTTGTCTACGGCAACGGGACTCCGAGGATTGCACAGCCTAGACCGTTTCGGCAAATTTAGGCGCCTTGGCCTTCCGAGTCCGGCGAGCAAAGGACGACCCGGGATGACCTACTACGATGCACGGCGACAAGCCTTTGCAACACAATACACACAGTTATAGCTTGTATGTGAACTTCTCCGTATACATGTGACAATGCATGTGCGTTAGTCTCTACCGTAAAGAAGGCAGGTTTTTTTTTTCCAGACCATGTCTCCGGTTCACGGAACCGGGACGTCTCACTCATGCCAATGACGGGATTCTGCGGCATCTCGCATTTAATGTCTTTGGCAAATTATTTCTAAATACAGGTACTGATAGTACCGAACAACACGGTGCGTGAGTACCTTAAGCTCATATCTCAAGGCCCACGATGTCCGTTGACCACCTGCATAGATCTCAGGTGCTCTAAGCACATTTTTGGACGGTGAGCTCAATGTTCAGAGTTTAAGTAGTACAAGTAGGTAAATTTACTTATTCGGAGTGGCTGGATGCCTCACTGAATACCGGTATGTGATCGGAAGGAACTCGTTTGCATCCCTCTGGGTATGGATACCTCGAGAACTCACCTCGACGGTGATTCAGGTGGGCGGGAACTTCGCACGCACCACTAATTTCACCATTATTCTTCTTTCACGGAAAGCGGGCTATCCGAGTGGCACGCCCGCTTTGGGTACCTATGTTCATGTTGGGTGGCCTTGCATTGTCTCGATACCGAGGCGCTTATCCCTCGCTTATTGGTTTTGAACGCAACGCGCGTTTTTGCTTCTCGACCACCTCCCACCATATTCGCAGCCGCTTTACCCACCACCATACCCATCAGCTTCTTTGCGTTACGTCGCGCTGCCGTGTCCATCTTCCGACGCCCACCGCTATTCACATGTCGATTACCATCACGCCCATTCTTGTCCCTCCTCGGACCTCGCTTCTTCAGCCACAAGCTTTTCCTGATCCTTCTTGGATAAACGGAAAGCGGCCAAGGGAGGACGAAGATGGAAGCTTCGGCGACACAAAACGACCCCGCGTCTGCCCACCATGTACGTCCCTTTCCGTTTCGCATCTCCCAACCACCGAGACCACCGAGCCTTGACCGACATGTCTCAACTACCAGTGGCGGACGCCCTCTCATTCCTCGCCTCGGACGCATGGCCACCAGGGCTAGACATTCCCAACACCCCATGTTCCTCCACAGGTATGTCGTCGATTTGGTTCACCTCGGGGGACGGTGGTTGACGTGCATACTTGGCGTTGTCGTTGCAGACACGGATAGCCACTCAGAAAACATTCTCGAGACGGACAGAGCGTACGTTACTTCGACGTCGTCCTCCCTAGCCGGTGCCTTGGGAAGTCCAGATGCATCAATCGAACAGACAGCCCCGACGTCTGAAGAATACTACCAGTTTCAATCAGACGACGAACTCCTGGCATGGATAGGCAGCCTACGAGACATAGATGACGAATTGAACCTAGGAGATTTGTCGCCGTCCGCTATCGACACTCTCTCCTCACCCTCTACAAATGATGATATCCTCGCCTTGCCGTCTACCAGCGACATCCCTGCCTCACCATACCTCGCGCCCCAGCCTATCTTTGCAGTGGAAGAAGACCGCGTCAGTGGTTCCGGGCCTACCGAAGGCCCACTCCTTCACTACATCCCACCACCAGTCAAATATCCACGCAAATTCCGTGCCGGACCCCCTTTGGACACCGAGGATCTCCGAAGAAACGTCGTGAACAACCTGCGACGGCACCGGTAAGTTCGCGCCCTCTCCCATTCTCTGTCCTCCTAATGCTCATTCTGCGTTCTGCGTTCGCCATCAGATTATATCCCCTTGAGGCCCCCGCATTGCCCCCCCTCTACGAGCGCGACTTCGCTCCCTGCGAAGCTCTCGGCACCCCACCTCGGAACATCGGCGAGCCCACGCCGCTCGAGCCCCCGGCGGGCACGAGCGCCTACAAGTACACGCTAGACCCCGACGAATACGCGGACACCTACAGCGCGTCGGAGCTGTTCGGACCCGCCGCCGCCACGGTCAAGGTCGCCCGGTGTGCCCCGCTGCGCCCAAGAGCGCAGGTCGACCTCTGCGAGCTCACGGCCGTCGAGCACACCCTGGCCCTTAAGACAGGCGAGCACTCGGAGTCGGGCACGGGGCCCACTACAGTGACGGCGAGGGTGCGTGCGGACCTGCGCGCGGTCGAGTTCTGGAAGGCGAGCGTGAACGTGGTAGTCGAGGAGGTGCGCGCGCGGAAGGCGGCGGAGGCGCTGGCGGAGCAGTTGACAGCGTTCTTCGAGGACGCGGCTGCCGGCCGCGACGAGGAGGAAGAGGAGATGGAAGCGGTGGAGATCCCGGACCACTTGTCGGAGGCAGACATTTCGTTCTATGATGAGGACCGGGGTAGCGTGGGGAGTGAGAGTAGTAGTGAATATTCTGAGGAGGACGGGGAGGGCGTGTTTGACTACGATGGATGGGTGGCGGATAATCTGCTGTTGTGATGTTGTGTATATGGACTCACTTGCGTTTGGTGATGGACTTGTTTTTACACTGACTTATATTTTTACAGATTCGTTCGTAGTTCTCGTTGTATTCTAGCATATAGCGTTTGTAATACACAGACCTGTCTAAGGCGCGTCGGACTCGAGTTTCGCAGACAATATGCCCGTTGTCGTCGTAAGCATAACAAGGAATTGATTGTCCGCGTAAGGTATTGCATACATTACATAGTATTCGTCAAAGAGCGATTATGCCGGCATTGCCATAACGCCACGAGGCTTCGAGGGCAACCCGGGATGTGCGTCGACCGTCGACCGTCGACAAGGTTTCGCTTAAATCTCCCCAAGTACAGACTCCGACCTGTACCCGAAGGCCGACCGGTCGGCCTGCTCCCTCGCTTGCGCTCGAGTTGCTCTCTGTCCATAACCACCACGTCCGTTTAGACCACCTTCACTTTCCTCTGCTTCTCTTTGTCCCATCGTTCTTTTTCCCCGCTTTGTTACGACTGTTACGACACAGCACGCATGGCCCCCGCTCCTTCACGCGTCGTCCACCTCCTCGGGAGGTCCGCAGGCACCCTGGTCGCGCCGTTGCTTTCGTCAACCACGTGTGTATGGAGTGTATCGCAATGCATGCCAACCGACCGCCCGTCCGCTAGATCGACGTTGTCCAGCATCCACAATGCCGGTACGTTCAAATGCCAACCACAATGCTTGTGTATCAGGAAGTCGGATACTGATTCGAGTTCGCGTAATTGTAGATCTCGACAGGGAAATGACGCGTCGGTGGCTTGATGATGATTACGACTTTTACGCCCCGGAGGAGATTTCTCGGCGGAATGAGCTGTATGAAGCTTTTGGTAGGTTGTTTCATTTATATGAATACCACCAGACAGTGCTAACTGATACTATGAAATCTTACCTTTAGCTCGTCGCGTCGCAGCACTCCAGTCAGCCGACGCAGGTCTTGGAGGGCAAACAGATATCGACGAATACAAAGTTGAGCGTGACGGTGAGTGAAAGGTTCCACGCTTGATTCTCAACCACACAAGTCTGTCTTGCAGTATATCTGATGTCGTATTTGGTCAGAGGCGCTAGTGGTGGATGAGGTTGTGGTGTCTAGTCACAACACCGTCAAGACCAAGGTCTCGGTCCCCGAATTACGGCCACCTGTGCCCACCGTTTCCGACTCTGTCGCTCCTGAAACCGAGGCACAACCGACCCAACGTCGGACGATTAACTCCAAGACTCGTATCACTCAAGTAGCGGCAACCGAGGCCAAGACATTGCCCGAATCTCACGAGAAGAGCGTTGCTGGTATGTTTGTCTCGTTTCAACCACCTTATACCATCTGACCCTGACTGCCTCCAACAGGTACCTCAGAGGTGCTTGCCCTTGGCCCGAAGCTCGCGCAACACACTTTCTCGACCTCGTTGTCCGAGACTCAACTCCAGGAGCTCGAAATGGTGAACGAATACCTTGCCAAGGTAGCAGCGGACTTCAAGTGGGAGTCTACTGCCTCCCAAGGGCTCCGGCCGACGTCGGAGGACGGGGCGATCGGGCTTTCCGCTTATATGATCGCATTCGGTTTCGAGAAAGCGTAAGTACCCTTGCCGTTCATATTACTTCTCCGGGCCTCACTCGTCCCCACTCGAACAGCGTGAAGAACATTTGCGGAGTCCTTTCTGTCGAGTCCCCCTTCGAGGCGAAACCTACTGCTATTGACGATGATGATGAGCCTCTGCCTGAGAGGTCCCCTCGCAAGGCCGAGAAAGGAGTTCTTTGCGCCCCGCCGCGTCGTTTCAATGGTCTTCCGGACGTTGTCCTCAACAGGTCGCGTGAGACGTTGATCGAAGAGCTGCAGCGGATGAACATGGAGTAGGCTGCACGTCAAGCGGAGGCGTGAACTCGTTCTCACTCATGCTCTTGCGCACTGTACCCATACGTTTCTCATCCGAGCTTGACAATAGTTGAGATTGCACAGTACTAGTTGGAATACGCTAAGATTTAGGAAATTACGTCGATCGTTTGTATGATGTTCACACTATTGCTATCATTCTTTCAGTACTACTTTATGTGTCTTGCAATGGCCATATACATACAATGACGCATTGAATTATTTAGCCTTTGTTCGGCATGCAATGGATCACATTCCTGTGGCCACCTCACATGGCGTAGACAAACAGTAATCTAAATATACTGTATAATGGTGCAACTATTGTTCCCCTGCCTCAAGAAATTGACAATCCTCCGCGGTCCACAGTCAGTTCCGGATCCGCGATATTGAAGATTATGGACGGCCCGGAATGGGAAGGCTCGCTTAACTTCATCGAACAAGTCGCCACTCGAACCTTGTACTCGGCGCTCTGGTATCTTCGTTTCTACCTCAACCACTTACTTGCACCTGCCCCTCACCTCAAACGCTTTTCTACCCTCACATCCTACGCAAATACCGCTTTCCCCAATACCAAAGTGTCTCTCAGAACCTGTTCACTCAAAACTCGAACTCTCGATGTCTCGTTTTGCCAACCGTACCGCCTGGAGTCCAACCACCACCCCCGCGACACTCCCCGAAAGTTTCAATATCCGTTTCCCCTTGCATTTGGAAGGCGAAACCGCACAGCCAGAGAAACGGACAGCAAAGGACGTTGGCAATTTGCCAAGTCCATGTACGTTGCCTCTCGAGTTCCCAACCACAAGCCATGCTGACTTCTACACGAAGCTCACCACGAAGCGCCGCGACCCCTTCATCTTCCACCAGACTCACTAGAGGACATCATAGTAGAGAAATGGGTCGGTCAGCCGAGCAACCAAGCGGCAGAGGATGTCGCGTTGAAAACCGTACTTCGGAACGAGCGCGCGAGGGGTACGCGGATCAGCCCACTCGGCTCAAGGAGCAAGGAGGACAAGAAGACCCGCTCGTCCACGTCTAACGCCGTCGTTCTGCCCTACAAGCGAGAGGTCCCCAGAAATGCACTCGTTCACCTTCGGTATCGCCACTAGTGAGTAAACTCCTTCACCTCCCCGTGCGAATGCACCCGACTGACTGTGCCTTCACCGCAGCTACCCAAAGTCGAGGAGTGGTGCCGACCTCCGAAACAAAAACCCAAAAAGTCTCACGTATGCACTACCGAAGCAGTCTTCAGCTGTTCCACACGAACGGTTCTTTCCGCACCCACTCGACGGACGCACCGCTCAGTTAGAGTACGACTTAGCCTTCGATGGCGACGATAGTCTGCTCGAGGGGTGCGCACCCTACCGCGAGGAGGGAGGAACATTCATATACACCACCGGTGGATCTATCCTGGACGAGTTGGACATGGAGTGGACCCGAGAGAGGTTTGCCCACGCGGCGATCAGGGATGACTACGATTCGGATATGACTGACCAGTGAGCTGTCTCTTGCATCTCCTGCTTCTCTATGCTCGGTCTCAATCGCATTGTATTGTATAACAGTATATGGATAGACTCACCATGTAGTTACTAGGAATTCCGCGCTCGTGTGCTTTTGCACACGTACATTGACCTGCAGCAACGCTTTGTATGAAATCCTTTTGTGACCACGCTTTGTGGCCGTCAGTCAGCCGCCCAAAGCAACACTCGGACAATGCTTTCATAAAGCGTGGCGTCATGGCCCTTTTGGTGAGAAAGGACCTTCAATACCGGAGCACCGCAGCCCTCTCTATCTGCTGCGTCGTGCAGCAACTTTCCATCCCTCCCGTCGTTGTAGTACATCTCGCGCCACTTGTAACCACTCCGCTTCACCCTCTCTCTCGTCCTATCATACCCTCCGTATAATGAAAGCCGCCTGTGCACGCGACTCGACCGACTCTGTCGACACCGTCGGCACCCTTGACGCCATCCTCGCGGCCGCTCTCAACGACTACGGTAAGCCTGGCGAGCACTCGACGCCCACTCCACACATGAACACGCCACTCACGCACGCCAACCACCGCAGGGTTCATGTTCAAACCAGACCCGTGTACCGGTGAAGAAATCGTGGTCTACCACGTGCGCGACATCGACCTCCGCGCGCGGAGGATAGGTGAGCCAGCGCATCGCTTACAGCGAACACCGCTGACCACATCCGGGTGACACAGACTCGAACTCGGCCACGCGCAGCTTCGGAGCGTCTATGGACCTCCTCAGGCGCGCAAGTGACCATTGTCAGTCTTTCATGACTCTCAACGCCATCCTCGAGGTGCGGCGCTCCCCGGAAATGCACGCGCAGACCTGATATCGACGACATAGTGAACGGACGCCTCCCTCGCACACGCTATGTTACGAACAGAGGGTGGCGGGGAAGGACGTTGCGTTCGCGCTGTCGTGTGCGACGGACCCGGTCCTGGCGCGCTTGCTCGTCGTCGCGAGCGTGGTCGTGTACCTTATCTCGCGCATGGACGCGCTGTTCATCGTGCATGACGCGCTGTGATGTTAATGTTGTAGGATATCAATATAGCATATTCGCGGATCTGCAATGCGCGAGATTCGACACGGCGAACAAGGCTGAACCTAACCAAGCGGACTGGGGTGACCTGCATGCGTACCTCAAAAGCTTCCATAATTCAAGAGGAGCTACTCATTCGCCAAATAACACGATGCCGGCTTCTATGCGAATGTTCCTTGAGATGTCGTGCGAAGGCACCATCGGCGCACGCAGATGCTCGGGTTTAGCTCGGGTACAAGGACCTGGCTCCGCGCGACCAACCGCATTCCCATTCGTCAACTCATGCAGAGCATCGCTACGTCCGCCTCAGGTAGATAATGCACTGATGGCATGCGAACCAACGAGCTGCGGGGGTCACAACGGGAAGGGCCAGCAACGCGCCCCGCCAAGTACGCCTCCAGCTCGTCGCAAGAGGAAATGGAAGGCAACTGGGTATGAAAGACAACGCACCCATTTCCACCAAAGTAGGCAGCTTCAAAACCTCCAGACTCTGGTGTCCATGGAGAGAGGAGATCGCGACCTGGACTTCCACAAAGACGAGCGGCTAATACAGAAGTTTCTTCTTTCCTGTCACCACGGGCGCGAGTTTCTGATCAGAGTCGACTAGACATGCACGACGAGTGCGAGATCGTGATCATACAGCAGGGAGGTTGTGAGCATACAGAGCGTATGAGTGGGCAAGGAGCTGAGCGCAAGCAGAACACGGCGTCGTCATTGCGCACAGACCAACCTGACAGAGGACGCCAGGCGATATTTAGGGCAGGCCGACGCAGTCTTGTTTCTCGAGTTCGGTGGTGAATCTTTGCTAACACTACTCTCTCCCTCTCTTCTCCCTGCACGACCGGCACGCAAGTTGCAACGGGGGTTCTTCTCTCGTTCAAGTTAAGAAGCAGTAGCTACATTGTCAGTAAACACCGAGCGCTTAGACCTCGTAAACTTTCAGACGTCGACAGACCCGCGCAAAAGTTCGACATGCTAGACGACAACCCATTGCCCAACGTGGCGATTTACCACAACTCACAGGGCTTCCGACCATAATCTACCGTAGTCTCGGACTGCATTCACTCCTCGGTATTGCTCCGACGCAAATTATCTGCTTTTTGTTATGACTCGAGGCTTTGATGACTTTTGAGGCAAGGCTCTGCGACTGTAATGCAACCGTGTCCCAACTTGGTGCAATAACACTGATATTTTCAGGTATGATAGGTGGTTGAAGGTGAGTGCAGGACAGTCAAGGAGCTGTCTGGGCCGTGCATTGGTGTACTGAGGAGGCGAGTTTGTACTTGTTAGGTTCTAAAGCCTTTGCCAAATAGACCAAAACAACCGCTCAGCCGTTGTGACAGCATGTCACACACGCAACATCACGTGCTTTTGTTGAAGCGGACGAATCGATATCGTCAAGCGTCGTACTTACCTCATTGGGCCAAGGTTTGTACTCCGATAAGCGAGGTTGCTTATATTCTCTCTTGTTTCTCTCATCACCTCTCTTCCCCCACTAACGGCGGTAGGGCCTTTCGTCCCCTCCTCCAACCCGGTAGGACCCGCAACGAGGGACCACCCCATCTCATTCCTCCCCCACCCCTTTTCACGTCTGTAATCTGTCCCACCACATTCTTTTTACATGTCTCCGCGAAACCCTTTCGACGCGCTGCCTTTGGGGCAGGCCAACACTCCTCTCTCCCCAGTCCTCTCCCTTGAGCAACGAGGTGGCCATGAGTCGCTCGTGAGTCCTACCGACGAAAATTCTTCTCTTGCTTGCCTACGCAAGATATTAAAAGATAGTAAGTCGCTTTGAATCTAACAATATTATTCCCCACACCTAATGTCGCTCGCAATGCAGCAACGGATGGCCGTTTAAGCGATTCGACACATAACGAACCTGAAGCGTTTATACCCCCAACCACTGAAGCGCCTCTTACGACATCGACCACCTTCACGATCCCGAGTTAGTTTCTCCTCACACTGAGTCATCCCCTTTCCCCTCAAAGTGACGCGTTTCGGCGCACTGTGTCCCTCTCACCACAGCTGCTTCTTTGCGTTTCGCGGATTTCGACCGCCTTCCCTCACTCAGTTCTAAAGATGAATCAGATTCTGACAGTAAGCACTTAACTCTCGTATATTAACATCAGCTAACGACAGCTATCTTGAACCATCCATGAAATGCGTACAGCTGAGGCAGCGGTAGAGTCCGACTCAGGTGCGTCCGAAGACTCCCCAGAGGATGAGGACGATTTCGCTATGCGAGCGATGGCGTTCGCGAGGATGCGTGCCTCGAGCTTTGGTCTCGGCGCTGCCATGACTGGGTTCAACAACATGCTCCTCTCTGACGATGACGATTCTGAGCATTCTACCGACAAGATTAACTCAGTAGTGTCCAGTCTAGTTTCGACCATCAGCAATGGTAAGCACCTCATCGTCGTCGTTGTACTTCCATCTCCTCACACCGACATCCTCTGCTTGCCTAGCTCCCCCCGCTCTGGAGCGTCACGTATCTCAGTCAACCATCGACAGCTACGAGGACGACGAGGACTTGACCGACATCGAGCGTGCGGAATGCGAGATGGTGAAGGCCTTCATCAAGCGCTGGGCTGAGAATGTCAAGCTATCCTCGACGTACTGGCAAGGCACGCGCCCAATCCCATACAAGGAGCGGTCGGTCCCGAAGGGGCAGTACCTTACTCTCCACAAGACCGAGCAAGCGTAAGTCCATTCACTCCCGAAACCCCGCCCGCTTTTACTCAGACCGTACATCCAGCATCCGCAATGTCTCGGATTACCTTCAAATCCCGCCCCCGCTCGAGGTCGACCTCCCTCAACCGCATCTCTCCTGGGACCCGGTCCACGTCGGACTCGCAGAGTGCGTCGAGACCGGCCACCTCGCGCCCCCGGCCCCCCTCTGGTTCTCCGCGTCTGCGCAGGCGAAGCTCGAGGAGCTCCGCGCCGAGTTCAACGGGACCATCCGGAACGAGCGCAGGAAGGTGCAGACCGTCGGGGCCCGCCAGCTCGCGGGTGCGAAGCGCGACTCCGCCGACAAGCAGAAGGAGGCGCAGACGCGGCGGATGCGCGAAAAGCACGGCCAGTCGAGGCTTCGGGTCGACATCACGGACTTCGTGAATGGCAATGAGGCCGAGGACGAGGACGAGGACAACAACGACAACAATAACGACACTACCATCTAAGCGACTTGAGCGCGGGCGATAGCCCTTCTCAGATCTGCTGTCCTCTTTCCCTGTACACAGCGCCTCACTATGGTTCAACCCTTCTCTCTCCGGCACCTCATCTGGATCTCTCGAGACTACTTGCTCACGACACGACTTGGCAAGACTGACCTCGCCGCTTTGCGATAGCCCAAAAAATCCCATCATCTCGCGATACCTTGCACAATCACGGCCCCCACGACCCCTACGACTCGCCGACGGCCACAATCCCGCATTGCATCCTCCGGACTCTTGAGTTGCGCTTTCTCCTCACTAACTTTGCTTCGCACACATCGTCTCCCCACACATATCCATCTCCACTTTCGCGCACGTCCACATTTTGCTCAGCTATCATTCGTTCTCCTTGCTCTCATTTTGCTGTCCCCTCTCACCTCACTCTAGTCCATCATCGTAGCCGTAGTATTGTCAGAGTGTCCGACGAGAAACGATTTGATCTCGTCGATAGTTAGTTGAAGTAGTCCAAAGCCCTTGTAGGATGACCGAGGGCAATAGCTGTTGTAAACAATAGTGTAAAATATTGAAAATCTTCCACTCAATAGGTTTAGTTCGTGTCCAACGCGATCTGTACGTGTGCTTCGACCTTTGAGCTCTAAGTTCTAAACCCAAGCCTCCGTCCGGAACATTGACTCCAGAACGGATAATTATTTGAAGCGAGTGCTACCCTTCTCCAGGAGCCTATGACTACGAAAGAACGGTGAAGAGTCTGGACAGCAACCGGCCAATTGCGAGTTGCATTGTCTGTTGTCTCTGAGTTGGCGCCGAAACCAGTGGCCCGGAGGGGTAGAAATTGTCGCCCATCCCCTTACTTGAACCTCAACCAGTACCATCCACCTGCATCCCACATACTCCCCACATTTGGGATACTGCATTCCTCCCGATCCATTACCTGTCTTATTTCTCTATCCTATTGTGAAGATCGAACATGCCGACTACTAGCACGACCTCCCCGATCACTTTCCACGCACCGACCCCCAGGCCTGCGAGCCTTATGATGTTGAACACCATTTCAGCGTTGTCCAACGGTAAGCTTTACCCCAGCCTCCTTTTTTCTTCATCGATGAATGCCATTCATAATAATCTCCGTTCCGTGTTCCAGCATCGGTCAAAGCCTCCTCCCAACCACCGACTCAGCCGTCGCCCGCGCGTTCAGCCACCGGCACACCCCTCACCCGCCTCGAGACCCGCCGGCTCCTCCGCGAGAAGTTCACCACCGCCATCTCCAGGCGCATAGATGCCTCGAAGAACACAATCGCCTTCCCTTCCTCTCCTCGCCGCGGCCGTCAGGGTCGCTCGAGCCTAACCACCACCATCCCCCGTATCCCCCTCAGTCCCACCGTTGCCCTCCACAATGCCGAGCGGCGGGCCAGCTTGATTCCTCTTCGTGAGAAGGCGTTCAAGACTCGCCCTCGCCCAGCCGCGCGGGGCAAGCACATCGTCGCGAAAGTGCCGACGCTCCTCGAGAACGAGGTGCACCCGCCCCCGGGTCCGTCTACACCACCCACCCCCACGGTCCACCCGATAGTGAAGACCAAAGTAAGCCTTCCTCTCCCGCGTCACCGTAGACCTGCCACAGATGAGAACACTATTCCGTGAGCATTCTTTCCTGAAGGTTTTAATGACGCGTGTTGAAAGATGTCGTGTTTAGGTTCCCGACCGAGATGCCCGCGCTCCCAAGCGCGCTGCTCAAAGCTCGCCGCACAGCGCGCGTGGCCTCGTACTCCGCTTCTCGTGTTCCGTTCGCGCAGCGTATCGTGCAATGACTTCTTTTCCCTCTCACATCATAGTTTCCTTTCCCCCATCGCATCTGTACTTCTATCATGACTACTAGTGTTAAAGCTTGCTGCAGCAACAACACTTCATTCGTTCTCGACTCACTCGCCGCATTGTATCCCCCGTTTACTTCTCTGCTGTACCGTTTTGCTTGCTATCAACCACTCTCACACCCCGGAATGTATCGCTATCTACCATCTCCATCTTTCTAGTGTACACCGTTATCGAATGCCCTGTATCTGTTTGTAACCGTTGAACAAAATCCATTTCGGCTATTTCGGCGAAGCCATCGAGGGACACTTACTCTCAAGTTTTGAAGGTAATGCGAGTTGGCTGGAAGTGGTGTCCGTCGTTTCATTGATAGCTGTGAATTTCTATATATTGAGGATATGAAGCAGCTCTTTACAACAAGTCATAGTGATAACGATACACACAACATCTCGAGTAGCAACCCTAATCAAGCAGATACGTATAAGTCAAACATGCCTCTCACTGAGACCCAGACTTCGAAGAGCCCAGTTCAAACTCAGGCCGCGGCGTCCAAGGCAACCAAGGACCCAACTGCTCGACCTCCTCGCCCTCGAACGTTATCACATCCATCGGTGCATCCCAACCGACCATCGCCTGCTCTAGAGACGGCGCCGCCGCGCGTCCCGTGAGGAACTCCCGCATGCGCGCGGCCTCCTCGAGTATCATCCCCGTCGTGACGCCCCTTAATTCATCCTTCGACACGCGCCCGGGCATGCTCCCAAGCTCGATCCCGTGCGCCCTCCAGTGCTGCATCGCCCGCATGTCCGTATGCATCTCGACGCCGCGCCGCATCGGGCCGACGCCGACGGCGAGCAGGTGCCGCACGGGCCCCGCGTAACCCGCCCACGTCTGCGAGTCCGCGGCCTGCGTCGAGCCGCGCATGGTGCGGTAGAGCGTGCCCCATGCGTCGGTGCCGCCGTGGAACGCCGCCTGGCCGAACCGCGCGAACGGGATGGTGTCGTCCGGCGTCGAGTAGCTGTAGCGCGACGGCGGGGGCGTGAGGGGCGTCCAGCGCATGAAGCGGGGCGGGGTGCCGCATCCCATGCCGACCTTCTTCGTCGGAGTCGTTTCGGGCATAGGGGAGGGGAAGAAGTCGGTCGGGCTCTCCCCATTCACGGGGGGCTTGGGCTTCTGCTTCCCAGCCACCCATTCGAACTCCATTACCCTGGAGATAAACTCCACGGACGGAAGCGGAAGGCTAAGGAAATTGGGAATGAGCTACTGATGGTGCGGGAGAATCGGCAGAGTGATGGATCTTTACCTGCGGTAGTGGCATCTGTTGACAGCCTTCTTGTGCACCTTTTCGCAGTACACGCCTTGGGTGCGGCGAGAGGACCTGACGATCGGGATGATGCTCCGCGGCTTCTCCTTGCGGGGGATAAGGGTGAGCTTCTTCGGCCCGTCGGGAGACAGGTCCATCTCGCGACGCAAGGGAGACGGCCCGGGCTTCGCCCACTCGACGATCGTCTCCTCGTTTGCGTCTGCGGCGCCGAACTCAGACTCCTCGTCGTCATTGTCGCTATCGCTATCGATCGAAAAGAGATTCTTCATGCGAGGGTCAGAGCCTTCTAAGAGCTCATCCATCTCGGCGCTGAACGCCTCCTCGGAGATGTCGGTCATGGCCTCATCTTCGTCCCCCGCCGGTGGCGGAGTGTCGTCGGAGGCGGATATCATAGGTCCATCGGTGTCGGAAGGAGGATCCTCCTCGTCCGTATCGCTCCCATACTCGTAATGTTTTTCTGCCGAAGGAAAATCGCGTTAAGCACGCAACCGCAATCGCCGCCACAGTGGAGACGTACCTATCTGAGTGTCGTATCCAAACATTGCATCCAAATACTCCGACGCGTTATGAATCGATGGAGGGCCTGATGTGTGGCGTTAGATGTAGATACTTGCAGACGTTGCTCAGGATGAAAGACGTACCCTTGGCCTCCAATAGACTAGACTTCCTTGCATTCGTCATCGCCCGAGGAGTGGACTTGCGACCATCGACTGATAACGGTGCCGCCCCAAAACGTTAATCGCCTTGATCTCACAAAAGGTGGTGCAGGTCAAAGCTTACCTGTGTCGAGTGGCTTGATGCGCTTCGCAGACTCAACCACCGATGCGCGGTTATTCTCGTCTTCTCTTCCCCTCTTGCATGGGGTAACCCGAATTTGCTGAGTTGACGGGAGAACATAATTGGATTTCGATACATTCTCTGGTTGGGGGGACAGATGGACGGACATCTTCCGTGGTGGAGAAGCCCGTCGAGAGGAAGGACTGCGACCGGATATGGTGGTTGGATGCTTGTTGATGCACCGCACCACACACGGTCGGTGCGAGGGAGCCGTAGAAATAATAGAGACCGCCCCGGATCGAGTGTCGCGTCGTAGAGTGGCCAGGAAGGAATATTTGTTGAAAAGAAGAGGGTTGATGCTCAAGGGGAGAATACAAACTGGTTGAAGCGAGGAGGCGCTCTGGTTGAGTCGCTTTGGTGGGCGCCTGGGCCGGCCGTGTGACAGACTATGAACAAAGCAGCGTCGGTTCTAGCCCTTGACCCTCCTTGCTTTCCGATGCCCGTCACCTTCCTTGTTGGGACAAACAGGACAAGGGTAAGGCAGGGGTCATTTTCCGCGTTCCAACAACCATCAGGGCGATACGTGGACGCTGTAAGGTTGGGTCGGATCGACCCACACCTGAATTCAGTAAGTTTCTAGCCATCCGCCACCACGATCTTTTCAGAATTATGTACTAACGGTGTATGTTAAAACAATCAGGCTCACCATATACCAGCGCCGTCGAGCTATGGAGGTCCATAAGGTCCATGGGCCGTCGGAGGGGATTGTTGAAGTAAGTTCAAGTTCTCTGGTTACATCTTCGAAGGTCAATATAAGGCGTGTCAACTCCAAACACACTCGAGCGACCATTTTAATGGTTACGACACGCGACTTTGAGTACTGACCGACGGCCTCTCTGATTCAGTTCTAGGAAAATGGGTGGTGCCGCATGTGCCACTGGAGAATGAAGGCGAGATCCTCACTGGCAGTCCGGCGGCTCGCCCATTTATAGGGGCGTCAACCACCGTCGATATCACGGCGCAGGTGCGTCCGCCGTCATATCATAACTTCTCTTACGGCCAAGGTCATCCGCCCCATGGTCGCGCGGACAGCCAGTTTTGCTTGCGCATGTCCCCTGGGACAGACGCCAGCAAAACTCCTGGGAAACCATCAGCTCTGATCCTAGAAGCAGATTGAATTCGTGCTTGCCCTACTAACACAACAGTTGTGACAGATCACCCCAGGACCCTAGCCGGCCTTGGACCCGACAAAGTGGCGAAGCGTTGTGTTGGGGATGGATGATGTGGCACGGAGAGGGGCTTCGACGGCGACAAGGAGCATCATTACGTCTTGCCCTAGAAGGGTACGCCAGTGTCTGCTTTGCATCAACATCTATGGTAGCAGGCTGACAGAAGCTGGGACGATCGCAGTGCACTTTCAGCGGGAATCTCGTCTGTCGGTCGCAGATGTCGCCGTCACCACAGCCGGTCAGGCTCTGGACCTAGCGTCTGTCGCTGTGGCCAATGGGAAGTTGCCGGATCCGACACAGATGCATCGCTTTCGTGCTCCCGCACAACAACTTCGATGTTGGAGAAGGAGTCCGCAGCCGTTTCGCCAACACGAGTGTCGTAATTGTTCTTCGTATGCTGAAGGGTCGCACCCATAGCATTCATTTGCACTGTCGAATCTCACCCCGATCCTTACCAGGGGTACAACTTCCGTACAAGCTCGGTCGGGTCGCTGGGGCGTTGGCATCTCGATGCCATGTAGAGCTTCGGTCCCCAAACAATAACTATTTCATACGGATCTTTCAGGACTATCGCTTCGTTGGCATACTATGTAGCCCCCATCGGGCACCATTACCTCCGACGTACATACTACCCGGTGAGCTTTGCCGCGGGAAGCCCGGCCTTCAGTTCGCAAATGTCTTCATGCGGTCCCAGTAGAAATGAGCGATCAGAGTTTTATTGAGACGTATCAACTGAGGTCCCAGCTGTGCGTTTACTTCCCTCAGTCTCGACGTCCCCGGTCCCAAAAAATACTCCAGTGACGGCAGTTGACCGTCACCTGGCCAAGATCGCTGTCACTCCATGGCACCGCCTCACAACAGTAAATGACCTTCCTAGATGCCTGAAGCTTTAACTCAAACATACTCAAACAGTTACGCGTGGACTTCGATAAAGCGCTACATTGTATTCGTAAGAAGACCAAGATACATGAGAAAGAAGCTACATGACTATTCGTAACTAGTAATGCGAGAAGACGGTTGAACGTGAGCGAGCCACACCCGCCGCACCATGGGGGAGTGCGAGGAGTCGGAGGTAAGTAACAAAGTCGTGGCGAGTCGATAGAAAGTAGAACGAGATAGTATTAGAACGAAAGTAATATGCCAGTGCGGCGTGTGGCCGGGAACGCGAGGCAGAACGAACGAGGTGCAACGAATGGGCGATGATGCTATTCAAAGGGGAAGGATAGTCCGACGAGAGCACAGCGTGGTCCGGTGTCTGCGTTTCCGAGTCGACTCCATATCCCGCGCGAGAGGTCCGCGCCACGGACGGCGGGGCACCTCAATGACACGCTCGAGCTGGCTAGTTGAAGCCAGGAGGAGGCGGCCAGAGGAGAACGGGCTTCTTAGGCACGTACAGATGGACGGGAATGCCGGCCTCCCTGGCCGCGCGCTCCAGAAGCACGCTTTCGAGGTCCTGGCGCCTCGCCTCGAGGAGCCAGGATTCGGAGCCGTCAAACCGCCGCTCATACGTAGGAAGCGGCCGCTGCGGACACTTGCACCAGTCTCCAACGATGCCTCCTTTGATGGTCCAGTCGCACCTCGGTGATAGGGGCTCCGGGGTGCTGAGCAGCTCGGGGAGCACAGGTGCGGGACCGCTGTTGGAAAACACAAGTTCAGTGACATGGTGAGATTCGAGCGTGGGGAAGAGGGAGGCGCACCACATGTCCTGGAGGAACTTGAAGCGCGTCTGGCGGATCGTGAGCGGCGTGTACGCGTGGTGGCAGTCCGTGCATGGCTTCGGTTGTTGCCGACGGGTCGGATAAGGAGACGGGTTCGCGAGCCGTCCTGAGGGAACATACCTGGGTTCAGGCCAATCACTGACCAGCGGAACAGCTGGTAGTGTATGATGTTCGTCGTCCATACAATAAAGCTCGATGATGGGATGAAATACATACCGGTGACAGTCTCAGGTCCTCCACGAGGAGCGGACGCGGGTTTCTTCAGTGACAAAGCTTCCGGCGCTATAAACACCACGCATCTCTTGAGCTGCAGCACGGAAGACGGAGAGAACCGTGCACGACGTACCGACGAGAGTGATCTCGGTCGGGAGCTCGTCAAACAAAACCTCCACCTCTGCAATGTCGCAGCTCTCGAGAAAGATCGTCTCTGTAGGGGCATGGTCAGCAATACAAACAGTCCAGATAGTCGAGCGCACTAACCGAGTGGCTGGGAACGCGAGTTCTCTGCACTGGCTCCGGGTACCGAGACAGAGACGGAGGAAGATCCGCCAGATGTCTGGTCAACTCGAGTGAGCTCCTCGACTACAAAAAGGGAGTCAAGTCAGCACGCGTGGCCGCGCAGCAGAAGAGCGTGGCTGGGGACGCACGGAGTGTCGCGGCTGTCTTCCCTGCGGAGACGACCTTCTCCCCGACAGGGTGAGCATCTCGCGAGCGAGTCCTTGGATAGGGGCGTGCAGAGCTTGCGTGCGGCATACTTGTGGTCGGAGAAGACGGGGCGAGTGGAGTGGAGGAGTGGAGGAGGGGAAGGCGGCGAAGAGCAGCTCAGCGATTCGGAGGGTCTTATAACCCATCGGCAAGGGCCTCGTCACGACACCGTAACGCAGCGGAAGACAGAAAGCAATCAATTGCAAGGACTTACTACCGACCGGAAAAGAGCTAAGTACAAAAGGAGTCCATGGCAAGCATGCCCATTGGCGACGCGCCCCGCCTCGTGTCGTGGCTCGAGGACTTTTCGGGCAGCATTGTTGTGACTCAGACGCGCACAGGTCTAGCCTGGAAATGACTCGGATTAACTGGACCTACATCGTGCACTGGAAGAGCTTTCTTGACGCAACCATACGTCTGTTGAAGTGATCCAAAAGGAAGGTCACACAAGGATCGCCACGTATGGATGAGGACTAACACACCTCATCCAAAATACCCCTCCCAATCGCATACCCGAAGACTGATGATGTTTTCCGATGAGTATTCAGCACGAGCATCATATGTCCAACAATACGATGATGCGCTGGATGGGCGTTCGGCTTGGAAGATATTTCAACGCGACGGTGGTTGGAGAACGAGGGCGTGCGGGTTTCAATGGGGAAGGAGGCGGGGAAACAGAAATAATTGACAGAATCCTGCAGAAGCCTTCTGCCTAGAGAATAAATTCTTCACAAGATAGCGTGCGGCGCGCAGAACTGAACACAAGCTCGAAACATGATGTTTTCGATGAAGGGAAGGGAGATGGGGGAACCCGGAAAGATGCAGCAGGCTGGCGCTTGCAATACGCGCCCGGTGGTGCTTTCGGGCGCCTCAGCCTGCCGACGGACGACTTGTCTTTACGCCTCATCTCCGACTTACCTGGCAAACGTATAGACCCTTTCAAGGCCACCTTAATTCGTCAACGGGAAAGGTATTTGAATAATTTCTCGGTTACACCCTCATCTGTCTAAACTTTGGCACACAGAAGTACTTATCTCTTCGATCTGGTGGCTCGGAGTTCGGTCTTGTACGCCTCGGTTGACGAGACGCTGCCTACGGTGTCAACAAGTACGTTGTCGGCATCTTCAACACAGGACTACCGTCTTATAGGATCTCCGGTCGAGACGATTGTGAAGTATTTCACCAGATGGTATCGCTCAGCACCGCAGCCACCCCCTGTCCCCAAATCGTCTGGGCCGCACCTGCGAACGCAAGAGACAGGATGGTCAGCCTTGGACACACAAACGCACAGGCATGTCGAATAAACGCACTCGATGGGTGGTAGTTGTTCCCCCAGAAGTCGTTCGTGTTGTCTCCGTAGGAGGTGTTGTCCACGAACCCGTACGCCGTGGGGTCATCCAAGACCTTGGTGAACGCTGCATTCGAATCCCAAAGCCAGGTCTTCACCTGCAGAAGGTGTGAGTTCGGTTTGCTCACAGACGTCCCGGAAATAGTGCTTACTCCCTCATTGGCAGCTGCGAACGACTGAGCTCTCGCGGCGAGCTTGGTGTTGTACCCTTCGATGACGGTCTTTTCGAGGGCCTGGGCATCGGCGCTCTGTGCCAGCATCTGTAGAAAGAAGCAGCAAGGTGAGTATCTTGCTGCCCGATGTCTAGTGACGACTGTAAGCTGACCAATGGGGATCGGTCGACAGGCGGAACATTGATGAAGAGGAAGTTCCTCGCGCCGACATCGCTGCGAAGTAAGGTCAATCAACCCCCACGAAACTTTCCCTAGTGCATGCGCGTACTACTGCACGCGGAGGGACATGGCATCAGCTTCCATCAAGCGAACGAAGCGAGAGAACGTACAAGCTGTTGGACCTGGCCGAAGTACGAATCCAAGAGCACGTCCGAGAACCTATCCCGCAAGCCTGAGGTTAGCGACCCATCCTCTTTTCCGTCACACCCGTTTGCCATGCGTAGTCACTCACGCATCGCGATCCCCACTTTGGTAGTAGCTATTCCCGATGTCGTTGATCCCGATCCACACCGAGAAGAGCGCGTTCTCGCTCGTCCACGGCGCCGTCGCGGGCTTATTCGCGGCCTGGCCGAGGAACTCGTTCACCTGATCGATCAGCGAGAGGACCGTCGGCTCGTACGGCGCGACGAGGGACGCGTTGATCGTCGCACCACCGTATGCGTAGTTGTACGTCAAGACGAGCGACTTGTTGTACACCGTCGTGTCGACGTCGATCCAGTTCGTGCCCCCGACGGCGGTATACCCGGGGTAGGGCGGGTTACCGAGCGGGTTGCCTGGGACCGGAATGGCATCGGTGGTGGTGAATCCGGTTTGGGTATAGGAATCACCGCTGCACAGGTGCGTCAGTACTTTCCGGGGCATTGTCATGTACTGTGATTGCTCACAAACTGAACCAGAAGTTTGCGTTTTCGATACCACTCGGCACGCTTGTTGGCGCAGTCGTAGTCGAGGTCGTCGTCGTCGCAGGTGCACTCGTCACAGTGCCGGGTAGGCATTGGCTATAGTCTATGCGCGGGACCAGCAGAGTAGGTAAGCACGTCTTGCACCTTCTTTCATCGTACTCACAATCATTTTGCTTAGTGCATACCGTGCTGTTTGTCGAAAGTGTGGGTGACCCTGTGAGCAACGCAGATTATGGTAATATCTGGATGGTGCGTACCTATCCACACATGTTGTCCCCCCGGTCCAGCCTATTCCACCGCCTATATAAATAGTGAGCTTCGCTGAATACGGATCCAATAGTGAAACCGGCTTACACTGAGCCCAAACCGGCTGCTGAGCTGCGACACACCGCACGAGCACAACCGACGCCAATGCCGCAAGGCCGAGTTTTGAGAACATGGTTCGCTGCAGCAAAGTCCAAGCCCAATTGCAAGATCCACAGGAGGCGGTATGCAGCCCGTCGCGGCCATTCGTCGATGTATATACGAACGCAGGAAGATGTTCGGATGAAGTCATGCCCGCCTGGACCCTCTGTTCGGCTGAACGTCGGAGGTTTCTGCAGGCAAACCGCGCATCGAATGATGCAATCTTCCCCTTCGTGCATCCCGTGGCCGCTTCTGGAGCCTCACGGAATGTAGATGGAGGTGGACATGTAGGCAATTGTCTCCGGTGTTCTGCCGCTCGCTTAGGCGAGTCTTATGGTGGTGTGCGACGGTGGGAGGACGGACCGAAGGTCCTTCGTCTTCTTTCGTTCCGTGCATAGACGGATATACTGTGTAGTAGTTGAATCACGATACATCCTAGGCGACACATGCATGTGATGTCTGGTATGGTTTGCGGGGGACGTTTGGAGAACCATGGAGAGGAAGCGCAGCCAGAGACCGCGGCATCCGCTGAGTGGCCGATATCGCAACTGGCAGCATTTTGTGATGACGTCCTGACGTCCTGCCTGAAGAAAAGTCATTGCAAATGGTTATCAATCCTGGGGGCTACATTTAATGATGATAGAGAGCTGGTCTTATAGTAGGTCGCAAGTTTCCGGTGGTGTGGCGGCAGGTAGGGTTGGATCCGGAACTCGGGCTAAGCTGACCGGTGACGAACTCCGCGGTTATAAGTTGTAACTGGACCCGGTTCGAGTAGTTGTTATGCCCAAGCTCTATAGGTCCTTTAGTAGGCTAGTTCCCCTGAAATCCTTGTACCCCGATGTGCGTGTAACCATTGAGGGGGGAAGTCACAGCGCCTTTAGCCGTCGCGAGCACACCACAAACGTACCCTTTGAAGGTGATTCGGCAGCAGGGTCTTATTAAAAGCTATAATAAATGCGTTTGGGTAGTAAAAATGCTCTCCTGACGTCAGAAATACTATATAGAGGAAATTGGAGGTAGAAGAGTGTAAAGACATACGGCAACATATACTACTGCACTAGAGTGTCCGCCAAAAACTATACTTTTATTAGGCGCGGGAAGTCCGTGCCACGTGCCAGTGCTTGTGCCGCCGGACTCGGCACCCTCTCGTCCCCACCACCACCACCCGGTTTTATTCCTCCAATTTATTCTTTGGCTACCTCGCCGAGCCCCTCAATATCACCGCGACGCCAGATGTCTGACGTCCAAGGGTCTAATATTGACCTTACTCCCTCGTCTCCATCCGCGCCACTACCCGCTCCCACAACCGTCTCGAACAGATCTCTCCGTCCCCGCCGACAACGACAACAGGGAGGAGCTTCAGCGGAGGGAGGAGCTCGTTCCTCTACAGTATCGTCTTCTCGCTCTCGCTCTCGGTCTGAGTCAGGCGGCTCTCAGCTCCTATACCCAGAAGATCCTGGCAGCCCTCAGCGCCTTGCTGACTCCCCGGCCGAATCCCCGGGGCATATCTCTCCAAGGTCAGAGGAACGAAAAGACGTCGTAGGATCAAGCAGAAAAAATTATGGGGATATGAGTAAGCCTGTCTCCTTCGGCCCGAGTGTGGGCGGTGGCTCGAGGGCTGGGACGAAACGAAGGCGCTCTCCGTCCCCTGTCGCCGGCAGCAGCATTTGTGGGAAGCATGAGGGAAAGCGGAGGGCAGTGGAGGCAACGAGTACGTACCGAATACACCATCCGCCCGAATCGCTCTGAAAGCGCTTGGTTCGGTTGCAGATGTGCCACCTGACGATACTGTCGGAACAAACGAAGGTTCGTCCTCGACATACGTCTCATCAGAAGCCACGGTCTTGGTGGGTAGCTCAGGAATGACCACCTCCATTTCACAAGACACGAGCGTCGCCGAAGCACCCGCTGCGCGAGACGCGGACGACCCCGCAGCTGCATTCGAACGTATGATGAACGAGCATTCTTCCACCTCGCGCTCGCACGACGCCTCAGCGGATGTGTCTCCATCTGTGAATGTTCCGCCCAGCACTCGCGGCGCACTGGCGAGTGATGTACCATTTCTGGAAGACTTTACGTTCCCATCCATTCCCAGCACGTCCGCTCATCCTGTGACCCTTTCTCCGACCACGGACCATGATCACCCGCCACATTCCACGCGCACACAAGTCAACGACGCTGATACGACGCCTAAAGCAGAAGCCCAGCCCCAGCGCTCTGTCGACACGGTGCCGATCGACGAAGTGGAGCCTCTCGCCGCTTATACCTGTCCCATCTGTTTCTCGCCGCCGTCCTACGCCACGATCACGCCTTGTGGCCACGTCCTTTGTGGCGAGTGTCTCTTCACGGCGGTAAAGACCACGATACAACGGGGAGCGTACACGCTTCCGGCGGGAGAGCGGATGGTTGCGAGGTACGCTCTCATGTGGGTGCCGCTGCCAGAATTCTTACTGATCCAGAATGCCGCACAGATGTCCGGTGTGTAGGGCGCCCATTCCTGGGTGGGATGGGAAAGGTGGTGGGGTCATTGGCCTGAGACCGCGAGCAGTGTTCAGCCTGTAGTGTCCGGTCGTGTTCGGAATATCAAATTCGGAAGGTTGGTCTCTGGATCCCTTTGCGCATCATCAAAGTATCTTTCGGGAGGATTACCTCAAGTGTCTTCTCGTTCTTCGCCACCACGGCCTCGGGCTGCAAGGGCATGCGGTCTGCGCTGGGCCATGCGATATGCTGCACGCAGCCAGAAAGTTCGTCAACGGCATGCAGTTAGGACCTGCTTCCTGACCACGGCCAGAACGCGGCTCGCTTACGGCCGATGAATGTGGCCTCGTTCTGAATGCCGGAAGCTATGACGGGGTTTCTCTCACACCGCATCTTCGTCCCCCAGCTTGCTGCATGGGACATAGCCTCGGGCCGAACAATTCCTTCCCTCTCACTAAACCTACGCCCTCAGCTCATGTCTCGTGATTCATATCCATTACAGGGTCTCGGTTCCGCTCTAGTGCGGTGAGTTCTCCATCATTATCATGTTTCGTCACTTACCAACGCCTTACTTTATCTTCAGAAGCCCACTGTAGATAATGCGATGTCTGAGCGATCCCAAAGAGGGTTTCGGCGTTGGCTGTCCTCCGGGAATCCATGTATCTATCTCTAGGTGGAATGGGCATCTTATACCGGTCGTCCCGCTCGCGATTTGGCAAAGCAACGTGTTCGTACTCTGTAAACATCATCCAGTTAGCCCCCACACGGGAAGTGCGGGAGAAGCTGACACGATCACGGTGAGTGCTCAGAACGGTTCTGCGTCTGTTCTCGACCGTGAGCATCACTGACCACTGCCCAGGCCCATGTACCCACTTTGACAGGCACAACATCCTTGGTGCTTCTGGTCTCGCTGCAAGTTGGACATCGCGATGGTACCCGACGTCTGTAACGCGAACCCGCCGTCGGATCGGGCGAAGGGCGGCGATGCTGGGACGGCCTGTCACGCAACTCCGAAACACTGGGCTGGTTGCCGAACGGCTGCCTTCCCTAAACCGTCGCTGCCGCCCGTCGCGACATCGATGACACACGGCTGGCACTGGCACTGGCAGTCCTGTCCCTGCTGCGAAGCCCAGGAAAAGCTGACTGCGAATACGCTTCATCATCGGCGTTAAGTGCCAGTTGTGGCTGTGATCCCTGCCCGACGACAATGATGCTCGTTCCCCGGCCCGGCAACGGACGTCGCGACCTCTATGGCGACCTTGATCGACCGTCCAAACCTGTGCTCTGTACCGCATCCAAGAGGATAGACAGGGAGTCTCGGGAGGCCCATGGCGAACGCGACGGCTCCCGGCTGCCTTGCCCGACGCCGCGTGTGTCGACCTCCCGCGCTTGCTTCGGGACTCGGCGACCAAGGGGCCGCTGGAGACGGAGGCTGCACGCCGTAGAGATCCCGACGAACGTGCAGATCTGGATCTAGCAGGCCGTTGCCGTCTGCCTGCTGTGGTGTGTCCTCATCGCGGGCTTCGCCCGGCCCAAGCCGGTAGAGACGTTGCCCATTCCGGGGCAACTGACATGTTGCGTCGCTTTGCGATCACGCCGCCCTTCGTCTGGCGTGGCACGGAAGCGGGAAGCACACGAAGACACCCCCGTTCTCTTCTATTGCGTCGAGACCGATGGCGAGGCCGAGCTGGGGTTGGCAGGGCGAGCACGGTTGCCAGTGAGCTGACGGCCTGCCTGTGCGTCGCTGGGCCGCGACAAGGCATGCCGCAAGGAAGTTGAAGAGTGTGCGCGAATAACGGCGCGGAGATGCTTCTATGGACCTATGACCCCAAGGTAGCGGTAATCCTCTGCCTAGATACGGACTTCCATCTACGTCCACAATGTAGGCATCGTAATTCCCTCTGTTATTGGGTGTATAAAGATGGACATATAGTGAGGATTGATCGCCAGGTCCGCAGCGTGGCGCGTGTTCCTTTTCTGGCATCCTATGTCATGCAAGGTTCTCTCGCCCGCACTTTAGGCAGCGGAGAGCAGGGGCGTGCCATGAACGTCTTATCTTCTGTTCATCAGCGGTGGTGGTCATCTGCCCCTTGCACGTTCCCCCAAGCAGTCTATTGGACTGAAGTGGAGTTTTGTATACCCATGAGGTGGCTTCCCGTGCCGCTCCTCCCGCACCAGCATGCCAGGATAATACACGAACTTTCCTCATTTATTTTCCGGTCTCATACGGGCTCGATTTTGAGCACTCCGTAGATGATTATTGAGGGTGCGGTGTCTCTCCGTGCGACTTTGAGATCATTCGGAATCTAAGAAGCTGTACGGCATCCCGCCCGCGGCCAGCGGGTGCGCGCCCGTGCCACCTTTAGCCTATCCACTTACTGACAAACCTCATCTCTGCCCAGATCATCTTGTTATCCTCCAACATCGATATTTCGCCGTCTAATGTGCTTTCCTCCTTTGCATAACCTATAGTTTTGGACACCAAGGCCCTAACCTCTGCTACCAAAGTCGCGGGGCAACTTCCAGTGGATCGTATCCAATCGAATATGCCGAGGTCCGTCGTAGGCTCCTTCCCTCGGTTCATGACCGGTCCATTGCACGGCCAAGCTCGGACACGGGTTTATGAGATGGGTTGAGGTTGATGTACATCAGGTGCGTCTCTTGGCATCTTCCGCCCTGTTAGCAACTCGATTCTGAACTGACGTTCGGTGGTTGAGTTCATTGCCTCGTAAGTGGTACCGACCTCAGCGCTGGGCAATTCATACATGGCCTTCAAGACCTCCCAATCGTGGCACATAGCCAACGCCATCCCTGAAAAATGACGCCATCATGGTGGTTCGTTTTCGATGTTAGCCCCCCCACTGTCTCCTACCTTGGCAACACGACCTGGTGGTGTTCGATACATCGGATCACGTTTAGTTCAAAGGGGTCGGCCTTCAGGCGAGTAGCCGTAACTCGGCATTGTGGGCGTTGCGATGTGCTCCTATGCCGTTATTGACGGGAGTGTGTTTCAGGAATTTCGTAGCTGAGCGCTCAAGCGCCGAAACCCATGCCTACCCCACAGCCCGCTGCTGCGACCCAAGCGGCACGGCTGCTGTCATCCTCACCCAGTTTCGCACCAATCCACTCAACTTACTACCGATCTTTGTCGGGTATCGCTGCCCGGAGCTATCAATCCATCAACATGCCCGCGTAGTAAGTTTCACTACTGCTTTCCCCCGCCGGACACCATTACAAACGAGCTCTCTACACCGTTGTTCCTTGCAATCGGAGGTGCATCTCATCACATATGCACGTCCCTATCTTTGATATTATATTGGACAAGGTGTGGTGCCAGGGGTTATTCTACATTCGTCGAGACACGGCGTGACTTTACGTCTTTGTCGCAGGTCCGGCCCAAGACCCAGCCCACATGAGCGTCAGGGGTATCCCTTCAGCCTTGTCAGTGCCGCGAACAGCGCGCTCGGATCCCCTGTCGTCGGAGGTTGTATTCGGTCGCTTTAGGTTGAGGGCCTGTCGCGGTTATGCCATCGCGGGCCGCTTTCTGCGCTACGATGAGTCGGCACACCAGCCCATTCGTACGTCCATTTGTTTCTCAGTTTCCTTTTCGTACAACGCATCCCTTTTCTTTCCCGGTGCTGCGATCCTTGCATGTGCCGTGGCATGCACAAACCACTGTCGACAAACAGTGACGTCCGGAAAGCGACGTAATTCGGCACCTCGTGTGCTCGGTTTTCTTAGCCGATTATTTATGTCCAAGAAGCTCACTGGGAGCTTCTCAGTGTATCCATTCCGTTGTTCTCTGGGGTTTGAGTACAGATGGTCTATCATATTCAGACGGTTCTCCCTGCTCACCATCGGGACGCCCGGTATTTATGTGATTAGATGACCAGCGCCCTGGGCGGCAGCCATTGCTGATACTCGCCTCCGAACGGGTCGGGAGGATGTTATGGTTGAACTGTCAATGTCCTTTTCCGAGACGACAAAAACATCCCGACAGGCTCGCAACGCGGCCAGTAGATTCGAGCACTTGTAAATACTTGACTTCTACCCTGCGGATCTCACGATGATTAGATGCTCAAATGTTTAGTTATTTCAATTGTAGCGCCCCTATGTCTGACGATAGCTTCCCGATCCTCCCGTCGTATCTATGATACAGTACTTAGCGTACGTAGTGGTGTAGTGCCGCTGGCTCTCCAGTGCTCTCTCACCTCGCTTGGACAACCTTGTCCCAGAACTCGTACGAGCCGGTAAAGATTTGCTACATCAGGGAGCTATACAACTCCCGTCTTCTCTCGTGGGCAGTGCTCTACTTTAACAATGGAATTCACCATTGGTTGGCATGGTTGCTGACTGTCTCGACGTGCAGTTGAATAGAGAACGCCTTGGAAAGTGTAGGAATTTGACGATGGAGTCCGTCCTTTGCTGCTGCCAGTGGCTCTCCGCTTATCATGTGCGGGGTTTAATCAAAAGCCACGAGTCTCGGGGAAGTTCGGGGAGGGCGTCAGGGTCCCCATTACAGTCTCGAGAACATTGACCCGATTGGTCATCATGATAGTGGCGATCACGGCTTTTAAGGACCCCGAGGCGAGAACCGACCGTCGTCAGCTTCTCCCGAGAGCCTTTGGCAACACGAAAGACGCTTGGATCGTGGGGTTATAGTGAGTACCAGGCGGGTTAAAATCAGATCCACCTTGATCGCATGTCATCGTGTCCAGTTTTCCACGAAACAGTCAACGTTCTGCTATAACGATCAATACTTACATTTCTTGCCACTATGGACTTCAACACCCTCAGCGATCCTAGGAGATACGAAGTGATGGAAGAGCTTGTAGTTGAAGGAAGTCGTGATGATCTCTAGAGTATGATGCGTCCTGCCATGCGGTATGGATACTTACAGCGGCATTTAACGTGCCCGTATTTAGGTTCCCAGGTGATGCTTTCTTCCAACTCATGTGCCTTCATATTCATCATGCCGGTCGTAATCCTCCTCTGGCATCACCCCAATTCATTCTCCGTGCCTTTGGGACTTCAGGGGGACTCCATCAGTCGGCTTTGATCGACCCTGGCACTCTGGGCATTCCTAACATCAACCGAATTCTGAGCAAATTCTGTGCGGTAAGTATACTCACCTGCCGCAGGTCCTTGACTAGCGGCCGTTGTGCCGAGAGATCTAACTCATAACTTACATTACGTTGGAGATCAATCGCGCCCGGTATCAGTCGGAGCGCCGGATCCAGTGGGTCTTATCGTATCACTCACTGGGCAAGGTTGAGATGTCAAGGTGAAAACAGGCCTTGTACAACGCTGAAGAGAAGATTCGTGTGAGGAGTAGGTCAGACCAGTCCGCGTTCCTTCGCCAACTACCTCTTGACGGTATCAGTGCATTAGATCGGTCGTGGCGGTGATATTTTACATCCGAGGCGGGCGGTCGAGAGGATGACCAAAAATAGTAAAGGATGAATCCGGGCGGTGGCCGCGGGAGCCGCCGGCCACGCGGCACCCGCCGTCGTCGGACCGACGATGAAGCCTCTCGGAACTGTCGGAAGGACAGTCAATCAGGGCGGATCAAAAAAGGTTCGTATGTTATCGGAAACTGCGTATAGATTGCCGCTGATCTGCTTTCCAGGGAACTGATACGATGGTGACATAGTGCATTGGGTTGACATTGGGGCCTGAAATACGGTTGAGTGCAACTCCCAACCTGAGAGCCTTCACCGTATGGCCAGCTGCGCGAGTTCAAGCATGGTTAGTTTGCTTTTACTGAGTTACGTCGCTAACCCCCGCTGGCAGTTATAAATATCGTTCCATTCTTTCGCTCGTACTTAAAAAGGTCTGGCGACTCCGGCACTTACGGCAGTGTCACTAGCGTCACCTTGATGGGATGATGCGTTGATGCGACATCATACATTTGTTGCAGTCTGGGGGGCGAAGGCCTGCCGAGGCCGCAGTCCACACGACGACCGCTGAACGCTGAGCGGTTGCGTGCGGTCATCGTGTCCCAAACAAAACGAGGCGAGGACGACACTGACAGTGAGTGGAGCTCAATTTAGATAGGGTCGAGACTACAGGATACCCCCGGTGACTTGTATATTGCATGCGTTTCATGCTGCATCCAGTTGTGCCCAGTTGTGCCACGAAATCATGCAACCGTGGTTGGAGAGGGAGGGAAAAGCTCGGCGTTGCATGCAAAGCGGCGATGGATCCGGCACGGACACAATATCACTTCGCAACAATCTGCCAAACGAGGACGTTAGCGAATCGGAACCTGTCTCGCCTTCGACCCCAAAAGGCAGTCGTTGATGATGGGGAGAGATGTCGACATTTCATGCTCGCGGCCCCCGAATTATTCGACAATTTGACAAACGTCGCTAAGCTTCTCCCGTAATACCCCTTTCAGGCATTCCCAGCGTGATTGATGGCACCAGCCACATTTTCCATCGACCCTCTCAAATCTAAGCAGGCAGTGCAAATACAAGCTGCCAACCATCAACTCGTTCCGACTGAGAAGTCGAAGGACCCGTACATGCGCTCCCACCTTGGCTCCCACAGGATTCAAGACTAGCACAAAACCGACCGCCCACCCTTCTCTCTACCAACTTCTTCATCTCCGCTTTCACGCCATTCCGCTTCTTGTCCTCTCCTCCCCTCCGCCACGCCCGCTACGCTCACGACACTGGCTCTCAACGCTGTTTCCCCTGTTATGCTAACTGACGACCTCCCTTGGCCGGAGCTCGGTAACGTTTCGCGCGGCGCGACCAGGGGCAACCAGGGCCAGAAGGGTGTTCTCGGCCCTCCCGACAACGAAGGCCACTGTCTCCTGCAGCTTCGCGTCCAGCCCGGTGTGCTCGCGGTGCGTCTCAATCGCCAGGCTAGCGATTGGTACCGCACGCTCGACACCGAGGTAAATCGCGCACTGAAGCTTACGAAGACGTACTGGCGGAAGGCACGACGGCGGCAGGATTACGACGCGCGCGCCGACCAGGACCACATGGAGCTTCATGAGTGGCTTCAGCAGCTCAAAGACAAGGTCATGTCGCATCTCGAGGTTCTCATGCAGAAGGGGGAGATCCAAGGCCCACCCTATCTGATGCCCGACAACATCGAGCTCACGTTCCTCCGCAAGTTCATCGAGCGACAGGCTGCTGGCATTCCACACAATCCCCGCCTACGCCGCGCCCTCGGCCAGGGACGGCCGGCCGGCGTCGAGCAACAGTTCTCCTCGAAAATCTCTGTGGGTTCGTCGCCCTCGATCACTCTCGCTGGATGCATAGGTTTCTCGGAGAAACGTGAGTACCCTTCCGGGATCTCCTCAACAAACTTGTTGACCCTCCTCACAGAGGATATTAATGACGACGACATGACCCCCGGCGATGGCGCGGAGCAAGGGACATCACACTCTCTACTAAATGAAGTTAACTTGAACCGTGAGTCGTATACCATGTCAACACTGCCCGCACTGCGCCCGCTCACGTTCATTCAGGGCGCAATCTAGCGAGCGCGCGAGCGGCGTTCTCGCGCGCACAACGAGAGACTCAGGAGTCGTTCGCGCGCTACAAGGCGTGTCTCGACGCCGAGGCACAGGCCCGGCAACAATTGAGTATGCTCGAGGAACGTCGAGACGCACTAAGTACGTCGTTTTGACACCTTGCCTTCATGAACCCACTAACGTCGCGCAGTGGCGTCGCTTGCGGAGAGTTTCCGAACCGATTACATGGACTGTACGTCGTTTCAGGTTGAGCGGCGGTCCCTATCTGACGTCGTTCTTGTCACAGCACCAAGTGGGTCCACCAAACAGTCGCCACCACTGGTGGACGATATCCAAAACACGCTCGAACGATCGGACTCGAGAGCAAGCACGTCGCAATCCCACGACGAAGTCATGAATGCGATGTAGGTCTTCTTTCTCATCGTGCAGCGTCCGCTACACGAACTGAGGACGGTACCCAGACCCAACAACCATGTGGCCTTGCAGGACAACGTCGCGGCATGGAAGACGATGAGGGAAATGCAGTGGTCTCACGGCGATGCGATGGCTGTTCCCGACGTCTCCCGTGGTCACCACGAATTGGGCTCAGTTGATCAGGTACGCTGTCTCTACGTAAAATACAAGGTCATATATCTGAGTTCTCTATGTTTAGACGTTCCCCCCAGCGCGGGGACAGGAGATGCAGATGAACGCTCTGGGGCAGATGGAACGCAAACACCCTAGGAGCTGGGAGGAGCTGCAGAGTACGTTTTCCCCGCACTGGACGTGATCGTTCACACGAGGTCCTGACATTCCATTTGATCTCCCAGACCAGACAGCGTTCGAAGTGAGTGATTCAAGACTGTGCGTAAAAAGCTATATGATGTGACCTCTTTTGATGACACTCAAGGATATGTCTTCCCTGCCGCCTCGCAAACGCCACCAGATACCCGGCGCAGACTTCCTGGCAACTTCTCGCTCGGTATGCTCCTCAATAAGGCAATCTGCGCTGGCGCCCTCCGCCCACGCGGCGATGCGCCTTGATCAGAGCGTCGCTGTGCTCACCGGCGCGCCGCCAAATGCGGAGTTGAGCGGCCTCGCTTTATGACTCGGCATGTCGCGGCTCTGAGCCTCGGCGCATCCTGTAAGTGTCGCATCCCTCCCACCGATTTCCTGGATCTTACTGACCTGGCGTAGCCCCGCAGTTTACCATACACGTTTCACCTAATAGACCTTACCCTCCCCCCATCGCCTGGACTCTCATGAGACCTTGCATTTGCTCCATCATTCCCCATGCGCCCACCTCACACATCGCATCTGTGCCACCGGACACTCGCGCTCTTTATGCATAAGGTTATTCTGTGTTGTGCCTCGCCTACCCACGTTGCTGTGACCTATCCTTATGTTGTCGACACCTTCGTTTGTTATTCTCGGTTTCCATCCCCATTCTCGTTCTCGTCACGAGTTACTGATACCTCCGCTCCCGCATCTACTCCCGCGCCCACCCCCTAATTCTTCATTTGTAGATATTTGCTCTACGTTGTACAACAGATCACGTCCCCCCAAGCCATGCATGTCCGTCGTCCGGTGAGCCCCCCCTCCCCCCTTTCCCTTCACATCCTGTGGCGTTTGCCCTTCCACGGACACGGACCTGAACCTTGTCATGACTGCAGGATAGATTGTATCACTCTTGTTCCTTGCCCTTCCCCGCAATTTGATGTTGTTTTACTAGTGTACCTGGCGGCCGGACTCGCGTCCGCAACCGTGTTCGTATCGTATCCGTATCCCTATCTGCGCTCGTCGCCTCCCCCATCTCCATACCCCGCCTCGCGTAGTGGCGGTCGCGATCGTGCATGATCCACGCCAGCTCGTCACGATCTGCCCTGTCGGGCACCGGCGGCATATCCCAACATGTTACGGCAGGGATCACCTCCGCGGGCGACGTGTGAGAGAGGTCACTAGGGACCGCGCGATGAGGCTATCAACCTTCTCTCCCATGGTACGTCTTAATCATTGTGGCCTGACGGAATTTCCCATGATGACGATGCCCCGCCTCTAGAGATGAGGAACGGATACAGAGGCTAGATAGCACTGTGCCGCCTACAAATGCAGACCCGTGACGGTCGCAGCGAATGGAACGTGAGTGGAAGATTTCGAGGCTTCTGTGCGTTGGCCGTGGCAACTGACGAACTTAGCCGGCTTCGGCTGTTTAATGGCACGATAGGAATGTACAGCACTGGCCACCCAGCACCTTGGCTCGCGATGCAGGTTCGCATGTGCAGCTCGAACACGGTACGAATATCGTGCCCTATGACTGCACTATCATCAGGCTGCGGCCTCGGTCCTTGCAGACCATCGCCATGTACTACCTAGTCCAGGTACGCCCTCTCTACTTGATCTCTTGGGATCATGATGAGTCCCTACACAACCGTATCACGTTGAAGTAATTTCAAAGGCTGGTCATGACATGACAGGCCGTGAACGGCAGAGGGGTAGCGCACGTACATCGCCCACATAGGCGTGCCGCCCAAGGTGCGTGACGCCTCTGCCGATCGCCGAATCCGCGATCGAAGGTGCGAAGGGAGATTGCATTGGATAACCTTCCTCACAGCCGCCCTTCGGAATGACGCCACTGAATTGAAGCTAAGCTATGGACCCTACGCATCGGTCCGAGGCGAACTGTTTCCTGCATGATGGGTAGAATCACGTACCGTGCCTGCCACTGCCATATCACCCACCAACGCTGACGCCCGTGCTGGGGACGGGTCGAGACTACATTGTTTATCCATCTGTGCGCCCGAGACGAGTTCCCTGGATGCCACTTGGGGACCCTTTGGCCCCGAATGGTGCCAGCGGAGGTCACGCGAAGCGTTCTGGAAGGCCGGGAACGTTCGTGAAGCAAAGTCTCCACTACGAGCGCAGCAGGCTGCCCCTGGAAAACACCCGGGAAGGAACGAACCGAACGATATCGAGGCACCGTCGTTGTCCGGTCCGGAGGATGTCGGCGCCTCTGTCTCATTATAGGTTCCTTATAAGTGGCTTTCAAAGCGAGTAAATGGGCGAAAGAACAAGACATACTCACTCGGAAGTCAGAATATAAGGGCGGCAGGTAACCAACCGAGTTCAAACGTTTTCCCAGCCTGTTCCTGGAGATGCATTTGGGCGTGCCTGCTCAATGCAAGTGGATCGTGCCAGAGAATGAGGTCTAGGCACAGTCCCGAATGGCGTCTATGCTTGGGCGCAATATGCCTTCTACGTTTCCCGGAGGTTTTGAGGCGGGGTTTGTCATACGTACGAATTTCTCGAGGCCCAGCTAGAGTAAGACGTCATTGCGTCACCCGCGGGGCAGTCGGAGACGGAGATGGAGACTGCAAGTTTTGTGAAAGTTTGACGGGAGCGCCACAAAGTGAGTCGGCCTGAGTGTTGCTCCGAGAGTAGATGCACATAGTCCAGCGCTCTAGTACAAAATTCTCAGAAAAGATTCTGCGAGCAAATTGTGTTGAGGAAACGGATGAATGGTACCGGGCAAAGCGACCGGAGCAGTGGAGCCAAGGCTGGAGCGGAAGCGGGAACGAGGCTGGGCGGCTGTACCTTGGGAGGTGCTTACATCAGCAAAGTACGACCTCGAGGCTGTCGGATTGGGCACTGTCGAGTACTCGTGTAGAAGGCGTGTTTGTCGGGTTTGCAGAGCTTTTCAAGGCTCGCCCCAAGGTAGTTGACTCCCCCCGCTCTCTCCTGTGCGTATGGCTGTCCGTCCTACTCATCTGTGCCCGACATGAAAATTGCTTCGCCGCCTCGGCTTTTGCTCTCGACGACGCTTTGTCAGGTCTTTTCGATCCACGGCACCGCCTTCTGCAGCTTAATACCGGGACTTTCTCTTTCGTTTGCGCCGGAGGGACTTTCATAATAGGCGGGCATGACAGTATTTGTTGACGCTTCGCATGGGGCCGTCTTGTCATTGCCGGGGCTTTAGCTTCACTTTTCGCGTGAGTCTCACGTGCGCATCGCACAGAGAATTCATATCCGACCCTTTCACTTTGTCCAGGACGATACTTATAGGCATCAGACGCGCAGCGGACACAGACAATCGCCCTTTTCCCTCCCTCCCTTCCCATCCCTTCCGTACGTTCAACGATGGCTGCGAGTCGCGGACGCTTCCGAAGTGCGTATTCCTTCTCCACTAGTCCGTCTTCGCATGTCCGATTAACGCCTTCTAGCCAAACTGTGTCGCAACTTCGCTCTCGGGCATTGTCCACAGGGCGAGAGCTGCAACTACATCCATGCGACTCCCGAAGCCATCCAGATGAACACTGTTGGTCCTGGATCGCTGCAGTCCTCGGTGAGAAGTGGAGGTCCCGCTGAACCGTGACGCTGACGCTGATGCGGACATACTCGTTTGACAGCTTAGCAAGCGCAGCGCGGACGACCAGACGTCCTCGAGCACCTTCTCCCCTTTGCTGTGGCCCACCCTTTCTCCTATAACGAACACAGGTTCCGACCAGTTCGCGTATAACTGGGGCAACCCGTCGACCGCACCCGACACAACCTCATCACAGACTCATATCAAGTATCGGCCTTTGTCCTGGCGCACCACACTCTGCAGACACTTCCTGAAGAATCGCGGTTGGTGCCCGGTCGGCGAGAGCTGCAACTAGTATGTGCCACACAGCCACAGGTGCCTACCATCCATATCTACGTACTCAATGATGCTTCTCACAGTATACACGATCTTGCACTGGGGAGCTTCGCCAGAGACGATGCGCGGCTCTCGAGCAGACGTCCAACAAACGAGCGTGGCAAGGCCGGAAGCAAGCACAGTCACTGCTGGGCGTACATCCAGGGCCTGTGCCACGTCCAGGATTGCCCGTACCTCCATCCCGTCGCCATTCACATGTGTAAGTATCCGTCCGCCGCACTCTGATAAGCTTCCGTGCACCTGACGTACGACCTGCGTGCCCTCCAATAGTCGCAGCACACACGCCATGTCTCGCGTGGCCCAACTGCCGTCGGGGACCGCTTTGCCCATATAAGCACCCCGAGCCGTACATCTCCACCTCGCCCGAGGGGTCACCCGCCCAGCAATCCGCGGCCCTCCAGCCCCCGGCTCTGTCGCTGCCCGACACGGTCCCTCGCGGGGCCATGCACTATAACGGTATGTTCTACTACAATGTTCCGCAGCAGCAGCCGACGGCACCCTCCATGCCTCCGCCCATCACGATCCCACCCCCCGGCGGGCGGCCGCCCATGATGTTCACGAACCCCTGGGAGGCCTGGCAGATGCCCTACACGCCCCCCGCCCCTTCCATGGGATACAGCCCGGTCGCGATGAACCCGCCTCCCCCGGCGGCGTGGCAGGTGCCCGGACTCGGACTCGGGCTCGGCCTCGCGCTGGACTCGAGGAAAGTGCTCGGGGCGGGCCCGCCGCAGCCGATGTTCTCCCCGGTGGCCGTCGCCGGGCCTCCGCCCGCGTTTGACGTCACCGTATACTCGCCCCCGCCCCCGCCGCCCCTTGCCGCCCCTCCTCCTGGCCCGGCCCCTGCGCCGCAAGCGAGGTACTCGTACTCCTACAGCTACAGCTATGGAAATCAAGGCACGGACGAAGGGGAGCCCACGGCGGCGGCGCAGAGGGCGCCGTCGCTCTCCGTCTCCGCGGCTCCCGAGAGCGAGTTCCCATACGTGCCGCCGAAGAGCCAGCGCGTGGGACACGCGCGGCGGGTGAGCGTCACGATCAAGAGCAGGGAGTCGGAGGACCTCGACGCGCTCGGGCTCGACACGAGCTCCCACGGGCGGTTGCCGTGGCAGACCCACGCGCTGGACCGCGTCGCGCGCAGGGTGAGTGTTTCCGTTTCTCCAGTTTCATTTTCGTTTGCGGTTTCGTTGCGGCGTCGCGTTGCTGTGTGCTGACGGATGTGACTGTGACTGCAGAGCTGGGCGCCGTCGTCATCGTCCGCGCTTCATGTCGCCGAGCCGACGCCGCCGCCGGTCCTCTACGGCATGTGAACGGGCGTGCTGGGCGCGGTGCTCGGGGCCCCTCGTTCCCCGCCTCGCCGCTCTGTCGCAGCCCTTGGCATCTCTGTGATCTCCTCGGGCGGAGGTGCTCAACAAACACCTACATCTGCGTGCCACAATCTCCAGCCGCTCGCTCATACATGTCGGTCCTCCATTGGATGCTCGGATTCTCCCCCCCCATTCTCTGACACAGTACCGTACGCGCGTCACACCTTCCCCATCTCTGCGCCATCACGCGACACGCGCCGCTGTACTGTAATGCTCTTGACGACCACGGTGTTCTCCATTCCCGTCTGTACCTACTGTTTTCTGCCCGGATTCAGACTCATCTCTCCTTTTCCGTTCATCTCTGTTCGCGCACCACCATCTCATCCCACGGACTCTGCAGTTGTATAATTGACATACTGTTCCTGGACCCGCTACTTTCACTGTACTACACACTACCATCCCTCCATCGCATACTATCACATGTAATAACACCTTGCACTCTACCTCCTCTGACGAGCGTGACGTATGAAATCGACCTCACGCGACATCCGTCCACGATGCGCACTCCGACGGATAATCGAAGTCCAATTGTCCTGGTGCGGATTCGAACCCGCAGACGGAGCGCCGGGCCCCCAGCCGGCTTTGTGCCTGCCATTTCGGGACCACGCCGACAAGCGTCTCTCTCTGCCAGCTTGCAGATGACCACGACGACCTCCACTCGCAACAAAAGCAGCCCCAGGGACGTCCGCCTTACAAGCGGTATCGTCTCCTATCGCAGAAAATCTGCGCGAGCCGTGTGGTTGCGAACCTTGTACTGTGTGGCTCCCCGGTCGCATGTGATACTGTGGAGACAACAGTTACCCCGCATGCTCGCCCGCCGGGGCCCTTCGACACGGCGACGTCCTGCTTCCGGCTCGGAGTCCTCGATGAAGCGAAGCAGGGAAGTGCTTGGGTACGTCCCGAGTACAATTAACCTGCCTTCTCGCTACGCAATGTGGGGGTTAGCCATTCATTTCCGGAACTCTCGGAATCCGCTCTCTTGGTGAGCCGTGCGTGTGGGTGCGAAGCGTTTCGTCGAACCTGATTCTTCTTCCATGCAGCGTTGCGTAATTGTCGACGGCAGCGGTCACAGGTACGTACTTGCTTTCATCACGCGGGTTCTGGTGCTGTATGAACTGATCCCTTCGTGCTTGCCATAAGCAGGGTATAAATGTCCCAGCTACTGTGGAGGATTCGGAGGCAGACGGTTCCCTCCGGGGAGTCGGTCCGCGAGGTATCGATCATTCCGGGCGGTGTTGTTGAATGTTCAGGTATATCGTCTTGGTCAACTAGGTATCATGGGGAAGGCCGACGTTGACCCTCCAGGTCATTTGCATCCATTAGATGTCATGCCAGAGGTGAGGATCGTTTGCTGTCCTGGTCCAAACTGCGACAAACCCTTTAGCAGATTCTGGACAAGGTCCACCCATCGCATCAGACTATATGACATGTGCCACCCCGAACGTCTTTGCGAAATCTCACGGGCGCACACCGCAAATGATGAGAGAGAATTGGGATGGTCGGCTCTCGTTCCAAGGTGTCCCAACCTGGTCTGTGGTTCCAATTTATTAGATGCCTTACCACGAAGCTAACGACACTCAACGAAGGCCAAATATCCCAGCACAAGTGGCTCGCACTCGAGGAGTCTTCTCCCCCCGCCAACGAGAGCACCCGTCAAATCTTTACGATTTCGCGACTGCATTCTGCTTGAGGCGGGATTTCAGTCTTTGTCGCTCCTGAACCTATAGAGAGGTTAACAGGCGCCACGTCTCCTTCTCGCGATCTCTGGCCAGTAAAGACCCGCTTGGTTATAAAAAGGGAACCAGGGGGCCCCGGTGACACTTTCCCAACGTAGTCTCCATCTTGTGTTCTATCACATACCTGCGCACCTTTCACTATGTCTAAGCCTTCAGACTTCGGCCCCCTGCCTCCTCGCTTTGCAGACTTAAAGGAGATCGCCGAGTCGATCCCTGACTTCGATACTCGCGCTACGAAAGCGTGGGGTGAGATCCTCGCCGAACTCGGCAAGGCCCCAAAGAAATCGCCGCTCAGGGATCCATGGTACGATTTAGTTCACTTCGGCTTTCACAATGTTGACCAGGTGGTTTACAGCTGATTTCGAAAATGATGAGACGGCGACTTTTTTGCGTGCCAGGTATCAGCCGTCTGAAAGTTCCAGCCAATCTTCCGAGCATTCTTCCACCCTATCTTCCGCGCATTAGGCGCCTTCCCCCCGCGTAATCTCCTACTCATCCATTGCCCTGCCAGTCTGCTTGTACAACACCAAGTGCTTACTTTCATTGGAATGGTTTACTATTATATCAATACTGATATCAAGAAGCCCGCGCACTGATTATGGGACGATGTGGGCTGACCTCGACGTCTGCGACCTTTTGATGGAGGTCTTCGCCGTTAGCGCGTCAGGTGTGTGCGGTCGCGCATAGTTGTACGTGCTCCCCAGCCTCGCGCTCTTCAAGCTCGGGTATCGTGTTCCACCAGGCTCTCTTTTTATGTTTTATCTACGACTTTCACTCAAAATCATGGCACCGCGGCTGGTGGGTAGCTCACAGTAAGTTGATATGTTCTTTTCGGCCTATAGGCGCTCGCGGCGTCAGACTTCCAGACACTCAGAATTACTGACGAGAGGGGCGCCTAATGCGCGGAGGATGGCCCAGCGGAAGAATGCTCGGAAGGTTGGCTGGAACTTTCAGACAGCTGTCACCTGGCACGCAAAAAAAAGCCGCCATCTCATCATTTTCGAAACCAGCTGTAATCGTAGAACGTGCCTGAGGCCAATTTCACTGAGCTCGACACTTTGAGCCCGGAGCGCGTCATGGAGATCCGCGACGAGGGCTATCTGGTCATTCGCGACATAGTCGACGACCAGGAAGCGAGGACTTGGCAGGCGTGGCTACGTGAGTGTGTCTCTGAGACCCGGTCGCTGGTAGGTTCTTCGCTCGAACGTCTCATAGAAGTCACTTCAAGTCACTATCTTTCCTGTCAGGTTTCCCGGATAACGATAAACAGTTCTTCGAGGTCTAGTGGGCAGCCTTTGCCTTGAATCCTCTGGCGTTGCCCCACTCAACACCCACATTTCCAGCTGGGCGAAATCGCAGATTCGCATGCGCTCGCATCCCAATGTCCTCTCGAGGCTCAACAAGATATATCGCACCAAGAACAGAAAGAAGACTGAAGGCATCGACCTCGAGACCCCGCTCATGTACGCTGATCGGTTCCGTTTCCGTCGCCCGGGCATCCAGTGTGATGCACACCCCCTTCACGTGGACGGTAAGCATTTTTCATTTCTACCACTTCCTTCGCGGATGATAACGCACCGCATTTTACGATCCAGGTGGGGGCATCAAGCGTTGGGAGGACGAAGCCTTTCAGGGCTGCTTCCGCGACATCTTGAACGGGAACTGGCGCGAGCATGACCTGTATGACCTCGAAAACCGCATTCATGCCAAAAGCTCGCTCTACGGCCGTCCCAACCAGCTATGCATCATCTTCATACCTTTAATCTACCTTGACCCCGTCATTCTGAATTCGAGAAACTGCGCACAGGCCACCTTGTTCCGGACGTTCAAGGGCTGGCTCGCGCTCAGCGAGACCGCGCTCACCGAGGGCACGCTACAGATCTTCACGAACGTGTTACTCTCGAACGCGTACATGATTTTGCGCCCTTTCTTCGCGCCGAAGGAGGGTGCCAACTCCTATTCCTTCGATCCGAACGACTGGCAGCTTGGGGGGTCTCTCTATCTCTAGTACGCCTCCTCCGCCTAAGCTGATAGGAGAATGGTACCAGAAACGACTACTCTAGAGTTCCACAGGATCTATTCGAACAGGACGGGTTCGTCGGGCCCCTTCCGACCCCCAAGACGCACCCGCACCTGCGCCTCGAGCGGACGATGGTCCCGATGCCCAAGGTCTATCCCGGCGATATGGTCTTCTGGCATCGCGTCCGTGCCGTCCCCCGTACTCTCTTCCACTCTGCCCCAATCGTGCTAACGGAGTCTTCTTGTCATGCAGGACGGGATCCACGCCGTCGAGCGGCAACACACGGGCGACGAGGACTCGGTCACGATGTACATCCCGGCGACGCCGTACACCCTCATCAACGCGGCGTACATCGAGAAGCAGCGGGAGAGCTTCCTCGCCGGCCGGGCCCCGCCCGATTTTCCCGTCACTCAGGGCGAGGTTCAGTACGTCAGAGTCGGGGGCGCGGTCGATATCGAGGGCCCGATTGGCAGGAGGGCGATGGGATTCGCGATCGAGGTCGCTTAGGCTTTGGCCGGAGGCGATGGAAGTTGAGAGACGTGAGCGTGAGCATATGCAGGACTAGGTTAGGTTGTGTGGCAAACTCGGTGAGTAGGTGTTTTGGCAGCATTATGATCTGCTGACCGCCTTGTGAACTGGTTCTTAAAGCTTAATCGTGTATGCGAAGCAAAATGAGTACCATGTACACCTCGGTTACGTCGATGGGATGCATGGACGTTCAAGAATGCCCCTGATCGGCCCCTTATCTCTCACTCATCAGGGTAACAGCACTGGGCGATATGGACATCTTCAGAGCCTCTAAAGTTGGAGAAACTCTAGCGCAGGGAAGTTGCAGTCAGCTGTCGGCGTGCGGGGTCTGGTCTCCATCGCATTCTCTTGCATACCGTATAAAGTTACATGATTGGACCCCGTCTCTCTCAAGTCTCCCCACTCCATGACTTCTCTACAGCTCTTCGACGAGTACGACATCATCATCGCCGGCGGTATGTTCCAACGTCGATAATGCACGCCTAGTTGAGCATACAGGCTCACATCTTTTCCGTCAGGTGGTACGGCCGGTGGTGTGATCCTTGGGAGGCTGGTGGCAGCGGACCCATCGCTACGCATCCTCATGCTCGAGGCGGGACCGCCGACCAAGGACGACCTTGCGCACATGCAGCCAGCACGCTACCTAACCCACATCCTCCCCAGCTCCAACACCGTCAAGCATGTCGTCGGAAAGCCGAGTGACTACCTCAATGGCCGCCAGCTCACGATCCAATGCGGGAAATGCGTCGGGGGTGGCTCGAGTGTCGGTTGTAAGTGATTTTCACGAACATCGGGCGTTTGCGTGGGCTCATGACTGTTCGAAGGGATGGTGTACGCGCAACCACCGGCGTCGGACTACAACGACTGGGCGCACGTGCACCACAACCCCGGCTGGAGCTTCGACGACCTTCTACCCCTGATCAAGAAGGTACGAGGATTATCGCGCTCGTCTCGATAGTATCCCTTACCCGTTGGCGTACAGGCAGAAACGTATCAAGTCGCGCCGGGCAAAGCCCTGCATGGATACGACGGCCCTCTTAAGGTCTCTTGCGGTGGAACGTTCACTAATATCGGCGAGGATTATATGGCGACCATCTCGCAGTATGATAAGAGTCGTTTTCGGACGTATGCAACACGTCCCTCGTAGACTTGAATCGCATTCATGTAACGTCTATCACTCTCCTTGATCGGTTTTCCAGTACTTGATAGACGCGCTGACGTCTTGTTCGTAGCACTGGCCGAAGTGGATTGACGGGGAGACGGGCCGCCGGTCGGACGTAGCGCATAGTTACATTTATCCTGCCCTGGACGGATCGCGGAACGTGCACCTGCTCCCCGGTTGCACAGTTCGGAAGGTCATCATCGAGTACGTCCCGTCGTTCCCCCGGTTTTGCGCCGGTTTTCACGCATTTCGCGTGTTCAGGGATGGCAGGGCGACGGGAGTCGAATATGTCTTGAACTCGAAGGTGATTCGTGGTGCAGACACCACTCCCCGTACCGTTCGTGCGACGAAGCTTGTTGTCTTGTCCGCTGGTACCTTTGGGTCCCCTGCGATCCTGGAGCGCTCCGGGATAGGCTCGAAAGATATTTTGGACCGCAACGGCATAGCGCAGCTCGTGGACCTCCCTGGGGTTGGCGAAAACTACAGTGGTGCGCGTCACAAAACGTGTAGTCTTTGAAATACACTAACCGAATCTGTAGACCACCCCCTGATCCTTATGCCGTTCCTTGGGAAACAGGATGCGGATACCCTCCACGGCATCGTTCTAGGCGATCCTGGAGAACATCAGAGTACGTCCCATCTGTTCAATACAGCTTGAATACTTAAAAACTGTATCAATAGAGTGGTCAGCAAAGTGGCATGAGGATGGTCAGGGCCTCATGGGTTCGAAGTCCGTTCGCCCATCCTCCAGGGGTAGATTGTCGAACTTATGTCTCCTGACGTAGCGGGCTGGACGGCATGTTGCGGTATCGTCCATTTGAAGGGGAGGTTCAAGAGATTGGCCCCGAATTTGCGGAACGGTGGGATTCTTTCTTCGCCAGTGCGCCCGACAAGCCGGTCCTGTTGGTCGCCCAGCTATCTGGGTAAATCCGTTGAGCTTCGTGACTCGTGCGCTATCCCATCTGAAATTCCGTCCCAGGTACAACGGCACGTCGCCGCCGCCTGCTCACCACAAGGTGTACAGCATAGGCGCATCTTACTCCTACCCGGAGGGAATAGGCTCAGTGCATATCTCCGCGCACGATGAAGAGTCGCCTGTGGATTTCGACACGGGCGTGCTCAGGCGGTACGTACATCCTGTCCGCCTGATATCCTTTCATCGATGGTCTTCGATTAATAAACCACGGACGGACGTGCACCATATAGGAAGGAAGACGTGGCCATCATGCGCCATGCGTGGAAACTTTGTAGAGAGCACGCCCGGCGCATGTCCTCGTACAGAGGCGAATATGCTCCCGGTCAACCCAAGTTCCCGGTTGGCAGTGCAGCGGCGGTGTCTCCAGACCATGATACGCCCGTCCCCATCGACGCTCCAAACGTTGTGTACACCAAAGAGGACGACGAGGCCATCGACACCTTCTTGAAAGCTAACAGTAAGTTGCCGTGACTCGGCCGTAGAGCAGAATCTCCACCTGACCTCATGTCGAACTCGTTAGTCGTTACAGCATGGAATTCGGTGAGCAGATAGTTTGAAGGTCTGAGAAACGTTCTCACTTGTTTCGACGCCAGCTCGGCACCTGTGCCATGAAGCCGCGGGACAAAGGCGGGGTCGTCGACTCGCGCCTCAACGTGTATGGGGTGCAGAATCTCAAGGTCGCCGACATGTCCATCTGTCCCTCCATCATAGCTGCGGTACGTTCTAAAAATGCATTTGCGTCGTTCACATAGTGATTGTGGTGACCTCAAACGCTAGAACGGTTGTGCTACTGGCGCCCTCGTGGGTGAGAAGGCCGCCGTAATCATAGGAGAGGAGATGGGGATCACAGGTGTTTAGCTATGGGGTTTGCGTAACGACGGGAGAAAGTATCGACAGGCGTAATCAAGTAGAGTGTACATCTAGGTAGAATGTGCGGCAATATCACATCAGACCATAAATATCATGGCAATCCACACAGCCCTTCCGCCATCGAGGTTCGATTCGACACCGGCAGGAACATAGGCTGGGCTGCACGCAAACTCACCCTACTTCCTTGGTGTCTATTAGAATTACATGGGGCTATATGACTCTGGAGAACGAAGGAGGCGACCGTTTGATGCGTATTATAGGAAACTGTTGATCTTCTCCATGAGCCGGCGCGGTACACACGTCATTCTAAGAAGAGTATGTTCTATTCAGTGGTGATCAGTCTGAGGCAGGGATCGTCGTCAGCCAACTCCAGAACATCAGCCTACTGACAATCGGCAGCCATGATCCGCCAAGCTGATCCGCCTTGATACTTGTGTTGTCCCTTAGAGCGTGTGAGAGAGTTACGAAGCTGCTAAAAGATAGGCGTGGGCGATGGCCAAGCGATCAGTTAGAAACCCTCTGGGCGAGAAAGACCCGACATATCATGCATACTACAGGGCGGCAATGTGAGAAGATGTTCCCTGAGTATTAGTGAACGCAACGTACGGTATTCCACGTTTCTGCAAGACATGATTATCACTCTCCGCGCGGGCTGTGCCATCACCATCACGCACAATCCGGAAACACAAATAGCGACTCGAGAGGTCCAGACGTTCGAGAATACCGATGGCCTCCAGGCTCGGCGCGAGCGAACCCGCAAAAACGTCCACAGCATGCAGCAATGAAGGAGGAAGCTGAGAGAAATCTATATCCGTAGCGAAGGGGTGTGGTGCGTCTTCGAAGTCGAGATGGCAGAGGAGGATGCGCAGATCGCGCAAGGGGGCCAGCGCTTGCGCCAGAGTGGCCTGTAGAGCACGATCATCAGTACACACCTGCTGGGACGAGAAACGCACTCACTACTGGCGTTACGCCGACGCCGGCGCGCCGGTATCGATAGATGACGAGGTGCTGCAGGTGCGGGAACACGTCGGGGATGCAGCGGAAAAGGTCGCCGCAGCTGGCGTCTTCCTGGAACTCGAGCTCCAGACGGCGGACGTTATGCGCAGGGCAGCGACGCAGGATGCGGAGCATCTCCGAAGCGCTGAGAATAGGCGAATACCAGCCCAACTTCGTCATGTCGTCGCGATCGTGGTCGAGAAGAAAGAGATAGTGGCGAGGCCAGCAGTGAAGCGTGAGGCGTTGGAGGGTGGGAGGGAGATGCGCGTAGAACTCGTCGTCGGGGTGGGGGTAGGAGACCGAAAGTTCTTGGAGGTTCGGGCAGGGGAACTCGGCGCTCATCCCCGCGGGCCATATCGCCTGACGTGGCAGGTCTATGGGCTGCGCGAGAGTCAGTACGAGCGACTCGAGACGAGGCATGTTAGCCAGGATGGAGATGTACGGGATGCATCGTTGCGGATGTGGATGGGAGATGGAGACCTGACGTCGCCCGATCAAGGTCAATTGACGGAGACGAGGGAACTTTTCGGCGCAGAAACACTCAAGGGGTATGCATTCGTTCGGGATGGACAGGGTTTCGAGCGACCGTTGAGCATTGGCTTGTCGTAGGAGTACGGCGAAGAGCTTGACCTCGGCAGCTGAAACTCGGTGATAACCGGAGGATGGGTAGTCGATAACAGCAAGGGAGTTAACCGGGAGACATAGCGACTGCTCGGTTTCGGGAGGGAGGATGCGACGATCATCCAGGCGACCAAGAAGACGGAGCTGACGGAGCTGAGGTATTTGAATGACCGCATGGATCGCCTCCCATGGAATCCCGCGACCGGCAGCATGCTTCATAGTGATATTTTGGAGCTTCGGTATGCGGCATAGGTTAGCGGTGAATGGGGCGTAAACGTCGTCGTACCCATCTGGCGGGTCATAGTAGGTATTTGTATCGGGCTCCAGGTAGGGGAAATTGCAGTGGAGGAATAGGGTCCTGTTTTCGCGATATATGTCAACTTTTCAGGTGGTCGAAGCAAGAAATGGCTGAAGCATACCGGACATATGGCCAGATCGTTTCCGGGATGGAGCGTCGAGCATTGAACTTGTGCGTCATCCACAAACGACACCGACGGAATAATATGGGTTTGCATGCTTTCCTAATCCACTTGCAGGTCAGTGAAAGCGGGCCCAAGCCCCCGCGTACGATGATGTGCTCGAAAAGCTCAAGGCGGCTGTCGTAATCCAATCGACAGAAGGCGTCTGACGGTCTGTAGTAGGAGTGATGAGACATAAACCGCAAGAGAACTAAAGGGGTTTCATACAGATTTGCAGCTCTCTTTGGCATCTCCGCCACCATGGATGTATTGAAGGGCTCTGAGCGGCCTTCAATGGCTGTTGGCATAGCCGTAGTTTCGGGGGAACGTCACTGTTGGGGTACGCAGTGGCGTCAGAGTACGACCTTGGCCGAGCCTGATAGACACACGAGCATGGAATGTATGCAAACGTTCGTTATTCCGATACTCACTCCCTCCAGCGAACGGATACACAACGAGTTGGAATCAGGGTGGCGAGACACCGTTAAACTGGTTGCTGGATGATGAATATAGCGCCCGAACCTCTGGCGCCATTTGTCATCTATGATAAGCCCCAGCCTAGTTGGAATCTCGCTGCGGTCACTTGTAATTGTCGATATATTTGTTCAACTTGAATTTCCGGATCCTCCTTGTCGACTCCGTCTAGTCCTATACCATGACCAGGGAGGAGGCTCAATATTTGGAGTTTATCTATACGAGAATTCACGGTGTTGAAATGTGGATGTTGGCAAGTGCAATCTCCCCAGCAGGTGCGCAGTGGGTGCTAGAAGTCTGACAACCGCGCGAGAGCCTGGCCATGTCTTGTCTCCCGAGGCAGACGATAGATGACCTTGTTGCGTGGAGGGAGGACAGTACTCATACAACGGCCATGCCACCATCCAACGCCGCAACATCCGATGGCTGCTGCTCCTCGAGCTCGTCCGCGCGACCGCTGCCTACAGGTAAGATGCATTCTACGTATCTTCCCTCACTTACGTGCACGCGCTGCCCGCAGAGCTTTCTTGCACATCGTTCCCGCTAGTTCCCGCAGGACTGCATAGCGTCTTCCTGCGTACCACCATCCACTCGGGAAATCCAGTATCAGGGTGACCCTGCGCCGCCGCGCCGCCGGTCTACGAGGAACCTGTGACTAGCTACAATATACCACCATGCCGCGCGACTGCCTGCGAACAGGAGATTTGAGTGCTTTCGGGCCCATAGAAGAGTTGCCAAGGTCACCGCACATCCCGTAGGTGGCAAGGTTAAATACTCGAATACATCAAGCCTCCTACTTACTGCACATGTACTACCTCTCTCGAAGTCCTCACAATACATCTTCAGGTCGTCCTCGGGCAGATGCATCGATGTCGGCTCGTATAGGTCTGGTCTGGTCCAGCTGTCCATTGGTCTGAATCTCGTACTCGGACACTCTTGCGTCGTACACACCCACAGATCGTGGCCCATGAAGTGCGTTTCGGCTCCATGCATCCTCTCGCCACAGAACCCGTACACTGTACAGCAGCGTCGCTCGAGAAGCGGGACGGGGATGTCCTCCTGCCGCCGAGTACAACTCCAAACGGCGATTGGGTTTTGTGCGCTGGTCCGGGTGGGTGTTATAGGGATGGTCGCACCGAGTGACGGGCCCCCAAACCCTGGATCGTCCTGAATGCGGCAGACGTCCACGTCGCTTTAGAGTAGTATCAGGAATAAGAACAGGCCATGGGAAAAGTCATGAGGCCTCATGAGGCTTGCGTGGAGTTATGCGAGGGCCGAAATCTAGCGTTGCGCGCACCGAGTCACTAGTCACTAGTCAGGACCGAAAGTCTGGGTCATCGTGGGCCAATCGCTGGCCTTGGTCCGTATGTCGTGAGACTGGACGCCCTACTGTATCATATGTCTAGACGTTGAATGATGGCGGTACGATCTCGGAGGACGACAACGACGACGATGTATTTCCTGTGTCCTTCTGGATGATGGGCTGATGATGGGTCGTGAACTGTCGAAAGGAGGAGTACAAAAACCTCGGTGGTTGTCAGGAGGGGAAAGCTTCGAGAAGACGCGATGATCGTCAAGACCAAGTCAAGACGCACCTTTGTGATCGTGATGGAGGGACGCATCGAACGCTCCCATGATGCGCTTCCTGAACTCTGGAAGATCCCCCGCCGTGTATCGTAATTGGCCCCTAGAACTACCCGACGCGTCACCGCCGTGTTAGATTTTCGGGTCTTCCCTTGGGGCGAAAAGATCCTTGTCAGCGGGTGATTAGAAGATGGAGACGCGATGGAAAACCACATGCACGTAAGATTGGCCGTGGACCGGCGACCATGCGGAGGCCGACACGCCGCCGACAAGGAAGAAAGACTAGGGAATATTATTAATGTCCGCTCTGGGGCCCCGAGAATCCAGGAACGCTGGCGGCGAAGTCATTTCGCAAAGCAAGACGCTGCATATGGCCTAGTCCCGCTGTGAAGCGCACCGTCATCAGAGACCCGGGAGGTGAAACCAGGCTGAGACGTACGTCGATGACGGCGCTGGATGGCGAAGTGGAGCGACTTGCGATTGTGTGTTGTCCGACGACGGCACTAGTCGCTGCTTGGCCCAAAATATTGTTTTCCGAATTGTTCCAGGGGCAGACGTTACATGCGCAGCAAGACCTTTTTTGAGGCGGATCTGCAGACATCTGGTGGCCACGATCGACCGGCGGGACATGCGCCTAGGAACGGAGGAGGCAAGGGAATTCGAACTTACCGAGGGATCTTGATGGACCGGGGACAGGAGGGTTTTAGGAGCGCAGCGTTTCTACAGCGCTTGCCATCTTGAGAATTGGCGACCCAGCCAGCGCACGCCTGGGCAGATCGCAGGCCGATCCCTGGGATTCGCCTGTCGCATAAGAGCAAGCTTCCTGGCCTCTTCGGATGCGAATTGCTGGGCGGTTTCCCTGCGATGGCTAACCCGAAGCCTCTGCTGGTCGCAGGAGGCGCTGCGGGGTGGTCCGTGCGCAGGGAAAGGGGTCACGTGTGTGTTTAGGGGAGGGCGGAAGATGGGCGGCTGTGCTTACGTGGTGGGTTACGTGGCGTGAGTGCGGATGATTGACAGGGAATTTCTTGCACTCCTGACTGCAGCCTTCGCGGCCCCTCGCCATTGTCGGAACGAGCATCATCGATATCCGATCTCGAATTGACACTCTAATTCATCCGCTTCCGTCTCCATCCTCTCGGCTCTTCCGTGCCACTCCACCACTCAACCCAATATATCCAACGTAACCTTCTTTTCTCCCCTGCCCGCCTTTGTCGCTCTACTCACCGCTCTTTCCATCCCCATGCCTTTTCCAGTGACCCACAACCCCGGCAACGCCCCCTCTCAGGGCCGCCCCAGCCCCAACCCACATCCCACCATCCCCAATACAGCCTCCCCTCGAGCCACAAATCATCATGGCGCTCGTCGTGCATCCACCCCCTGTCGATGGCCTCAGGCGCTCGCCACGCATCCGCGTGCGCCGTCAGACAAACCTTAGCCGTCCCTCCTACCTTCTCGTACACACCCAGACTGCCGTAAGTCGCCGCACACACCCCCGCAGCACCCGTGCCGCAGATCTCTCCATCCACCCGAACCCCTCCGCCATCGTCGCCTCCCTAGCGACCCATGCCAAATCCGGCATCCATCCCTCTTCCAGTCTTCCGTCCGCCTCGACCGGTAAGCGTCGTGCTCGGGCCAGCATTGGCAGTAGTAGCACAGCCCCTTCCTCTTCTAGAAACAAACGACCCGCCCCGAGGAAGCAGCAGATCTCCCTCGTCGTCCCCCATCCGTCGTCCTCTGTACCTGTTCTAGCAGGATCCAAGAGAAAGCGGTCCCAGAACGCTACCGATCGTCCCGATCATTCGGCGTACGAGCTCGTGCCTGTTGATGGTGTGCTCCCCGCCACCGACAAGGCAGCAGATGAGGGGGATGAGGCGTTTCAGACCCCGAGGCAGCTGCGATACGCTAAGCGTCAGCGGCTTCTCACCTCTCTCTCCGACAATGAAACACCCGCCACTCGTGCTGATGTCGGCCGTCTTCGAGATGGTTCCCGTGCACCCTCGAGTGACGCGCCGCAGCCTCAAGGATCCGCCGCAATGGCGAAGGCCGGAGAGCCCCGTGTCGAACGCTCGGGCCCACGGGAACGTGGGGCCCATCGTGCAACGACCGTGAGTGACCTAGACTACGTGTTCCACCCCTCTTTGTCCTGAACAGAGACGTCTTTCATTTAGGACGGGCGGCTCCTCACCGTCGGAGCCCCTACGGCTAACCGACCATCTACTTCGTATACCGCGCCAAATGCGTCGTCTCCAGAAGAGCGGTCACGCCCGGAGCGTCCCCCCACACCCCGCCCGAAGGCACCTGCCTACTCGGTGGCCGATGCCACGCCGTCTCCTGATGTCCCACCGCCTCTTCCCGCGCCCTCGTTCACGGAGCAATGTACGCAGCCCACACCCCCGGGCCCTGCAGCGGAGGAACCTGCGGAGCTATCCATGTCTCCCTTCCACCGCCTCAAGCTTCCTCCGCGTGAACACAGACCGGAGACGGCCGATACCGGTCTATGGAAGCTCGCCTGCCAGGAACGTGTTGAATTCCTGTGAGTATTCACTTTGCGCGCCACAACGGTCGCTCTTCTGTCCCTGGTTACGGCAGCATGCCTACATGTATTCATAACTTAGTTCTTCCTGTGCTGACTTGTGCTCGCGTTTTACAGGAAGGAGACATACCGGGCGATATACGAGGCCGTCGTCCATGCGGAGAAACTGGCCGCGCAGCGGTTCCTCCCGCAAGCGCCCAACACAGCCTCCGATTCCGCTCCGTCGTCTCCGGTCACAGCTCCGTTCACGCTCTACACACCCTCGTCGTGTGCCGCAGCCGCCCTCGTCGACGCGGACGCGGATGCAGATGCGGACGGCGACGCGGACGTGGACATGGACGCGGGGTACTCGAGCGACTGGGATTCAGACGAGGACGAGGACAAGTCCGAGGACGGCGACCTACTCTTCGACGCGCACGCGCAGACGCACGACGGCGGCCTCGTCAACCCCACCCCCACCCCCAACGACCCCTTCGACAACGCCGCCGCGACCGCGAACGGGAACGGGAACAGCGGGTGGAGCCCGGGGGCGCAGGCGTTCGGGGCGCCGCGGCTGCCCGCGCTCGCGTCCGTGCCCGTGTACGCGCTCGAGGGCGTGCCGGAGCAGACGGGCCGCAACGGCGTGCCGTTCATGGGCCGCGGCACGCCCGTCGACCGTGCGCGCCGCGCGGAGTGGGCCGCCCCCGCCGTGCCGCTACTGCCGCGCATGGACGTCGACGTGTCGTGGATGCGCTATGCGCCCCAGCAGCCCGAGATGGCGTTTTCCGGGGTCGGGATGGGGATGGACGTAGACATGGGCTTCGACGCGATGCAGATTGACCCCGTCGTCGTCCAGCCCCAGCCGCAACCGCAACCGCAGATGCAGTTCGGGCAGGAGGCGTACGCGCCGCCCGAGTGCATGCCGTGGCTCGACCCCGCGCTCCGCGCCGCGTCCTCGTCCCCCTCGTCGTCGCCGTCGCCCGGGCCCTACCCGGTCTCGGTCTCGGTCTCGGTTCCGTGCACGCCGTCCCCGCCCCACCACCAGCAGGACTTCGCGATGGGCACCCCAGAGTACCCGTCCACGCCCGACCTCTCGTCATCGTCCTCGCCGCTGTCCGCGGGCTCGGCGAGCCCGACGGGGTGCGCGTGGCACGCGACGTTCCTGCAGTGCCTCCAGTCGCCCACTGGGTGCGCGCCGTGCTTCTCGCCCCCTTCTCTGTCCCCGTCCCCATCGATTCCCGCACTCGCGCCCGTACAGGCGTACGCCGAGCCCCCGAGCCCGACCCCGGCTTGCACGGCGCCGATGCAGGTGTTCATTCAACCGGCGCAAGGCATGGAGGTGTTCGCGGTGGTGGGGGGCGCGGAGGAGGAGGCGCCGTACGTGCGCCCGCACGGACACGCACACGGGCACTTGCCGGTTGTGTCGGGGAGCGTGTCGCTGAGCCATGCGCTTGGCTGAGCCCTGCGCTCTCTCGCTGGTCTGGTTTGCCGCGACGAGTTGTTCGCACACGCATAGATATCCCCCCTCCCCTCCCCTCCCCTCCCCTCCCCGCTCGTCCGCGTTAAGTGGGCGATGGGCAATGGAGGATGGGCGAGGGGAAACGGACGAATATACCTACTGTATACCTGTGTGTAGATTAGATTATTTTTCGATTTGCTGTGTACGTTTTCGGAGGGTGTATTGCATTTTTGCGTTCGGTTCGTTTCTTGCTGTTGATGATGGTCTTTGGGGAGTTTAGGTGTGCGCTTGTGTGAATTGTTCGTGCACCATGACGGCTCAGCTGGCAACCTCGACGTCCATGCCTCAAATCTACATTTGCCTGGTCACCGGCCATGAGTCAAACTACCGCTGCGACAGATCGCCCGGGGCCTATTCCGTCATGCCCAATTTTGATCGCTGCCCCCGATCTGACTCCCACTTCGCTGTTTGATGACGCCATAGAAGTCCCCGACGTTCCAGTTGGTCTTGTTATAAAGATGGACAAACGTTGTCAGCCTCCCTTCTTGCTTCCCCCCCTCCACCGTCTCCCGCTCCCTGCTGCGCTCGTTTTTCACTTACATTTCCTCGTTGCCCTGCTATATTCACGATTTTCAAGGTGCGCGTGTTTTATATTATAATTAGCTGAGGTGTGTGATATACACAGTTAGACGCGCATATAGCCAGTGGCACTGTACACACCGTTGTGTTCAAAGAGCAGCGCATATAGGTGGTTCCATCCAGTATCAACGAGGGTGAGGAAAGTTACAGTCGGGATATCAAGGAAGACCAACACCGAGGTGTTATAGGGCAAGGTATGGTATTGTATTTAATCGCGAAGTTCCCATCGGCGACTATATGCGCCAGCTCCAGCATGTACTGAGACCACGTGTCGGACACTCATCCAACCCTCTCATCCAGCATTCAACATGCTTCAACCCACATTCAATGACTTTTCAGCCTCCAATCCTCTTCGCACTTCGCCTCGACGCCAGACGAACCACGCACGACCCGAAATGCGAGCCACTCGTGCCCCTCGAGCTCCGTCGGCCGCGACAGCTCTATCCTCTCGACGGAAGGGCCCACGGCGCGTGCCAAAACGCTCGCCGCTCTGTGGAGCGTCGCGGTGAACCTGTTGATGTCCTCGCTCTGGTACTGGAACTCCCTGACTCGTGGACGATCGAATCTGGGCCGAGGAGTGTCCTCGTAGTCAAGGTAGGCCCTTAGAGTGTGGAGGCCAGTCAGCGAGGCCAGCGATCTGCCGAAGGATCCCTGGGATGGGACGCCTTGAGGTGAGTAGGGTCCAAGTTTCAGGGTGAAGAGAACTTACCACAGCTTGGAAGTCGACATCGTCAATGGTCTTTTGGGTTGTCGTCTATAGTAGTGAAGCGCGATATGAGCCGTGAGCACGCAGCAGAAAATGAGGAAGGCCGTCTAGTGCGTGTGTGTATACGCACCAAAGCTGGGACTTGATGGTCAGCAGTGTCAGTATTTCGATACCGGTGGACCTGGAGGGTCGTCAATCGCGGGAACGCCGCCGTGAGGTGCTCCAGTAGATCATGCTCCTTGTCGCCCGCGTTGTACTCGAGCTTGATACGTGTCAGCTGCGGTGTGCGGCAGCGACGAAGAATGCCCAGCATATCCGACGAGTCCAAGACCAGATACTTGTACCGGTGAGGGAAGGTGACGATGCCATCCAGCAATAGCTTCTCGGCCTTGTGCGGACGGCAGCACAAAGACAGAGACCGCAACGTGGGGGGAAGGTGAGCGAACACCTCGTCTTCGGCGTGCGGGTGCGAGAGCGACAAGTGCGTGAGGTCCGGCCAAGGGAACGTCGCGCGGTGCCCGCGCGGCCAGAACGGAGGCGCTTCCATTAGGTGACCGCGGACCACGACGAGATCGAACGCGACCTTCCGCAGGTGTGGCATGTTCGCGAAGAGAGAGACGAAGGGCGTGCGCGGTTCCGCCCACCGTTCGCCGGTGAGCATGAGATCTCGCAAGCGCGGCCACGACCACTGCGCCATGGCTTGGATAGGGGCGGCCTCGGCGGAGAGCGTCAACTTCTCGACCGAGTCGTGCAGCTTCTCGAGGACGCGGCAGAGCATCGTCTCCTCGGAGTGGAACGGATACGAGTCGCGGGTGCCCCAGCTCGAGACGCGGAACGACGGCGCTTCGTACCGGAAGGACTTGATGTGCTCCAGATTCGGCACCTCGAGCTCCTCGGGGGTCGCGTCGTCAGGGATGGCAGGCGAGAAGTGCAGCCCTCGGAGCGAGAACTCTTCCAGTTGGGGAAGCGACAGCAGTGCCTTCAACGTGCCCCAGCGCACGCCGTGGAGGACCCAGATCCGGGACGACGCGAGAGAGAGCTTGCGCAGAGAGGGCAAGTGGCTCAAGCACGATAGCAGCTGGGGGCTGCCGAGGACGGTGCAGAGGAAGGGGCTCTCCGGGGATGCGAAGAACCTGTCGTCAAAGTCCCTGGCTATCAGGTGAAACAGTGCCGAGACTCCCCCGAGCTGCTCCTCGCAGTCGTCGACGAGAGTAAGGGATCTTCAGGGATACGAGATCAGTGGATTGAGTATCTCGATGCAGACTCAGAGGGACGCACTGGACCAAAGGCAACAGAGTATCAGGGAAGAAGTCTTCGGGATTGGCGACCGGGGCGGTCAGCCTTCGAGTGACGTCGCGAAAGATCATCGGCTTGCAGACTTCGCGCAGCATTCGACATGTCGCAGAAAGGTGGAGAAGGTTACCTGGAACTCCCTTGAGATGCTCGAGGACGTAGAAAAGGGTATCGTGGTTCAGGCGATGGAGGCTGCGAGTGGATCAGAATAAGTGGATCAGAATATGCGCCACTGCCATAGATCATAGTGAGCCACTGATACCTGTTGGGTCCCATTCTGCACCGAAGGACCAGCCTGTGAATAGAGACATTGAGAACATCGAGCGGGCGGGGAGTTCACGTACCTCTTCTAGGAATTTCGCGGGAATATCTACGAGGCCGGTGACGGATATCGATACCACTGTAGGATTTGGGGTCCTCTAAATAGTACCGCTCAGACCTGGGCGGATTTTCGAGGCGCCCGGATTTTGCTGCACCTGGATTTTGGTCACGGATACACTACTGGCCAGGTGTCATCGTAACCCCTAGTTACATTGCCACTGAGTCGACACGTACATGGTTCTCGTCGTGACGTTCAGTTTGGAAAGCAGGGATAATCACTCGAGACAGACGCGAGGCTGTAGCATCCGCGCGCCGTCTGATTCCGGTCGCACCGCTTCCAGTGCGCGCGATAGCCCGGGCCCCGCACAACTCCAGTTACTACACCCTGAAGTCCTTCTTATGAAATCGCTTCAACAACACTCGCGATATACTCGCATTTGTTCGCGCATGGCAACGTGAATAATCTGAGGTGCGCGCCGCGCGCTGCAGGACTCAGCGCTCAGCGCTATCTGCCAGTGACCACTGGAGCCAGTGCCTGGACCTAAGGCCGCTCCGGACTCACCGGGCAGCGTCAGTTCCTTCAAGCTCTACACACTAATGAGAAATGTGCTACAGCCATAAATCTCCGGCCAGCTCGCTGGCATTAGTGCAGAGAGAAGTTGTGTTGTGACAGACAGTTAGCGGGCGCCTCTGCTGTGTGACGAAAATCCGGGTGCAGCAAAATCCGGGCGCCTCGAAAATCCGCCCAGGTCTGAGCGGTACTAATGAGCCAGTGGCGAGTTCTGGGACTGATTTTAGTGTTTTGCGCCACCTGTGTTTGCACCTGTTTGTCACGCGACAGTGCCTGTGCTGTCCAGCCCCCGAGTTAGTCGGACTTGGACGTGTCTTCCTCCATCTATGATCTCCCGGGTTCGGCCTTTCAACAGTTTTAGTTATTGGACGTGCCATTACAGCACCAGAGCAACAGGGAAGATAAGGCTCTGCCCCTCAGAACTTGAAACTCACAAATTGCGAGTAGACACCGAACTCATCGCCTCTCATCGCTCGCCGTGACAGGGAAGTTTCAGCCTTACGACCCATCTCCGGCAATGCTGAACTTCATCGTCTCCGGTCAGGTCATGCACATTGTCTTCCTGCAGAGCCTTGGACGAAATAAGCGCGATAGACCTTCTGATCAGAAGCCGGTTGTGAGAAAGGACTCTGAATGCTGTGCGCCCTTGTGCGCCCCAGCCCACGCTATTTATTCCATGTTTGAGTGAAGTCCATGGCCCGGTGACCCTCTTTGAGACCCACTCCTGCTAACGACGTCCGTCCGACATGGGGAACAGCTACTCTGTTGCGCAGGAGGAGCGGGAGGAAGCCGAGTTCGAGAGACTCGTTCGAGCCGTCGAACGGGCCGAGCGCGGCTTCGAGTCCGCGTCTCCAGTGCCGCCGCACGATCTCGAGGCACAGTGCTATGGTGCCGAAGTGCAGGGAAGGCCACCACACCCGGAGGGAGTCATGACATGGCTCAAAAGTCGACGCGATAATCGTGTCGCCGAGCCTCAAGCCCAGAGCGTCCCCTCCCGCATTGCTCATGTGAACATACTACAACCAGCTACCCCGGGTAAGGACTCTTTAATCGAATCCTCCGTACACTGGAATTTTATTAATGCTCAGTAATGTGCCCCCCGCCTTTCATGGTCCTATGTAGAGTCCATCCTTCCGGCTCTTGTGGACCCCGTGTTGCAGCCACTCCGTATTGTGCATAGCCCTCCGGTTATTCCAGTTATCCCCGAGTCATACGGTAAAAGCTTCAGCGACCTTAGCGCCTGTTCCGGTAAGTACCTTATGTCTCTTCCGTAATGTTACTGTAACTGATGACGAACTCTGTAATTCGACTTGCGGCCCGTTTTCTCCGCTAGTGGTGACCGCCAGCGATTCGGCTCCCGAACACGATTCGGTCAAGGCTAGTGCTCCGGAGCCAGTCGTAGTAGTAGTACCGCCAGTCGCAATTGCACCTTCTGGAGACGATGAATTACGCGATGGCGGATCTAAAAGGAACAGTAATTGGTCTATGGATCCTCCCCCTCTATTCACTGTGCCAATGCAGGCTTCTCTAGCTGCTCCTGTCCGGGTATGGATGATTCTCTATTGCACTTGCTCATTTCGAGGTTTGACAACCAATAGCCAATTCCAGTTGCCAGTTATCCTTCGGTCAATCACGCATCAGCCACTGTCGGTCAACCGTCTGCCACCATTGTAATACGTCCTGGGTCTACAACTGAGTACCCTCCTTCTCGGTCCCCATCTCCACTCTCCGGGTCACTACGTAAGTGTTGGAGCTTTTCAGATGGCCGGGAAATACTTATAAAAGGTCTTAGCGCCACACAATGTCCACTCTCGCCCTAGGTCAAGGTCTAGCTCTCGAGGTCCTCGTTGGCGGCCACGAGACTCCCTAACCGACTTCAGGGATCTCTTTTATCGTCCTGAGCGGCGAACTGAGCGGTCGCCCAGTCCGGTTGTTTCGCGTGGTTGATCACGTTCGCCACGACCCGTTCAGTCGCAGCAATCGCCACCTGCCACGGTCGCGGCCTCGGTTTCTGAAGTCCCTGAGCCTCTGGAAAGCTTGGCGTCATCTGTATCTCTCTGCTACCTTCGTTCTTCTTCACCAGCCCATCGCGTGCTTCGCGATTTAGGCTCCAATTCACGATCCCGTTCCAGCTCTCCGCGGAAGGACCCAAGCCCCTCTGTAAGGTCGGATGATCTTGACGCTAGACGTTGGGACCTTTACGCCAAACGTTCGGCTCCGGGCGTCTTTGGGCGCGCCCAGTCTCAAGAACTCGAAAGACGTTCTCGCAGTCGCGAGCGCGATCTGGAGTACATTTGTAGGCGGCAGATACGTCGACCCTCGACGCGGTCACAATTGGGTGGTGAGCGTATTGCAGCGTCACCTCAAGGTTCTAGTAAGTCTGCATGCTCGCCCGTTAGTCAACTCAAGGCGGTTCTCGAGGTAGGACTTCTGACCTCCGTAATCCCTTGTAGTTGGCCGGACATCAGCCTCGAAGGCTTACCGACGATGGTCAAGAACCCCGAGTCCACCTCTGCCCGCGCGTCGGGCGCGTTCTCGGTCTCCATTGCCTGCGAGTAGTAGATCAGGCCCCGATTCAAAACCGCACGTCGGGTCTGGACGTAAGTCTTCCACTTTCTCAGGACATAAGGCTGTACTTACCCTAGCATCTAGCTCCTCAGCCTGTTCGCATTCGCGGGTGGCGATTAAGGAGTCGGAGTCCTGGCACCGACGACCATCCCGTCGGCCCTTCTGTTGAAGCCTGGTTGCGAGAGTGGCGTCGGAGAGCGACAGAACGCGAATACTCGCGAAGCCCGCCACCTGCACGGCGCCCCTATCAGTCCGAATCGCCACACGACGCGCACTATGCGCCATCCCGCGAGCATTCGACAGCCAGTGCTGTCAGACCCAGTGAGTCTCCGACACTCTTATCGATCTCCTCATCTTTCGACGGAGGAATAACCGCTCCCCATCCCCAGGCTACAGTCCTGCAGGCACTGCCTTCCGAGTACCGAGAACACCCACTCCGGTTCATGACTACGAGGACTGCATTCCTCCAGCTCCCGCCTCGGTGTCCAGCCGTCCCTCAAGCCTTCCCCCGCACCCCATCATCATCATACCGCCGCCTCTCCCGCTCCAGGCCCAGACCCCGCCTCCCCCGAGTCGCATCCCCGGGGCGGACCCAGACCCAGACAAGTTCGAGCACGTCATGCGGCTATACGAGAAAACGCTGGAGGACCACGAGCGGCGCGCACAGCTCTGGCACGAGCACAGCATGCAGCTCGTCGGCGTCGTCCGCCGGCTCGAGAAGCACCTCGTCGCGCTGGGCCGGTGGCACGGGCACGGGCCCCGGCCGCGCGGATTCGAGTCCGCCGACTCCCCCCCGCTCTCCATCCTAGATCTGGACGAGAAGTTTGGAATCGCGGGCGAGAACGAGAACGGCAACGAGAAGGGCGCGGGGGTAGGTGTGCAGGTGCAGTCGCTCGCGTATACCGGACCCGGGCAGGCGAAATCGTACCCAAGCCGGCCATACGCGGCGGGGCTGCCTGTGCGTCGCTGCTCGGACGACTGGCAGCCGAAGTGGGACGTGTTCCCGCTGAAGGCGTTCCGCGGGTCGAGCTACGAGTACCTGCGCATCCAGGCGGGCTGGGACGACGCGGCGCTGCTGCGGGAGCTCGGGCGGTCGTACGACAAGCTAAGGACGGTATGGCGCAAGTGGTTCTCGCTCCGGAGTGTGCGGTAAGCCCCCCATCACCCCGTTGGTTGTCTGCAGGACGGTGCTGATCGAGCTGTTCGACCAGGTCTATATCGATGGTATACGTGCGTATTGCTCTAACCATAAATCACCATCACCCCAGCCAACTGAGGAAACACGCTCACAGGCCGACCACACATGCGTGTACCCCCGGCGGATCGGGCCCGCGGGCGTGAGCCCGTCCAAGAACATGCGCCTGCGGTACTTTCTGCGGCACCCGGAGCAGATGCGGGGCCGGCACGAGTTCATGCAGGTGCTCACCGCGCGCACGGACCTCGGGATCGAGTTCGTCGAAGGCTGGCAGCTCAGCCGCATCGCGGTCGCGATCCTGCTCCCCGTGCTCGCGTCGCTCGTGCTCGCGGTGCTGTACTCGGCGCTCTGCGGGGACGTCTCGGGGGCGTTCACCATCGCCGGTGAGTGCGTTTGTGATTGAGGATCTGATATGATGCTGAACGGTGGCACAGGATACATGACGTCGGCGTACTCCGTTTGCCTCGTGTTGCTGGGTCTGCTGAACTTCGTAGAGTTCTGACGTTGGGGGTCTTAGGGAGATATTACTTACCACGACACGTCCTGTAAATGTATCCTTCACGAACCGGAATGATAATGAGCATATGCATAGTACGATCTGGTATTACACCACGATCATTACAGATACAATGCCGCTAGAAGTGCAGTAGTATAGCACATGGGGGGGGGTCGCGAGTTTGAATGCGCTTTACACATGTACAGACAGAGGATGATATAAACGTAATCAGCTTAAGTTCGATGCAAAGCAAGACAGCACAGCAAAAACAACATGCAAAATGAACCAGCACATTGAAACAAGGGAGGCGAACAACGAAGCACAATCGATAAGCCGGGTACAACCGTAACGTCATGAAGTCATACAGTTCATGATACAGCAATCAACAAAGTCCATCGACCATCACGAGCCTAAAGTCACTGATACATCTGCATCTCAATCTTCGTCGTCCGAACCCGTCAAGTCGATGAAGCTCCTCTCCCGCTTCGGGAGCCCATCCCGCGCCTCCTGCTTGACCGGCGGCCGGATCCCTCGAGCGCCCGGGCACGCCTTCTGGGGCGAACGCTGGCCCCCTTTCGAGCCAGCGATCTTCGGCTTCTTGAGATCCTCGGGCCCGTCTTCGACATCGTGCGCGCCAAAGGAACGCTTGCGCCTTATAGCAGAAGCGTTGTGCACCGGGGCCAGCGGTGCGCTCCTCTGCGATTGCGGCTTGCCAGATGCCGGCGAAGCCGCGTGCGAGGCAGACGAAGGATGGTCTCGCGGGTCGGTCGTCCGGTTGGGAGAAGACCGAGATAGAGGAGGGACCCGACCAGCCTTGGCCGGGGCTGGTGCAGGCGCCGGCGCCGACGCGTGCGTAGAATTCGGCAGGCGTTTTTGGGGATCGGTCGTCCGGCTCGAAGGAGCTGGAGCTGGAGGGCGGGAGGGACCAGCTGCGGCTAGAGTGGGCATCGACACGGGGGGAGGCTTCGGAGCGACGCCGTGCATCTCCGCGAACAGGGCGGTCACGTCCACGGCCGGAGCACTCGTCGACGTCTGCGCCAACGACGGTCTTTGTTGTCGCGCACGGGCGGCGACCACGTTGGTCGTTGGGAGGATGGGTGCCGGAGGGGGGAGTGGCATGTGCGGTTTGCTCCGAGCCTGACTGGGGCCGGCTTCAGCATTACCATGGGCTTTCTCCTTTGCTTTATCGTTCTTTGACCGCGTGGAACTGGATACGGTTGGACTCGAGGGTGTGTCATTCCAGAAGTGTCGGGGTTGCTCCCAATGTGAGAGGTCCAGATTGAGGGTACCCTCACGTCGAGGGATCGGGGGCTGATCAGGCAGACGCTACACCCTCGTTCTGAGCATGATTCCGCACAAAAGCAAAGGAGTAGGGACATACGGTAAGGATAAACTTGCACACTTTGAAACCGCTCTTGCCAGCGTCCATCCATGCCTAGCGGGGACATTCGTAAGAATTTAGGAGGTCCATTAATCAAATAGAAAACGCACCTGGTCCACCACGTACAATCCATCATAGCGATACCCCCGGACAGGCGCGAAGTCTGAGCTGGAGCTGTATCCTCTCACAACGCGCACCGGTTTCTTGGTGTGGGCGGACAGGCGGAGGGACGCGTTTCGGGTGTTCTCCCACTTCTGGTCGCATGTTTGTGGTCCTTCTCGCGGCTAGACGAATAGCCATGAGGGCGAGGGAACAGTGAGGTGAGACGTGAACGTACCTTCTCCCCGTCCTTCTTGTCACGCCCTCCACAACCCGTGTACGTGCTTGACGACCAGAACGTTGGAATGGGTCTGAATGCATGAGAAACGAAGACTCACAAGCGATACCCTTCGTCCTTATCGTCTTCGTATCCGCCCGAGAGCACTACGCTATAGCATCCCTCGTGCTTGGTTCCGCTTATGCCTGCCAATATTCCAGAATGCACAGAGGCGTGGTGGAGGAAGAGGCTATACAGGATTGGAGTGAGCGCGCGATCGATATGGAACTCTGCACTGCAGCTGCAGCCACAGCTGCCGCAGCACAGGAACTCACCGGTTCTCGAACGTAGATCCCACAGGGACGCCAGGAATGTGTCCGAACACCTTACTATGGCCGTCAGATTGAGATAGAAATTGAGGTCCGGGCGGTGAAGAGCGGTGATGGAGGCTTCAGTGATTGGGTAAGCTCCTGCAGGCAGTCAAGGACTTACGAGGGTTGCGTCCGCTTTATGGACGGCTTGCTGCTGAAACCCATCTGGACGACAAGGTGCGAGTATGTGTGGTTAACAGATTGAGGGCGATGGGGGCGTCGGGGGACGGACTGGCGGATGGATTGTGGTAAACGTTAAGTTTGATAAGCACTTCGCAGTCTCGAGCGTTCGCCCGTTTTGGAAATGCCACCGCTTCAAGTCGAGCCTCGAGGCCACCACGCCAGTGCGGCCAGGCAGACTGCTGGCGCCATGGCCAGTCGGCAATCCTAAGCTTCTCTAAGTTCATTGCGAAAGCTCTCCATCTGGGTCAGTATAACCTGGCTACCTCCCTCTGTACTACTAGATCTGTTCCCAACATTCCGCAGAATGACTGACTGGTGAGCCGTTTTGACGAGCTCTCTTGTCCACTCAGTGTAATAATCCGATCGTAGTAGATTAAGTCGTCTCAACATCGACACCTTGTACCACCTGTTCCAACATGTTAAGTCGCGTTCGATTCAAGACCTCCAATCCCTGTCGTCCACATCTCACCATCTACGTGCGGCATCCATGTCGGTACTATTCAGTGCTTGCTATCAACGCTTGCCTCCACCCTCCACGAACGGTTGTCCTTACGATGTACTCCCACCCACACTGTGGCCCTATGTCAGGTCGGTCGGTTGGCAGTCAGTTGTCAACCGAGCCGTTCTAATACTATTCATCACAGAAAGTTGACGGTTTGCTGCCTTTGCCCCTCTCGCGCGGTACCCTCAAGCGTCCCAGGTGTTTACAACCATCTGGTTTGTACTGCATTTTGCGGAAGAATCGTCGATGTCGTGCTACCTGCTCTGTCTGATCTCACAACCTTACGACTGGAGACAACTTGCCTCAGCATGCATGGCCTCCCCTGGCCAGCCATGAGAACAGTACTTTCACTTCCGACCCTCCATCATCTCGAGATTGACCGTTTCTACGTTTGTCCCGTCCTATCTGACAACATCTCGTACAACTTTGCAGCCGCACCCCTCACTACACTGCGCTACATCATGTCCCACTATCGCCAACCATTGAGCTTTGCATCCGAGTTGGCTACCTTACACTTCGTGATATGCAATGCCCACACATCTTTGCGAATCCTCGTGCTTCCTGCGGAATGTGCTCCCATCCAAACGATGTCTTCCCTTCCCTGGCCGCACCTGCGAGAGTTGACCCTTCGAGGCGAACGCTGGACCGATCCTTCGATCCCCATAGTCTCTCTCTTCTCATCCATGTCATCCCTCCGATTTCTTGCGCTCGAGCTCTCGGAACCGAAGAAACCCACCATCGGTGCTCGGGTAGTATGGCCGAAAGGGTTCTCTGCGACATTCCCCTGGCCCGACCTCGAGTCCCTTCGCATCTCGCATCCCGACCCCGCAGACGAACTCTACGCCCATCTACCCTCATCTCTACACACATTGGCCTTACGGCCGTGGCCGCACCGGTGCTTGCGATTTTTCCCGGCCATCCACATTCCTCTGTCGTCGAACGTGTTGAGTGCTCAAGCCCCCGCATCCAGCCATAGGTTGTCCAGCTTTCCCATCACCCCGGCACGCGATCTGATCCGGATCGTACGGAAGTGCGACCTCCCACAGCTGCGCACCCTCGAGCTCGAGTACGCCTCGGACGCTGAGGAGCCCCGACTTCTACGGCTGGCGGTTCTGAAGTTCCCGAACCTGACTGCGCTTGAAATCCATCGCTTCCGGAGCGAGGGCAGCGGGGACGTCCGAGCGGTGAGTTCATCTACTGACTAATCCTAGTAATACGATTGTAATAAGCGCTTACCTACACGCACCGCCGCACGCGCAGACAGACCTTGCGAGCGCTCTCGCACCGCTCGCTTCCCTCCGCACGCTGAAATTGTACATTGACTTCGCGGTGCCTGACGGCCCGCAGTCTGCCACCCTTGTGGGTCTCGCCACACCGGCCGTGGACGCTGTCGCCGGCGAGCTCGCTCATCGCTTGTCTCCGTCCTTGCGGGTGATTTGGCTATTACAAGACGGTAAAATATGGTGCATCTTCCGCGTGTCGCGCGCCGAGTTTGGAGGCCAGACCCACGTCCAAGCAACTTACGACTCGGGCACTCTGCTGGAGCGGTGTTAGCTTGGGGTGATACTGTTGTTCTTGGACGGGATCGCCGATGAAGGCTTGACATCAAGTCGCTACTGCACAATTGTAAGCCCTCACCTCCCCCCCCCGGACTCCCGCGGACGCGTCGCTCACAGAGACAATGTCCACGTATCCTAACATTCATGTAGGAATCATTCGGGGAATCACCGTTTCATTACAGGTTTTTTCCAACCGCTTCGCTAACATGAAAACCCTCCAAAACTACCCGTTCCAATCTGAGGAACTCCATCTCTTCGTTCTCAGCAGAATCCACACGTCACTCGGGAAACTTGTAGCCAGCGCCTTTCCTTACCATGTCCCGATGGAGCTGGCCCACCCTGTGCGAACTCCGTTTGCGCGGCGAGCGGCGATCCCTCCCTCCCGTTCCATACATGACGCTCCTCTCCACCATGCCCGGCCTCCGTACCTTCATCTTCGAACTCACGATGGCGTCCGAGGAGTGTACGCGTGCGGAGCCACTTAGGCCCGCGGCTTCGCGCATGCCGTTGCCCCGGCCGGAACCTCTCTCACATTTCCGTTGCACATCCCCATCCTGCCGACGAGCTAGTGTACTTCTGGCGACCGTCGGAGGCGCCTATGAATCAAGCTTGGAGACGCGGGGACAGGCATTCCGGGCATCCAGGTGGGTGCGCTCGGTGTGCCGAAGGATGGTCTGGAGAAGCACATGGGAGAAAACCTCAGGTCGTGTTGAAAACCGCGGACCCTGGGCCCCGTTTGTCAAAAAGTCGTCGCCACGAGGTGGAATGTATCCTAATGGAAGCCGTAGGGTCAGGACTTGTACTGCAACTTTCCGTACCTGGAGTACGAGCCTGACGAATACGATGACCCCCCGGATGGGTACGACGACGTTTACGCTCCGCTCACCGCCAACCTATCCCGCATGCCCAAGCTTCAGGGCATCTCTCTAAGCCACTCTGCCACCGGCGGCGGGATCCCGTGGGAGGCGATCCATGCCGTTGTTCAGGTTCCCCAGCTACGTTTCCTGGAATTTCATGGTCGCCTAGACCATCGCCACACCATTCCTACCGAGACCGAGCAGTCGCTACGTCTCCCGGTCCACTGTCTTAATACCATCAACTATCCAACCACCGGTTATTATAAAGTCTCGGCGACGGAGGCCAAGATGATCTTCGTACTCTTACGACAATCCAATACCCAACGGTCGCTCGAAAACCTGTCCCTCCCGAATGAATGCGCACCCCTCGAGTGTTTCTGCGCCGACAAGTTCCCTCGCCTCCGCCAATTGACGTTGATTGGGCGACGTCAAGTCTCCGTCTCCCATCCCCACCCGCAAGGATGCATCCCGCACATCTCCATCCTAGTTAACATGCCTCGCCTCCAGAAGCTCGTACTGACCCTCTCGCAGCCGATAAGCCTGCCACGTCAAGCGATATGGCCGGCGGGGACGAGCGCCGAGTTCCCCTGCCCAGAGCTCCGGGAACTTTCGGTGTGCCACCCCCACCCCGACGACGAGTTCTACGCGCATCTCCCTCCCACCCTTCGACGCCTCGCACTGCGCTGCTGGCCCCGCCATTATCAAACTCTTCTCGACCGCGACCATAAAGAATTGAAGAGGTTGGGCTGGTATTCGCCAATCCTCAGCTCCTCGGAGATGCTTCGAATACTGCGCCGCTGCCCTTCGCGCGACGTCCGTCAGCTGGACATCGAGTTCGAGGAGGATGACAGCGGTGGCGATCTCTTCCGCTGCATCCCCGACGTGTTCCCACAGCTGCAGTACCTCGTTCTTCATCGCTACCGGCGCGCGGGCGTCGATGCCACACCAATAGTGAGTGCGTCTTTTATGTTGGCAGGCACACACTGATGACTGCGCGGCCTTGTAGGCTGCTATGGCGCAAGCACTGGCCCCCTTGTGCAGTCTACGCGTCTTTCTCTGCAATCCAGACTTTGAGGATGCCCCAATCCTTTTCGGCGCCGATCCGAATCCCCCGTTCGCACCTTTGATCGCTACTTTGCATCGTACAGCGAACATATTCGCAAGTTCGCTCGCGCCGAGCGTGCAAGCCGTCGGTTTTCTCGTACGCCAGGACATCTGGGCTCGATACTTCTACTTCCGGATTATGCGCAATGGCGATGGCACAGTTCGTACGAAGGACGACCAATTTGTCTTGGATAAGCTTGGCATATCGTACGTTGTGTTCATCACTTATATACATGAAAACTTCCTTACAATACCGTCTTCCAGCGTTGATGAGGTTTCAAGTCTCCCCCATTTGTAACTACACTGATAGCTCGCACGCGATCGAATATCGTCCATACCTCTCCTTCACATTGATACTGTGCCTTCCCTTGTCATAGCTATGATACAAGTTCTTATGGACCATGGAGTTATGAACGTCAATCAGCACGTTGGATCATAGCTCCTAGTCGGATATATGGAGATCCGGCCCCAAGCCTAGGACGATGTAACGCTACAACGGCTGTGTGACAGACATTCTTCCCAGTACATTAGCTTCTACCGTGTTAAGGTAGTATGAAGATGACGTACAAGGCCCAGAATATATCCAAACTCTTCCTGTGGTGGCACCGGGGAATCCCAGATAAGGCCTCGGCGGTACTTGTCGCATAGGAAATGTTGGGCTGATGTTTCGAAAACGAAGTCCGGCGAGCCCCTCGACCCGATTGTATACTGGACCTTTGACCTTCGCAAATCCACCCACTCAGGAACGATGTACGGCGTTGAGGTATCAAACACAGCTCGAAGCGCATCCATACCGTGCCCCCGTGGATAATGGAAGGGAGCATGGACGGGATGCGCTTCGTCCTTGGGCAAATCCTTAGGAATATATCTCCCCAAATAGTGCGGCATATAGCTCGGTGGAAGGGCGGGACAGCCACGGGGACGTACAGAGCCCGGAAGCAAAAAAAGCTTGCATGGTACATCGGCGGTACGGTCCCAGTTGTCTATGATGTCCTTCAGGTGGCAGACATTTCGATGGAAAAGCCAGCTAAATCATTTGAGCACGATAGTAAACATAGTGTGTATAACAGCGTGCCAGAATCACTTACGTTGTATTTCCACCTATGCTCCATGTATATAAAGTTAGTTCATTCACCGACAGATAGGAAAGGTGAGAGGGGTGTTTCTGGTTGGCGCCAATTCGGCGCCTGGAACTCGGCAACAGTTTAGGGCAGGTCTAGCACCGCAGCGAGGCGTCGAGTCCTTGTGTCTTGCCAAGGCGATTGTCGAACATACACTTGGACTAGCACTGGTTCCTCTACGTCCTCCATAAACTGCCTCTTCCTCGAAACATGGCGAGCCTCGGAAACAGGTATGTCTCACAGATTGCCAGCCTTTATTCGGTATTGAATTTTGGCCTTCGTAGATTTCACGAGCTGAACACCGATGTTCTCGTACAAATATTCGACCTTCTGTGGCCGAACGGTGGCCTCTGCGCATTGTCCATGGCATGTTGGTCGATGCGTGAAGTAACCTTGCCTATGCTCTTTAGTCATTGCAAGGTCATCGTAAAGGCACCTGTTGACAACACTCAGTTCCTTCCACAGTCTTTGTGGCCCTATGTCAGGTAGTAGTGTTTCAACTGCCAGTCTCAGCCGCAGCCGCCGCATACTAGCAATGCCGTTAACAGTGTGCTATAGGTCGCTGTATCTGATAGATAGGTGTCCCGATCTCCTCGCCATGAGAGGACAACTCAGCTTCACGGACGACCGATTGCTTTGTGGCGTCATGTGCGCCACGTTTCTCAAGGACGCCTTGCGGGCCATGCCTCTCCTACGGTCGGTTTCCCTGGAGATTCGTGCTCGCGAAATACATGGGGCCAGATGGGACACATTGTCAGCGATTCTGTCGACTCCTCAGCTCCGCAGTTTTACGATCGGATCTTTCCTCTTCAGCCCGCTAGAGGCACCGCCGGAGACCTCGGTCCATACTCTTGCCCCGATCACCACCTTTCGATATGAACTACCCTCGTTGCGCTCGTACCTACGCAAATTTCCAATCCAGCGAGACAGTCTCGGCTTTTTCCTCCCACGGCTACATCACTCCCTTGAATCTCTTCAGCTCCCCAGTGAAATCGCGCCCATGACGGTCCTCGCACACACTCGGTGGCCACAGCTGTGCGAACTTTGCCTCAATGGAGAGTTCCATCCTAGTGCAGAACATGTGCCTCCATTCGTATCTCTGCTTTCCGGGATGCCCAAGTTACGCGTCTTGAACCTTGCGCTCGCATTACCCAAGGGTGTTGATAGAAAGCAGCTGATGTTTTGGCCGAGGAGTCACCAATTGCGATTGCCTTGGCCTGACCTGGAAGCGTTGACCATCTCGTTTCCGGACCCGGAGGACCAAATCTTCGCTCATCTCCCCCCATCCTTGCGACGCTTGTCGCTGCGCTGTACCCCTCACCACTGCCTCCATTGCTGGGAGCCCCGTCAACATTTTCACCGTCATTCACCTATCCTACACGCGTCGGAGATGCTCGAGATCTTCAGGCAGCCATCTGCCCCCCTTCTAGACCACCTCCAGATCGAGTACCGTGCAGACGACGCAGAAGACGACCTCATGTGCTGCATTACCGAGCGGTTTCCTAATGTGCGATTCTTGGAGATCCACCGTTTCCTAGCGGCGATTGACGATGCTGTCCCTATCGTGAGTTCTCGCCGTCATTGCCTTCCACTCACGTTGAGATTGTGATCGTATGATCTAGGTAATGATTGCCCAGCGGTTGGCGACTCTGCATTCATTGCATACTCTTCGCGTTCATTTGGAATTGCCCCCCGAGTCGATCGTTGCCCAACCGCCTCTAGGCACTCGGCTTCAAGAATATTGGGTGGTCGCTAGTCATTACTTCACTGGAAGTATCGAGAGGCTTTGTGAGACTGCCGCGGTCTTAGGGAGTTCCCTCCCTCAGTCGGGTCTCGCGCTCTGGTTGTTGCGACGGGAGGATGGCGGCGCCAGATGGAAACTATTTCGCCAAGTCATCAAAAAGGAAGTTGATCAATCTCCACAGGCGGAGCTTGACCCTGCTGGTGGCCCAGTAAGCATGGCCATTTAGCTACTATTTATTTGTCTTATAAAATGTTTTCTAGGGAATGCCAGTGCGTGTTTTTAGGTAGGAACTTTATAACAGCCTTGGCTTGCCGCCTTTGGATCCTGAATGGAGTGGAGGGGAGATTCGATATTCTCCATCACACCGATAAACCGCATAACCGGCATGTTCATTTTTAACTATGGGTCCTATTCTGAGACTTATTTTCGCCCCAAATATCAGTTCACCTTCCTTTCCCATCCTACTCCTCCTTCCTACGAGACAAACTTCCTAAGTAGCAACGAGTGTACCCTTCTGTCCAACAGAATGATCGATGCATCTGCGCGTCGTCCGTGCCTAGAATGTTCTTTATTCCGACTTTCCTTTCGGGGGCTCGTATCGCCAGCTTTTGTCCCGTAGCTATACTTATCTTACTTACATGATCACTGAACTCCGCTTCTAGTAACAATTTATTGGTTTTCGACCGTGACCTCGTATTGCGACTCGTTCCGACGAGTCTGAACAACGCTAGGATGTACCGGGCGGCTTCATCTTCGACTCTAGATAAGTACTCCCGCGGTCTGTTCGTGGGGTGCGTGGAGCTCGTTCATGATCTCTGACTACGATGAGATACGCGTCAATGTATAATCTGTAAATACGATTAACCCGAGATTGTCCGCTTGTTTCGAGGTCATGGTCCGCCCGATATACCCATTGCAAACGGAGGTCGCGTCATGATATTGAGGAGTGCATATACTGGACAAATTTAGATGAAGCGTTTCACTACCTCTACCTGCTCGATACGCCAGCGACTAAATACTTCTCCAAATCCGAAGTCAACTTCTCCGGCCATTGCCCTGCCATTCGAACAAAGTCGACGCCGCCTGTCACCTTGTGCAGCGAAACGTACATGGTTTGAAAGAAGTTCCGTGAAAAAAAAAGAGGAGCGGTGGGATTTTACAAATGCGTGTTCTCACTGACCAGCCCCAACGTTCCTCTAGCCGTAGGAGAGCGGTCTTCTGAGGGGAAGATCAAGCCCTCTGGGTGGTAGGGGTAGTCTGGGCTGCGCTGGTAGGCGAACGTCTCGAACGGGCCATACACGAAGACAGGATCAGACCCTTTCGCGCCTTCGAACTCGTATATAACCTGGATCTTCACTGGTGATGCAGATTTGAAGATCCAGGAGTTTGGGTTGACCTCGTACGGGCGCGGTTGTTCCCCCGGGTTGGCATATTCGATAGGATCCTCGTTCAGGAATAAGTTCTTGTTCATCCACTGAGCTTCGGCGAGGGGAAGGTATGTGACGCTTGTACCTAAAAGTGAAACTGAGTTAGCGCGAAGTCTTACCCGTGTCGAAAGATGTTAAAACCTGTGTCGAGGTCCATGAGCAATCCCCGAGGCCGGCTTGAGTCCACAAAAACAAGGGACGAATCCTGTGGGCACTTAAACAGGCCGGTGTCCGCGGGAACGGGGCGCTGAAGGCTCGCATCTACACGTTCAAACCTTATGGACCTCAAATATACGGCCCACCGACGACGATCAGATTCGCTGTAACAGACAACGATTTTCGCCGTTTTCCATGCGGGGACCGTTGGGAAAGGCCAGACATTGAACGACATCCACGATTGTCTAATCATAGACGTGAGAGAAGGTGACATGGTAGTGTTTTCCAGACTTACACAGGCATGCCTCCTGGAGGACCATTCGGATAACACATATACGATATACGAAGACAGAAAAACATTGCAATATCCTCTCCAGGACGCTGAGGACATATTAGTAGGGGACAATGGCAGACGACCCGTATCGCTGGCACTCACTGAAGCCGGGATCGGTTTTATCTTTTTCTGCAGCTCCGTTAAGAAGCTCTATGAAAAGATGTGCAATCGAAAACACTCATCGGTGTTTGAGCGGTGAGCGGTGGGTGGATCGTTTACAGCAGGTGTTATGGCGTCAAGCGTGCTGTATCCTGCAGCACAAGCATGTAAGTATACCTCGGGCACGATGCGACATCGACATGCTTACCCGGTCAAACCCAAGCCTAGCATGCCACAAGTGGGATCGAGGAAGAGCCTCCCATTCACCGCAGAAGTGACTCCAAACCGCCAAGTAAGGTAATCCTCGAACGGTCGCTCTGCGTCAAGATAGTACAGGACCCACGTCCTTGGTTCCAGAAGACCCAGGTCTAAACGTTTGAACATCGGTTCAGCATAAAATCAAACAGGCAAACAACATGTAACCCACGAGCAACACCGCCATCTGCGGAGTGAATCCTCCCAACAGTAAGCCCTTGGCTCCTCAGCTCGTGGTTCGAGAACGACGGATCGAATTCGTGGGGAAGCATGGAATGCGATGGGGCGTCGAGGATGTCGGCTTGTGACCAATAACTTCGCTCCTCCAAGTCCATGTTGCCCTTTTCGTCAGAGATAACGACCTCGAATAGTGGATTCCCAAACACAAAGCTATGAAACACTAAGCCAGTGCGTGTCAAAAAGTACGACTTGGATAGTACTTACGTGTCATGAGAACCCGAGGCGTTTCAGCACCTGTCTTCATCCGAAAGAATAAGGGATGGCAGCGCTCACCAGTATTTATGAAAAGCCTGTAGGTTTCGGTCGATTTATAATCCCCCTCCCTTTCGAGTATGCCCTGTTCCAATTATGTTAATCAACGAAAACGTTGTGGGTGACATCAATACTCACCATCGAGAGTCGATACATTTGAGCTGCGTTTCACGATTAGTCTCACAACAGAAATGACAGAAAGGGAGGAACGTACTCCCATAGCTCGGGTAACGCTCCGACGTTGACTGGACTTGACGCGACCAATCGCTGCATCTTCGGTGACAAACGACGGGCCATAAATGGACGGCGTCGAAGCGTTGTCGTTAATGAGAAGGTCATTAACGTCAGAGACGTCATCTGTGTTCATCCACGACGCACCAAAGGCAGGGGAAGGATCCTAAACCATGGCACAGTTTCAAGTCACCATTCTACCCACCACAACTTGAAAAGGCCACGAACCATTGGTATGTGCAGATCTGGGCCTGGTTGTTGAGGGTTTGCAAGCCCAGAGGAGGCGTCACCGACGGATTGTCCACCACGGTCGTCGTCACCGATCGGGGGAGTCCCCGCCGTCTCGATTGGAACACGCAGCAGAGGCAAAGGGGTATCTGATTCGACAAAATCCCCTTCATGATGAAAGCCCCATGTCGCTTGAATGGAGCCGTCTCCGTTAATATGCTTGTCAACAAAATACGAAGAAGGCTACGCACGCGATCAACGGCGGATTCCGGATCAGGGGCTACCAAGTAGACAACGAGCAGGATGTCGGGCACTTCAGCCTCGACACCGGCATGAGCAATGTCAGGTGAAGAGGGAGTAGTATCAGGTACAGTCGGAGGGTACGAGAGATGCTGGGTATCTTCGCAGAATATCGATGCCGGGACCATTGCCGCACCTTCTCGGGGTTCCACGGGGACTCGCTCGGGGGAGAAGCACGGGTCGAGAGTAGGTGGGTTGAGGGCACACACAAGCGCTGCGTCCTGCCATCGATACGGTCCGCGGTCTTTCTCGTGTTATTGTTGTCCGACGTACAAGGGCACTTCAAGGGACAAATCCGTGTATTGGGATCCACGCCGACAACTGTGGAACTCCGGATACCCCTTCTGTGGCATGCGAACAGCGGTGAGTGGAACTCGGAAGCAAATAACATCACACGACTTGCCTCGAGCTCGCCACCGCCATCAGTTTCCCTCAGGTTGCAGTTGGAAGCTATCAGACTGAGCGGTGAGTGTAATTGTCCAGATTCGGAGTGTCGAGTCAGCATCGCCGAATTAGCAAGGAGATAACAACATCGTGGCGGCATGCGTTTCCGAGCACCAGTTGAGAGACAATACCTCCGAGAATAAGGCAACGATGGAACTCGAGGTTGGAGATTGTCCGCGCCGCAATTCCGTGTATGTAGTGACAAGCATGTCACAGCGCACCCCGTCTGTCACCCCATCGACCACCTCCAGCCAAGCATGAGCGAGCGGAAACGAGAATTCCATCGTTCTCGATGCCTTTGAGTACGCACAATGCAATAGATACGACAATCAATCCCTGCTCCTATCCGGAGCTCAAACCCGACGCACGTCCGTCGTCACAGCGGCAGTCCGCGCTCCCTCCGCCCCAATACCTAGAACCCATCAGTCAACCTTCTTCCCCGAGTTCACACCCCCATTCGCGCTCCCGTTGCTCGCATGTCTCAGCCCACTCGACCCTCTCGGTGGCGGCGCGCCCCCCTGCTGCTGAGCGAACACGCTCCCGCCCCCCGTCGCAGACCCCGGTGTTGGCGTCGGCGGGAAGTGCGCGTACAGACTCGGCGTCGGCGGCGCCGACGGCGTGCCTACCCCGTGTGCGTGCGACGCGCTGTACGGTGTCCCCGCTGTCGCAGCAGTCGGGAACGGCGACACCGGCGTATGCGGCGAGAGCAGCGACGAGCGGACCCCCGCAGACGGTCCTAGGCCAAGCCCGTATGACGGCGACCGCGGCGTCGTGCCCGAAGGTGGGGCATTCGGGCTCCCGGCGAACGCAGGCGAGTATGGGTTTGGACTCGGTTGCGGGCTTCCGAACGTGCCGGACACGGGCGTGTTCACGTAGCTGCCGTACGGTGAACCGCCCTCAACCACCCACCCGTTGCCCTGTCGCACCACCCGGTCCTTGTCCTTGCCTGAGCGCAGACGGAGGTCGGTCGCATTGAAGCGCTTGCGGAGGTTCGCGCTGATGCTCGTGGATTCTGCGGCGACGATGCCGTTCTGGTGTTCTGCGCCAGTCACGACGTCAACCGCGTGTGTTCCGATCTTGACGGCGTAGCCCATGCATACGAACACGCCGCCGACGACTCCAACAACCCTGGAATACAACACATGAGAACGGAGAAACATGCAGTCTGGTAGATCTAGCGCACCGAATCAGAAACTGCACTAAGGTGGTCGTACGTTGGTAGATCGTGAGGTGAAGCGGTTCAAGGTCAAACTTGAAGAAGATTCCGGGCGTGCCGCGGTGATGGTCAAGCACGCGCGTGTAGTGCGTCACGCTGTACTGGTTCGTTTCCAGGGGTTTCGAACGAGGCGGGACGTAAGTGGTGGGTACGACATGAATGAAGTACTGGTATGCGACGAAGGCTATGACCCAGCAAATATCAGCACATGAGTCGAGCACGCTCGCTGAATTCATGACGCACGATCATAGGCCATCTCGAATGAGTTGTCCAGAGGCTGCGTGATATCCGGGAAATACGGTCCGAACGAAAACTCCGTAATGACGTGAGACAGGTTCATCACTGCACCTCGAATAAGCAATTTCGCCGATGGAAAACACGGCTCGGGAACTCACGTCTGTGATCGACGTGTTCGTGGCTGGCGTATCCGTGTCCGAGGGTCGTGACGTGTAGGTTCGCCGTGACCCGCTTCGCAGTGATTGTGCCGTAAATGCGGCACGCACTTCCGTCGGGCTGGTAATTGTAAGTCGGCTTGAACTTGTCTTGCGTGCGACGGAGGATGGTGTCGAAGAAACCACGGGAAGTACGTGATTGCGCGACAGCCTGGCGCACAGAAAGTGCATCGGCGTGTTCCTTCAATGCGGTTGCCTGTCCAATGTCGAACTTGGTCCCGTCCCGCTTGAACCCATCACTGAGATAGAGTCGGTCGCCGACGGCGTCGCGAAGGTCAATGCTAAGGTCTAGAATTAATCAAGGTCAGGCCCTTCGTTTCGCTTCAGTAGACTCGGTGCGTCTCTCTGGCATGGCGTCCCCCTGATATGGTGTCAACACTCGAAGACGGGAGAGTTACGAGCGTAAGCGGGACATGGGTGTTGCGCACCACGGGTGCCGCATGCTGGAGCGCACTCCGTCTGCCCTGAGTATCCTCTTCGCTCCGCAGAAAATGCCTTTCAACCCCGTATGTTTCGCAGCAGTGCGAAGGACCAGCCGACTTGGAGCCCTGAGCGTATCAAAGGATCCTACATCGCACATCCTTTTAACCGCATCACGACGCAATTGGCGAAGGCACTAGAGTGTGCGCTGATGACGGGGGGCAATGCAGCGTTTGTATACGCGCGGTTCTACCGGGGCGTACTTAGCGTCGCGTTTCATGCAACATGGCGCAATGTGGCCGCAGCTCTGCGAACGCACATATCTCGCGAACTGGAAGCAAAGCCCCTTCAACCGCGCGAAATCCGGCTCCATAACTGCCTGATAGACTACCGCTAGGTCTAGTGGACCCAGTGCCTCCGCGCGTGGAAAGCATACGCTCTGGTGGCGGCATGACAGAACGAGGACTCACATTGGCAAGGCATGTTCACCACCATATCCACATTAATATCCAGTGTACTTGCGCCGCGGTTCGGGACACCACCGGCCAAGTTTTCGACACCGAACTCGAAGTCCGGCCATCCCCAAATAAATTCTCCCAGGTCGTTCAGAACAAGCAGGAAAGCGAGGAAAGCGACGAAGATGGTGAGAAAGCCACGAGACTCGGATCGCGCCTTGTAGGAAGCCGGGAGCTTGGGGAAGGCATCGAACTGGGCGAGGGGCTGGGGAACGAGGTGGTCGAGCTTGTCGAGAAGTGAAGGGTCCGCGGCCTGGTCGGCGGTCTTGGTCACCGTTGCCATCGTCCGAGCCGATGCAGAAGGAGTCGTCGGCGACGAGACGGAGAATAGGCAGCTGCCAGAGCGACCGGAGGGAGGAGGTGGTATAAAGCCAAAGTGTGTTGCCGCCAAGCGCCCGGTCGACGTGTTCACTTGACCCGTGATCCTCACCACCAGGTCCAGTCCTCGCTCTCTTCCCTTCCTCCACTCCCATTTCTCCGTCCGGCGACCGACGAGCGAGGTTCACCCGGGATTCCTCTAGCATGCCGTTGACTTTTCTATGGTTGTCTGGATAACGCCTGACTTCGGTCGCAACGAAACTTGCTCAAGCCCCATGCGGTCGATACAGCAACACATATTCGTTTTTCAAGATGTTGGCTTCATACGGTGAAAGGCGGCAAGGATTACGGGTGGCATAACCGACACCAGAAATTGAAGGATGAAGGAGTCGCAGGACGTGGCGAGGAAGCAGTAACGAGCGGTTCGGAGTCGTACAGAAGGTGTGTCAACGCATGGATCATCGACACGCCAGGCCTTGACTCCGGACATATCCCTCTAATAATACAGATTTCGCCCACTCCTTTCTCTCCCTGGCTTCTCAGTCTCAGTATCCTACCCAACATCCTCTGTCTCCGGCTCGACATGAGACAAGGTTCCGGGATTGTGTGACACGCGGTGGCCATGCTGGCGAATCGCCGTTAGGCCTGGTACGATAATTCCCTTCCTAATGCTGCATATGGCGCCGTACTCACCTGGTCTGTATAGATGACTTTCGGGGGATGCTTGATAGTTATCCCTAAGTCCGGACCCATTTCTTCAATGTCCTGCTCGCTCTCGATCACGGCTTCCACCTGCGACGCACACCCCCCGGTTACTTGGCGCCAACAGAGCTTGTACCGGACGATGACTGACCACTCCCCGCTGGACTCCGCCTCTGAACTTTGTCTCGACCATATCGCCGACTTTGATTACACGACCTTGCTTGTCCTTCTCGGCCTTCCGAAACGCTTCACCAATCTGGGCCCTCGAAGTCTGAATCGTACGTACCGGCATCCTGTATTGCGATTTGTGCAGTTCTTATGCGAGTTGCGGGTGCACGCTAAGGGGGGAGTTGGTCGAACGAACTCGGCCTAGCTTGTTCTGCGCTTGATATATATACGTAGACAGACTCCACAGCTGTCTTCGCACTTGCGCAATAGATTGCTTTGCACTATACCGGTGAAGTCATTCGTTTCCACACGTCGATCACCCCTGGCCGGCCTGGTTCCGTTTGCTCCGACTATCGTCCGTTTCAGGTGTTGCATTTTCTTCCAAGTAAACCTGCCTGCACAACTGACATCCTTATAAGTATCCCAACTGTTCGTTGCCACTTGTGAGCTGCAACCATGGTCCGGAACGGATACTTCGTGAGTGCGCTTCGTCTGAAACCAGATCGAACTCATTGACTCAGTGGCTTCATCGGGGCCTCCGCAAGTCGGCATACTCGTCTGCAGTGCTCCCGCCACACACGGCTATTGTGCTTCCGAGCCCGATGATGGCGGCGTACGGCCTACGTCTCCGCGAACGCACCCGTCCGCCTACTTGGCGGAGAATCCTCGTCTTGCACCATTGGCACAGTTGCCACTGTACGCCGATATTGTCAGTGCAGCATGCCGACCGTCGCCGCCGTCACAACTCCGAACTCGAAGTTGGCGAGAACCTATCATGTCATTCGGCGCCTCCGGAAGTGTCCCCGCACGGCCTTCAGTTCAGACTCCATAATCCACGCTTCCATCATCGCGATGGTGCTAGACTCTTTTCTACCCCCCACTCGGAGCTCGGAAAGCCCTCATGCCTCATTCTGCACCCCGAACCCGGACGCTTGTGTTCGCCGCCACGCGATGAGCTCGCAGCGTGAGACCCCTCAGAAAGAAGATCGGAGATTGGAGATGAGCAACCTCGTGCTCTTCCATTCAACGACGCTTTATTCACCAGCATTTAGGTGGTACAGGACTGACGGTAGACCGAGGACTCGGACGGCGTGCCATCGGAGGTGGATGGGGTGACAGACGGAGCGCCCATTTGTCACATTCTACGGCGCCGTGACACGGCTGTCACTCCGACATCATGAGGCTGCAGCCCCGCGTCGGACGACTCCACGGCCGACCATCGTGCGGCCACTGCCCTTGTACGTAGTGCCACCCTTGTCAGAACATGCGTAGAACACCGTGCCGATATCTGCTGCTCATCCCGCCACACCGTTTTGAGGACCTTCCCAATACGGCGACGTTGACTCGACACCGTTCCAAATGCGGACACTGCAACTCACCGCCCGTGCTGATGGGTTCGAAGAATGATGCGGGTGGCGAGGTACCTCGTGCCTCCGCAGCGGAGTTCTACTCACCGCTCTTCGGGTGGCACAGAAGCATCGGAGGAGCGGTGCCAGGGGTTCCACGCCCATCACCGTAGATCCTAATACACGGATTTGTCTTGAAGTGCCGTTGTACGTCGGATAACGCGTGCTGTAACAATAAGACGAGAAGAAGTGTCGCCTGCTGCGCGTAATATCGATGGCAGACGTACACCTTCTGTCGTGCCTCTCCAACTAGACCATTCGTGACCTTTGGGACTCAATATCTGGATCTGCGAAGCATCCGCGTCGAAAGCACCATTCGACTCGCTTAAAGGATAATGGGGTCGTTGCTCGCTGCTTAGTCTAGAATCATGCACAGGCACAGTATTCGTTCACATTCCGTCCCGATGCCGCACGCATTCGAATAATATCACCATTTCCGTGATCAATTCCCCGCCGTACCAGTGCTGATACGTCCCAAGCGTGTCATCCGGAATTTCGTAGGCTGGAACCAACCCCCAGAAGCATCCAAGCTCACCGACAGACCGACTACATATACACGGCCGAAGAGCCCGTTCAGGGATCTCCATCGTAGAGCTGCTGCATGGGAACAGCGGGGTGCCGGTGCCCGCCGTACTTCCTCGCATCCGCAGGATACCGTATCTCGACGTCACCTGTGGCGGGATTCATGCCGGTTCCGCGCACCACCTCGAAATGCGGCCACTCGATCCGTCCTATCTGCCGTGGCCGCCAAATGTAGACCATGTCTAGCGAGGGGGTAGCCCGCCCCAGGAGGTGCGTCGCGCTGCGGAGCGTCGCGCGTCTATGGCTGCGGCGGTGGAATAAGGGAACATGTCACGCATTCGCGGCTGGGGTGGAGGTCGAGGTATGCGCAGAAAGTGTGAAGTAGCGACAGTCGAGAGAGAGCCCGTCCGATCGCATTCTAGAGCAAAGGATGAGATGCAACAGTTACGAGGAAAATATGAAGCGCACGTACGACGAAGCTCAGCTGTATTGACCCCCATGGAGTGAGTTCCTCCCACCCACCGAATCATAGTCTTCATTGTGTGTGCCGGTAGCGCGGTAACGAGGGATCTGCAGCCAGGCCAGTTGCGGGAACAACACGACCAGGCCGCGAAGCAAGTCGGACTCCCCACCGTCAGCTTCGTACTAGATCTCCACGCGTGTCAGGCCAGGTAGCCGACACGCCACGAGGGTCCCGAACATCTCTGCGGAGGCGGAAAAGAACCAGGCTGGGACAAAGAGTACTAGTACTAGTGGGCCCGGGGACGCCATGGAGAATCGAATTCTGCCAGACATGAATCACATGCATGCGTTCCTCAATACCCGGCAAGTTCGGGAAAGGTTGGCTAGTGATTGTGGGCATTATTTGGCTTCTGAGAGAACACACATGAGAGCGTCGTGGTGAAGGTCTTGCAGCCTGTCCAAGTTCTGGATGTCAGATAAAGAACGACGATGCATGCACGAATCTTACCGCGCACATTATTCTTGGTTTCTGTCAATTTTTGAGGTAATTTATCTGTCTGTGTATCCGTGTGAGTTAAATAGTATGATCTCCCGGTAGATTTTGAGTCCCAGGTTCGTAGTCCCTCGTAGTGGTAACAAAGTGGTAAGTAAGTAGCCAAGGGATGAGCGCTCAGCCGTAACTCAGAAGCGCCAAAATCGTTGCGGTGTTTGGAAGCGCGCATGCAGACGCCCGCTCCTCGACAAGCCCTACCACCTCGTCCCCCAGCCCCCCGGCTCAGTTCGATGCTTTCGCCAAGCTCCCAACCTCGTACAAGGCGCCCGCAGAGTCTCCGCTTTCCTCGCTTTCCTGCTTGTTCTGAACGACCTAGGCGGATCTATTTGGGGATGGCCGGATTTCTAGTTCGGCGTTGAAAACTTAGCCACCCGGTGTCCCAAACCGCGGCGGGAGTACGCTACGAATAAACGTGGATATGGTGGTGAACTTGCCTTGCCAATGTGAGTCATCGTTTTGTCGTCTTGCCACCAAAGCGCTGCTTCGAGCGCATGTTTTCCTCGCGCGGGTGCTTCGATCTTACTTAGACCATTGGATGATTAACGGAGGATCTGTAGAGATGGATTGCGGGCAACCATGGGGACACATTGCTTGCAGCTTCCAGGTGATGTGAATGCCCAGGGCTACGACCACATCCCCCCGAGATATGGATATGTCGGGCACGACGCTACCCCGGTGAGTGTGTTTTGTGCTGACATTTGCTGGCATTTAACATTCGTCGCGTACCAGTACTTCGTGTCTCCACCTTTCTCCCGTCTCGTTCGAAATCCCTGGAGACCAACCAGTACAGCGTGACGCACTACACGCGCGTGCTTGACCACCACCGCGGCACGCCCGGAATCTTCTTCAAGTTTGACCTCGAGCCGCTCCACCTCACAATCTACTAGCGGACAACGATTTTGGTACAGTTTTGATACGGTATGCTAGATCTACCAGAATGTGCACTTCCATCATGATCCTCATGTATTATATTCCAGCGTTGTGGGTGTCGTCGGCGGCGTCTTCGTCTGCATGGGTTACGCCGTCAAGATCTGAACGCACGCAGTCGACGTCGTGACGGGCGCAGAACACCAGAACGGCATTGTCGCCGCAGAGTCGATGAGCATTAGTGCGAACCTCCGCAAGCGCTTCAACGCGGCCGACCTGCGCTTGCGTTCAGGCAAGGACGGAGACCGGGTCGTGCGACAGGGCAACGGTTCGCAGTACGGCAGCTACTCGACACGCCCGTGTCCGGCACGTTCGGGAACCTGCGACCGAGCCTCAGCCCACCCTCCCCTGCGTTCGCTGGGAGCCCAAGCATACTGCCGTCGTATGGGCTCGCCTCAGAGGCTTGGGCTGTCTCCGACGATCCACTCGTCGCTGCTCTCTCTGCGACGCCGCGGACGCCGTACAGCGCGTTGCACGGACACGGGGTGGACACGCCATCTGCGCCGCCGATGCCAAGTCTGTATGCGCAGTTTCCCGCGGACGCGGACACCTGGGTCTACGACGGGGGGTGGGAGCGTATTCGCGCAGTAGTAGGATCGCCTACTCGGAAACGAGCGGGCTGAGACAAGCAAGCAACAGGAGCGCGAATGAGGGCGCTGGCTCGGTGAAGAAGGTCGACTGATTGGTTCTAGGTGCTAGGGCTAGGGAGCGCGGACGGCCGCTGTGGCCAGCCGGTGGAGGACGATGGACGTGCGTCGGGTTTGAGCTCCGGATAGGAAGAGAGATAGGAGCAGGGATTGATTGCCGTATCTATTGCACTGTGCGTACCCAAGGACGTCGAGAGCGATGAAATTCTCGTTTTCACTGACATCCTTCGCCCAAGGTACGTACGATAAATTGATAGACGGGGCACCCGGGTGTAATTCACTAAGTGACATTGTGAGGTGCGCCGCGCGCACCGATTACCATCGTTGGCCTTTTCTCGAAAACAGTTTCTCTCGATTAGTGTCTACGGGTTTTGTGAGCTCTGAAACTCGTTCCACCACGATGTTTCTGGCCTCTTCCTAATTCGGTGACACTGACTAGGCACTCCGAATCCGGACACTTACACTCACCGCCCGTGCTGATGGCTTTCGGGCGGAACCCTAGGGAAAATGATGGCGGTGGCGAACTCGAGGCACGTCGTGATGTTCTCTCCAGCGGAGCTGCACTCATACCGCTCTTCGGATGGCATAGAAGGGGTGCCAGGGGTTCCATGGCCGTCGGTGTGGATCCTAATACACAGATTCGTCTCTCGAAGTGCGAATTTACGTCGGAACACAATAAGATGAGAAGGACCGTGGATCGTATCGATGGCGGTACGCACTGCTTGTGTCTGCTCAACTGGCGTGGTCTCGATGGGAGCTTCTCCCGCCGAGAGAGTCAGACCTGCAAGCCCTCGTGGTAACCATGCCCTTCCACTCGCTTGCGGGATACGTAGCAAGGAAGTTGTGAGTAGGTGTGCATCTGCTGGTTAGACGCCGAGGCGCTCACAGTTATAAGGACCACCAGAACGTGCAGCGATAGCCCCAACATCGATATTCTCCCAACCTACTCATCTTCAGCACTCCCTTCTAGATCATGGCTGATACTACCCCTTCTTCCCCTGACATCGCTCATGCTGGCCCCGGTGGCGAGGCTGAAGTGCCCGACGACGTCCCGCTTGTTTTCGCTTTGCAAGCTCCTGCAGCAGCATCCGCGGTTGATCGCGTGCGTAGCCTCCTTCGTCCTTTGTCTCCCAGGATCCTGATAGGCGCCGCTTTATTCAGGCGACATGGGGTTTTCATCGTGAAGGGGTATCGGTTGAATCAGATACTCCTCCCCCCTCCGAGGGCTTGCGCGTTTTAACCGAGACTGGGGTTCCACGGATCAGCGCTGGCGATCGTGGTGCACAGTCTGCCGATGAAGCCTCCTCGGGACTTCCAAGCCCCGACCCATCAAGCCCAGGTTTGCATACGCCGATGGTACGTAGCCGTTGCAGCTCGTGTTGGCAGACTAGTAGGTTGAAGCTAGATTTGTTAGGATTCGCCCCCTGCCTCTCATGTCTTGTCTATTAAAGATGATGTCCCCGATATTCGTCATCTGTTCATCAACGACCGTGCTCCCGCACCGTCACAATCTAGTCAGTCCGAGTTTGTTGGAACAAGAGATACAACTATTGGCACTGTGTCTACACGCCGCGGTGAGGGTGTCAACATGACCCCAAACATGACGTGTATGTCCTTCCTCGCTATGTCAGTTATATTGCGAGGCTAATGGTGAAACACAGCTCAATTGTATCATTTATCAGTGGTGTGTCCTGTTTATCACCTACAACGTTTTGATTAAGTAATGTCGTTTGAATAGGCCATACGCGACAACGAGGACGATGATAAATCAGCAGAGACGTACAAGCTTTTTATTGACACCGGCGAGTGCTACCATGTCTAGTTCTGTCGAATAGGGTCAGATGGCTGAAACAAACATATGTCGACTTCAGGTTCTAATGACACGTAAGTACTATCCGAGTCGTACTTTCCGACGTACACTGGCTCAATGTTTCATAGCTTTGGGTTTGGGAGGCCACTTTTCGAGATCGCTACTCGTGACCCAAGGGGTAACATGGATCGTGAACGGCGATCCCCTTGGTCACAAACGCATATCTCCAGCGCCCCATCGCATAGCTTTCTTCCCCATGAATTTGATCCATCGCTCTCAAACCGTGAGCTGGAAGAACGAGGATTCATTATCGGAAGAATTTGTTACGCAGATGGTGCCCTTGCTCGTAAGCTATATTTTGTCCTCACTGTCGGTTCTTATGCTGAATATATGTTCAAATATTCAGATCTGGGTCTTGTGGAACCAAGGTCGTGGTTCTTGTATTGTTTTGATGCCAAACGACAGCAATCCTTTGAGATCCGCCTCACTTGGCGGTTTGGAGTTGCTTTTGCGGTCAATAGAAGGCTCTTCTTCGATCCCACTAGTGGCATGCTAGGCTTAGGTCTGACTGGGTACGTGTGTTAATGTGTTGCCACCCTGCCCGAGATTTCCTTATATGTCCCTGCTGTAGGATACAGCATGCTTATAAACTTGCAAATGATGCGCCCGGCAGTTTCACGCCTCCGGTAAGCATGATTCACTATCATTCACTGCGTACACGCTAATTAATCCACACTCGGCTTCCATTTATAGAGCTTCCTAGTGGCGTTAAAGTCCAAGCTGAAGAGCATGCCAGCTTCCGTAAGTGGCAGTTGTCCTGAGTGATAGGTATCGCCTGCGGCTACCCCTTACTCAAAAATCTCTCCAGCGTACTAGGGAGGATGTTGCGATGTTTTTCTGCCTTCGTCTCGCGCCTGAATGTTATCCGAATGGTCGCCCAAGAGGCAAGCCTATGTGAGTCAGGAAAGCACTGCTATTTCTCCGTCTCTCACGTTCTTTGGTAGACAATCGTGGATGTCTTTCAATGTCTGGCCGTGCAACGACGAACCTGCATGGAACACCGCCGAAATCATCGTCAGTAATAGCAAACCCGATCGGCGTCAATGGGCTGTATATTTGAGGTCTATCCAGTTTGCCCGTATCGATGCGAGCCTTCGGCGTCCAGTTCCCATAGACTCTAGCGCGTGCAGGTACCTCAAAGATACCTCCCTTAATTTTGTGGACTCAAGGCGGCCTAAAGGCTTGCTCGTGCATCTCGACACAGGTTTGGAACCCCCCTTGAAACGCCTAAGTCTTCGTACTGACTCATTTTTACTCTTAGGTACAAGCGTCACATATCTTCCCCTTGCGGATGTTCAGCGGATGAATAAGAACTTGTTCATGAACGAGGACCCTGTCGTCTTACCCGGACCGGGTGAACAACCCCGTACATACAAGGTCGATCCAAACTCCTGGATTTTCGATCCGACATCGCCATCAAAGATCCAGGTGATATACGAATTCGAGGGCAAGGAAGGGTCTGACCCTGTCTTTGTGTCCGGCCCGTTCGAGACGTTTGCGTACCAGCAGAACCCATTCCACCCCCGTCGTTTTGAAGGCTTAATTTTTCCTTCAGAAGATCCTTCTTCTACGAATACAGGAACATTGGGGCTGGTAAGTGAGGGAACGCATTCTTCTTATCCCGTCACTTATTTTTTTCTTACAGAACTTTTTTCAAACGATGTACGTTTCGCTACACAAGTCTTCATACTACCTCGACTTTGTTCGAATGGCCGGGCAATGGCCAGAGAACTTGGCTTCAGATCTGGAGAAGTACTACGTCGCTGGCGTATGAGGCATGTAGAAGTAGTTGCATATCCGAGTCGTTGAGATGATCCCAATATTATGACGTGACCTCTGTTTACATTGGGTACGCTCCAAACGGAAACTCTCGGTTGTATCATATTATACATCGACACCTATCTCCTCGAAATTAAGGGTAAGGAATGCATTCTATACATGCCTTGAATCAAATACGCGAATGCTCATCTTGGGTTACATCATGTTATTGCTGAGACTGGCCAGGACAGATCACAAAGTTAGATCGCAACCGGAAAGCCAGAGGTTAGATCATGATAGCTCTAAGCTACGGGGCGAGAATTTACAATCGCACAAATCGCGGGGAAGTAAGAATGCTTCAGACATGCTACATATAGGCGATGGGGAGGTGTGTCGATCCGAAATCTGTCGTGATGAAAGGTGTCCAATTGGTATTAGATATACATACTCGACGTGAACGTTTGGAATCTAACGTTTCGCTCAGAATGGGAGCAGGAAGAAGAGAAGGATAGATGAAAAACATCGACCCCTATACAGGAGAAGATGCGTCCTTCCGGTGGTGAGGGCTGAACCGCGACCAATTGGGCGTGCCCCCTTCCACTCCATCGGGGATTTATAATCAACAGGTTTAGGCTGTTACGTTCCTATTCAAAAATGAACACTGGGGTTCCCTATAACATATGAATATGGCAGCACATAAATGGTGGCAGAGCGGTAATGCTTACCGAACCACCGACGGGGTCAAGCTCCGCTTGGGAGCATTCGTCGATATTCTCCTTGATGACTGGACGAAATAACATCCACCTTGCGCCTAAATCGACCCGCTGCACCAACCAGAGTGCGAGGCCTGACTGAGGGAGAGCACTCCATAGAGCAGCAGCAATGTCACAAAGTGGTTCAATCCTTCCGTACCGCGAAAAGACTGTCGGGAATTCATATGTGGTATCTAGAGGTAATCGGGTGATCGACTCAGGCAACTCAAAATGAGCGCGAAGCCTATGCAACAAACGCAGAGTCGCCAATCGCTGGGCAATGCTAGCCTGGATCATATAATTAGAGTCTAGATATGAGTGGAAGGCAATAACGACAAGAACTCACTATGGGGACAGCGTCGTCACTCGCCGCTAGGAAGCGGTGGATCTCCAAGGACCGCACGTTCGGAAACCGCTCAGTAATACAGCACATGAGGTCATCGTCTGCATCATCTGCCCGGTATTCGAGCTGGAGATAGTCGAGAAGGGGAGTAGATAGCTTCCTGAGGATCTCGACCATCTCCGAGGCGTGCAGGATAGGCGAGTGACGGTAGAAATGCTGATCCGGCTCCCACAAACGAAGGCAGTGATGAGGGGTACAGCGCAGCGACAAGCGTCGCAAGGATGGGGGGAGATGAGCGAAGATTTGGTCCTCCGGGTCCGGAAATGAGATGGTCAACGCTTCCAGGTCAGGCCAAGGCAATCGCGATTGGTGACTCCTCGGCCAAAACATCAGCTGCTTTCTATCGACGCCCTCAGGCAACGCGAGCGTGAGGTTCAAGACGCATAGCCTGGGCATCCCTGAAAGCAGAGATCCGAATGGAGCCCCGTATCCCGCATTAGGATGGAACTCTCCATTCAGGAAAAGTTCGCGCAATCGTGGCCACTGGGTGTGTGCCAGGACTGTCATGGGCGCGATTTCGCTGGGGAGTAGGAGAGATTCAAGAGAGCGATGCAGACGTAAGAGGATGAAGCCGAGGGAGGCTTCTTGGACTGGATAGTTGCGGAGGTGCGAGCGAAACGAGTATTGTTCGTATCGAAAGGTGGTGATAGGAGCGAGAGTGTCGGTCTGCGTCTCCAGTGGCGCCTCTCGCGGACTGAAGAGGAACGTTCCGATTGTAACACTGCGCAGTTGAGGAGTCGAAAGAATCGCTGCCAGTGAGTCCCATCCAATCCCGTGGATCTCTAGAGCACGAATCTCCAAGGATACCGACCGTAGGAGAGGCATGGCCTGCAAGGCGTCCTTGAGAAAAGTGGCGCACATGACGCCACAGAGCAACCGGTCGTTGGTGAAACGCAGTTGGTTTTGCGAATCTCTTATGGCGAGGAGATCCGGACACCGATCAATTAAATATAGCGACCTAGAATACACTGTTAGTGTTATTGATAGTATGCGGCTCGTGATTATTGATGCACTACGAACCTGATGTAGGGCCACAAAGACCGTGGAACGAACCGAGCGGTGCAGACAGGTGCTTTGACGATAACCTTGCAGTGACTAAAGAGCATAGGAATAGTGGCTACGCGCATCGACCAACATGTCATGGACAATTGGCGTAAACCACCGTCCGGCCACAGGTATTCGAATATTTGGAGGAGGGCATCGGTGTTCAGCTCGAGAAAACTACGAAGGCCAAAATTCAGCACCGGAGTAGGGGTAACAATCTGTGAAAGATACATGTTTTTTTTGCTCGTCATGTTGCGAAGAAGAGGTAGTTTGTGGAAGACGTAGAGGGTCCAGTGCGAGTCCAAGTGCGTGTTCGACAATCGCCCCGGGCCACAGGAAGACGCTTCAGTGCGGTGCTAGACCTGCCCTAAATCTTCCCCGGGCGCTAGGCACTTGAACCTGGCTGTAGTCGACCCTTTACTTTGCAGTGCATTCGACACCATCGATGCCTCACCGCCCGCGTTGCACCACCCCACTACTTTGCGCTTGCGCGTGCAGTGCATCGACGTGCACGGTATCTCATTGGATTATCATGCGGACAACACTATCATTCTCCCACTTGCGCGATCTGCACATCGATTACTCGTCAATGAGCTGTAACGCTCCTTCCTCGAGGTCCGCGTGACCATCCGTTGCGGCGTTCACTGAGATCTTAGTCGGCGATGACTGTGTTAACGAGATGAAAGAAAGGTACGGTGTCCTTGCATCTCCCCGACTGTCTGCAGCGCTGACCCTTTCGGCGATGTCAAGTTCCATTCTACTTCATGGCCACGCCGCTGTTGCCCAATGAGCGTAAGGTCCACGGTGTTCGACACGACCTGGAGTCGCTCTACTAGACGGGATCGAGCACATCGACACTCAAATCCAGCTGGCCATCAACGCACGAGGTCTCATACACGCCCACGGCTTCCTCTGTTGTCTTCATCATTGGCGTCTACGGGCACACTCTGCGGTTCATTCGCTTCGACCATACCTGCGCTGTCGTGTCCAAGAGCCTCTCCCTCAAGAACCCCGACAATTTGAAGCTCATCCAAAGTTTCTTCTGGCGCCTGGTATGACTTCGGGCTTGGTGGACGCTGGTGAGCCCGACGCGTTCATCTTGTTGAAGGCGCTCGACGTCAACGGCCATCTGTTCTCCCGCTCAACGACTGCTTGGCTCGGCCTCCGTGACACTCGCCGCTGGATTGAGACTTTAGGATGACGACCCTACAGACGACCCCGCACCTCTGCAGCTGATCGTAGTCAACGAAGCATGGCGTCAGCTCATCCGTCAACCGGAGAGCGACTTCTACGCTCGACTGCAGGCGACCGACGAGGACAAACGTGTCGGCGTGTCAGGCTTGCTGTGTGGCGGGGATACGGGAGAGTGAGAGGTGAAGCGATGGGAGGTTTCGCTCCACGATGACGCGGATGCCGAGAATACTCATTCAGTAACATACCCGTCAAATTACTATGGTATTACTATCAGCAATACACCTTGATTTCCTGGAAAAGAAAAGATGTAAATGGATGAAATTATGATAGTAAAGACGCCAGGCTTACCGAGCTGCTGCCAGGGGGCTCAAATTCCGCGTGCACGCCCTGACTGACGTCCTGTTTGCTTACCGGGCGAAGTAACCTCCATACCGCACCACAATACTCGCGTTCCAGCAACCACAGCCTGATATCCGGCCGCAGGCTCCCTAAGACAGCCGCAGTGTCATTGTGGGGAAGCTGTAAGTGTGCATAAAGAGTGTGCAAGGAACGGAGAGTCGACAACCGCTGCGCTATCGCGGTCTATATCCCATGTCCCATGATCAGAATCCACACACGAAGTAAAGATAAAGACGCCTAGGACTCACCACAGGAACTGTCTCGTCAGGCGACGCTAGATAGCGTTGAACTTCCAGCGACCGTACATTAGGAAACTTATCCGCTATGCAGTGAAAGACGTCATCGTCCGCATCGTCTGCCAGGTACTCGAGCTGAAGGCATTCGAGAAGCGGTGCCGACACCTTTTTGAGGATCTCCAACATCTCCGAAGCGTGGAGGATGGGCGAATGATAGTAAGAATAGTTGTCCCACAAATGGAGACAGTGGTGTGGGGTACAGCGCAGTGACAATCTTCGCAAGGAGGGGGAAAGATGACTGAAGATGTGATCTTCCGGGTCCGGAAACGACAGGGTCAAATCTTCCAGGTCCGGCCAAGGAAATCGTACTTCATACCCTTCTGGCAACAGCACTAGCTGCTTCCGATCGACGTGCTTTGGCAACGCGAGCGCGAGGTTCAGGATGCGTAACCCCGACATCCCAGAAAACAAGGAGCCAAGTGGGGTCGGATACCCTGAGCTCGGAAGGAACTCTCCGTTGAGGGAAAGTTCGCGCAGTCGTGTCCACTGAATCTGCGAGAGGACCGCCACCGGCGTGACCTCGCTGGGGAGATGAAGAGACTCGAGGGAATGATGCAGATGCGAGAGTACGAAAGCAAGAGAATCTTGCTGGGCCGGGTAGGTGCGAAGGAGCGGATTAAGCGCGTGATGATCGTATCGGAAGGTGGTTATCGGAGCGAGAGTACCGACCCATGTCTCTGATGGAGCCTCTCGCGGACTCAGGAGAAACGTCCGGATTGTAAAGCTGCGAAGCTGTGGAGTCGAAAGAATGGCCGCTACCGAGTCCCATTCAATTCCATGTATCTCTTGAGCATAGAGCTCCAAACACACCGAGCGCAGGTGAGGCATAGCCCGCAAGGCGTCTCCGAGGAACGAGGCACATATAGCGCCACACTGTAGTCGGTCACTGGCAAACCTGAGTGGTGTAGGAGGATCCCGCATAGCTACGAGGTCTGGACAATCATCTATCAAAAATAGTATCCTAGGATAATTTCATCAACGTCATCGGACATGTGCTTAAGCTTGTTGTTGTTGGCAAGTGCGCTTACCTTACGTAGGACCACAAGGAACGGGGAATAAAGTAATCTTCATTGATTGGTTCCTGAACGAGGACGTTGCAACGACTAAAGAGGAACGGCATAGTTGCCTTCCGCACTCCCCGGCATGTCATGGACAATGGGAATAGGCCACCGTCTGGCTGTAGGTAGTCGAATAGATGCAACAGAACATCGGTGTTTAGTTCGTCGAGGCTACAGTCGCCAAATTGAGTACCAAATGACCCAACATTGGTTGCTTAACGTACATGTTTCTAACGCTCACAGCCATCTCTGAGCGAAGATGTAGAAGTTGGTCTAAAGCCCATCCGAGAGCTGACCGAGGGGAACTACTGCTAGCGATCGCGATCGCGATGGCTTCAAGCTGCACACCAACCACGCATCACGTGATCGACACTAGACCTGCCCTAAACCTTCCGTTCTCTCCGATGCAACTGCACCATCGGGTGCCTGCTTTTGTACTTCCTCTCAGCGCCATGTTGGAGAGACCAACCGACGCGTGAGTGTCCATTATATATGGCAGAATGGATGAACAGTAACTTTTCTCAAGGCTCACCCAATTGAATGGAGATGTTCTCCTCAAACTCTTCGAAGTGCTCCGAACGAATAGAAGTCTCCGCTCATTATCATCCACCTGTCACTGGCTGCGTGAGGCATCTGCGCCTGTGTTATTCCGCTCGTGTCTACAATTGATCGGCATAATACCTTGGAGAAGGATGACTTACTACGAGATCCTTCCATCCACGCTGTGGACACACGTCCGGTCGGTCATTCTTCCTTCCCGTGTGGGTACTGCACAATCCTCCTCATGTCGACAGTTGCAGGACATTGCAACTCATGTGCGGTTGTGGAGCATACTCTCAAAGGGACCCATCTGTAGTCGATCCTCTACTTTGCAGTGCATTCGACACCATCGATGCTGCACTGCCCGCATTGCCCCACCTCACGACTTTGCGCTTGCGTGTGCAGTCCATCGACGTGCACGGTATCCCGTGGAACTCCATGCGGACGATACTATCACTCCCAAACTTGCGCCATCTACACATCGACAGATTTTACGTTTGTCCAGAGCTCATTGACGGTGACAATCTCGAGGACGCCACTGTCACACCGCTCACCACTTTCCACTACACCATGCCCAACTATCGCCAACCATGGAGCTTTCCGTCCGAGGTAGCCACGCTCGACTTTCTCGTCCGCAAGCTCCACACCTCCCTTGAAAGGCTCGTACTTCCGGCGGAGTCCGCTCCGATTCAGACTATATCCTCTCTACAATGGCCGCGGCTACAGGAGTTCACACTCCGAGGAGAACGCTGGTCTGATCCTGAAACCCCCATTCTCTCTCTCTTCTCATCGATGTCCTCTCTCCGGTCGCTTACACTCCAGCTCTCGGATCCAGAGAACACTGTTGCCGCTGTAGTTTGGCCGAGAGATTTATCCACTGCCACGTTCCCTTGGCCCGGCCTCGAAAGCCTCCGCGTATCGCAACCAGGCCCCGCAGATGATATTTACGCCCATCTTCCCCCGTCCCTCCGCGCACTCTCTTTGCGCTCCTGGCCTCATGAGGGCATACGGATATATGACGAGCTGCGAGCACCCCTGATGCCATCATGGCTGCAGGGTTATAGGGAGAGATGGCAGAGCTATCCCCTGCCGACGCCTCGCAATCTCGCTCAAGTCATCCAGAAGTGCGAGCTTCCTCTCTTGCCCAGCCTCGAGCTCGAGTACAGGGTGGACGCACAGGAGTCCGAACTTCTCCACACGTTGACAGCCAAGTTCCCCCACCTGACGACGCTCGAAGTCCATCGGTTGAGGAGCCAAGGGTCCTATGAAGTTGTGGTGGTAAGTCGGCATTTTCTGGACCTCTTATCGATCAATTCTCTGACACAAATGCCGCGCTGTTGGAACCGACACCATAGACAGAATTTGCGGAAGGTCTGGCGCCGCTCACATCCCTCCGCGTGCTAAAACTCCATCTCGACTTTGCTTACATGACACGCCCCGATCTGGGCCTCAGTGGAGCGGGGGAAAGTCGCCTGGGGCCGCTCGATGAATCCGATTTCGAGGGTAAACTGCAAAGAGCCGCGGAAGAACTATCTCGAACACTGGCTCCATCGCTGGAGGAGATTTGGATGTTCAGATACCGCTACAAGCCGATGTGGGCCGTCTTCGTCGTGACTCGCGGCGTCGGTCCCGATGGGGAGCCGCACACTGAGGTGGTACTACAGAAGGATGAGCATCCGTATGTCTACTAGATACAGCATTACATACGCCCCTCGTGAAGAAGAATGATGGTGCGCGGGAAGAGAGAATGAGGTATATATCAATAATCATTGATTATCCACGTATTCGATGTTGAGACACAATATAATTCGAGCCGGTATAAGCGCATGCGTGAAAAGGTTCACATCGACGAGTTCAGGATTGTTGATGCATCAAGTGGGTATCAAATTCCCCACACATCCTCACGCTCACGACATGTAAAGTTTTCCCGCTGGATGCGAAGACTGCTGTCCATCCCATGGTTATCCCGAAAAACACTGAAGTTTGCGGTGATGGGGCCGCCCTCGTTGCTTGGCATCCACAGGCTCACCCTTTGGAGCGATCCGTTGAGAGTGCGCGCAAGCTGAAGCGCTACCCCCTCCAGGATCTTGACGAACTCGCCAATCGCGTCAGTTTCATAGGATTCTTCGCTCCCACGGAACCAACCCCTGTGAGTCTTGACCGGTCTGGTCTCGAGATCCAGGTGGAGGTAAATGGTCTGCAAGCGGCTGAGTGAAGCTAGCGGACGGACAACGTCTTCCTGTGACGCAGCGATGCTCTTCAGCGACGAGGGCAATGGATGAACAAATGGCAATACTGACCACATGAACCACAGTTTCTCCACTCGCCCGGTACCGGTAGAGAGTTAGAGAGGAAAGCCCCAGAAACGCGGCCGCCGGGTACCGCAAGAGGTCGCATTCCCTCTCGTCTGCGCCGTACTCGATCTCCAGATGCGTCAGTCCAGATATCGAGCACCGCTCCAGGACGCCGAGCAAGTCCGATGCCGCCAAAGGGTGGAAGGTGTGCGGAAACAAAGAGTATCGGTGTTCATACCTCCACAGCCATTCCTTGACGCATCTGCGCGGGCACGCGGGCAGGGCAAGCATTCGGAGGCATGGGGGTAAATGAGCGAACAGCTCGTCTTCGGGATGCGGGTTCGCCACCGTCAACTCCTCGAGCTCCGGCCACGGGAACTCGGTGCCTTGTGGAAGCCCGGGCGGCCAGACCGCCTCCGGGCCAGCGTCATCGGGGATCACGAGCTCGAGGGTGAGCGAACGGAGTCTCGGCATGTTGGCGAAGAGGAGGATGAGAGGCGTCCGCGGTTCCGGCCATCGCGTCCCACGGAGCTTTAGTTCTCGCAGATTGGGCCAATCCCATAGGGAGATGAGAGGGATGGGAGCGGGTTCGCTGGGGAGTGCAAGTGTGACGAGCGTGTGGTGAAGCTGTTCCAGGACGAGAGATAGTGCGTCCTTCTCCGCTGAGAGCGCGTATCTCCGGCCACGCGTCAGGATTGCTTCATACCGAAAGGCCGTAAGAGGGGCGCAAGTCCCATCCTTGAGTTTGAAGGCTTCAGTGGGGAGGACGACTGGGCAGAAGGTCAACCCAGTCATCTCGAACTCTCGAAGATGAGGGAGGGAAAACACGCGGCGCAAGAACGTCCAAATGGGGCCGTGTACCACACCGGTGTGAGTACAAAGCGATAGCTTGGTCAACAACGGCATGCGCCGCAGTATGTGTTTGATTACAGGACCGATGAACACCTCGCATGCGTACAGGTGCGGAAGATGATGTGGAGTGTTGTTGATCAAATGGGGTTTGTCCAACTTATCACGACCGCGCCCACGGTCCGCACAGCAGCTGTCCATGATTGTGAGATGCCTGAAGCGAACGTGTCAGTTTTCATTGTGCCCATCGCTATGCAGACAATGAAAGAGCAACTCACTGAACATAGGACCATAAGGATGCCCGAAGGAAAAACCTCGACGTGGGCGGGGTTATTCCTATGGAACGATATATTCTATGAAATATGACGGGTTTAGAGAGATCTCGGAGGCATCTACAAGTCGACGAGAGAGGAACGAGGGCGACGCGGCTGCCAGACTTAGACTCGTCGGTCTGGAGGATCAATCTGAAGAGATAAATGAGGACATCCTCATTCAAGCGATCAAATACGACCATCAAGCAATCGCCTCGTACAGCTCTCCAAGCTAGTCGAAGTAGACCTGAGTCGAATGGAACAATGGGAAAGAAGAAATCAAGTCAGCTCAACGTTGGCTCCAAGTTCAAGCTTAAGGCGGTTTCAATGGAAGGAAGTATTTATCTTTTGAAACCCCGATAGTCAATACGCACGTGAGTTTTACAGTCCAGGTTACGATCTTGAGCCCTAACCCTATCAACAATATTTCTAAAACAGGACAGGTAGACTCCTGCAGCCTTCTCGACGTCGACCTCCTGATCCCTCAGCCTCCTCGTCGCACCTTCGCCACCACGCTGGCTGACTCTCCTCTAATCGAGTGCGCTTTCTGCTGAGGTCTCGGGTCTGCCAGGATTCTTGGGCACTCTGTACTGCCGCCTGTAAGTTGCCGACTCGCCGTGTCCTCGTGTGAGCCGTCAGACTCATTCGTCGCAGCTTGCAGGCACGTCTCGGGTCACCCAAGAACACATTCCCCTACGCCCACTTGGTCGCGCTGCCCCGACTCGTGCACCGGAGCTCAACCTTGCACGATTTGCAATGAAGTTCAGGTGAGTGTCCCAATGTCCCATCCGAGCGGGGCGTATCTCAAGAAAAGGACAGCTCTTCATTGAAGTTCAATGCGGTGGCCGAGTGGTGGGATGAGTACATCGCGTGCGTTCTGTCCACTCTGCTTCTTGTGTACGGCATGGCTGACAACTTCGCCGGGAAGTTACGAAGCGTTGAAGAGGCAAATATACCAACTCGAGAAGCAGAAGGCCGGCATCCAGGAGCCCTATCATGACCTCGAGGCGAACGAACGCACCTCGCTTATGACCGGGGGGCCCTCAGGCGTGAACGTGGCCGACATCGACGCGTTCTTCATCCCGCTGCTCGACCGCGAGCTCCGGAAGGTATGCTTATTCTACGAATCGGAGGAGCAGCGCCTGTCGGACGACATCGCCGCTTTGCAAACGGACATCGAACACCAGGAGGAGAGTGGGCCGTATGCGGGGCATCGCTACCTGGATGAGGAAGGCGATGAGGATGACGAGGAAGACGACGACTTCCAGCCGCTGAGTCCTATAGCGACTGTGAGCAGGGATCGGACGCAGTCCCCAAGTCAGAGAAGGAAACATTCGCGGTCAGTGAGTATTACTGGCGGCCGTGTAGGAGGTACGTCTTTCGTTTTATGTCTTATCTTCTACCCACCCCATGCATGCCCGGAATACACGTATGACCGTCGTTCAATATTCCAAGAAGTTGACCCTCGAGGTCATTCTCGTCCGCATAATACGCTGGGTGGTCTTGTTCACAGAGGCTATGGCGGATGCGCATGCATATAGCCAGGTCAGACTTCCGCACAGTAAAAGAGTGTTGATTGGACGACACCTCTTTCCGGCTATGACCATGACCACTGCCAGTGGCTTCTACACGAATTTCAAAGGCCTTTCAAATCTCCTCCCGGGTCTCATCGCGTCCATGGATGTCATTGCATAACTAACGAGCTCGACAGGAGTCCGACAACGAGTAGACCAGATATTCCGCCGACATAGTGTATCCTCGGACGACCATGAAGACATCGAGGCAAGCATGGCAGCCCTCGATCCCAATGCCGGTCCATCAAATGCTGGGGCGGGCCGCAGAAGCAGCCGCTCACCTCTCATCAAGGCGCGCGCCATCGCACGAACGCTGAAGGACAGCATACTCTCCACAGGCAGCCAGCAACCCGAGACAGTGTGGACGGCGCAGAACAACTATGCGTGGGACATACAGCTGCTGTTCAAGCGCAAGATCACAAACATCTTCGTCCTCGCAACGTCCCTCAAATCTTACATCGAACTCAACTACTCTGGCTTCCGGAAGATTCTGAAGAAGTACGTCCGTGCATCTTTGAGCAATGGAACATGTGCTAAACCTTACATGCAGGTACGACAAGGTGATGGACAGCAACTTGCAAGACCGCTATTTGCACACGATCGTGGAGCACGCGCCACCATTCCAGCAGGCGACGAAGGATAAGCTTAATGCGAAGATCGCGCTGCTCGTCGATATGTACGCGCTGTGCGTGACGCACAACGACGTCGTGGATGCACGTCGGCAGCTCAAGTTGCACCAACGGGAACACATTGCGTGGGAGCGCGACACCGTCTGGCGGCAAATGATCGGGCAGGCGCGGCGCGGCGAAGAAGGGGCTATGGGCGGGAGTCTCATGCTCGAGCCCGAGAAGGGGCTGCTGGATGTGCAAACACCAGCAGGGCCCCTGAAGCTGACGATGAAGCGACTGTACCTCGTCCTTGCGCTTGTGGTGTTCGGGGTGTTGTTGAACATCAAAGTCGTGAAGGTCGAGGAGGCGAACAAGTGCTTTGCCGTCCTTGTGTTCGCCACAATACTTTGGGCGACAGAGGCTATACCTCTCTTTGTCACCTCCACCCTCATACCTCTCCTACTGGTTGTCTTGCGAGTACTTCGCTCAGATGAAGACCATCAGCCGCTTTCGCCCCCCGCTGCAACCAAGTGCGTATCATCTTTTCGACGTTCCCTTCTATGACTCATTGCACTGGCAGGCACGTCTTCTCAGTCATGTTCTCGCCGACAATCATGCTTCTTATCGGTGGCTTCACCATTGCGTCGGCACTCAGCAAGACGGCGATCGACCGTGTACTGATCACACGAGTACTGAGCATTGCTGGTGAACGTCCAAGCACAGTCCTTCTGGCGTTCATGGGTGTAGCGTGCTTCGCGAGTATGTGGATCAGCAACGTCGCCGCGCCGACTCTTTGCTTCACCCTTATTCAGGTGCGTCTGGAGACAGTCAATGTTGATTTTACCAAAATCCGACTTCGCTTTCACAGCCTATCCTGAGAACTCTCCCACCAAAATCCTCGTTTGCTCCATGCTTGATTGTGAGTCTTTTGGCTGTGGCTGTCATCTGCCCATCGGCTGAAAGGCTGCTCCGTGGCACAGATCGGCATTGCCCTTGCAGCAAACATCGGTGGTCAGAGCTCGCCCATCTCATCTCCGCAGAACCTCATCGCGCTCGGTGCCATGGACCCCCAACTCGACTGGGGTTCCTGGTTCGCGGTCTCCCTCCCTGTCTCCGCAATTTCCATCGTCCTCATCTGGCTCCTCCTCCTCGTCTCCTACCGCCCGGCACGCTCGCCCACGGGCGAAGGCGAGATCGAGATCAAGGCGATTCGTGCCACGCGTGAACCGTTCACGGTCAAGCAGTGGTGGGTGACGATCGTGTGCCTCATCACCATCGGCCTCTGGTGCGTCGCGCACTCGATCCTGGAGGTTGTCGGGGACATGGGCGTGATCGCCATCATCCCCATCGTGGCGTTCTTCTCGACCGGCGTGCTGAAGAAGGACGACTTCGAGCAGTTCCTCTGGACGGTCGTCTTCATTGCCATGGGAGGTATTGCGCTCGGGAACGGGGTGACGAACAGCGGCCTGCTCGAGGTACTCGGGGACGAGATCCGGGACATGATCTCGGGCATGGATCTCTACCCCGTCGTCCTGCTTCTATCGGTTATCGTTCTGGTATGTACACGCCGTCTTCCCTTCTCGACGCCTGAGTGCTAAATCGTCTGCGCAGATCATCTCGACATTCATTAGCCACACCATTGCTTCTGTGCTCCTTGTGCCGATCGCCAAGGAGGTGGGGAAGACCATGCCGGGCGGAGACTACTCGAACCTGCTCATCTTCATCACCGGTCTCATCTGCTCTACTGGCATGGGAATGCCTGTCTCAGGCTTCCCCAACCAGACTGCGTACGTGCTGCTCTGTTGCAATCGAGTGCGTTCCCGAGTGTACTCACATTGCATTCCGTCATCAACAGCGCGACACAGGAAGATGAGATGGGGCAGCTGTACTTGTCGAATGTAGACTTCCTCAAGAATGGCGTCCCGGCCAGTATTATCGCAACGATGGTAAGTGGCGAAATTTCAGCAACTATTTCGGTTTCGTTGACAGGCTGTGCAGGTCGTGTCCACCATCGGGTATCTACTCATGAAGGCGATCGGCGTTTGATGCATTTGCACCTCGCTCCCGTCGTTCCAATATACCGTTATAATCATAGACTAATTCTTTCGATCATTGATTCCGTCAAGGATTCGCTTCCGGTCGCGGATCCCCACCCGTGTATATGGTACTTTGGACTGCCACGACGTATTTAAATGACAGGCAATATCCCATGCAATGCCTGTTACGATCGATCGAAATCTGAGTGTGTTTGACAATATGGCGGTGGCAGTTCGTGGGCGGGTTGTGGCGGTGGTGTTCGAAATTGGAAGGTGTGGGGTCCGTAAGTACAGGATCAGTGAAGTCGGAATCTGAGATACAGCAGTCAAGATAGAGCTAGACACATGGAGAAACGGGAGGAGCAGAGAGCAGAGATTAAGACTATCAGACAGGTCATGAAGTCGTACATCGTAGTCGTGAGTGGGTCGTGACAGGTCGTATCGCAGATTATAAACATAGCTCAAAGAACAAAGGGCACCAATAGGTCTCCGAAACCTGGTATGGAACAAAGAGCGGGGGGGGAGGGACGTCGAGCGCGCAAGGACTAGACGAGGGCCATGAATTCATGGCAAGCAAGACCAAGACAAGGCGGAAGAAATTTCTGAAAGCACTGGGACAGACGATGCAACGACTACAAGGGATTGAGACTCGGATATAAGAGCACAGCTGCACAAGATCACGCATACCCGGAACACACAGCGCCGACTAACTCGACACGGAGTTCCGCCCAACGAAAATTATCCACGCATACGCGACAAGGCCTACAAGCACGGCGACGAGGGCGTACACGTACGCGTGGACATAGACAGTCATGCGCGGGCACGCGCGATTGCGCACAAGTCACGGCCGCCACATCCCCTTCCCGAACACCCGCCGGACCACGACCTGGGTCACGACCGCGCACACGCCAAGCCCCGCGAGGAGCACGTACGACGGGAGGTCCGACAGGTGCGCCGGCAGCTCATCATCCCCCTCTCCCCCTTCGCGTTTCTGCACCGCGTCGTCTGCGCCCGGCATAAATTGGGGCTCAGGTTCAGGTTCAGGTTGTGGCTCCGCGGCGGCCGGTCCTGCGGCTAGGCCAAGACTGGATGGGTGCAGTTGTGGGTCACCTCCGCCATCGCTCTGGACCGCAGCTTCGGCCACCGCCGCGCGCACGGGCACGGACACGGACACGGTGGCAGCCGAAGATTCAGCCTCTGCCTGCACGCCGATCTCCACGGACTCTAAACGGGCCCCGTTCGCGCTGGCGGCCGCCTCAGCCTGATCCCGAGGGAGAGGCTGGGCCGCGAGGAGGAGTGCCTGTGCTTGGCTTTCTGTTTGGGCTTGGGCTTGTACGTGCTCGAGATCCGCCGTGGCGCGGAGCGCCTCGTGCGCCTCGAGGTCTGCGACCTTCTGCTCTACGATCTCGAGCCGCGTGCGGAAGGTGTCGACGAGCGCGCGCGTGGCGAGGATCTCCTCCTCGAGCATGCGCTCGAGCTGGATCGCCTTTGCCTCTGCTTCCTCTGCCTCCACGCTGAGCTCCGCACCCTCACGCGCGGATGCGGCTGCGCTTGCGCTCTCGGGGACCGGGGGCTCGGGGAGAGGACGCGACGCCGACTTGGACGGAGACGGCTGTTCATCCGGCGGCGGAGTGGGCATGGACGCGTTCTCAGCGTTCTCCACCAACGCGTGCAAGTCCGCGATGGCGGACGCGTCGAGCGGCTTGAGTGGTACAGGAGCCGTCGGCGGTTCGGCGTGCGGGGCGAAGATCGCGGTCACGACGCGCCGCTCCCCGCCCTTGCCGTTGCTGCTGCCCCCGCTGCTCCGCCCGCTGCCGAGGCCCTGGATCGTCTTCTGCCCGATGGTCATTTCGTGCGCGGGCACACGCTTGACGGTGATGCCATTCGCGAGGTCGACCTCCTCCCATGCGCGCGCGCCCGAGACGGGCGGGGGCTGCTTGGCGAGCTCCGCGAGGAGCGCCTCCATCGTCGGCTCCTCGTCGAGCAGCGTGTTGCTGGCATTGGATGCGGATCCGCTTGGGGACGGGGGCACCGGGAGCGGGCGGCGCTTGGACGGGCTGGGGCTCTCGACGATGCGTTGCCCGGTGAGCTGCTCGTGCACTTGAGCGAGTTCGCGGACCTGCCTGCGCGCACTGACGCGTTCGCGTTCTCCGGAGGTCGAGGGGGCCGCAGCCTCGTCCTCGAACCCCCCGTCGGAGCTGAAGCTCCCGCTGCGCTCGAACGTCTCGACCATGCCCCGCACCCGGCCGTTCCTGTACCTCCTCGCCTTCGCTCTGCCGAGCGCTGCGCCGCCGGTAGCATCTTCGTCGCCTGTTGAAAACGAGGCGGAGGATTCCACCGAGGAGGAGGATGAATTGAAGGCCGGGTTGGAGTAGAACACGCTCTGCACGCGCGTGGGGGAGGAAGAGGGAGAAGGGTCGGGTAAGAGGGCCGAGACGGGGGCCGAGGCGAAGGAAGGGACGGGGGAAGAGATGGGGGAGGGGTCGCCGCCCCAGATGCGCCCCTTGAGAACGTTCTGTCGGAGATTGCGGGCGGCGACGAGGAGAGCGTCGCGCCATTTCTTGTTCATGCCCAATCTGTCGGAGCGACACCATATTGTCAGCACAACAGACAAGAATAGGATGTGGTGGAAGATGACAGGGGTGTCAATGGGTACACCACCTCGCGCTGTTTACAAACACATGCTCGAGAACGAAGATCAGGGCGAGGGTATGCTTTACGTTGAGCGCGACTCGAGCTACGGCAGCCGCAGTCCCGAGGAATACATCCGGTCGCGGAAGATGGGCCACATCCTGGACTAATGTCAAAGTCCCTTACGCGAGGTTGCCCGAGAAACGCCACTGCAATCTGCGGCGACGATACGTAACCTTCTCGACACGAGGCAAGGTCTTGGTTCACAGTTCCCCAACGATTTTTGCGCGATGGGAAAACACGATGCAGAAGGGAACACTCACGATGCAAGATCCTCCTCATTCAATCGCAGGAACATTCGTCCGCCGATCCTTGCGCTCTTGACAAACGTAGCGATGTCTTTCGCCACCAACGCCGGAAGACCAATGGGCTCGATCTCTCCATTCTTCCCTCCGGATGTCATGCGCAAAGCGGTGGTCAAATATGTTGCGAGCTGGGACGGCGTCCACATCTTGGGATTCTCTGGAAGATCGTCGACAGAGGGCGGAGCGGACAGCGCAGGGCTTGGAATTGGGATGATAGGGAGCGTCTCGGAGCGTCTAGGACGCCTCCGAGCCTTGGATACATCATCTGCACTCACATATCCTCCGCTTCCATCCTTCTTAGGCTGCGTATTGTCGAGTTCGGGCGGGATGGGGAGCGGACGTGGTGCCTCACGTCCAGGCGACTCCGGCACTGCGTTCAAGGATCTTGTCGGACGGTGACCCTTGCCAGAATCGGAACGAGAGTGGTTTGGAGATGGAGGAATGTAGTAGTGATGGGTCGCATTGACGTTGTACCCAGATGAGTTGGAGCGGGTGAGAAGGGCGGTGGAAGTGGTTTTGATTGCGTAGGGATGAGGGTTCGGTTTGAGCGCAGGATCCTTCTTGGAAGGTGAGGCGGGTTGATAGGATGGAACAGGGGGAGGAGTAGGGAGCGTTCGCGCAGTCGCAGTCGACATGACCGATTGGAGGTTTCGCGAAGTTCCGCCTATCTGTCAATCTATGAAGCGTCTTGCTGGACTTGCCACCGGGTCCCAGACGGTCTGCACACGGTTCAGACTGCATCAAAACACCAAGGGGGCGAAACATCTTACCGGATGGCTTGTCCCAACGTTGGCGGTGTGGAGAACGGAGGCAGCTCGCTCCGGACCGCGCTGCCAGTGCCACAGCGATAGCGACAGTGTGACCAGTCACCGTCACAGATGCATTTCAGCGCTTAATTTGTACTTCGACCTACGCGGCGAGACAGTCACGCTAGGCCTCGCTGAAAAATCCATTCCCCTCGACGAAATCTGTAAGTACAGTATTTTCTGCCGAACTCACATACCCTTACGTCTATCTATATCAGCAGAATGTTGAACGCATCAGTGGCGGCTTACAGTCAGTGGCACTGGCATAGTCAAAAACTTAGACTCTGACTCCGCTGAGTCCTCGAGTCTCCGACCTGGGAACTCCTTGCTCCACTCCATCTTTGTCTCTGTGGCTAGAGAGCCCCGCAAAAACACGTATATTCGCATCCAGGGCTCCGGAGTTTTGCGCAAAATGCTGCATGCACGACCAGCTGCTTACAACGACACTCCCTTCCCGAGTTCGTAACCCCGTTCTCAGCCCTGCCCAACGCAGATTTTTCCAACGCCAGGATTCGTCGGCGGGATTACACACACATAGAGAGTACCTTTTTTTCCTATGAAAGTAAGTCTTATGATGCTGTTCTCTTCACGTCTTGAACTTCCAGCCGATTCCAGTCACGGTGCCTTCAAGTTTCCGGTCAGCTCCTATACCGGAATTGAGCTCACTGTCGGAGTATTCCTCGGGTTACTCTCGTCTGGGAGCACTTGCGAATGGAGAACACGGGAAATACGAATGTATGGCATGACTATCGCAACGGTGTTCGTAGAATCAGCGAACCTCTTATGTGCTTCACAATGCACGCACCGCGACGTCCACGGCCGAGTGAGAGCTACCTTGAACTCTGAAGAGACCTTCAATACAATTTTTAACCCAAACATCATCATTCACTCCTTCCTTAGCAGCAACTGCGATCGTTTTTTACAGTAAGTGAAGGTTAATCAAAGAGTTCGCTTAGAAACGATGTGCCAACTAATTTGCATGAAGCTCCGCCCCAACCCCGCCAATTCAGCTCCAACTCCTAAACTCATGTCCCATAAACACAATTCTCGAAGCAAACCCAATTCGGAGATCAATGACACTGATTTATCGGCGCAACTCAGTCCATCGTAAGTCCTATAATTTGGGCATCAGACATGCTACTGTTCTTCCTTCCTCATAACGCTTACGGTCTACCCGTTCTGACAACCACACAGGAGGATGTATCAGCTTTCAATTAGAGTCTACGAGCCTCATTCGACGACTTCCGTCTTGCATGGCTCCTACCTAAAACGCTCAATACCAATACATCCGGCGACGCTTCTGCACTCCGGGAAACCACACTCGGATCCACCCAATCTCGCAGGTTGCGACATTGCATGGTTACACCATCAAGTCATCAACGTTTCAAATGGGGAAGTGCTCCAGAGTTGTCCAGAACTGCAGGCGCCCAAGTGTCGACCTTTCGTTGGGCTCGGCGCGTTGATGGGGCCTGTGGGCCGTGATACGCGCGGTGAAGATCACACACTAATCAAGTGACTGTCGCACTTTGGACGATGACCGAGGCATCATGCATGTGGGCACGCAGGCATCGCTTCGTACCCATGTTCTACCCTCACGTTATCCTCATGCCCACAGACCATGGCCAAGCCGGTTCCCCAGTCGATGTGCAAGATCTCGCTGGCGATTATTGAAAGAGATTTACGACCCCATCTCGGTCAGTTATTGCGCAATGCGGCTGGCTGCCTATCGCATCGGCATTTCGTCCCCCTCATCATTCTGTAGGAAGGAAACCGGCTGCTGCGTCGTTAGGATGTCGGCAAACGCTCGCCTTGAACATCGTGGTGAGTGGTTAGCTTCGCACGCCTCCCCACCCCATTAATCCCCTGCCCCGCTGAAGTGACGGAGTGTGAAACAGAGAAGACACGCTCATTAACGCCTTGTCGCAAGAACACATCGGCGGATGATGGCTCCAAATGAGTTCTTACGTGCTGCGCTCCGAGTGTCACGGTGCGCTGGCCCCCTTTCCTTCTGATATGAAGTTGTCCTCGCTGACGCTTTAGGTGTTTGAGCTCCGGGTGGATGGCGAACAAAGCTTGGTAAATGATTTTCCCCCAAGCCATCCACGCGAACCAAGTCACCGTGTCTGAGTGTATTTTGTTTTCTACGCATCCCGTATGACGGTGTGGACCCCATCCAGAGCCCGTCATCGGCCAAAAAAGTCAATCGCTTCAAGACACTGCTGATGCCTTGCAAACGGCTAACAGAGCATTCGCCGGGCTCGTGGCTTCATGCCGTGCACTGGCAGGGTCGGTGCGTTCGGTCAGGGCGGTTTCATGCGATTCGTGATCCCCCGGATGGCCGACCCCCATTCCAGCTGAACGATGAGCGACTCCCCCGGTAAGGACACTCATGACGCTTCAATGCACGATGCAGGCTGCCAGCAGCTTATGCGCGCACAATTCCCGATGGGTATGGGTATGTAATCGGCGGGCATATGTTGCAGGCGACCAACCCGGTCCGCATTGACTCGGATAATAGCACGAGGCGGAGTGTCCCCCTCGCGCGGGAACAGCGGGGAGATGTTGGAGATGATGCCTTCAATCCTCGCGGACTACAGGCATCGACGTCGTTCCCCGCCCAGGCCTTCTCTCTTCCTAAACGCTTTCCCGTCTCATAGAACCTTCCACGAGGCCGACCGTTCCCGCGGCCAACGGTGCGTCACCTTTCCCCTTCGAGGAGCCAGATATTCATCAACGATTTTCCTTCCACACCGAAGACCTAGACGGAGCTTCGATCGTGGCATATGTCGAGAGGTGCTCATATCATAGGAGGATGCGTAAGTTGCGGCAGCGCAGCATCTCTACGAGGACCCTGTGCAGCGGGCTATGTCGTCAGTGTTCATCCTTTTGCCTTTCGTGGATGGCCCGACCGTCGCGTTCTTCTTCGCCGAACGCGAAAGTCCGACTCGTGTCTTACTAAGCCCGACGCAGAACCTCGGAGGTACGTATTCCTTCGCAACATGATGCGCGGTGCGGCAAGATTGTCTGACGTGTATACCGCACATGGCAGCGTTCGATTTCCGAGCTTCCTTTGCGTCAAGTCAATTGGCGAATGGGTTGAATGAGTCTCCAGGTAAGTGGTTTGCGTGACCTCTGAAAACACCAAGGAGCTTAATTTTATTTGTCAGATCATGATTATGTCCTTGTCACACGGTTAACCGCGACGTTCGCGCAGGCTCATGACGAAGTCATTCGCAATGACCCGTTGACCCAACCGTTTTCAGTGAGTCTCCACTGCTTTGTGGCAGTCTTCTACCTGTGCTGCTGCCCGACTCCTGAAACATGTTCGCTCCTAGGGTGCGGTTTGGCGAGACGATTACTTAGCCGCTAGAACCACGAGGCATGGTAGGTCCCGGCGTCTTGCAGTGTGGATTGACCGTTGCTAGTGCTGGTGTTCTCCGACTTATCGGTGGAATCCTCAACGTTCTATCGGCAAACTTCTGTGTTTCGCATCTCCACTCGGGGAGGATGGCAAAGCCCGCTGTACAATTCCTTTCTCGCCCAGGGCTTGGTGTCGTCCCGCACCGTTTCCTTCGCCTTCGAGTGATATCCTCCTAAATAGTTCACCCGAATATCGCCGCCACAGCTCCCGGACTGTGAGCTGCTTTAGGACAAACAGTAGACAGCAACGCACGGCACTAGAACCTCGGGCTGCTAATGAAACTTTATTAGGAACATTCACCAAAGTACGAGCCATGTCATGGGCGTGGTAGCTAACAATTGCTATAATTCTATCGTACGTTCTCATCCTACAGACAATATGTCGAACGTCATTTCCTTTTGTTCTCAGCACAAATGAAACCTTGACAATACTAGCGCTTCCTCAGTTCCTCACGGTGTGGAGCCCCTCACACCATAGTTATCCACTCATTTCAGAGACTCTCAAGTTCCGGGAGTGCCATCTCGCCTTCCATTGATCGTGAAGACTGTCGAGTGCCCCCCCCCCCCTCCTATTGAGGACTTCCGCTCTCTCGCCATCCCTATATCGCTCTTTGCCTGTGCACCTTGCAGCTCGGTGACCCATACGGCATCTTCGGCCAGGGGGGACAGCTGGCGTGCTGCGTGTACTGGGCCTACGCGACCGCTTCGCAAGTCCATTCATTGGTGTGTACGTCACCGCCCACCACGATGAACGTCTGCCAGCTCACGACACGCATGGCAGGTCGGTGGGATCGCTCTCCCAGTCGCATCCCACCTTTTTCGCATACTATCCCCTCCTATTGTTTCGTTTCTGCACCTGCGGTACCATAGGCACAAAGCAATATATAATCTTGAGCCCAGAGTGGATCCACAGAGGGTGCGATTTCTTCTCGAAACGTTATGCTCATCACCACAGACGGCATGCCGAGCTTCCCCGGCGTGGGTCAAGACTGTGGAAATTTCCCCAGAAACTCAATTGGCCTGAAATATGAACCCGAACCACTCAATATTAATGTGGGCGTTCATCAGATTTTGCCGTCATCGACGGTTCGGCACGGCCCGCCCAGGCACGCAGCAATCATTTCACTCGCCATGCAGCGGAGCTTCTTGCCAGCTCGTCTCCGGTGAAGGCTCAGTCAGCATCTCCCTTTGTCTCTCCATTGCATATTGCAGTTTCTCGTACCTCATGCGAAGGCTGACAGTTACGAATGCCTCCCCTCGCAGGCATCATGATCCAGCTCATTCCTGCCGAATGTGCAGTCCTTTCGTTCCCGATAGCGTTTTCTCTGACCGGAAAGCTCTGCCGGGTGTGCTGTCCGCAGCTGGCGGAATACGAAATAGCTGATCACAATACTGTGCGTTCATGGTCAGCTCGCGATTGATCCTGTTCACCCACTGCCCGTAGTGACGCGAGCGGGCCTCAGGTTTCATGATCTGCATGGGAATCCGGGGTGCTTGGGTGGGCAATGGGACCTTGGCGGCGGGAAAAAAAAAAGCACAATCACAGGGACTTCCTCGCAAACGAGGAGCCCCCGGACTACCCGGCGGTTCGGGATTTCCGACAATCAAGCTCATAACGCATAATGCGGCCGAAATGTTGTCGAGTTGCTCCGCCCATATGTTTTTATGGACCTGGGACACTCACCGCAATATCGCTTATTGCCTTAATTGAGCCTCGCGGTCAAACATACGGCAACGTACGTCAAATGAACTCTTTTCGAATATTCCCGCCCGCACTCGTCCCCCCCCCCTGTTGCCACATGGGCGGCCGGAAAGTTTTCGGAGTCCAAAACTGGCCTAACGGACAAGTTGGGCCCGCATGAACGAATGATAAAACGTTTACTCGAGGGTGGCGCACCGTGGACCCGCCGCCACAAGGCCGCAGGGTCGGCCACGCACGGTGGGAGATGGCGGGGCACATCGAATCATGATGGAGGCTCCAGACATCCGGGGCCACAGCCTCGTCCGAGGTCGTCGTCCGTACTCACCACCCATCACGGTGGCGGGTCCTTTTGCGGCATCGAGGAAGAGCGTGTGCGCGCATGGCTTTCGGTCCCGACGGGGTGCCCACGTTCCCAGGCCCCTGGCCCAGTGGGAACCCTGACCCACGGACCTCCTCCCACGGACCTTCTCCAGACGCCAAGTAGATCGTCCCCGGTCGCGCGGTCACCCGCGAGACTGAGACGGTGCAAATAAGTTAGGCCGTGCTAGCACTGAGGGACTGCGTCGGCAATTCGGTGGCAGCAGCGAGAATAGAGGCGTACTACGCAATAAACCCATTCCCGGACGTGTGTTTTTGACATAACGAGGCCGGGGCAGGGATGATGCGTATGGGCTGATCACCCCCACTGCAGCCGGGCGCTGACGCCTGCGCCTCGAGCGAGTTTCTGTGGTTACACGAAGGTGGGGGGGTTCGCGTGCTAGTGCCCGAGCAGAAGCTTCCGCGGAACGGCACGAGCACGGGCACTGGTGCAGAGGACAGGCACACGGGCTCGCAGCACTTCGGCGTCGCCGGCGGGACCAGGCGCCATGCGGACATTGGACAAGTCGCCAATGATCGCGGTCGGACGCCGCGAGCTTGACATCGAGGGACTTGCAATTGTCGCCGCGAACCCGCGCGTGCCTGGCGAAGACTAATGAATTACACGGTACGATGTGCGCATGCCCCCTCGTGGCGAATACTTGCAGCTATCTAGGATATACGTATACGTAGAGATGTGGTGAGAGAACGAAACATACGTAAAGGCAGCACTAGAGACGAAAAAGCAGCTCGAAGGCGAACTAGGAAGAGCTATAATTTACGCGAAACCAATCCTATTCCTTACCAGATCCAGACTGTCATGTCAGAGTGCCATACGAGTACAACGTCAAACGGAAACGTCCTGCGTGCAAATTCAAATCATTTCCCCGCTCGAACCGGACTCCACAGAAGCGAGCCCCGAGAGCCCCCCCCCTGGCAGCGGTAGCGTTGCGCAATCCGGGCCCCAGGTGCGAAAAAAAGGAGCGAAGTGGCCACAGCGTTACCAGGGCCGCCACCCGGACTTCGAGGATTCTGCCGGCGAGACGCTGTCGCATTTCGCGCTCTCAGACGACGTCGACCGCGGCGGGCTCGGCGGGCGTTCCTGGCGGCGAAACGCCTGCTCTCGGGTCGTGTGGCGCTCGCACTCGTCCCGCGAAGCCCCGAGGTACGAAGGGGGGGACGCGGACCTCGTCGGACGATCGTCGTGGGAAGCGCGGCGTGCGACCCCATGCGAGTCGAAGTCGGGGAAGCGGAAGGACGACGGCGGGGGGTCCAGCGCGGAACGCGATTGGTAGTGCTCGTGTTCGTGTTCGTGCCTGGGCTGCGAGAGGTGCGACGATGACGATGACGACGACGCCGACGACGATGGGAGCGCCGCGAGGGCGCTCGGTGGGGACCGCGGGGTGCTGTTCCGGGAGGAGAAGGACGGGTCGGATCTGGGCGAGTGGCAATGATGAGTTACGGAGGCACGCAGGGAGGAATGGAGGGGACCGGGGCCGGGGGTGCTTACGATTTGTGGAGGAGCTCCGACGCCAGGCTATGCCGCCGCTGCGCGAGATGCTCGGAAGACAGGGCCCGCCGGGCTTGAGCGCGGGGGTGCGCTTCCCTGTCCATGTCGACGTCCTCGTCCTCGTCGGGCGACTGGAGGCGGCGCAGGACCGCCATCGGCTCGCCGCATTGTGCCTCGCGCAGGTTGTCCATCGATGAGATGGGTGGCAGTTGGAACGAGCCGCGGTCCTCGCTCGCTCGGCGGCTCGGCGGGCGGATGGGCGGCAGCTTAATCGTCTCCCCAATGGACCGCTGCGAAGATGTCGGAGAGAGTTCCATCGCACCCTGCGAGGACGCGCTGAATCGCGGCGAGGTGGATGACAGCGGGCTCGGGTACGGGGAGTAGCGCAGGCCCGCGGAGTCCAAGGTCGGCGACAGCCTCCGCGCAGCACTCCCGTGCAAGAACCCGTTCGAGGTGGTCGACGTGGGCGACAGGTGTGGTCGCTCGACGTACGGCACATGGAGTATGACGGGCGAATCGCTCTGCCCGTGGCCGCCGTGGCCACCGATCGCGTCGATGTGCCGTCCGGCCTGCGTGGCGAACGTGTGGGACATGACAAGCGTGCTGCGCGACGATGGCGGCCCCATGCTCGGCGGCCCTGGCTCCTGTGGAGAGAAGACCGCCCAGTCGTGCTTTGAATCGAGCGGCATCTCCGCTGGGGGGTTCCGCCGCGCCCGCCGTTTGCCCGTGCCAGGCTTCGCGATTTGCCCGAAGCCCGGGTCGTCGGGGGACAAGCATGAACTCGGGAAGGTGGGCCTGCATCGATGAGTCAGTCATCAAGGAAACCGGGCCAAGGTCCGCATAGGATCTACATACCCAAACAGAGGGACCAGGTCGTAGCGAATGGGCCAGGCCACCCTAGTATGTGTAAGTGGCAAGTCGACAGAGGAACTGCCAGCGCGCTCACCTGCGGGCCAGGCGAAGCGCGATCTCGTATGGCATCCAAGTCCCCTGGATTTTGAGGTAACCCCCCCTGACGCGCCTCAATTGGGCCGCGAGGTCGGGTTGCGAGTCTATTATCTTAACGATGTCCGCTGTAGATGCAGGGTCAGAAACCACATGACGATTGCGAACGGACGTGAAAGGCTCACCCTTCGAGTTTCCGAGGGCTACGGAGTCAGGCACGATGTCAGAGCGTGAAGGGTGGGCGCATACGAAGGCGAGACTCACCCTTCCAGATCCCAGTCCAGAGAATATATCCGTCGTCCATATCCAACATAATCCATTGGCCGTTCAAAGGGTACTCGTACACAGGTCTGCGCGACGTTCAGACTTTCAGCATATCTGGGGCAGGAGCGCCTATTGAACACTCACATATATCCGCGGGCGTCATTGCTAGTAATATAACGCGCCTTGGTGACATGGTGGTCGGGGCTGGGGAACGGTGTATAAGGCTTGCCGCTGGTGGGGTGGTCCGCACTTGGACAAGGCAGGGGATCCTGCGCGTGCGGGACAGCGAGAACCATGTTAGCGAGCGACTCGCGGGAGACGAGGCGAAACAAGCGAGGGCATACGCACCAGGAGCAGACCGGAAGACATGCTAGCGAAGCGACTGTTTCCCAAGGCCATTTAAATGGGACGGGAGCGGCGCGAGGGGGAGCGAGGACGATTTGAAAGTCGCCTTTCTATAAGGTTTTTGTCCGCTGCAAAGGGGGATATCGCAGCTCAGGTGATCGAGGACCTAGACGGCGCTGCTGCGAACCCAGAGCCTATGGATAAACAGAAAGCCCGATATGCGTGCGCACCCCGCGACGTCGAGCGGGTGAGGCGGTGGGTGCTGTGTGGAGGGAGGAGGCGAGGACCGGTTATTTAGATGGACAAGCGGACGCAGCTTCTGAGGCGGGGAAAAAGGGTATTCAGGCGTCAACCACAGGGCCCATATATCACCTGCGCGGAACCAGACAAAGAGGCAGCCCCAGCGCAGATTTATTACGACACCCGTCCGTAACTGACTCCGATGATCTGTGCGCATTCCTCCCAACGGTCGCCCAGTAATTTTTGGTCCCAGAAGAATTCCCCGCAGAACCGTTGTGCCGGATTCGGGATGGGCTGCCTAGGTACCGAGCCTCGGCATTTTCGATCGCATAGATATAAAAAGAGGGTGGGGGTGATCAAAGATGGGGTCGCAGATGCATCTTCAGGCAGACAATCCCGGGTCTTCGCGGGACGCTTGCCCACGCCGACCGACCCCAGCGCCGGGTCGGATTATCTAACATAAGGTGATTGCGCAGACGTCGTGTTGTCGGGCGTGTCCCGGGCGGGTGCGAAAGGGGGAGCAAGTTTAAGTTGCAGCGATCAGGTGGACCACGAGTTCGCGATCACGTCTGCTCGTTGTGTACTTCCCGTTCACACTTGAAGCATCTGAAATTGAATGTATGGCAGGACGAACAGATGGAACGCAGAGCATATTGGGCGTGGAAAGTCTATTCCGACTCCGCGGAGACTTGGACCGGGGAGGGAGACTCCGGAGGGGCCACGAGCAAGGTCAAAGACACTAATAACCAGGGCCGACGACCGAACCGGACGGTGGCTGAAAGGTTGAGGCTGAGATTGAGAAGAGCTGGGGTCAAGAACACTGGGACGGGCGGGCGGGGGGAGTGCGGCATGACCAAAAACGAGCATCGAGTAATGCAGCGGGGTGCGGCATGTGTCCGCAGAGGGTGCTGAGGCGAGGATGACGCTATGACGCTAGGCTGGCGGGAGACGAGTTCATGCCCCTCGTAACCACGGAGCAAGCGAGGCACGCAGCCGAGGACCTCCGCCCCGGCTAAAGGTGTCTTACAATGATTCCGCAAGTGTCTTCAAGGTGTCAGAAATAGCGTGGCGCGGGGCTGGATGCTTGTCAGCCGTCGGTCGGCCGAGTGTTGGTGCTCAAGCGTGCTCAAGGCGGGCTCACCGCGACCGACCGTTGACGGTGTCGGACGTGCGCCACCAGCGCTGTCTCGGCCTCGGGTGCCCGAGGACAGACCGGGAAGGAGCGTGGTGGGGAGGCGCAAGACTGGAGGAGCGAGGAGGCTGCTGGGGGACGCGGACGGCGAGGGCAGCGGCGAGTGCAAGGTTGTGCATTGGATAAGCCGCCTGTCCGCTCGGACATGGCGACGAGCGGGGAGGGGGGGTCTCCACAGCAGCATCTGCGCAGCTTCTAGCGCACCGGTCGGGAATACCGCGGACCGGGCGAGGGCGCACAGTGGGCGAACATTGAGGCCCAGTGAGCGTTGCGTGACAGACCCCGCTCAGCCGCGCTCCCGCGTTGTCAGACGGCGAGGTGTGCCACGGCGCCCTGGCTCGGCCCAACCGATCGGAGAGGCCGGGGCCATGCCATGCGAGCGGCCGCGGCGCCGTCCCCAGCCTTATGATAGGCAGTCGGCGAGCGCACAATCGGCCGGGGAGCGAGCCGTTGTGGTCCCTAGATCCCGCGATCGGTCGCAGATCGCCCAGCCATCGCTCGCAGCGCCTCGAGGCCCCCTCGACCCCGAAGCCCTCAGATACGTCACGAGGCGGTATGAGCCTGGGAGCGCAGCCGCCCCCCATCCGGTGACGCGTCCAGTCCGCGCCCGTGCCTGGCACTGGCCCGCCCCACGCGCGGTTCGAAATCGAAACACACTGGCTGGCCTGGTAGTAGCGACGACGGCTCACCGTCTGATCGAACGCGTCCATCCGCCCCTTCCTCCGGGGACCCTCTCCTCGTCCCTCCCATCCCTTTCCGGGCCCGAGACCGCATGCTACGGAGCCGAAACCGTGCGAACCTCGGCGCCCCCTCCTCGACCGACGCTCCCGTCGCAGGCACGCCGCCCGACGAGTATTCATTTCCATCTCGCCGCCCAAAATGCCCTATCATTTACGGGCACACACACACCCCACGCCGTTCGCCGTTCGCATGTGCTTACCTTCATTCACAAGCCTCAGAGCGAGAGACAAAGGCAAGGGAGACACCTCAAACTGGAACCTGCCCCTCGCGACTGCACATCGCGCGCAATGCATCATGATCATTGTTCATTGTTCATCAGTCAGTCGTATGTATACACATCATCGCAACCGGAGCAAGAAACCTACGGACGCACGGCGCACATCTTGCGTACATCCTCCGACGACTCCAACCAGACGCGCACGAGACCCCAACCGTCCGTCCCTGTCGCTGTCTACCGTATCACCGCACTAACCAGCCTCAAACACTTCTTTCTCAGTCGCGCGTAAGCCGCCCCACGCCAGCCGTCTCGCACTCTCGCTCTCCGCTCCGCTCCCTCCCTCCCTCCCTCCCTCCCTCCATTCTTCCGTTCGCCCCTTGTCCTTGGTCCTTTCCCACCTCGGCCCGAGCGCGCTCCCCACCTCACGCGTCCTGGTGGCCGTGTCCAAACGCGCGCAACGCCTCGCGCACCTCCGCCGCGCCGCTCCCCGGGCCCGTCGTGTACACGACCCTGCTGACCTCGAACCCGTTGAACTGGCTTGCCGCGCACACCGTGTACGCGCCCATGTCCCGGAACGCGAGCCAGTCCCCCACCGCGAGCGTCGCCGGCAGCCGCGCCACCGCGCACACGCAGTCCAGCGAGTCGCACGTCGGGCCCCACACCGAGCTCGCGCGCAGCGGCACGCTCCCCGGCACGTGGAACGACCCGTTCAGCGAGAGCACGTACGGCTCCGGCGTCTGGTGGTCGAACAGGATGCAGTTGAACGCGCCGTACACGCCGTCGTTGATGTAGTCTGTCAACACGTCGCTCAGTCAGCACCAGTGCACGCCCCACAAAGATCCGGAAAACGCGAGACAAAGGGTTTCGGGTACGTACACATCACGCTCGGCTGCTCTGCCTCGACGCCCGCCTCTGGGCCCGCCGCAGCCGAGTCCGAGCCTACGCCCGAGCCCGAGTCCGAGTCCGAGGCCACGGAAGCCAAAGCCAAAGAAGACGAAGCCGCCGCAGCCTGCGGCCCTTCGACGGAACCAGATGCAGAACCAGATGCAGCAGGCGGCGCCCGGCGCGCGATGATGTTCGCCGCGAGCGAGAACGCCTTCGCGACAAAGTACCGCCCCGGCTCCGCGATGAGCCTGACGCCGTCGCGGAGCCGGTCCCGCGCGGGGAAGTGCCGCTCGAGCGCGTCCCGGAGCACCTCCGCCGTCGCCTCGAACGTCGCATCCTCGAACCCGCCGCCGACGTCGAGCAGCGTGAAGCGGTACCCCGCCGCGCGGCCCATGTCGAACGCCGCGCGCGCACGAGCGACGGCGTCCGCGAACGCGTTCGAGTCGTAACACCCGCTGCCGACATGGAAGCTCACGCCGACGACGTCGAGCCCGAGCTCGCGCGCCTTCGCGAGCAGCGCGGGCACGGTGACGAGCGGCGCGCCGAACTTGAGGCCGAGGCGGCACAGGCTCTTCGAGTCGTCCGTGAGGATGCGCACGACGAGCTTCGCGCCGGGGTGCACGCGCGCGACCTTGTGCAGCTCGTCCGTGTTGTCGAACGTCATGACGTCGACGCCCGCGCGGGCGGCGGAGCGGATGAACGACGTCGCCTTGCACGGGTTCGCGAAGATGACGCGTTCGGGGCTGACGCCGACGTCGAGCACCTGCTTGATCTCGTTGTTCGACGCGCAGTCGAAGCCCGTCCCGAGCCCGGCGAGGAGGCGCAGCACGTACGGGTCCGGGTTGCACTTGACGGCTAAACGAATAAACCACCAACATCAGCCGCTGCTAGAACCACGGGGGCACGCGCTGGCGCGAGCGCCGAATACAGTCCGTGCACGCTAGAAGACGCACCATAAAACGGCTCGATGTCGGGAAGGAGCCTCTTCCACCGCTCGTGCTGTCTATACACGGAACTGAGGTCGGCGACGAAGAACGCCTTCTCGGCGTCGGGTTCCCCGTCGGCGCTCAGATGGAGAGCGTTCATGACCCCGTTTCTGAGGTGGACGTCCATGTGGCCACGGTGCAGCGGGGGCAATCCCGGAATAGAGACCTCGTCATCGTAATGACGGTCCGAGTTCTTGAGAGTGTATCCAGTAGTAGCGTCGTGAGAGTGTACGATAGGAGGCGAGAAGAGCCCGTTTACGAGAGCGTTGGCAAAGTACTTTTCGTTCCGTGGAAGAGAAGAAGACAAAGTCGGGGAGCAAGAAAGGATGTCGTAGTCAAAGTCCAGAGGGGAAGTCGCAGAGAGAATCTCGAGTTGAGCCATCGGTCGTTCGTTCGGCTCGGGGGCAATAGACACGGAAGGGTCGTGGGTATCTAGGTCTTGGTCTATGTTGGTGGCGTGCAAGAAAGGGAGGAAGCGGGGGCTCTCCCCGGGGAAGGGGTAGATAGTCGTTTTGGATGAGTTATTCGCGGAACCCGAATTACCGAGCCTACCGCCGCGGTCGCGAGAACGAGCCGGGCGGGATAGGGACGGTAACTATAAGGCTTCCTTCAGTCGGCGTGAGATCCTCGCTCCCTAAAGCGAGGACGGGCTTGAAGGGAAGAAAAACTGCTGTGCAGAGTTTAGAAGAAAGATGTCCGGGACACGGAGACGGTCCGGCGTAGAGTCGATTGATATACGATGTGCGAGAGTCCTATCAAGGAGGTTCTCCTGCCACGGTGGGTTAGATAGGTCCGGAGCAGCAGCGGCAATAAAGAAAACCTACCACGAACGGATGACCACCTAGAAGAGAAGTGGGTTAGTTGCGGCTCGATGAAGACGATGACGGAGTATATGTTTGAAGAATGCTACATGTCGTCGGAGACAAGAGCTTTGTTCAAGGGGCGTTACGCCTCCCCATGAACCGGACAAACGAACATCTTCGCGCGCACAGACCACGGACGTAAAAGATGGTTTGTTTACGCCACCCCTTCAGCGCTTCCTGGCGCATTTACGTATCATCGATGACGTCGCGGCGACACAGATATTTGGTCCAACCGAAGTGCACGAGCGGCAGCAGCGACACGTAAAGCAGGACGCGACTCGACATCGATGCATAGGGGCTGCACGATGCGATGCCAGCGCATCGCAATCCGCCTCTAAAATCCGTGCCTCCCAGGTTGCGTGAAGACATCCACGCAACGCCCATGCGCAGTAGTAAATGCAGACTTTCGCCTGCCGGGAGCCTCGAGGCAAGAACGCAGCAGATAAAGTGGAAAGTGCCAGCTATCGGCTCTCCCAGCTTCAGGGTCCAGGCCTCTCCTTTCGCCCGATAGCACGATCGCACATGGCGATGACGCGAGAGAGAGAGCGCACGAAATATAAACGAAACAGAGCGTGAGACACGAGACTCACTCGAGGGTCAAGAGACGGAGGTCGTCGTTTCTCGCTTGGTCAAAAATGGTGGCGGGGCCTGGCAAGCCTGCGTCGCAGCCCTTGCAGCGAGCGGTACGACGGCAGACGGCGCGCGATGCGAGGGGTCTCCCTGCCGGTCTTCAGCAGGGGTTGTCTTCTGTCTTCTGTGTTGTTCTGGTCGCTGGTGCGCTGGAGTGCGAGTGCGAGTGGGGGAGCAGCAGAGAGGGATGCAGGCGAGGCAGAGCAGCGGCGCGCTTTTTTTCTGTTCATCGATGAGCGGCCCCAGCAGCCAATCGCGCGCAGGCCGGCACTCTCCGATGCTGTGCCGGCTGCCTAATCGGACGGGAAGTGGCAGCTCGGGCCACCGTCCCGCCCGACGTTTCCCCGGCGCTCTGCCATCTGCCAACGCTGATCCGTCCTTGCAGACTCGCCCAGGAAAATACAGTACATAGGCAGCATCCGACTTATGCTTCGCATCGTATTCTAGAGGCTACAGAAATCTTGCATGGCTACACATACACACGTATCGACGCAAATCACATTTTCGGGAAATTGGAGGCGCCAAGCGAAAACCACAGGGCTGGCGGGTCACTGCAGTGCTCGTCCCGAGTTCCGCATGGCACCACTGCTAACGCTAACTATAAAGTCACGACCTCGGTTCGCGGGTGCTACTCGAGTCATGAGAAGCATGCCTCGCTGTGTGCGGGGACGGTGGCGGAGGCGGTGGCGGAGCCATGGTCGTCGGTGCGATTCCTGGACTCGGACGCGACGCGGTGCTTGCGGCTGGGCCCAGCGGCATCCGTCCTGCCACGATCGGACCCGGGGCGACTCCCGCTGGGTGAGTTGTGTGCGGACGGCCGGGCCCCGGTGCGATCCAGCGGGGCGGGGCATACGTCGTCGTGATTGGGGCATTCGGGGGGTGGACCCAAGGCGCGACGGTGTCTTGGATGAGCGGGGCGGCAGGTGTGGATGAGAGAGAGGGGTGGTGCTGAGCTTGTGGCCGGGATTGAGGCTGATGCTGGGGGACGTCCCATGGGAGGAGGCCCCCGAGGGGGATGTGCTGGACCACCACGCGTTTTCCGAGCACTTCCGCCTGAATGGAACCGTAAGTTCTGCTCGGCACCCAAAGAGAGAACGAAGGATGCGGGGACGCACCTCGTACATCTTGAACAGCCCCGAGTGCACCTTGTGCCAGTGCTGCACCCCAGTGGCAATCGAGTGCAGCTGCGACGAGTGCTCGTGGAACGGCCCGGACTTGACCTCGCGTATCCGCATGATCGACATGAAGTACAAGTTGGTCGGCGGGAGCGGCGGGCGTAGCACGGCGTCCACGGCGATCTCCTGCTGATCTGCACCCGGCACGCCGGGCGGTGAGTAAGTAAGTAAGTAAGTACCGGTGCACGCGCGTCCACATATGGGAAGCTCCCCACCTCGCAGCTGCGCGCTGCCGAACACGTAGCTGAGGAAGTTGTAGTCGTCGAGGCCCCAGACGCCGTGGCTCCCCGCGGGTTCGAGCCTGTACACGTCCTGCAGCCGCCAGCACAGGCGCAGATACCGCACGAAGAGGTCCAGCACCACCTGCCGCTCGACGTGCGGTGCCGGGGAGAGGAACCGCAGGAGGGTCAGGCAGAGGAGGAAGAGCGCGAACGACGTCTCGTGGCCCGAGCCGTAGTCCATGCGGACGAAGGAGCCGAACGAGGTCAGCCAGTACGGCTCGATGAACGGAACCGCCGCGCGGAGCCTCGCCGGGAGCAGTGCGCGCAGGAGCGCCGTCGATTCCTATGCCAAACCAAAGCACGGTGAGCGACTGCCTAAACGAACGCCGCGGGGTCCCAGGGGACAGCGAGATAAGCATCAGACGGCCAGCCGCAATCACCATCGCAATCATGGCTGCCAGATTGCCTGTAAGGGACCGGGCGGACGTACCTCCTCTAATCGCTTCCCCCAGCTCCGGAAGGCGAGGTTCCCAAACCGCTGCGGGGTCGGGAGCGGCGGAATCTCATCGATCCACCCGTCCAGCTTGTCCAGGAGCGCGATCACGCCCGCCACGCCCTGCAAGTGCGCCGTAGCAACGAACAAGGTACGTCAGTCAAACGGTCTCCACTTCCTTCTCATGATCAGCCCCAGAGATTTTCAATTCTAGCGCGTTCGGGGAAAGGGAAACAGGAAGGGCAAGAAGAAGCAGGAAAAAGGGGAACGAACGAACGCGAACCTGATCGGGGGCTGGGACGTCGTGCGGGAGCATGTGCCCGACGACGGACTCGGCGAGGCGGCGGAGGAAGAGGCCGTAGTCCTGGTACCCGCGCGTGCGCGTCCACGCGCGCACGTCGTCGTCCGTCTTGATTCTGAGCGCAGGCACGTCCGCGGGGTCGAGGCTCTCCATGGCGATCGCGCGCAGCTCGGGCAGCGCAATCGAACCCGAACGCACATTTGCACCCTCACGCGCAACCGCGGTCGCGATCGCAGGCGCATCCGGATTGGTGTTTTGTGCAGCCATGTCAATTGTGGCCGGGCGCCGTCGTGCTGTGCGTGTGGTACCAGAGCCCAGGGCGGGTTTGTTTCGGAGGCGTTTTCTTCCAGGAATTCGGGGCGCGCGGAAGGGGGACGTCGGAAGTCGGAAGGCGGTCGATGGAAGATGGGCTAAGATGGGGGTAGGCAGGAGCAAATCTGACCGTTTGGAGTTAGCGTAGGGACCTGGGTGCTGGTGCGGGGACCTGGATGTTCGCTAGAGCGAGGAGGATGAGGGAGGGCGGTCCCACGAGTGTACGGCACCGTTTGAGTGCGCAAGCCAGATTGCCACAAGCCAAAGTGATGCGTGCCGTGCACCGGATGTCGCGATTGTATTGTGTGTTCCTCAGCACGCCCGAAATGTATCCGAGAGCTGGGGAAAAGAGGGTGAGCTTACCGAGGATCCTGGATAAGGGCGATTGAAGGGACGACGAGCGAGAAAAATAGGCCGAGAGCGCTGAGTGTTGAATGACAGAGATGTCACAAGGCAGCGGTGTGAGAGAGAGAGAGTCTGAGCGTGAGCCTGAGTGTGTGGGAGCGGTGATGCTACGGACCTCTTTGTTACGATGGTCACTGGCTGAACAAAGAGCGTCACAGGAGGAGATGGTTCTGACGGTACCCATAAAAGGCAGCTGCGCCACAACGCCCAAAAGAGGCGAGTGAGTCACGTGGGAAGACGCGTCGCGCTGGGCGCGTGCTCCCCGCGCCTCGGCACCGGCGCGGCATTGCTCCTGCGAGTCGACCCCCAACCACCATCTCCCGTCCCCACCCCAATTTACGCTGCATTCACCACAGCATACACTTTCGTTTTTTGCGTCCAAGAAACGTCAATTTGTTGTATTGGAAGAGAAGACAGAACCACAGCGAAGCGGGCCACGAGTGACTTGGCATTATGGCACCTTTCGATGACTGGAACAAGATCGAGGAAGACGAGGACGAAGAGCTCCAGGACTACTCGGTGAGTCGATCGTCTGGCACGCTCCGAGCACTCCCCTGGAACTCTTGGCAGCTCTACGAAGGGAAGCGAGACGTCATTCTCTTCTGCATCGACTGCTCCCCGTCCATGCTCGAGCTCCGCGAAGACCCGCGCTACGAGGACGTCCAGACCAGCAACCTCATGGTCGCCCTCGAGGCCGCCATGCATATCCAGAAGCGGAAGGTCCTTGTCGGCCCGAACGACTCCGTCGGCGTCGTCCTCTTCAACACGGTGAGTGCCCCCGCCCCGCATTCCTGCTGCGCGCGTGTGTGTAATGTGGCGCGCCGACGGGCCCCTGGCGACAGACAAAGCGGAACGAAAACGGGGAGGCCGGCGCAGACATCAAGAAGGGCACCTACGTGTATCAGCCGCTAGCCACCATCGACGTGCCCCAGGTTACGAACCTTGTACAGCTGTTGGACGGTTCGTGCCGCGGTCTCGCGTCTCACGTCCCACGCCTCAGGCGGCGTCGCTGACCCCGCCCCCCGCCAGATGCAAGAGAGAACCCAGACATGCTCCGGGAGGAGTTCCCGCCCATGAACGACAAGCGCGTGCCCGTCGGTGACGTCTTCACGAGCTGCAACTGGGTCATGCGCGACGGGTGCGCAGCTCCATTCCCCGAATGCGCGGCACATGGCCGAGGCCTAACGTACTTGCGCTCTTAGTGCTCCGAAGACCGCCACCAAACGTGTCTTCTTTATTACGGACGAGGACGATCCCCATCCGGGCGCAGGCAGCAGTCGCCTGATGACTTCGGCGCGCACAACGTTGATCGTAAGTCAAACGTTCTCTGGACTTAGCCGAAATGACGGCCTTCTTCGGGCGAGCTCTTGGGGCGCACACTCAGTGCAGTTTGACCGACGCGTCAGTGCTTGAATTTGTTCCGGTCGGGCTGGGGCCTTCGTGGTCGCCAGAGGTGCATCGATCCGGCCGTCAGACAGGTGAATCGGAGCGCCGCAAGCCTCTGTTCACCGGCTGCTATGATGGAAAACGGCGAGGTACGGTCTTCGCGCGTGTTACATGTCAGTTCCCCGGCGCTGCCAAGAACTCAGTTCTGTTCCCGGAAGGCCGGCAAAACGCTGCGGCCCTTGGGATGCGTAAACACTTACTATGTCCGCAAACATCACAGGACCTCGTCCAGGCCGGGGTGACGGTGGAGCCGTTCTTCATCAGCACGGAGGAGAAACCCTTCGACCCGGCAAAGTTTTACTCGGTAAGCTTTCATGCCGACAACGCTGCACAATACGCCACCCGTCAATTTGCTGATGTTCTGTTTCGACTGGCGCGTTTCCCCCCCTGTTGGATGCAATGCGACTTACAGTCGGTCCTCTTGGCGACAAATATCGCCGACTCTGATGACGTTGACGAGAATGGGGAGGCCCCAATACTACCCGAGTCGATTTCAATTGGCAGAATAGACGAGCTATTGTCACAGATGCGTTTCCACGAGGTTCCAAAGCGGGCCGCTTTCAGTGTTCCATTCACTCTCGCGCCGGATTTTGTGATTGGGGTGAAAGGGTGAGTTGTGACAACCCTATTGATGTTTGCGTATGTTTTCTGTTCTGAACATATTTTCTACTGCTTCCAGGTATGGTTTGATTACTGAACAGAAGAAGGGGGCGTACCGGTACTTCGCCGACGTGGACGGGAAAATGGAAGTGGTCACGTCCCGTACCTCTTACGTGGACGAGGTGCGTCGCCCAAGTCCGCCACTCCGCACTGCGCTAAACCCTTCGGGGCGGATCTGTCCACAGGAGCGGGAGGCGGAAGCAGAGAAAGCGCAGATTCTGTTCGGCATGGATCTCGGTGCCCCCCCGGTGGAGGGTGGGGAGGAGGGCGGCGAGGAGGCGAAGGAAGCCGAGATTGGAACGCGCTCGGTACCGCTCGGCAGCCGGGTCTTCTACACTGCAGAAGAAGTGCGCTCGTTCCGGACACTTGGCCTGGAGCCTGGTGAGTGCGCGTGCGCAGCGACGCGCGAGCAGGATGGGGGGGGGGCATTCAGTTGACCGCATGGCGCAGGAATCAAGCTCTTGGGATTCAAAGGCCGGAAGGAACTCGCCTTCGAGGACAACACCAAGCACTCGTTCTTCATCTATCCCGACGAAATGGTACGATTCAGTCTTCGTCTTCGGTGCCAGAGCCCCCGGGTGATCTCAAAATTTTTTGCGTTCGTGTGTGTGCTGTGTGGCGCGCCGTTCGACGACCACGCCACCGCGATCACAATGGACAGACGTATTCCGGGAGCAAGCGTACTTTCACCGCACTCCTTCGAACGATGATCAGCAAGAAGAAGATTGCACTCGCCCTCGCGCTCACCCGGCGCAACTCGTCGCCTATTTTCTGCGCAATGCTCCCGCAGGTGAGCATCTCGATTTGAGTTATCTCCCATATACCTCCACTTGGGAGGTTCTGGACCTTGGGGTCCTCGGTGGCCTGCCCTGCTCAGGTGACAGACATTCTAACCGCTTGACACATTCAGGAAGAGAAGGTCGACGAGAGCGGGTGGCGCGAGCCTCCGGGCTTCCATCTCATCCCGCTTCCGTTCGCAGATGACATCCGGGCCGCTTCTGTGGAGAAGGCCTTCCGCGGTGAGCCCTCCTCGCCTCCTCATGGCTAGTCACGGGCTCACAGGTCCCTTCGACCAATTCCTCGCACTTTCGGGCCGCTATCTAACGCATTCTCCGATTTTTGGCTCCTTCTGCCATTTCAACGGCCGACTCTCGCTCGGGCGCCGCCTCGCAGCATCGGACGAACTCAAGGATGCTGCGCGGAAGTGGATAGACAAGCTAAACGTCAAGAACGGGTCGTATCCACCCGACTCGTACCCGAACCCTGGTGAGCGACCCGACGTATTCCCCCTCGATTGCCCCTTCCATCGCGCGCTGACCGTTACGGCACACGTTCCCATGTTGCCGTTCCAGCTCTTGCATATCACAACGCCCAGCTCGAAGCCAGCGCCTTCCGCGAAGATTTCGACGCCGAAGCCTTTGAGGACCTGACGGAGCCGAAGTATGATATTATACACAAGGTCGGGCCTGCCCCTTGCGCCCCAGTTCGAACCAGCACTCACGTAATAGGGAAAATGTTCTCCCCGACGCCCCCGTCCACACCGCTGGAACCTTTCTGAATCGCTGCGTCGTTGCCGCGCCGCGGTCGATACAGAGGGCAGGCCAGCTGATGAGGGCGTGGAAGAAGGCCCTGCGCGAGGACGAATCGGCAAACATCGTTGCCGCTCCCCTCGCGGGCTCAAAGCGGAAGGCGGTGAGTATCCACGCCCCTCGGACCCCTACCGTGGCCCCCTCCCCCCCACCTGCCCCGCGTGCCTAGGCCGCCGGGCTGGTCGTTCATTTCCGCATGCCGCTAAATGCGCACTACCTACAGGACGTCAGCGTGGACGAGGCGGAAATTCGCAGCAAGTACGAGGCGGGCGCGCTCGCCAAGGTACGTGCCTCCCCCTGCCCGATTCTGCTCGCCAGCCCCGCTGCCGGTGGCCACAGCGCGCGGCGCGCGGCTCGTTCGTTCCCATACCGATGCCGATCCCTCCATGCCGGCGCATGGGGACCCGGGATGCCCGGTGGCCTGTCGCGAGCGGCCCCAGCGTGTGCGCACACCCAGCTGACGTGCCGTTTTTCCACAGCTCCGTGTCGACCAGCTCAAGGTTCGTCGCCCCCTCTCCCCATGTGACGCCCCCGCTCGCCGGCCGGGCCAGTGCCTAGAGCACGATTGCGTTATGATGTCGTCGGGCGTGCCTGCCGCCAAGCTCCCCGCGCCCGCGTCCCAGCCAGTCTAGCTCCGCGGTCGCCGCAGTGACGTTCGACGTCGATGGGGGCGCGTGAGAGCGCATGCCTATGGCAACGTCTCCGCGCGTTCTCTCCTTCTCCCGCCTCCGGCGACCGTCTGATCGCGCAGCGTTTCGCTGACGTTCTGTGCCTTTGTCTGCAGGAGTTCCTGAAGTCGAAGGGCGAGTCGGTCTCGGGCAAGAAGGCGGAGCTCGTCGACCGCGTCGGCGATTGGCTGGACAACCACGCCTGAACTCAATGGCGCCCTGGCCGCGCGCGGCGTGACCGTTGACGCGTTCGCGAACGCGGGGCGTGGGCGTGGGTGCGGCCAGGGGGGCGCCTCTCAAGTCATCAACAATACGACAATCCCCGGGCCTGAACGGCGTCTTCGCAGCGCGTTCAATTCGACACAATGTATATCCACGCTGTCGGCGTCCGTCGCGCGTTCTCATCCTCGCCTTCGTTCTCGCGACTGTCGTGGCGGTCGGGCACGAACCACGCCTTCCTTTCCGGGACGCGGCCTTCCCGCGAGCACGCCCCGGGTGCCTGGCTACTATGGCCACAATGTACATTACGGTTCCCCCGTCCCGGGCACGGCCCTCGTAGTCTCTCGGTGCCGGCGACGCTCTTAATTACACGCACTCTATTTTCGTTCCCACATCCGCGCTCCCACGCCCTCTTGTCGCGCTCCCAGCCTGGCTCTCATTCATGTACATATCCACGTCCTCTCGCTATTCCCCGTCGCGGCTCGCGCACGGCCCACCCACACCCTGTGCGCTTTACGTTCCCGCACGTCGGCTCGGCTCCGTCACCGAGCTCGTGTGTGCGCATGTGAGCCGCTGGCGCGGTCGCGTGAACGGCTCCGATAGACGTCGCTCTCATGGCGTTCTGGGATCTCGGGCGCATTTGCGTGCGCGCGTACGCGCGCGAGCCCAAAGCCCCGGGAGCGTGCTGGAGTATCTTTGGAACTGGGTGGCAAGCGCACGCGAGATCGTCTAGAAGCCGGACGCGGTTGGGGCGCACACGCCAGTTAGAACATATATGCTGCTATTACTCCCACCGCGCGCGATCGTCGTTCCTTCGGGATGTGAGCGCGGTCGGGACAGTATCATAGGATGTCGCGGACCCTGGGCCGTGGCTAGTGCAGAATAGGACAGATTCGACCGCTATTGAGTGCGTGCGGAGCTGGACCTGGGGCTGGCGGTCCCGTTGGTCGCTCCGACGATGGCTTGCGCTGCCGTCACGGCCTGCCCGGAACTTGCATCGGAAGCCGTCGTGGAGGTCCTGAGGCCTAGATGTTTACATTGACCAGTGGCCAGGGGCTATAGGTCCCGGGTGCGGTGATCTTCTTGCAGAGGGATGCTGTTTTTGCGGCGGGAAGGTAAATGCTACGACGTCTGCATTGTTATTAAGGATTACTAGACAGTAGGATGAAACCTACTCTGATCGGACTCAACATCCATGGTCAATCTTTAACCAAGGTTTCGCTGAGTTTACATGCTGTAAACCCGAGCTCAGGCACCTCTCCTGAACTGGAAGTTGTTATAACTCTTTGTCTCCCGCCTCGAGCACGCCATGCACCGTCTGTGCTCTAGATCCACTGTATCTCAACACCATCTAGCAGATGGAAAAGTGAGAGTCCTGGTAAAATAATGTCAGTGGATACTACTACCACGTCTTTTATTTAGTGCTGTAGCTTGCATTACATCTGTCCATTGCAAGACTCCCCAGATTCCACTGTCGGTAAGGGGGATTTGGAATCGATATCCCGCATCGGCCTGGAGAGGCCAAAACCCACTGGGATACCCGCAAGACTCCTTCAAGTACCAGATGACCTTGCATCTGCAAGGGTGCCTGTGGAAAAGTGTATTTGTTCGTCATGGCATGCGGTGCTTTTCAGACGATGTAGAGAAGGGTACCCTCTTATGGCCCTGAAGGCTTGGAGGCCCCGACGGGCGTACCTGTCCGGTACCCGTCAGTCTTGCAGTCCATTCTGCGGGGTAGGGTGAAACTCAAGGCGGGTGGGTACGAGCCAAGACAGAATCTAAAACCTTGCCTAAGCCGAACGTTTAAACCCTAACTGAACCCCTATAGCGTTTCTGAGAAGGGGTCTATTCATGGTCATGGGTCTGCGCTAGGCGATTGAGAACGACAAAGCCCCATGTCGAATATCACGTCTATTGATCGGCTTGTGTAGATGGGATAACGCACGTACAAAACTCCTAGAGATTAGTTGATTCTTGCCACCGTATCGACGGCCCAATGGCGGTGAGGTTGGAGTCTCCAAACGTGTTTGACCTACGGCACGGTTCGCCTTGAGCAAAACCGGGGCCTGAATACTCTGGGAAAGCCCACACTTCTATCAGCTGGGAAGCGGCTGGTCCCAAGAGTCAAGGTCATAACAATGTCTGGCATGAATGTGAGCTGTCAACACTATGAAGGCTGGCACTAGCACTCACCATTCACTATGACCACACTAGTCCCGTCAGGGGCCCGCAAAAACACACCGTCGAGAAATTTGGGTGTACCCGAAGAACGTAGAGTTCAACCAAGGGACTAAATTCTTCGGCATGGTTCCCCATGGCGGTATGGTGGTGGTAAAGAGCAACTCGACACGCCACGGAGATTCGAGGTCCATGAGAGTAAGTATCTGATAAGATCCTAAGCCTGGGAGGGGATATGATTAGATTCGCGGTGTTGATTAGATAATAATTGCGCCATAATCACATTCCGGTAGTAATGCCCTGCTTATCAGATAACGCCATGAATGTTTGCTTCCCGTCGGGCGGGCCTTGGAAGGCCCATAAACTCTCGCTCCTCCTCCCTTCCTTGATTGTCCTATACCTCTCCTACGATTACAGCTCACCTGCGCCTACCACCCTCGATATCCGAACGCTTCTACATCAAGAATCCGCGAAATATGGCCGCTGCTGTGCTCACAAACTTTCATGAAGTGTCCTCCCCGGAACACTTCCAGACCCTGCTTTCCGAGGACCTCAACCGCGTCTCGCTTATCAACTTCTGGGCACCATGGGCGGAGCCATGCAAGCAGATGAACGAAGTCGTGATCGAGCTCGCGAAGAAGTATCCTCAAGTACTCGTGCTGCAGGTGCGTCCACGGGGTCTACGATTCCTCCACCACGTACCAATCTTCACCATCACTAACCGCGATCGATCCGTGCGCCTCTGCGTCACTTTCGCTGTGCCTTACCCCAGGTCGAGGCGGAGGAGCAAAGCGACATTGCGGAGTCCTTCGACATCGAGGCCGTCCCCGCGTTCGTCATTCTTCGCGTACGTCCGCCACACCTCTTCTTCCTGTACCATATTACCTGACCCCCGCGCTGTGTTGGTGTTGCTTGTGTGCTGCAGGGCCACACCTTGCTCTCCCGCATATCAGGCGCAGACGGGTCCGGACTCACACAGGAGCTCGCAAAGCACACCCAGCCGCCGTCGTCCATCAAGCCCCAGTCGGCGACGGACCGCGCCCCCGCCGCGCCCGCGGAGGCGGAGACCCCCGAGCAGCTCAACGCGCGCCTGGGCAAGCTCATCACGCAGGCCGACGTCGTGCTCTTCATGAAGGGCTCCCCGGACACGCCGCGCTGCGGCTTCTCGCGGCGGATCGTCGGCCTGCTCCGGAACGAGCACGTCGCGTTCTCCCACTTCGACATCCTCCAGGACGAGGGCGTGCGGCAGGGCCTCAAGGTGCTCAACAACTGGCCGACGTTCCCGCAGCTCATCGTCAAGGGTGAGTTCGTCGGCGGCCTCGACGTCGTGCAGGAGATGGTCGACAACGGCGAGCTCAAGACGCTCTTGGCGTAGGCGGGGCTGGGAGAAGTTTAATTCGTTGTGTTCGGTGTACGTTTAATGCTCAGGACGTGTTTTGTTGACTTTGCTTATTGCGCACGGGTGGTCGAGTGCTATGTATTTGTCCGGCAGTGGATGCAAGTTGTAGCTGAGGTTTTCCGTCTTCACTGTTCGGATTATGATCTCGACTTTTGCTGATGAGGTGTAGGGGTATCAACGCAGTACGTGCGCTTGTTACGGTGGCGTACAATAGATGAGCACTATCTACAATGCTGTGCTGTTGGGATACAGAAAGTTTAAAGACACGTTTGAAGCGAGAGCCTCCATGCAGCGACTGTACGTGTCCTCCTGGGTCATTCAACCGTTTACGAGAGAGTGCCGCACCTGAAATACAGGATGCTACGGTATGCATCTCAGCGCATCTAGCCATTAATATTCGCTGAGTAGATCTTCAACGTAGACGCTTTGCCCACCATCTACCCAACCCTTCAGATGTGTCGTCCTTCGCCCGGTCGCCGCCCGAGGATTGCTTTCTATGTGCTCCGCCCTCGCAGGCGGTTCATCAGTGCTCAGGTTCTATTTACCCTTTTCGCCGATGCAGTTGCCCGTGTCCCACATATTCGCCCGCTCGCCATGGACTGGAAACGCAAATTCGAAAGAAAGACAGCTCACACTACACCGGAGACCGGCTGCCCGTCGACATCTCTCTCCTCATCGACATCTCTCTCCGCGTCGGCATCCTCAGCTCATGCCCGTACTAGGGCCACATTGTACCACCGCCTCGGGCGACCACTAGCACCCCGCCTCCCTCGAGAAGCTCATCTCCAACCTCGCGCTCACCCTCGGAGAGCTCGACACAGACCAGTTCACCGCAGACCTAGATGGGATGGCGCGACTCGCCGTCCGGCTCAAGCTCGACGCAGTGCGTCACTGTACGCTTGCCTACTCGCCATGGAGTTAACGTTCTTCGCGGCCCGGCACACCCGCTACAGCACCTCTCCGGGCCTGCGCTCGACCGCACCCTCGTGGTACCTCTACATCGCCATCCAGTCCAACGACGCCGTCACGTTCGCGCATGCCCTGTACCGATGCTGGCTTGATTCCAACGATTCAGAGAAGGGGACGGGGCCACAGCCGCACTCGCCCGCGCGCTCCTCAGGTCGTTACAGTAACGGTATGCGCCTTCGAGTTTCTCTCCCCCTCATCGCCTTCGTCCTCAGCTCGGTGGACTTACAAGTTAAGAATTCGATCTTTTTCTCGCACGCGCCGGGAAGGCTCGAGTGATGATGATCAGCGGATATACAACACACCAGGGCTCATATATAGTTACGTCAAACTTCAGAAATTTCAGAGCGACCGTCGAGCTCGACTTGGAGGGCCCTTCGTGAACTTACAGGTCTACTTGAATGCCAAAATACCAGCAACCGTCGCCACGGTGGGCACTCAGGCTGATCATAAGTAAAATACTGCGGTGAGTACTAGCGATCTAACAGTATGTTCATACGCACGTATACGCGTTGCTGACTTGGTTCGAAGGTCTGCGTAAGGGATGGTGGGTGTGACGATGGGCTGGATGCGAGTGGCGAGGGCCCGGGGGTTGGGGCGGATCATTGAGCGGCCGAGGTGAGAGTTGTACCTTTATAAATTATGTTCGCCTCTGCGAAGGACGGCATTGGACCGCGTGCCGTCGGTGAATATGACGTACTAACGACCCGCGGGTATGCGCCTTACAGGCTCCCTGAAAGCGCAGAGATTGCGGACAGGATGCGCTCGGAATCCGATGCCTGCCACCTTCCGAAGACCCGTGGCTCGCTTCGTTGCAAGCACACTGGCGGTACCGTGACGATGAGCGGCGGCGACCTGGGAGAGGGGCTTCCCTCAGTCTCATCTCATATTGTGCGATGCGAAGGACCTCCTGCCACTTGTGATAACCATAGCTCTCTTCTGTGATCGGACTTGGAGGGGTGCATCGAGCACCTACACACCGTAATATATCACATTCCAGTAGGATGGGCAAAATGCCATTCTACCCAGATCCATCTGCGCCATGTTCGCCATATGGCAGCTACGACACCGTTGCTTACACTGAGAAGATACACCACGCCCCCTTTGTGGTTTTCGGTGCGCTTCTCAGTGTCGATCTTCCAGTGAGTACTACACAGTCCGATCGTAGACCATGTGGTTACTGCAGACTCAACACACTGCAGCGATCGCGCGTGGTCTACCATGCCACATAAAATCGCAGACATCTATCTTATTCTAGGTCTATGTGGATTCCACAATCCCTCTCGACGTTACAAAATCTCTCCGAGTCTCGACCAAGAAGATGTTAATGGGGGCAAAGTGGGAAGGGAAAAACCCATTCGCGGTCCGAGGACCGTTCAAGTTCCTCGGCACGCTGCCGTGACTCCTGCGAACGCTGCCAGCGTCAGTAAAGCCAGTCCAAGAGTGCTGACAGTCCCAATCCCTGCCTACCGTGATGCAGACTTGGTATGGTCCAGGTGAGTCCTCATAGTAGAATCACAGCTGCCTTGCCCCTGGGAAACGGTCAGTGTCCCATAAAACTGAGCAATTGTCGCAGTTCACTTACAGCCCATGTGGGTCTACAGGCCGGTGACTACTTCACCAACGCCTTTAAGAACCGTATGGAGGCCCGGACCGACTCCCCCGGCCTCGGCAGGTTCTGGGGTAGGGGTGGCGGTGATCGCCGTCGCAAAGAGCAGGGCGGTGAAGACAACGGTGTAGAGCTTGGAGAACATGATGGCTCAGAGGCTGGTATAGAGGTGTTGAAGGCGAGATGAGGTGGAGCGGGTTGCTGAAGACTCTCGAGCAGGTTGGGTGCGCCCTTTATACGCCTCGTCTATCGGTGGTTCTTGCTCATCTCGCTACATTGCGGGCACCCTGGGATTGTATACCGGAAACCGGGAAGTGGCCAGGCGTGGTGAGAGCTCAATGAATTTCAGCCCGAACTTTACCAATACGCTCCGCCGCCTGAAATCCATACGGCGAGATACGGCCCTGGGTCGCTTGCGAGCATGCCGCAATTGCCGCAACGGCACTTTGAGCCGTACCTCGGAGACAGGCCTGGGCCCGGCCCGGATCGGCCGGATTGGGGGTCGGCGCTTCAATTGCCTTTTTTGCGACACCCATCGAGTGCGTTCGCCATTATGTCACTGCCTTTGCTCTGCAACCTCTACAATAAGAACGCAAGATTGATAGCAGGCCATACAACTTTTGGCCGCCCAAAGGAAGGACGAAACAGAGTGCACCGCGCGCCGCGCGTGCACGGCGGACTCTATCGTAACAGAACATAGACACCGTGACAGAACACAAAACGTACGCGCATAAATATCCCCCGACGCGCCTCCCCTCGCACCCTTGCACCCTCCATCCCCCACCGTCCAGAAATGCCCTCCCTGAGTAACAGCCAGCGGCACCCGCCCGCCCCCTCCTACTCTCACTCGGGCACAGTCAGAGGCACACGAAGCACCCGACGAGCACGGGGTCGATCCGCCACAGCGGGTACGTGTACGCCGCGACCGCGCCCCCGCTCCCCCTCCCCTGCGCGTACGCATTTACGTCGCGCGAGTGAGTCGTCGCCGGCGCCGGCGCCGATTTTGACGGCACCGCAGGCGCAGGCGCAGGTGGGCCGGGCATCGCGGCGGCGGCGGCGTTGGCGCGCTTCGCGCGGAGAGCGGGCTCGGAGCGCGCGCGCGCGAGCCCCCACGTGCGTTTCAGCGCGCCCTGCCGCTCCTTCCGCTTGCCAGTGCCCGGCTCTGCGGTTGGGGAAGTTGGGGGCGGGGCGGGCCCGCGCTCGCGCTCGCACCAGGGGGAGGAGGGGGAGCCGGGGTCGCGGCGGGTGAGGGTGCTGAACGCGCGGCTCACTTTGTGGCGGAGCGTGCGCGGGGCGCTGGTGGAGGACGTCGCAGCGGCGGCGGTGGAGGACGCGTCGTAGACGCTCTCGATGCGGGAGTATTGAGGTCTCTCCATGATCACCGCCATCGTTGTGGAGGTATTCTGTGTGGGGAGCGGGAGAGGGAAGCTGCGAAACGAGTCACGATCAGTGTTGGTGTTCACATATGTACGTCTGGATGGATGGGGGTGTGCGGCATACCTGTTTCGTTGAGGACTGGGACGGCTACACTTCAAGCTTCACCGGCAAATGTACGCGCAAGGATCGTTCAACAGGAAATGCGTGCGTGGATGGGGACGGCGGGGAAGAAGGAAGGATGATGGGCGGGTGGACAGGGGGTCTTGGCCTATACCGGACACCCGCGCGAGCTATATAGGCGAGGACCGAGGTGAGGACGGGAGGGCGGCGAACAGGGACGATGCCGCATCGCGGGATGAAACGCAAGAAGCCACCCCTAAGCTTCTTCCTAGGTTTGACTTAGCATCTAGCTGCTGTCCTGTCCAGCGGATGTAGCTTGGAAGGTGTATAGACACGATAGCCTGTCAGTGCCAGTATAGCCATAGTCCATCCGCGTCGTTGTTTCATGGGGCATGATTCCTGCGCCATACTCACTTCCGACCCTCCACCTCCTAGTCCACGCTCGCCGGATTATCGCCATAATGTCCGGTATACTACCGCCCCGGGGCGTCGCGCGAGAGTGGAAGGGTTGCAAGAAGCCCCGAGACGAGTTCTTTTTGATGTGTTGACGTTGATAGAGACCGCGCCCCCTCACCGAGTTCGTATCTCTCCGAGCGGTTTCCAAACGAGAAGCATGTCTTCCTGTTCTCGATCAGGGTGTTCCGGCATGGGCGATATTTGACTTGCTTACAGCGGCACGTCGGATCTGTTGTGGTGCATAGGGTGAAGACACATGTACTCCGACTTGACAACCCCTTATGTACAGTAGACGCGCGCTACCACGCGAGGAAACAGGCGCTTAATCTCCATTTTAGGAAGGAGGATTGGAGCGTCGTCACCGCGTGCTACACCAGGTTCGATCCCCAGCCGGGACACTCTTCTCTTCTCTTCTCCCCAAGTGCAAGTCGGGAATCCAGACCACCCTCATCGACCCGTTTGCCGCCCCCAGCAGCACTGATACTTCCAGCCATAACAGCCCCGCGGCAGTGATATCGTCCCGCACAGAGACGGGAACAAATATATACGGATATCTGCGATGATGTCGTTCTTCGGCGCGAAGAAGGTCGAGCTCCCCGCCCACAACCCCGTCCTCCCGCACGCCCTCAAGATCCCTGCGCTCCAGAAGCTCGTCGGGAAGCGCATCGTCCTAGCGTCCAACAGCCCCCGCAGGCAAGAGATCCTCCGCACATTCGTACGCCCCCTGTTTCGTCGCCACGGCCCGATCCCGACGCTGACGTGTTCCCCGCGCGGTCGTTGAATGTGTATTTGGGTTTGTAGGGGCTGGAGCCCGAGGTCGTGCCGTCGACGTTCGAGGAGACGCTCCCGTTCGGCGGCTTCCAGGACCCCCATGAGTACCCGGTCGCGACTGCGACGCACAAGGCGGTCGAGGTCTACGAGCGGCTCGTGGTAAGTCCGAGGCACCGTTGTTACATCTGACGCCCGTTCCGGATGTTCCAGATATCATGTATGCGTTGCGAAACGGACTGAATGCTCCCAGTCGATGGCTCAGAGGTGGCTGAGCCATGTCGAAACCGGGCTGCGATGCTTTCCTTGTGCCCATCCAGGGTGTGGTGGTATGGAACGGGATATGAACCACCATCGTGGCGTCATGTGTGGTTCGATGGGTTATCGAGGCGGTGCAACTGCATCGCTCCGGACCACCCCTGATCGTTAGTGGATGGTGGGCCACGGCGTGCATTCCTCTTATTTCCCTTCTATTCATCCGCCTCCCGGACTCCTCAAGGAGACCGCGAAGCTGTGTCCCATTGGCACGCCCCATCCCCCATGGAGGGCGCCTCCTGTGTTCAATGATGCCCGAGGGATGATGGCAATGTCGCATCTGCCGGGGCGCGCGGCCATCCTCCACCCTCCGTCCGCCAATTAAGCTGCCAACGCATGCATGACTCGGGACACGCTCCACACAGCTGTTCATCTTGGTGTCCTCCCTAGTTCCGAGTCCCAAGTGCGAACGGCTGACCGGACCACACAGACCGAACAACCCGACGACGCGCCTGACCTCGTCATCGCAGGTCCGTTTCCCTTCCTTCCTCCCTTCCATGCCCCCTTGTATTCCCCGGTTTTATTTACGCTGACCTCGACCGCAATCACACAGCGGACACCATCGTGCTGACGCACGCCCCAGTCGGGCTGGAGAGCCAGTCGCAGTTCGCGTTGGAGGTCGGCGGGCCCGACCCGCAGGACATCCTCGAGAAGCCGCTCGACGAGGAGGACAACATGCGCATGCTCCTCGACCTCAACGGCGGCCGCTGCGAGGTCGTCACCGGCGTCTCCGTCGGTGCGTCCCGTCTCCCGTGTCCTGTGTCTTGTGTCCCGTGTCCTGTGTCCTGTGTCCCGCGTCCTGCTTGCTCTAGAGCTGACGAGACGGCGCCTCCCGCAGTGTTCCCGGTGCTGGAAGCCCCGGGGTACAAAATCAAGTGGGTCCGACAGCGCGGCGGGAACGGAACGCGGATGCGGAGCGGCTGACAATAACATGCGTGCGTGCACAGGTCGATCGAGGAGCGCACGCTCGTCTACTTTGCGGAGAACGATGAGTCCCTGCTCCGTGCGTACGTCGAGAACGGCGAGGGCCGCGACCGCGCGGGCGGGTTCGCCATCCAGGTGCGCCCCCTCTCCTTTTCCCTCTCCCCATCCCTTTCCCCCCTCCTCCCTCCTCCGTACTTTTCTGACGGCGCGCGGCACGGGCAGGGCCTGGGCGGGCTGCTGGTGAGCAAGGTCGAGGGCGACTACCAGAACGTGGTCGGCTTCCCCGCGGCGTCGTTCTTCAAGTTCCTGGACGTGCTCGTCGAGGAGGAGGTCGACTTCCTCTCGGATTGATTGTCCGACTTGGAGAAGGAGGAGGAGGGAAGGTGGAGGGCTAGGGATGATGTACGAGTAGTACTTAGGTTATGAGGGGTCCGCGCCCGAATCGAGCTGGATCGTCGAGCGTTTGCAGCACAACTCGCCAAAATCACTATGCGGCGCTGAGCGCCGTTCCGCCCCAGGTGCCTGTAGTCGTGCCACGCCTTGGAGGACTGAATAATCTGGGAATCTGGACTCGCCCCAGTAGAGTTAGGACGCTTGGGGGTCAAGGGGCGAAATGGATTGTTAGGCGGGGGAAAAGAATGTCCCCTTAAAGAATCGAACCTGACGCCAAAGTGTCGACTAAGCGCGCGTCTTCGTGTGCGGCCGCCGGCAAGCAATTGTTCTCTCTCTCTCTCTCTCAATAGTTCGTGATCAACCCTCCTCCCAACTTGATCATTCCCCAGAGCGGATCCGACCGGATAATGCTACTGTAAGTATCGTATGAACACCCCATGCAGGGACAAGCTGACAGAGTCTAAGGGCTACTCTTCTCCCCCGGAATGCGCACGGTAAGACAAATAAGTAGGTGAGTGGGCGCGGCCCAGGGGATACGGACGCTATCTAGCAATAATGGGAGCTTGCCCGAGTCTCATACGATGGCCGAGATAGCAGAAAGTTGTGGGACAATATGGGGAGTACAGACTGGAGGCACCGGCGCCGATGTGACTCGGTGAGTGTCTCGACCGCGGTCCTGTTGACTGAATGCCCATAAAACGACGATTTATCTTGCAGACTACAGCTTAGTAAACATATAGTATGCGTAGTTGGCAAAAGTTTGGGATGGATAGGGACCTCTTGTATTCCGCGCCACAATACGCTCTATGTTCAACGCCACCATCGCTTTTATTTCAGTTCGTTCAGTACGTTGAAGTCGTACTCGCCGCTTGAACTAATCGTGGAGAATTACATATATTGATAGTCGGTTAGAGGATGGGAGGTGAGTTTTTTATATACCTAAACCATATTGACTGCCAATCGGACATCGCAGGAGCACGCAGGAGCACGCAGGGGAGGGATGATAGAACTTATCCAGATCCCTACGCACGGATTTGTCCCGAAAAGCTTGCTCTTATTATGCAGAAAACAAGAGACACCTCCTCGCCACCTTCAAAATGAAGCCACCATCCATGCCTCCCTCCCTTACATTCGCGAAGTCCGCTCGGATTGACGCGCCCGCACTTCGCTGTTGAGATGGTGACTGTTTCATATCCCGGGCGGGATGCTCATGCAAGCACGCCGGCGAAAACAACTCACATTCTCTGTTGATCATATGGATGACTGTCCTGATTTCGAACCTCTGTCCCTTTCCGACTGCCGGTTTCAAGGGCTCAGGCGGTTAGAACCGATATCCCAAACAAGGGCGGTCCGCACTCCTGGGTATAAAAGTGGGTCTCAATCGTCCTCAATCCTCATACTCTGCACCACATCCACTCACCACATTCGCAATGAACTCTCAGCCTTCCATTGAGCACCTGAACGACAACTTTCAAAAGCTGCTGTTTATGCTGGTGTCACCCCCACCAGCATCAGCTGCCGAGCGTGTACGTCATGCTCCTTTTGAACTACTACTATTTAGCATGTTCTTAACTTGTCCACATGTGCTTCACTGGCAGGTCCTCTGGGACGATATGCGCGACGGCAACTTGAACCCAACGGTCACTCCTCCGAAAGTCGTGTCTATGGGAATCCGAGTCGAACGTTCGACTTCCACATTTGCAAGTGATGGTGGCAATCGGCATGACATCGACGATGAGGAAACTGAAGGGTATATGAGCAGCTACACGAGTAGCGAGTCAGGTTATACGCATGGAACCGAATCAGACTGCGAGGTCACGACCCCGATAGATGGCGACATTGAGGTTTTGAATCGTTACATGACTTACCAAATGCTTGTGTGCTAATATAATCCTTTAACAGAGCATAATCCATGGCGTGACTGGCCTTTCAATGCCACGCGGTGACAAAGATGCCAATGATGATGACTATAATATGGGCGATCCTAACCGTGCACCCGCCACGCGAGAGTCCTTACACGGTGCATCCCAGGACCTCTTGGCCTCGACTTCGAACACGGCAAGAAACCCAAAGCGAGAATTACTGAGTGAGTGTAACAATTCATACAATCAATCCCTCCGACCCCAACCGTCACTGATTACAACTCTCTATACTACAGCGCAAGGATATACTTGGAAAATTGTAAATTCTTGAATTTCAAGAGATATATGAGCAGGCTGACATTAAAGCCTACTTAAAGGGAATTACGAACGGCACCGGACAAGAAGTGTCATTTCCCGTGATTGTTGACACTGGTTCGTTACAAATGCCTAGCAACACCCCTGAATATAGTCTCACTTGAGATTATGCATCCTACAGGTTCTAACTACTTGTCAGTGTCTCTGGCAAGTTTACGTTTCAACCTGTCAATACTAACCTGGTACAGATGGGTGTACGGGGAGAATTACGTGAAGCTTGACGATCACGGCAGTCTACAGCCGTGGTCCGATGACAATTCTTACCTACTGCACAACATTCTGCCGGGCACTGGGTTCGATGGCAGAAGTATTATGCAGGACTCTACACGGTGGGAGCCTTCCCACAATGGTGAACTTATATCCTACAGATATGCGGACAGTTCCGAGGCATGTAAGTGCATTTGTGCCATTTTAACTTTGGCTTCGAGTAGTAACTTGATAACCTTATAGTGACTGGTGCACTCTACCCTCATGGCGTAGATGTGCGACTATATGGCTACAACTTTACAACCAACACAAAGACCGTGGTTTCACTTTTGGGCACACATCTTGGTGTAGCCTATGCCGTCAATGAGACTCTGAGTATGGACCCATCGAGTGGTATTCTTGGCCTTGGCGCAAATAGGTATGTGGTCCACCACCTCTTTGCATGGTGGATATGTAACAGGGGTAATGGCATACTATGGTAATGTAGATACATGCTCTCGCAATCTGATTTTCCAAGTCGATCACATCTCGGTCCAAGTCACTTTCCGGTGAGTCTTTGAGCACAGTTATGACATGATTTGTGTTGGTTTTCTGACCACTATACCTATTAACCAGAGCTTTTTAACCTTATTGCAAAATAGCAATGAGCTTAAGTCTACGAATGCTAGTGTGAGTTGCTGTTTATTACTGCAAGATTATCCATGTTTTAACATGTCAGGTATATTGTACTAGTCATCTGATGAATTCATCATGTTTGTCACCCTGCGACTTCCGGCTGACCACTACCGTTACCTCGTGCGTAATGTGAACATCACTGTTCCTATGTGTGTTTTTAATTTGATCTTGACATTGAGTGAACTTAATTGATAATTGATGCAATTTTAGACAATCATGGATTGCATTCAACCGCTGGCCTCTTGACGATAGAAAACCCGACTGGAGCCGAAGGATTGCCTTAGTGCCACCACCACGAAAACATAGTGATCAAGCTACGTGGGTAGTTAAACTCAAACACTTTACTGTACAAGAGTGCACTACTGGCAATCACCCCGACCGACAAGCTCAGCAGTGCGGTAATTCATGTATTGAATGGGAGAATGGGTACCCTGTTCTGCTTGACACAGGTATTGCCTTCAATTACACTAGTCATGATGCTGCCTGCGCCTGGCTATATAAGTTCTATAACTAATTGACCTACAGGATGCAGCACATCATGATTTGAGCAATGTGTGCTAGACTACATCCAACATGATGTCTTTCATCTGAGGGACCCTATTCGAGAAGATACACGAAAAGAACACTTCACCTACGATGTCCCCCTCAACTTTGACTACACAAAATACCAAGTCGAACTCATCTTTGAGGGTCTTCACGGCAATGAAGTCCAGGTGTACCTCCCCTTCCACCCATTCATTATAGCGCATGACATGCTCGCAAAACCACAGCCTCGCATGGAAGGAGTTTGTTTCCGGTCCAGAAAACAGAACAGAGGCACACTTGGCGCAGTACGCATACAATCAGCCATCAATACGTCTCCTGCATCTCTGCTGATTTACTGATTTCCTAGAACTTCTTCCAGTCAGCATTTGTATCATTCCATTGGCACAACGATGAGGTCCAGAGCGTTCGTATAGCGCAACAGCATTTTCAACATGTCAGGGAATATTGTATAAGCCTACCTGAGGACGATGACGATTAGTCCATTCAGTTTAGGGCTATTGTCCAAATACCAGTGACGTGATTCATGTATCCAAGTCCAATTTCCAGCAATACTACTAGTATTGAATCAAATAGAATCGGAGTCTACAGCGTATCGGGTCGATGAGCATGTTATCACGATCAGATTTGTTCAATTACAGACTGTTCGGCAGGCTGCAATGAGGGGGCAAATATATTGCTATTGTAGATGCCATCTTCCTCAGACCACGGCGTCCCTCATGAGACTTGCCCCCATCATATCTGATGGCCATTGGGAGATTGTAGGCACATTATGGCGCAATGTACACAATGAATAACTCCCCCAACTAGCACACTCGACGGAAATTGAAGACGGTGCAACTCTTGGAGCTGCAGTCATGGGCCCCGTCATGTCAGACATTGCACAATTCGGAAATGCAACTGGTATGTTCCGAACAGGGCCCACGGCGGTCGCAAAACCATCCTGCGTGAGCAGAACGCCATGTGTGAACACTGCGTCAGAGTTGGGATAGCCCTCGTACATGTCGTTCTCGTGGTGGTCATCATCGTCTGAGGAGCCGTGGTTGTCGTGATTGTGGTCGTAATCCGATTCGGAGGAGTCTATCCCGTGTGGGCAGGGAGGTGAGCGCACTCACAGGAGGAATAGAGATGGTAGCATGGTCGGCAGGAGCAGCAGTGGATACTTGGGTGGCCTCTGTGATAGCAGAAGCGTCATAGTTGCACTCAAAAAGTCGACGGATGGGGAGACAGAGGGCTCTGAAGATGGAGCCACGCTTGCATTTGCTTCACCGGACGCGGGGTTGGACAAGATCAAACTTTCGGACAGGTGGACCCCTTCACTGCGCGAACGGTGGAAAGAGGTTATCGGGGGGTACAGAGGAGGAGGAATCCGAGAGGAGGCGAGAACATAATCTAGAGACAAAAATTTTCAGTCTCGGCTGCACGGCATCAGAAAGTGGCTACTGGAAGTACGTGTGTCCAGGAGCACGGATTCTGCCCATTGTATGGCACCCACAGGGAGAGGGAGGTCTTCGCCATCTTCATGGTCGTTCAGGAAATGCAGCGCCCACTAGATGAACAGTTCGATTAGTGATTTGGGCAACCGTGTCTTGACGTTCCGGACGCATTTGCTAGACGTGCAATACGTGGCAGTGATGCAAAGCATGACCTTGCGTTGCTGCTGGAAGATGTTGCATCACACTGTGATAGCTTTGTCTTGGATAGTTGTGATATCATCTTCGTCCTCGAGGAAATCTGCGGGAAGGAGGGTATGGATGGCTTTAGGGGTCGGGTGGATAAGCTATATGGTAGAAGAAAGGGTTTGTGATAGAGGAGGATTCGTCGAGGACAGTAGTGATGGTATCTAGAACGTGCAGGTGCGGCGGGTTGGACATGGAGCGGAGACTCGATGTCATCTGTCAGGGAGAATATGGGGTAGGAATGCGCCTTCACAAGAGGGATGCATTCACAGTAGTTAAAGTGTCCCAGAATAAGCTAGAGAATCCAACCGAGCTCCTCACAGTCGTCGTTTATCGTGTACATGGAATGAGCATAGTTTCACGACCATGGACTACATTCCCTGAATGGAGCATTGGTAAGTCAATGAGATAATTGTTCCTGGCGTCGCAAGGTACTTCGACCTCTTCCCGCACCCTCCCGTGCTGAGTGCGGACGCTGAGCCTCAGCCACTAACATGTGATCATCAACGGTGAATCCGTGCCTTCGCCCTTGTCACCCGGAGCACAAAACATCGTTAAAGACGGTCGATAAGTTCCAAGTGATCCGAGTCGGATTTGAGAGAGAGAAGCAGGAGATGGGTTGGGGTTGAAATGATTCGTGTTGCTTGCTCTAAGTGGGCATAACGTTCCCCTGATATGTATGTACATGGCATAAGGGTACATAGAGATGCGATTGAAAATAAAGAGATAGGCATGAGGGTGTATGGAGAGCGTCGAAAGACATGAGACGAGGGAATAATAGGTCACGTACCGGTATGTTCAACATCAAACTCCCCCATCCTTCCTTTCCAACGAAGCGGAATGAGTTTGACCCAATGGTACAAGACAAGGCGAAGTCATCTAAGATGTTGACATCGCGGTGGATGTGCGCCACATTGGTGACGTCGCCGTCGTTAGAATGTAGGACTACGAGGACTTGAATCTACGCAGTACGACAGGTTTCGGGATGTATAGGTGGGTGGGAGCAGGCTAGTACTCGAGGGCATTCATGAAGTGCATGGGGGGGAGGGTGGAAGAGGGCATAGAAGTTGGAATAACATGCTACTGCTCGGAGACAAGTTGTCAGTTCGAGGTCAGAAAGCGTAGGACTTACGCGTTGAACTACTTCTTGCTGATCAATCGACCACAATCATGATCATCGTGATGTCAAAATGATGGGGTGTCTCCAATGTCCATGGCCGTGAGCGTGACGTACTGTTATCACCGAGACGTAGATGTAGCGCCGCGCGCAGCACGTCAAACGGCGAGGAGAGCGAGCGCATGTGCCGCCGCCGCCCGAACGAACTTGACCATCATTGTGCTCGTGCAGCCGGCTGCGCACGTGGAGAAGGTGGGATGGCCTTGAGTTACTTGGACGCGTCGTCGAGGTCCAACGTAATGCCTGGTGGTCGCTGCGGGGATGCCGGCCTTGGAGACTCGAGACGAAGCAAGGAAAGAGGGCCATGGGGTCGTCGAGTTGTACGCAGCCATGTACTTGATGAACATTCAAGTGCTCGATGCGGAGGTGCAGGAACCGGCTGTTCAAAGCTGCCACAGCTCCAAATGTTGCTCTGGGCGCATCTCACCCTTACTTGAGGTTCCGAGGATGGCCAGTGACGAGTCTTCGCAGGGGGGCTTGTTGTCGTTCTTGGGATGTGGGAGAGTTTGGACAAGCGAGCTGCTTGAGCTTGCATAGGGCCGCCATCGTAACGGGATGGGGGAAGGCGGGAGGAGAGGTACGAGGAATAAGGACGAGAAGGTGAGTACTTACGATTGAGACTTGCCTCTCACTGCGGATGTGCATGTGTCCTCCCTGGCCCGTCATCCTCCTGCCCTTCATTTAGCCGATGTCCCCCCCCTCCGTCTCGGCCATCGTTAATCGCATTTGTATCTTGAATGAGGTGTAGTGCAGGATCTGCAGTGATGAGGAAAGACGAGAAGAAAGTACTTGGAAACAGGCGACGAAGGGGATAAAAGACTGTGGCCAGAACGTCTGGATTGGAGAGTTGAACATGGAGGCGTTACAAGAGCCCTCAGGCGGTCTGACGTGTACTCGCGGACGCTGCAACTGAAGTGGTCTTGGTTGGCTCTCGTTGGAAGTTATGTTATCGGAAGTTCCCGGGCCGGGTGAGCATCCGATCGAGATCTGGTGGTGGGGGATGCCTCCAAGCCTTCTCTTTCATCCTCAATCACCAGCTATGCGTTCGCTTTGCACTCACTTCCTCTTATAACTCACCGCATAATATCACGTATAAAACGTCCTTTTTTACTCCCACCACGACGACCTGCAGGGCGACTGGAACCGCTCACAGGCTGCTAACTGGTGAGTTTTCCCCTCGAGGTGGGCACCGAAGTCGCATGCATACAGAGACAGGCATACATCACAGACTGTAATCGTCTGGAACAACTATCGCGTCGAAGTCGTCCCAAACGACCTGTTAAATCTCAGCAGCGAGCACGCTGTCGCACGTATTAGTAGCCTTCACGGACACCGAATACCGCTTTGACCGTTTTGGGTTCTCTCAGCACCGTTTTCGACGTCAGGAACGCCGCATCTAGGCGGGGACGACTTCGACAGCAGCCTTGTCGTGCACCTTGTGCAGAAGTTTCGACAAGGGCGGGAACACGGCAGGGATCTCGCCAGCAACGGGCCGTCTGCGGCAGCCAACACGACGGTCGCGATCGACGCCCTATGCGCTGGGGTGACGTCTACATCTACCCTCACGATGACATAGCTCGAGGAGCGCCTCAAGAATATGCTCCGTGCGGTGTGCGAGCAGATCGAGAGGGCCCTGCGTGACGCATGGGTCCGCAGGATGCAGATCAAGTGGACGAGGTCGCGCCCATCGGCGGCTCAACCCGCATCCTCATTGCCGTGAAGGTCAGCATTGCCAGTCGCAACCGCTCCGAGTCGCACGGAAATTCGAAAGCTGCACTATGGACGTTCAAAGTGTAGGTGAGCCGCCGCCTTGAGCCTCTCTGCCTGTTATACTCAAGTAACAGGTCAACTTTTGTCGGTCCTAGGATCGAGCTTGCGAGTTGGCAGGTGCACGACGCGGCAATGCCATGCGAGAAATCACCCTCACTTGTTTTGAAAAGAAAGCGACTCGAGCGACTGTACGTCTGAACGCTCGGGCAGAGTCCCGGTCATGTGCCTGCACTCTGTGGCATTGCGTCATACCCCGGAACAACGCTCTCTTTCTCCACTCCGTCATCAGTGCATTATGTGTAGGTGAGTGAACGGTTTCACATTGGTCCTATGACATCATAGTTGATACGACGGTGTTTAGCATCTGGGATTCCGATCTCATTTAAGAATGTGTCCAAGTCGGGCCCGCTCTACCTACTTGGATTGGCACGGTATCATGGCACTCCGTTCGCAATATGGGCGGTAGTGGTCGGAAACAGAACGCGGCGCCTGTAACCTGTTTCTGTACCGCGTATCTACAGTTGCAGGGAATAAGTTGCCCGTGAGTCGAATCCCTTGCCTTCCGCCACTACGCACTGTCCCCCACGTCCCTGCTCTGTTCTCGTTGGATAATGTCCCTTGGCAACACCACTGTTTCTGGCTTTCATGCCGTAAAGGTCAACACACCAGCACTAAGTATCATGCAAGACTCGATCATCAATTCTGGAGACACGATGGTCGAGATTTCGCTGTTGAGCCTCTTATTCGGTGAGTCGACCCACATAGTTCTCGGCTCACCGTCCTCACAACATACAGGAATTTCGACGGTTTTGTCTTTCACATGAACGTACTTTCTGAGGTGCGAAATTTCTCGTTTCTTTCACATAAGGGCCTGCGCTTATATCTAGAACTTCCGGTAGTCGCCATGGATCGTTCCGCGCATCGACCAACGTCCGCATACTCGTGCTCAGCAATGTCCTCATCTACATGTCTACGGGGACACACATCGCCGCGATCATATGGAATAGGGTGCAGGCAAAGCAGCTCGTTTCAGGAGCGATGGACGGCCTCTTCTCCCCGACGTACGACGGCCAACACGAGATGGCCGTTTTTGAGGGCGGAATGCGCAAACAGCTCGCGATGGCGGTCTTTTCACTCGGAATAGACGTGAGTAGCACCGCTTCGATCAAGGATTGAGCACCACCCTTCATGATTTTAACTTTAACAGTGGGTTATGGCGGACGCTATCGTGTGGTGGCGCGCGTGCGTCATCTGGCGCAAGAAGGCCGTCTATTAGATTGGGCCCGTATTCTTGGCATCGACACTAGGTTTGTCCCCCCCCCCTCCACCGTTCACAGAACGAGTAAAATTCCTGTACTCCAACCATCTGACGCCCCCACCGTGTCCGGCATGATTGGGTTCAACAGGTCGGGCATCGTCCAAACGACGGGGCTCGCACTTTTGGAAGTGTACAACCCGTTCCTCGCTGCATTCGCCGTCCTGTCCCTTGCCACGAACATCCTCGCGACTTCGCTCATAGCCTACAAGGCATGGTACGCATAGATCATCCTTTGCCCGCTCTGACTCAAACTCTGACTACGAAGGGCGAACAGGGAACACAGGCGGATAGTCCAGAAATACTTCTCCGAAGCCGGTGCGAAGTCGCAGGTGCTGAAGGTCCTCGCCTTGCTCGTCGAATCCGGGAGCGTTTTCTGCGCGTTCATGGTGCGCAAACCGGGCCGTCGTTCTTGATCTGCTCCCTGACATCGACACATGCTACGGCCCAGATGTTCATCATCGTCTATTATTTCCGGGCCAGATTGGGGCCGTTCCCCGCCACTGGCAGTGACTCCGGTGCCGTGCATCCAACTTAGAGGTACGCAATAGTCGAAAGACGGCGGTCGTTCAGTGACCTTGCGATGGGAGTTGAGGTAGAAAGATTGAGCTCGGAGGAGGGCTCCCAGAGTGGTCGACTCGGAAAGACACGGAGCGAGTCGGCACAACGGCCCGACTCTCGGCCGAGAGCTTCCGCACAGACTTGCCAGCTCAGAGCAGGTGCTCCAATGCACGCACATGGAGAAGAACAAGGACATTGGGCAGAGTCACTGTTACCATTGTGAACGAGTAGTGAAGCCAAACACCCCGTTTCTCGTGGGTGGGCAATTTATAACATCCCCTACCTTGAGACAATATGCTACCATTAGTGCTTACGATATCATGATTTGTTGAACGCCGAAAGCTTGAGGTACACCAATTTACAGGCCGTTTTATTCATTGACAGTTTCAGGCAAATGATATGATTACAAAGCCGAAATCGAGAACCCTATTGTAGTACATCTAACCTGAAGTTCAGAATCGTGTGGGGACGATGGACTGTGCGGAGCAGGCAAGTTAGATCAATGGCATGATAATTTTGCTCACATACCTTGAACAGATGTTGGTTGCCAACCGTATCCAGCCCATCCAGCGAGTTAGAACTGCTGTGAACAACACGGAAAGGGATCCAGCGCGCGAAGGGAAGGTTGCCGCGCTCCAGCAGCCACAACTCCACTAGCGGGTGCTCTAGGTTTCTAAGGAGCAGCAACGCCCTCTCCTGCAGCTTTTCGCGGAACCTCCGAGTGTCCTGGTCTAACAGATAACGCATCCCGGTTCTATCACTCACCCCTGCTACTTGTGGCACGTCGGAGAAGTCGAGGTGGAGCCACAGGGAGCGCAGCGCGCTCAGACTCGCTAGCGAGCAAGAGAGGTCCGGCTGTGCGATGCAAACAGTGAGCCCATGATACGACAAAGCGAAGTAAACTGCACGACGTACGATGGAAACATCGTTCCCCTCTGGCTCCCTGAACCGACTCATCTCCAATGATCTAAGGATGGGGAAGGCAGATGCCATTGTCGGCAAAACATCTGGATCCACGCCGTCCGCGACGTATTCCACTTGAAGGTGGTCCAGAGACGGCGTGTTGCATCGCCGCAGGATGTGGACGAGCTCTGACGCCGACAGGATCGGGGAGAACCAGTGGCTGGGAGGATCGTGGTTGTGCGCCCACTCTTGCTGGCAATGGTGGGGGCAGCATATGAGGGACAGACGCCGCAGTGCCCTGGGGAGGTTGTCATATATGGCATCGTGGGGGTTGGGGAACGAGATAGAGAGCTCCGTAAGCTCGCTGAAAGCAACGGGGACGGGATGTCCCCGCGGTAAAAGCAGTGGCCTGCCCATCCCGTTCTGGATGGCAAAATGCAATCTGAGGACACGGAGCGGGGGCATACGTGGGAAGAGCGACGTGAGACGAGCCGGCAGACCGACATCCGGGCACTCTCCCGACAGCTTCAGCTCGCGTAAACGGGGCCAAGAGAGCGATGCAAGGGAATCCAGTGGCGCGGATTCGATAGGAAGCTCGAGGGATTCCAAGGTCAAATGGAATGCCTCGAGGACGAACACGAGTGCATCATGTTCTGTAGGATAGGTGCGAGGTGGCGTCCGTAGCACATTCTGGCACAATCGAAAAGCGGTCAAGGGAGCCAGAGAGCTTGAGGCTGCGCGCGCCTCGACTTGGGAGAAACCACGTGGGCAGAAGGAGAATCCGTCGACAAAAAATTCGCTGAGATGGGGCAACGAGAGGAACATTTCAAGTGATTCCCAGGATATCCCATGTGACACGTTGAAATACATACTGACAGCCACTGAGGAGAGCTTTGGCATGGCATATAGAGCCTCCTTGAGAAATGAACTTGAACCACGGAAGACGCGACAGACAAACGTGTCCGCTATTTTTGTCTCGTAACAATTGTCCAGTAGGGATAAGTGTCTATTTCACCAATGTATGAGATTCCATACTTCGATCAAAATGGACAGCGTACCTTACGTGCGACCAGAGGGATGGTGGCGGAAAGTGGTAGGACTTGAGGGATGAAGTAGAGATTATAACACGACACCGTTTGAACAGTATCGGGACGGTAGCCTCTCTGAGCCATCGACAGGTAGAAGACAGTTCAGGAAGCCCATCTTCTACACGGAGTTGCTTGAAGAGATGAATAAGAACGTCGTCGTTCAGGTTTTGAAACATTCCGGGATCTGTCAATTTTCAACCATAGTCAGTTTCGAGCACATTATTGGCGGAAGAATGTCTCACGTTGCTGTTGGAGCATAGGGATGTATCGAGTCGCGAACCTTAGTCCTTGTGCCCAGTCAAGATGATGTCGTATAGGACAAGTTGCAGCTACGGTGGCGGGGCCCTGCCCTGGGTGCCGCCGCATGGCTGTGCATTCGGCATAGTCCGAAGAGTACAACGAATTCACCATGATCAAGACGCGCTGAGGACACCGGCTGAGGATCAGCGGGCTTGGTCCAAAGCATCCTCTGCAATACCTTTTTGTGCTCGCGACTAGTGCCATATATTACGAGCTATTTGGCAAAGAGGTTGACGACTTGGAGGCACAAGAATATGACCGAAGGATATCAATCGACGGCTAAATACAGTAGTAACCGCCTGTACTAGAGTCGTTGAGTACAGAGTAGAGGCTTTAAGATAATATATTCGCGCTTTAGATGGAATACCGAATGCGTGTAGAGGGGCATGAGAACAGCCGCCCGTGTACTTGGATGCCCCCGTCTTCCCTTTCAGCGACCTCCCGGACGAGAACGAACCAGCTTAGGGCGCACGCCCTGCTCGATATGGTTCATGAAGAAGCTCTTCCACGTATCGTGCAGCACCTCCTTCTTCAGCGCACGCTCCGTCATCGACCCGAACGGCACCGTCTGCACCGCGAGCGGCGGGCACTCGATCATCGCCGCCGCGACGGTCCCGTGGCCCCCGCGCTCCATCTCGTCCGCCATGCCGTGGAGCTGCGCGATGCTCTCCGGCCACGGCGCGGGCTTGCGCAGCGCCTCGTCGACGGGGACGACGTACGCATCGCGCACGTGGAAGAACTTGCCCGCCTGGCCCTCGTGCTCGTCCGCGCCACGCGCTTCGAGCACGATGTAGAGGAGGTGCGTGCGCGCGCGCGCGAGGTCCGCGGGGAGGCGGAGCGCCTGGATCGTCGCGGCCATGAGCGTCGAGTTGTGGAAGCGGACCCACTTCTCGAGCCGCTGGTCGAGCTCGTACATGGAGATGCCGTCGACGAGCACCATGCGGTCCATGAGGCCCGAGAGCGTGTTCTCGTGCTCCTCGAGGCTCCTTGAGGCGCGACTCGAGGAGGCCGTTGTTCTGGCAGATGGTCTTGTGGTTCTGTGGAGCTTCGGTCAGAATATGGGACTCCAAGACTCACACGGTTGGGGCGCGGGGTGCATACCTTCCAGTCGGCTTTTTGGCATTCTTTTGAGCAGTATGCTTGCGACTGGGTTACGGGATCAGCGTGGTTTTGCGCCGAGCCAAGGAGGAATAACTCACTCTACACCTCGAACATGCAAAAAGCTGCTTCTCATCGCCGCTGATGAAGCAGTTGTTGCACTGTGGACCAGAAAATGGTCAGAAAATTGTCAGTGTTGTCCTGACCAGCGTTTACTGGAGTCTTTGGGTTCCGAACTCCTACCTTCCGAGACATATGTTTCGTCTTTCCGGTCTTAGGCGCCATTTTCTATGCACTTCGCACACCGCGGGGGAGGATATAAACGGTAGCGGGCACCGTTGACGCAGGTGGCGTGGATGAAGTGACGGGTCACGATTTATCTGGGCAGTGGGCTGCGCCGAGGCGTTGTGTAGCGATGTTTCCCGAATCGGATCGGAATCTGTACCTACTGATCACAGAGTTCCCACGGCCTCGCTCGGTGGCCACAGCACGTCACCCAGCTTAGAGTTGGTCTCGAGTCAGATTTTCCATGCACCCACTGGCTCAGAACACAAGGACTTAGTTGCGACGGATAAAATGGTAGTACAGAACGTTGTGCAATTGCTGTCGTGCGAGCGGCAACAAGCAGATTCCCCTGCAATGCCAACAGTGTCAAGTATGTAATAAGTAGTATCCCTCGGACTCCGACACTTCCCAACCGCCGTCAGCAAAGCTTGCCGCTCCCAGAACCCCCGCGAGTACGTCTTGCTCTTGAACCGCCCTCACGTCCACTACCATTCCTGGACCCAACGGTCGCACGTCCACTTCCGGTTCCCCTTGACGCGTTCTTCCTCCTGGATCGAGTACCGGTGGCTGGACCCGAGCTTGGGACACTGCCGATGCCCGTCGAACCATTCGCTTGCATGCAGGAACCACTGGATGTAGACGGCGCAGACTGGTCTCGTGAGCTGCGCATGCCGGAGTTCGTCTTGCGGCGTTTCGACGGTTGCCCAGAGTCGGCTCCGCGAACATTGCTGCCTTTACCGACTTGTCCGACATCCACCGTCTGTGGAACATCGTCATGGCGAGCCGCGACGGGGTCTGCGTCATCGTCGTAGTACACGGCGCCCTCGGCATGCTCTGGTGGGGACGAAGGTTCGTCTCCTTGGCGCTTCGAGCCGCCTTGGCGGCGCCGCTTCTTCGAGCACGCCGCCCGGTTGCCCGCGGGGATGACACTGTTCGTGCGAAGGTCGGGGAGGGCGCGAGTGACAGCCTTGTCGTTCTCGGGCCATTTCTGGTCGGGGGCGAGTGCATCCTCGAAGCACTGCAGGGTCATGTCGTAGTCGAGGGTGTCGTCGAGATAGTTCTTCTGCACGACAGTGGAGAGCTTGAGCATGAGGTCCGTGAGGGGCTGGTTGTCGGGGATGGCGAGCTTCTTCGCGCTGAACCTCAGCCACACCTGCTTCGAGGTGGCGCACTTGCTGTCGTCGGCCGCGGGGAACACGGAGAGGAAGGTTTCGTCGCCGGAAGGGTGCGTGTAGTTGGTGTGTCGCAGAATAATCCAGACCAGAACCCAGTAGAAGGACTCGAGGTCGTGGCTAATCCTGTGGACCACGCCCTCGGGAGGAACCATAAGAAGATTGACGGCCATAAAATAGTATGTCCCCTGCGTGGGGCGTCAGTCGGCGGAAGGGGCGATCGTCAAGATGTGACTCACCGTGCGCTCCTTCAAATCTCGGCCCAGGTCTTCGCCAATAAGGAGCTCAGTGAGCGCCTCTGCCCCCAATGCACTGAGATCCGTATCCGGGGCTGTACTGCTCATCGTTGAGAAGTCAAAGTCGTGGAGGAAGCCGCCACAGGTGGTCTTGTTGATGATGTCGTCGATGATCAGAATATTGCCTATGCTGACATCGCGATGCAAGATCCCGGCACCGCTCATCGCCGCTCGATGTCCTAAACAAATCGGTGTGAGCGCAATGCCGTACCTGGAATACGTAAACACAACAAGCTCACCTTTGATGGCGTCTCGCATAGCGATAGCTAGTTCCTTGGTGCTTTTGAAGCTGTTCAACGGCCGCCCAAGGGTATCCAGAACGAGCCGCATGTGGCTACGCTCGCGATGCCAATACTTGTCGTGGAAGAGCTGCCTCCAAGTGAACGTCTGATGCAGTGGCCGGGGGTCGGGAGCGTCGCCGACATTCAAAGAAGCAAGTATCGGAGTGGGGGTGAATGACGGGTCCGGCGTCCTAGTCCTGGCGGTGGTGAGGCGCGAGCCGTGGCCGATGCCGTTCTTGGCGGCCGCATCATCGTAGAGCGAAGCTTCCCATCGCTTCACCTCCCACTCTCCCAGGTCCCCACCACACAGCAAGCCTGGCAGACCGATACGCTTGTCCTCGTCGATCGCTTGCAGTCGTGCGTAGAAGTCGCTCTCTGGCTGACGGATGAGCTGACGCCATGCTTCCTTGACAACGGTCAGCTGCAGAGGTGCAGGCCCGTCCGTGGAGTCATCATCTTCAAGCCGACCGTCGATCCAGCGGCGAGTATCACGAAGACCAAGCCAAGCAGTCGTCGAGCGAGAGAAAAGACGGCCGTTGACACCGAGTGCCTTCAACAAGATGAATGCGTCGGATTCACCAGCGTCCACCAAGCCCGGAGTCATACAAGGAACCTCAGCACGTCGTGCCTCTTCCCAGGCAAAGGTCTTGAGATCGATGCCGAGCTCTAGCAGTCGCGGAGCAACCCAGTCTCGATCCTCGGCGTTGAGCTTGCGGACGGTGGGGTCAGCACCGACGATGGCACCCCCATCGCACGGGTGGACGAGGCGCCAGAAGAAACGTTGGATAAGCTTCAGGTGATCGGCATTCTTGAGAGAGAGGCTCTTGGACACGACAGCGCAGGCGTGGTCGAAGCGAATGAACCGGAGAGTATGCCCGTAGACGCCAATGATGAAGACACAGAGGAAGCCGTGGGCGTGCATGAGACCTCGTGCGTTGATGGCCAGCTGGATTTGAGTGTTGACGTGCTCGATCCCATCCTTATCGAATGGATCGTCCGCCTCGACGGCCTTCGCCTCCATCGTCAGCGCGATGTCGAACCACTTCGGCTTGTCGCCGAGGGAGTCTGCTTTGGTGCCGGGGAAGGAGACAGCGATGTCGGGATACGACTTGTGGTGGTCCTTGGCGAAAGCTGAGAAGGGGAACTGTTGCTGGACACGGTAGGCTTTGAAGAACGCGGGTCGCTTGTCTTCGGGGAAGGTGGAAACGAGCTCTGTGAAGGCGTCGACCTTCTCGTGGTCAGGATCACACCGCGGCGGAACAATATCAACCACATACCAGAGGATCATAGGAGTCCTTCTCGTGCCCTGGTGTCGGGGTCCAGTCGGAAAAGAGGTCGCGGTCGGTGAAGTCGTCGGTGAGCGAGCAGCGGGTCGTCGATGGAACGAACTTGCGGAGGTAAACATCCGTCCTGTCCTTGGAGACGTGGATCCTATCGATGATCTCTTGAGCCCATCCTTCGCGCTGGCCGTCCTTGTTGGTGTCTTCAACGACAACGGGATGCTTTTTAGACTTGATAGTCAAGGGGGTAGCATGAACGCCGCTCATACCTGAGCTGCAAGAGCAGGAGAAGCGAGAGTCGAGAGATCCAGTGGAGATAGACATTTTATAGGGTCGAAGTGTAGATGGTGGTTGAGAATGAACAATGGTGGGACAAGGGCGCTAATGCAAATGGAAAGTCAGCACGCGTCTGATGCGTGAAGGCGGCACATCCCATACGTAGAGGCTTATTTTATGGCCTGTGCACCGCGTAAATAGCTTCGGATGATAAGATGCGTGGTTGGTGATGACCTGGTGGGTGGATGACTTTCCTAGGTGGGCTTTTAACCTGAATACTACTAGAGTCCCGTAGACGGTTAGCGGTGCGAGTTAGACAAATATTCGTTTGTGAGATTGCGGAGGACTAACCGCTGGTAGAGGGGTGACCAAATATGTCCGTGAGCACGTCCAGCTGCCGTCCTGCCAGTGATGAGATATTGGATATCAGCTTGCCACGGTATATTCGATATATATGTGAAAAGATACCTTCAAAAGATAATGGCTGGGTTCAATGTGCTTTATCTTTGGGTATGATAAAAGGAAGGAGACGTTTCTGTCGGGCGTCGCCGATGGACAAAGGGAAGGGCTTGTAACGTTAGCCGATCTCGCAAGTTGAAGTTCAGTTGTCGGCAAATTTGGCGCCCGTCGGGCCGTCAACCGGACGCATCCCTGGGACCCGTATCTCCGTAGCCACTGGCCAAAAGTACATCCGAATGGGTGGCATCCGGTACTCTTACCCCGCTTCCTCCCTACCCTGTGGCTTTGCAGTACAGGACAACACCTCTTGGTAGTCGTAGGATTCAGTAATCTACCATCATTTCCACTCCCATAATTGAAAGGGTGGCGTCCTTCCGACTTAGGACGTCACCAGTCCTTATTGTCCGAACTGCGGAACCCATTTTTCTTTTGTTATGATACAAAAGCAAGCACGGGGAGTCTTGATTGAACTTTAGTCATTTCTAGTCGATAAGTATTTTATCGGCGTAAGCTAACTACTCTCTCATTTCAGCGTCGACTCCGTTCGAGCCGACGCCGGATGACCGACAACTTGTCGTGGTCTACATATATAGTCTCCGCGGCCATGGATAGCAGGACCACGCGCTCGAGACAAACTTGCAACACCACCACACCCAGTCCGGGTATTGCGGTCCAGCGCTCGCAGCACGCGAGGTCCATGACGTCCCAGAGCGCAGCTCCCGTTGCGACACCTGCCTTTCTCAAGTACACTCGGAAGCCCCTGCAAGCGTTGCGGAGGATGTGGATTGAGGCCGGGGACCAGAGGTAGCGACTATCCTGCGTCCGGCAACGCTTCCTCGACTTCTGGACAGGGCCGCTGCTGGGGCCGTTGTCGGCGTCATCTACAGCAGCAGAACGGCTTCGACTTCGCAGGCCTTAACAAACGAGACGTCATCCTGGGGGGATCCGTTGCAGTCACGTTGAAGTGGAGGGGACGGCTGGTTCGGGGAGGAGCACGTTCTCCGAGGGAACAGGGCCTCGTTCGCGGACGAAATAGCCCGGACCGGCGCGTCATTGGCATCGTTGTCGTGGCGAAACTCGACGTCCCTGCTTTCGTCCTCCATGTCAGTCTCCGAGTCAGGATGAGACTCCGCCCGGCTCCCTCTTCGCCTTGCGCTTGCGCTCTCAAGACGATCGTTTATCTTCGATACGTGTGTTGAGAAGGTCGTAGGCTGTCGCCCTCTGGCCACTGTTCTCCGTACTTGTCGGGGGACCTCGACGCTGAGCGTCGTGCCAGCGTTACAGCAAAGCCATATCGGCTTTGATGCGAACGTCCACTCCGAACCAAGCCTTGAAGATGGTGGCGCAAGCACTATGGCCATTCGGATGGCCGTGCTCGTGACGAAGCATCTTCTAAGGAAGCACCTAGTAAAGCGACTCCAGGTCGTGTTGACACCGTGAATTTTACGCTTGTTGGGCAACAGCGTCGTGGCCATGAAGTAGAATGGAACCTAACGGTGCTGGAAGGGTCAGCATAGCAGGCGGTCGGGGAGAGTCAGACGCAAGGACACCATACCTTTCTTTCGTCCAGCTCACTACCACGGTTGTCGCCGACTAAGAGCTCAGTCAACGCGACGACGGATGGTCACAGGGGCCTCAAGAAGAGCCTTGCAGCTCATCGACGAATAGTCGATGTGTGGATCGCGCAAGTGGGGGAGCAGTGATGGTATCGTCCGCATGATATTCCACGAGATACCATGCACGTTGATGTACTGCACGCGCAAGCGCAAAGTCGTGAGGTGGTGCAACGTGAGCAGTGCATCATTGAAGGTCTTGAATGCGCCGCAAAGCAAAGGGTCGACTATAGTTAGGCCCCTTTGGGAGTATGCTGCACATCCGCACTGGAGCTGCAATGCCCTGTAACTGTCGACATGAGGAACATTGTGTGGTACGCACACGGGAAGGAGGATTGACTGACCGGACACGCGACCACAGCGTGGATGGAAGGATCCCGCATGTCGTCCTTCTCCAGGGTATCGTACCGATCAGTTAGCAACACGAGCTTAATAGAATAGGCGTGGATGCCTCACGAAGCCATCAACGTGTGGAAGATAACGTCGTTAAACTTCGTGTGAGCGCTGTGGGAGAGCCACACCAGCCTCAATCCAAATGACGCCTTCGAACCAGGCTTGGGACGCGGGGGCAGGTATTCTGGGCATCCGGGTCGGTGTGCTTGTGCTCGGCATGCCTAACAACAATCCGGAGTACACAGGAGAACAACCTCAGGTCGTGCTGAACGCGGCGGATCCTGCGCTCGTTTGTCATGAGAGTCGTGGCCACGAAGCGGGATGCATCCTAATGGAGACAAGCAAACTGTGAGCATGCGAGGGGTTTCGTCCATCAACGGCAAGCTGAACGAGGGTCTCGCAGTGCTTGAGGTCGTGATTGCGCATCCCTAGGTTCCGCCTTCAACTCGATGACTGTCGAGAATTTCGACCAATCGACGGGCGTAAGTGTGCACTTAGTGTATCTGTCTAGGGAAGGAGACTGCGATGGTAGGACGTCCTGTGATTTTTCAGGGAAACCGGTGAGGAACCTCCCGACATACAGAGGAGGTTCAGTCTTCTAGTCGATCCCAAGGGTGCATACATTATCCTTTGAAGCGCGACGAGATGGGCAAGCGACAACAGTGGACGTTGGCTCGATGTGTGAATGCGCCACTCTACATGACGCAGTTCGGACTGCTGAGTGGTGCAGTGTATGGGCGGGACATGTCGTTTGCTCGTTCCAGGATGCCTGAAGCATATTTAAAGCGTAGTACGCCATTCACCGACATGGTAGAATGAACATAAAAGCAGACTCCCAACAGACTGTAGGGCGGAGTACACACCTTACGGGGGACAAGCACGGCCCATCGACGAGAAACGTCTCCTTAGACTGAGCGACTACCTACAGTCTCTGTCCGGACCAAGACCCCACTTGAAGGTGGCAGAATGATTGTTGTACAGTGCCCCGCCACTTTCTCGATAGGTCGTGGTTGTCCCCATCTATTCTCCTCTCAAACTCCAGTACTCATTTGCGGTGTCGCGATGTCGTTCGCTGGGCACAGGCTCACAGCAACTCGGCCTTACGCATATCTTGCAGGTGGGCTGGCGGTAGAGAAGGCGTATAAGCTTGAAGGACGCGTCGCTATGGTCTTGTTTCGTTTCATCGCACCAGAGGTAGACCAGACAACACATTTTAGTGGAGGGTACCAGCAGGCGAGGTGAGATGGACAAGGCTGCTGTAGAGTTGCAGAAAACATGAGTCGGGCTATCTGAATTTAGAAGGAGAGTCGGGTTAGGGTTGCAAGATCGCCAGCCCGAAAAGAGGACACGGGCGTTGTTTTTACCCAACCACCAGCCTCATCGTAATAATCCCCCAATACAGTGGCCGCCAAAAATAATGGGACACCCGCCCCGGCGCCTTTCCCCCTCCTCCTCTACTTCGACTACGGACCTGTACAGCTTCGCGAGTATATAAACATGTTCTTTGGGGCTTACTATGCATGTCCAAAATAATTTCAACGGCGCGCGCACAATGCGCGAGGACGTGAGGGTGCCGCGACCGTGAGAAGGATTTAGCGCCCGGCTCTGCTCAGCGCCATGGTCGATTTTGTTTCTGCTCTATCACGACAAAACGAACCTCGAATACTACGACTTTCAACGTTTTATATTCATACACTCTTCATATCCACACTTCACACAATGACTTTCTGTACTCCAACTAAATGAGCTCGTATCCTCGCTCTTCGTGACTCTCGCTTCGGGCAGCCCATGTCCTTCCGAAAAATCAGCTCTCTCCTCGGAATTCCTCGCAGCATAGTCCATCGCAACTGGAAAACAGTTAGCCAGACAGGCAACTGTTATGCCTACAAGCCATGGCCCAGCCGCTCCTACAAGTTCTCCGAGTGTGATGTCTGACATGCGGAGATTGCCATTGCCAATTGCTCTGCCTGCAATGCAACAGATGTCCGGCAGCAGCTATTTCTAGATATTTCCTCCCGTACTATCAAGTGATGCCTTGGGGACATCAGACTGCATGGATGTGTGTGCCAAAAGAAGCCATACCTTTCGCCTCTAAATGTGGATCAGCGGAATGTCTTTGTTGCTGGGACTAGAGATTGGGACATGAAGAAGTGGAGGGTTAATATTTTTTTCAGATGAGTCCAAATTCAATCTCTTTGGGTCAGATGGAAGGCAGTACTGCCAGAGAAGGGTGGGAGAGGCTTTTCTTCCAAAGAATGTGAAGAAGGTGGTTGCACACAGATGAGGAAGTTTGATAGTCTGGGGTTGTGTCACCTCCTTGGGCATTGGATGGCTTCACCAGATTTGCAGCACCCTCAATGCACCCAAATACTGTGCCCTCCTTGAGGAGTCCCTCTTGGGTACCCTTCATGATCATTCTCTTCCCCCCTGCTCCATTATCCTCCAGCATGATAATGACACAAAGCACAGGTCCTGCCTCACAAAGGCCTGGTTTGATGAACATCATGTCCTTCTCCTCCCTTGGCCCTCCTTATCTCCAGACCTCAATATCATTGAACAAATCTGGGAAGGGCTTGATCATAATCTCCACCACCATCAGCAGCTTCCCCCCAATTTGAACAAGTTATGGACTGCATTGCAGGAGGAATGGTACGTATTAGATATTGAGCTGATACAGACACTTTACAATTCAATCCCTGATAGGATAGCTGCTATTAAGGATGCTCATCGCTCATACACATGTTACTGACTGTACTTTGTTTTTCTCTTCAACTTTGAATACTTTTTTGTCGCTTGTTACCACAGGTGGGACATGCCCAAATGGGCATGTTTCGCTTTGCCCCTGTCTTTTCGAGGAATAATTAGATACAACTTTCATGGCGAGTCTACCTACATGACATGTACATCCTACCCTACTGATATACGCTCTCATTGTCTGATGCAGCATTCAAACGGGGCCGTAGCATCGACGTTTAGGCGCCATCAAAGGCGCCGAGGCGGGCGTCCCATTATTTTTGGCGGCCACTGTATTTCACAACACACCCTAGAGCCCGAGATGAATTTTTCGAACATGAGCAAGGCAGAAAGAGACCGTCTTATTTCCCAATTACAGGACCCGAACACTGGAAGGTTGGTCTTACTTCGAGTGGCACAGCGGCGAGGGTGGATACTTACAATGGTTGTCAGGCCCCTGGAAGAGCTGATGAAGACGTACGTGTGTATGAAGATTTTCTAAATTTATGCTTATGGCCGACTTTACTTTCGCAGCGACGAGATCCTTTCTGGCGCAGAGTCACAGCGCCTGCGCACATACTTCTCCACCCACAACATGGAGCCCAGCCGCGACCTCGACACGTACGGCCGCCACGTCATGATAGGCGACCTGGACATGATTCAGCTCCTGTACAACGAAAGCGTCACCAAGCACCGCCGCCAGTGCGACTCTGACGAGGCCGCGCGGTCTGCCGCCACTCAGGAGATCTACCAAAAACGGTGGGGCCCGACGCGCGTGCCCATCTACAACCTCATCCTCCTGTCGACGCTCATCCTGCAGCCCGCACGCGCCGAACACCTCGCGCTCGCTCGCTGGCTCATCGCCGACGCGAAGGTGCCCGTCGACGGCACGGACCTCTCGGGCTCGACCGCGCTGCACCACGCGATCTCGACGAAGCCCGCGTTCGACTCCGAGTATGCGCAGATGCTCTATGACGCGGGCGCGGTCGTGACGCACCGGAACCGCTATGGCGGCGTGCCCGCGCACGAGATCTGCCTCGTCTGGGACCAGACGAACAGGGAGGTCGTCCGCCGCGCGGCGAAGGCGCTCCAGTGGTACCTCGATCATGGCGGGAACCTCGACATCAAGGACTCGGACGGCATCCCGCCCCGCCAATCGGTCGACGGGACCAAGAAGCTCGCGAGCATCGGGATCGTGATGGAGACGTGGCGGGTCGTAGACGCCGACGACAAGCGGCGGCAGCGGCTGGCCGGTAAGGTGTGCACGTTCTGCGGCAGGGAGCCGCGGGGCGACGTGAAGCTGCTGCTCTGCTCCAAGTGCAAGAAGGCGTGCTATTGCTCGGGGGGCGCGCCATGCCAGAAGTCGGACTGGCCGCACCATAAGACGATCTGCAAGAAGGCTGCTGTATGACCGTGTACAGCCTGGGGGGCGGGCGTTCATACGGTGAGTTTTTTCAGCCAAATGACACTGGGTCTGCTTTAAACTCACCGCCAGATGTATAAAGCACTAGACATCTGGACGTCAATTAGATTCTTGGATAATGATAGTATGGATTAGAATGAAATGAACTTCACCCCACAGCGACTACCCAATTTTTGGATAGAGGTGACCCCTATGTCGAATGGTATCTGCTACATGTGTATACTGACGCACAGGTAAGATACAGCGTGTTACATAGGATAGAATGGAACACTGAAGGGGTACGCACTCGTCTTCTGAAGGAATGCACGCACTGACCTGATGCCATCTAGCCCGAGAGTCACCGGTGACATTATGAAGGGCTCGGGGAGGGTCACCGAGGTTCTTCAAGAAGACGACAGTGGCCAAAGTTTAAGTGTACTACTTCGCGATACACCCCGGCGGAATGCTCCGCCGGGGTTCAGAACGACGCCCCATGAACTTTGAATGGGTACGCTCCACAGCGAACGTTAACTTAGTTCAACTAATGCTGACCTATTTACCTCATATTTGTCAGAACATATGCGGGTCGTAATGATTGGTTGGTTCTGTTGCTTAGCAAGCCGCTAAAGCCAATTCAAGCGCTCGCCGTTACGTTGAAAGAAGATCGAGCCACAAATCCAGAATACGGTGGGTTCTATCCCGTCTGTTGCCCGACCGGAGACGAGGTACGATGACTACTCCCCGGTCAGAAGTGCATCTTGGCCTCCGGTTGGGATGTCTCCTGATACGATGCAGGCTTCGATTCGCTTGAATCGGTGCGGAGGCGCATCCTCGACCAGTTGGCTTCTTGAGGCCGGTCTCGCTGCACTACCGTTTATTTTGCCCTCCCGGCCGACCACCGCTCTCCTCATGACTAAGCTGCGCCAGCGGGATATTTGTGACGTCGTTGTGCTCGAAGTCAAGGGTGTGGCTTACAGTAAAGGTCACGACCCAATTCGTCATCGTGTATATAAGATGTCCGCGGTCGGTCAGCTCTGGCGACAAACACATCCTCTTGAACACACGACAACGAACACACCATGGTCACAGTAAGAAACGCCCGCGTCATTTTCAACGAAGTCCCCACAGGTCCGTACTCCGCGTCAGCCTCCACTCGGCGTCCCGGCCATGCTGATCTTCCTACCCAGATTATCCCCTTCCTGGCAAGCACGTCGTGTACGACACCTCAGAAACGATCGACCTCGACATCGTACCCCTCAATGGGGGGATCCTGGTGAAGATTCTCGTACTCTCGATAGACCCGTATCTGCGGCGAATGATGATCGGCCCCGACGCCGAGAACTTCCTTGTGAGTAGAGCGTCGTGCTCGTCTTTCCGACGACAGCATCGACCTCAGGCTGATTCGACGTTGTGACAGCCCCCATTCCAGCTCGGAAAACCGTATGTAGACCGGTTATTATCGCCATATTGTGCCTGACCATGACCGCATGGCCTTCTAGGGTTATCAACTACGGTGTCGGTGTCGTGCTCCGCTCGGAGAACCCAGCGATCAAGAAGGGCGATCACGTTGTAGGGCTCGAGGGTCAATTTCGTGTGTATCCACCATTCATCCGTAGCACGATGTGGTGTTGAATCGTTTCCTTCAGCGTTTCAAGAATACGTCATCGTACATGACTTCAGCACGATTCGCGTTGTGGAGAACAAGGAGAATATACCATGGTCAGTGTACGTCGGAGTGCTAGGGATGCCCGGTGAGTATTGCACGTTATTCGAAAGGCAGGATGGATGGGGTTACTAAGATGTCACTAGGTGAAACGGCATTTTATGGTTGGTCTGAGTTTGCGAAGCCCAAGAAGGTGTGGTTTTCATCGCAGCTCGAAGGGCACATGTCTTACGTGAAATTGTTCAACAGGGAGACGTCGTCTTCGTTAGCGGTGCAGCAGGTACGCATTACGCCTCTCTGTCGTCCCGAACGTCTCTCATATGTTTCCTCCCCAACTCATAGGGGTAGTCGGAGCGTGCGTCGTTTTGGACTGTCTGCCGCCGTGACTGATCAAGAAACTAATGAGGATGCGCTGATAGAACCGTCGTACAACTTGCAAAGGCCGAAGGCCTCAAAGTCATCGCGTCTGCAGGCTCAGACGAGAAGGTGGTGTTCGTGAAGTCGGTCGGGGCCGATGTTGCTTTCAACTACAAGACCACAAGCACCCGCGAGGTGCTCGAGCGCGAAGGCCCTATCAACATGTGCGTGTGCTCTCAAGGCCCTTTGCTGTTCTCCATTACTAACGCTGGATTCACAGCTACTGGGACAATGTTGGTGGCGAGACCCTCGAAGCTGCGATCGATTTCTCCGCACGCCGCGCCCGAGTCGTCGTACGTTCCCCATCCCTCCTCTCCCGTCCCTTCGAACTCTGCACACTCACACAGGCTGCCTTCGACTCACACACAGGTCTGCGGCAACATCTCCGCGTACAACACGCCCGAGCCGTACGGCGTGAAGAACCTGCAGCAGCTCATCTGGCGCGAGATCTCGCTGCACGGGTTCCTCTTCGTGTCGCTCCGGCCGCAGCACGCGGAGGCGTTCTTCGGGACGATGCCGGGGCGCGTCGCGCGCGGCGAGATCGCGTACAAGGAGCACGTCGTGCGGGGACTCGAGAATGCAGGGCAGGCGATCCTGGACGTGCAGATGGGGCGGAACTTTGGGAAGAGCGTCGTCGTCGTTGCGGACGAGTAGTTTGATGTAGACTCGGGGACACTGCCTAAATATTTCTTGTGGGTCACTGACAACATTGTTCAACCAAATATGAGAGAACCGCGCCGGGCATCCCTAATTTACACAAGCATTTGTCAGGCTGCGCAGGCGTTAAGCCTTACATCCCAGCGACCGGTCCTGAGTTGGTGGTCGACCATTGACTCGCCTCAGCTACAATAGGTTGCCGTACAGGAGGAGCGAACACATCAATCTGGCTCTATTAAGTCAACGAACCAATCGGGGCTAAGAAACTATGGATAGCGTCAGACAATTTGCGCTTCCCGAATCGAAGCATCGAGCTCACCTCCATCTCAGACAGTTCAGCATCATAGCGGGCATGCACCACGTTGCTGGTGCCCCCCGCACGATATACGTGATATGCCAGCCATGATCCGCCCTCACTGGTCCGCTGCACCAGACGAAGGAGCCGAACGGACCTGCCCAGCAACGGGGCAAGAAAATCCGCCTGTGATTGGAGCATTCTATACGAAGCATCCATCTGCTCGAAACTCATCATTGGAGGGCCCCCTACTCTAATAGGTTCGTGGATGGGTTCCGGGTGATCGAGAGAGTCGAGGTGCACAGAGAGCGTGTGCAGACGACTCGAGCAGCGGAGGTCTTCGGCAATAGCGACCTGCACAGAGAGAGACGGTAAGGTTACAGGCCAATATGTGAGAAGAACAATTCGGCGTCGTACCGTCGGGACGTCGACAACTCCCTCTGGCCTGAACCGATGGACCTCCAAAGTGAGCAACCGCGGAAACGCCGTGTTCAGGTACTGTAGAAGCGACCTGTCGGCGTTGTCGGCACGATACTCGAACTGGAGATGATCGAGATGGGGGAGCTGGCCTCGCGAAAGCACCTGCAGCATCTCGGAAGCCGAGGGCAAGGGAGAGTGCCACTGAGGACGATCGATCCATCGGTGCACACAATGGTATGGGCAGCATCGTAGCGACAGTCGACGTAGGGATGGTGGAAGAGAGGCGTACAGCTGGTCGTCCGGAGTGGGAAAGGATAGGACGAGCTCCTCCATCTCGGGCCATGGAAAGGAGGTGGTCACGCCTCGCGGCCAGACAGGCTGTCGATCGACACCCCGGGGCAGCGCGAATTTCAGGTGCAGTGTGCGCAGCTTTGGCATGCTAGAAAGGAGAGTAATGAAGGAGGTGCGGATGTTCTCTGGAAGCTGTCCCTGCAGCACAAGCTCGCGCAGGCGAGGCCAGGGCTGCGCAGAGAGCGTGTTGATGGGCACAGACATGGTGGGCAGGTGAAGGAGTTCGAGGCTGGCATACAGCTGCCCGAGTACGTCGGCTAGTGCATCTCTCTCTGGAGAAAAATAGTGCGGTAATTGAAGAAACGCAGGCTGTATGTACCGGAACGACCTGAGGGGGGCGAGAGCAAAAGAATCGGCGTTAATGGGTGGATGTGGTCGGGGGCTGAAGTTGAACCGCCGGAGAGTGAAGTTCTCCAGCTGAGGCACGGAGAGAATGGAAACCAATGTTTCCCACCTCAGGCCATGAACTGCCAGATAAAGAAAGGAAACAGAGATGGAGCGTAGACGAGGCATAGACAACAAGACAGTTTTCAGGACATGCCCATCCATGACGCCACAGAGCAGACGATCGTCGGTGTAACGGGGGCGGCGATCCATTCTTGTCATGTTACTGAGATCGGGACAGTCGTCCATGAAGGAAAGGGATCTGTAGCAACACATGAGTGCAGTGGCGACAAATAAATGGTGGCATACTTACTTGCAGTGAGGCCGCAGGTTGGGTGGCAAAAGGCGTTCAGAAACCAAGGGCATTCTTACGGTAATGACACAATTTTTGAACAATGTCGGGATGCATGCTCTCCTGAGAGCCTTGCAGGTAGCTGACAGCGAACGTAGGCCTCCGTTGGGCCGTGAGAGCTCGAAGATATGGATCAGTACATCTTCGTTCAGTCTATTCAAGAATCTGTGGAAGGTTCGGCTATGTAGTCCGACGGATGACCTGCATTAAACTCACGGCTCTTGGCTTATGGACAGGGAGAAACTGACGGCCACATCACATGGGGGTTCGGAGGAGGGAATTTTCCCCCGCAGCCGCCCACCTTCAATTGTCTTTCCGAAAGACTTGCGGAGCACGAAATTATGAACGGAGAATAGGCGGAGAAGGTGAATCCTTCTTCGGCGCCAGGTCCGTAAGGAAACGCCCCCTGTTATATCCGACGGCGTTTCAAATGCTGTGCAGGCCGAAGTGCTACTGCGACGGACTCACGTCGTCATCACCGTCAATCACTGGTCAACTATGTCCCTCATGCCCACCAACCAGGGCCCGTAAGTCGCACAAATGCTTTAATATATCATAGCGTGCTCTGATGTACTTTTAAGGTCCATCTTACACAGATTGAACGAGGATGTACTGATCCAGATATTCAAACTGCTACGCCCCAATCGAGGACTACGCTCGCTGTCAGCAACGTGCAAATCTCTGAGGAGGGCAATCGTCCCAATACTGTTCAAGAACTGTACCATGAATGTATCCGTGCCTATCGTCCTGGACCGTTTTCTCCCGCCTGCTCTCTGGGCTTACTGCGAGTAGGTATCCTGCTGTTTGCTGATTGCCGTTGTACTCACATTCTTGCGATAGATTGTTCTCGTTGGCGGATCGTTGTCCCGATATCAACCGCATGAGACAGGAGCACCTTCCTCTCTACTACACTGACGATCGGGGGATGTGTGGTGTCATGGACGGACAAGTCCTGAAAACCGCTTTGCATGCTATGCCCCGTCTCCGCTCGATTTGTGTCTACTTCCGCTGCAATGAGATTCACGGCCTAAGCTGGCAGACATTGACCTCCATTCTTACCACACCATCCCTCGAGAACTTTAATCTCCAACTGTTCAACTTCAGTCCTCGACCGCGGTTCGCCACGGATGTCGGTACTCTCTCGCTCGCGCCTCTCAAATCGTTCAGATACTTTCAACTGGCATTTCGCCATAGGCAACACTACTTTCCCCCAGAGCGAGACGCCCTCGCCGACATACTTGGCGAACTGCACAACACTCTCGAAGTCCTTCACCTCCCCAGCATGTCTGCGCCTCTCAATACGCTGTCTGGGAAAACCTGGTATCGTCTCCGGGAGCTCGTGCTACATGGCCAACTCCCAGAAGGCCCTCGAACACCATTCATTACCCTTCTTTCCAGGATGCCTAAACTACGCCTGCTGCATTTGAAGCTCGCGCTACCCGTCGACGTCGAACCACAGGCTGTATGGCCACCAGACCTGGACACCTCTTTCCCTTGGCCGGAGCTCGAGGAGCTCGTCGTGTCCTTCCCTACCCCCGAGGATAGATTGTATGCTTCCCTCCCTTCATGCTTGCGCCATCTTTCGCTGCGATGCTGCCCGCACTACTGCGTGCACAAGTGGGTGGATCGCCCGATGTGGCACTCACCGCTCCTCTCTGCTTCCGAAATGCTCCGGGTTCTTTCCCAATGCCGTACCCTCCCCCTCGACCACCTCCAACTCGAATATCGTGCCGACAACAGCGATATGACCCTCCTACGGAGCCTGTCAGTGGCGTTTCCCCACTTGTCCGCTCTAGAAATCCATCGAATCAGGCCAGCAGGCGTCGACGCCGTCCCAATGGTCAGTCACTGTAACGAATTTGCAGACTCCGAACGACTCTTCTGACTGTAGTTTCGTCACGCAGGTGGCTATCGGGGAACAGCTACGGTCATTCGATCGTTTACACACGCTCTCAATTCATCTCGACTCACCCGATCACCCGACCCCTGGCCTTATTGATGTCAGGCGGGGGTTCGATGTTGGATTGACCTACGAACAGATGGTTACTTCTCGGGAGATGCTTCAGTCGCATGCTGATCTCCTAGCGCCGTTGCTGGGTAGTTCGGTTCGTCTCCTACGCCTGATTCAGAGGACAGATCAGGGAGGAAAGTGGTGGACTTTTCGTATCTACCGCGGGAAGGATACTGGAAACGTAGTGGGTGTTGAGAAAGATCCTGCAGACCTGCCTGAGGTGCGTACAGCGTCTTTTATTTGGCGATGACATTTCACCTAACGTATTCGCAGATTCTCAGTCCAGACTGGTTCGTCGAGATACCCGGGCTGGACTGATGTATAACTCTAGTCTCCTGCCAGTGCTGATCCGAGCATGACTACTACAGCCTCACTGGGGCCTTTCAATTTGTCATCATAACTTTCGGTCATCGCGTTCGAGCTTCGACGTAGGTATATTTATGCTACAAATGACATGGTACATTCTACAAAAATAATTTCGAGCCGAGGGGGTCCGGTGATATATTCCTAGCGTGGCGCTGGCGTGCCAGTGAACGGCACCTGATACTTCTGCAGAGAGTCCCTATCTTGAGGGGCCATGCGAAGATAGTTTACCCCGTCCTCGGCTTTGTGGAAAGAGATAAACATGGTCTGGAAGAAGTTCTGCAGATGGGTTGCCAAAGATAAGTGCCATTGACATTTACAAATGACCGTTGGAAAAGGGGCTAAGACTTACCAACCCCAGTACCCCAAACTGATGGTTTCTTTTACCGAAAAAAATCAAACCTTCCCAGGGACAGGCTCGGGGACTATGAGGAAACACAGAGAGGTCTCGGGCGCATACGAAGTGCTCGAATGGTGCATAGACGACGACATCCTGTCCGACACTGTCTCCTTGAAAATTGAGCCGTACCCTGAGGAGGTGCATCTGGAAGTCCTCGGAAATCTGATAAGTGGTTCTGAGGGAGCTATGACCGTCCAATGGCACTTCGTTCAGGAATACATTTCTGTGGACGCCATCAACTGTCCTGTAAGGAAGCTCGGAAGTGCTCGAGCCTGCCAAATTAAACAGCACAATGAGAACAAACTTGAACCCGAGAGCGAGCAGAGAAGGTGACAAACCTGAGTCAACCAGAAGCTCCAACCCTTCTGGAAAATCTTCCCCGTACAGAGTAATGTGCGTCGACCGACGCTCATCAAACTTCTGGAACTCGATCCTCTTAAGCTTCACGGACCAGCAATTGTGTTCGTACGCCTCGGGATGCAAGGGAATATTCTGAGAAAAGGCGGGCATCTCCGAAGTGGGCCATCGGTTGAATGCTATCCAGGATTGTCTAGAATCTCCATGCTCAACAAATAGATAAGAATCATAACGTAGATGAGAACTTACATCCTTTTCCCAGGATTGTACTTGGGGTGAGGTCGCAGAGTGAAGTACATAACCAACAAGTCCTGAGTAATGTTGAGCTCGTGTACTCGAAAGTAAACTTTAAGAGATGTGACACACAGTCTCCAGGCCGGGTAGCCTCTGCTGGAACTTGCGCAAAAAGCTCTATTCGGGACATAACAATCAGTAAGGCAGGCTGCAGTTGTATAACTATTGAACTTGAAGTGACATACCCTTGTAGGATTGGGTGCCTGCCATCGACCCCCATCATCCTGCACTCTGTTGGCATCACCAGTTACTACTAGTAGCTTGTTCGGATTCCGATGATACGACTTACCCGGACAAATTCAGACCGAGAACCCCATCCGACTCGTGGTGCCGGAGTTTTGCGTTGACTGCGTATGCAATGGCCCACAGCATTACAATAGGCACACGATTCATAGAACAACTCTGGAAGTCGTAGCAGTTGAGCATGACCTTTCTCTCCCTTCCAATGAGGTCTGCAAGTGTCCCATTAGACTATTGAAGAGAAAATCTGCTACAACTATATGTAGAGCACTCACATGCATGGGTTTGGTCTGCGTATCGCATTTCAAACTCTGGCCGGAACGGTGCCCATTGCTCCGCGGTCCTGAAATCAAGACTATGGGGGAGCAAGTTGTGTCCCGGTGCTGTGACGCCGTCATCATCCTGCCATCCTACCAGTCGGACACGCGTATGAAATCTTGAATCGGAATCAACCGGCGGACGGTCAAACAGGTCAACTGTGGCATGGCGTTCGTCGTAGTAGGCTATTTTGCAGTAACCAGTGCCAATACTCCACCTGAAAATGATTCATACTATGGTAAAATGCACTATGGATGGCAGAGAGTACTTACGCAAGGCTTGAGGCTGAATGACGAGATAAACTGGTTAAGTCGGGCCGACAAGTACAACCGCAAAAATCGACGTACCAGTGTCTGGCAGAACATTGACCAGTGTCTCAGTTCCGTCGGGTCTGTTCTCAGCTACTCCCTGCAAGTAGATGGGTATCAGCTCATGAAACTTCCGAACTCGATAAGGTCATACCATTTTCGCAAGATAGCCCATATCTGTGCAATGATGTTAGTGAACGTTTCGTGCACATAGTGGTTAATAGTATGCCCTACACTTCGTACACGCCCAACCATGTTGGAAGTCACCCGATAGCTGATGCACGGCAGGTCGCCTTTCAAGGTTTCCGGCATTATACGGGGCACGGCTTGCACGGTAGGTCTGACCATGGTAAGGGTCCTCGTCGTCCGCGGGCCCGGCACCCTTATGTCTATGGTCACCAGCGGGAGGCTATAAGAGCAACCTATTTCGGCATATGGAAACGGAGATGCATGAAATGAAGACATACAGAATCATGAGTCGGGGTGAGAGGAGGCGCATCAGAGACCTGCGAGTCGGTCGTCGACTGCAACGACAACGCATCGAATGGTATGGATTCGGGAGAACCACGTATGCCGTCGTAGTAAGCACTGTAAAGCGCCGACTCGGAATGTGGCCTGTACGGCCGCGTTGGCCACCGAGAAATGTCCCATGCAGACTGTTTCAGACATTACGGGGGTCAGATACACGTGAATGGTAGTAACCCGCCAGCACGTACTCGTTCTTCGGCAGATGCAGGGTCCGGTGGGACCAAGAGTAGGACGTACGCCTGTCGAGGATTGTCTCCTTCAACAGGTGGGGAGTGGGGATCGTTACTCATGATTGTGAAAGAGGGAATTGCTGGAGAGAGGATGACGATGAGAGACAGAGGATAAATGGTGACCTTTATACCTGTTGTCTCCGAGGATGACCCTGGACACCCAGAGCCAAGGGGACTATACCCACCACTTTACGAACGTAAGATACAGTGCGTGACTGTAGCTTGCGTCGATATAGCAACAAAACAAAAGTTAATGGTCAGTGAAGACCCCGAGCTCAGCGGCATGCCGGTCTATGGCTTGAGACCTAAGGCATGGATCACGACGCGCCGTAAAGATGACTCACAATAGCGAATGTACCAGCATGCAGCGGATTGACATCGGAACAGCATGTGCAAGCAACCCAAATATCCTAGAAGCGTGGTCAAATGACGAAGCTGATCCGCATGCTCTTGATTTCCAACCTCATACTTGCATCTGCAGGCTCGTGTGCCCAGAAATATACCTATAACAGGATATTAGGCCAGATAATCAGCTGCAGGATGACGGAGTATTCCAACGATACGGCTAGGACCCATCTGAGCTTCTGTGATAATGTGATAATTGATGGGAATGAAGAACATCCAAGGAGCTCCGCCATCCCGGCGATATGAAATGCAATCTTATCGCGCTATTGTTATTGCAGGGGAAGCCGCTTGTCGTGAGGACCATTGGGACGAATGCGTGTATTTGGGTCCATACGTATCTGTTCGGACGGTGGTCGGAACCCCTCGCGCCATTCGTCCTCCGCTTCTGTGACGATTGAAAAGTGGTGAGTAAAGATCAGCTACGGAGATCATGACAGACTTGACTCACAGAACACATGTCCCTGTGTCGAGGTGCGCCACCAACGGTGGCGAGGACAAGTTCTGCCGAAGTTGGACTGTCGAGTCAGACGATCAGATTAGGCTGGCCACCACTGACAAGCTCAAGATCTCTTCAAACTTGTCAAAAATGTCGGCTTAGGACATACTTGAAAACTACTCCTATGTAGTAGTAACACTAGGCGTATACAAGGCCGCACCTGCGGGAAACGACCAGTTTGCACAGCATTTGGAGCGCCACTGAGACCACCGGCACGATGCTGGCAAGGTCAATGGGCGCTCCAGAGCCAGGTCTCGGCCATGGCCGGTCTTGGCACTCTATCTCCTGCAGGACGTGAACGGAACGCTGTCTGAACATGCATCCTCCCAAGCCATCCTCGCTCACCTTCAGATGCGTTTACCACAACTACCAGACATTGGCACGGTTGGGGTACTACGAGGCTCAGTTTGCTGAGTATCATATGCTCAAATTGTGCGATTACTCTGACCCTCCGTGATAAGGATTTGACTAAAGTCAAACGCGGTTGTCGACTTCTAGTCGACACATAGATCGCTGCTTCGATGATGACGTTAAGAGAGAGCATTCATCGTTCAGGATGACACCCGTGAGTACTTTCTGCACATGTGGATGACGCCATATCCAGCATTCCTTCGACTCAACAAGTCCGAATCTCTATGCCTCCATCTGTCCTCATAAGGAGGTATAGAGACCTTCCCTAAATGTGCTCAAAGGTACGCTGCCGTGTCTTTGACTCGCTGCCGTTCTTGCTCCATATCACAGCGCCCTCTGATCGTAGAGGACACTCATTCTTAGACTTCAACCACCATCTCCAGATCCGCAAGCCCTCGACAACATGATGTCTCTCTCTACGAACGCTATCAGTAGCAACTGCTTCTGCGACTTCTGTTCAGGTATGAGCGGCATACACTCGACTTTCAAGAAGTCTACTAACCAGGCGATCACTCGATAAGACATCCTCGGGGACGGCACCCTGGAAGGCTGGAGGAAGGAGCCTCGCCGCCACCCCATCATTCACAAAGGCAGTGGCGTGGAGTTTCTCAGTAAGTATGTCCCCTCCAGAACCCCTGCCCACCTCCGGGTGAGATCACGAGAGCGTTCACCAAGTTCGAGGACTGGAAGCCGTAGAAGGAGCATGAGGTGGATTTCTATCCACACCTGGTACGTCGCCGCTGCTCTTGTTCCGAATCCCCTCTTATTCGATCTTAACTTGCGGGTTTAACAGCCCTTGTCTCATCCTTCCCTGCCGACAAACGCCCGTCCTCCATGGATTGCTCTAGCATCGAGCAGTATTTTGCGTTCTCCTCGTTCTCTAAGCATCACCACTCCACCTATCCCGACATTTCCATGTCTTTTCCCGGACAGACGCTCAACCAAGATTGGTCTCCAGACTGGTTCGACTTCTCACCAATCATACAGGACAAGGCAGAGAGCAAGGCAGACCCGTTCAAGAGACGCCGCCGCCGCAAGCACTGCAAGGCCCTCGTCCTTGCGGTGAACGCCCGCAACCTGATGCACGCCCACGACCTCACCTGCGCCTTCGTATTAGGCATTTATGGCGACACTATGCATATCTGTTGCTTCGACCACTCAGCCGCTGTGATTTGCCCGCCTCTTAGCGTCAAGAAGCTCGAGGACCTCGAGGTTTGATCGAGGACGAGCCGTTTGTCGGATGGGATCCTTCAATGCGACGGCTGGACAGTGACGATGAAGAGTGGCTGCTCGCTCGCCTTGAGCGCGCCAAAGTCGATGCGACCGATATTATCCTTGGAGTCGGAGCAGGACGACGAAGACGACGAGGACGATGACGATTGGGACGAGCCGTGGGAGTCGGACGACGGCGACGGCGACTCCCTCGAGTCCACCTTCGAATCCTTCACCTTCGACGCACCTGCTGCCCCGGCGTCCGATGAGGACGACTGGCAAGACGCAGCGGACGTGAGCGCGATGCTCGGGCATGACGTGGATGTCGATGACGCGGAGTCTGCAGACGGCGGTGCGGATCCTGTTGCGGAGCGCCTGAAAGGCTTCGCCTTCCTTGTCCGATGATGCGCCAACGTCTCCGGAGCCCCATTCGTAGACCGGCGAATCATCGACGGTGCGGTTCCCAAACCCTCTAGTATCGCGGCGGGCTCGTAGCGACCCCTAGTGACTATGACCATGGTGATGTCTCATTTTCGTAACTTTCACATGTAGCGGTCTCGGATTCTCAATCATATACGGGCCAAGGTGGCTGTTTCAAGTTGTTACCGCTGGCCGTTAAACCTGCGGGTCTCCTGAAGCGTTGAATGGTGGTAGAGGGGCTCGCGCTCCTGCTAACTTGGCACTCGGATTTGACAGGGGAAGCTCTCCAAACGTATATGACTGAGGATCTTCGGTCACTGCTGATTAGGAGCACTCACAACCATTCTCGAAAGCGCTCGCTTCAAGTTATACCCCACACCTACCATAGTGCAACTTTTTGAAACACCGAAGAAGGCCTTTTGTGAACCGCCTTCCATTCGACCCTACAACCCCATAGACACTCTATGTCGCTCAACTCAGGAAGGTTGAGCCCCGTGCTACCACTGCTAGCTCGAGACAGGGAGACCGACAGTTTGCTCGAGGACTTGCAAGCAACGTTCACGTCTTTCCCGAAAACATCGCAAGTCTTGTCTCGATCATGGTTCCCAGCTGCGCTCCCGACGGCGTACCTAGGCCGCCGTCGCAGCGTGCGTTCTCCAAGTACAAGCCGCCCAGAGGGAAGCAGGTCAAGAGTTACGCCGCCCTGGTGCGTCCGCTGCCGGTACCTTATTCGCGCTTTATGATGCCAATAACTACTATTGCAAGCTGTCAGGGTTGAACGTTGAGGGCCGCAGTCTCTAGCTTCCCCAACGGCAAGAGCTTCTATTCCCCTTTCCCGAGGTTTTCAGCAACCACTGCACGACGACTCCTGACCTCGCCACCTCCTTCCCTGCGTGCGAAGGCACATCGCTAGAGCCGAGCTGTCAGTGGATGACCAAGGCGAGTCGTGTTGCAGCACTAGCTCGAAAGCACTGTGAGCGTGCGGAAGGGCGATTTCTCGAAGTCACCGTGTCATGCACATCGTGTCATCCAGTCGTCCTTGACCTCAGCTTCGTATCGCCACGCTCAGTTCAAATACCGAAATTGTTGATATACACATTCTACTTACTGACATTGAACGCCGCCCTCGCGATTGGAATCCCGCATCAGTATGACACAGGTTGGACATAGCGCGCGCTTCCAGGAAGCAACTCCTCGGTGTCTTCAGAAGCTGAAAGACGACCATACGGGCATACCATGATCATGAAGAATCGAGGAATCTTCATGCAGTCCAGATCACGCCGTTATGATATAGGTGGTACCAAATTCACCTTCGGCAGTCTATTCTACTAAATAAAAAGCTACAGCCTTAAAAGCCGTACACTACTATTACTAGTATTGGGGTATCACTGACAGATGATGCGCATATAGGGTGGTCGTCATGTCATGATCGTAAAGGGAACCAGCCCCATGAGCTCTCTCGTCCTGTGAAGCAACCAGTGCCCACTCAACGCGAACCCCTCGTGCCACAGCGCAGCACCTGGCCGGCCGCGCAATCCTCATAGGTGCTGAAGCTCAGCACCAGGCCGGCCACGCACTCGCGCTCAGGCTCAGCACCAGGCCGGCCGCGCACTCCCAACCCATAGCTTTTTGTCGCTTACGCCTGCGACGCGGACGCCGAGGCGGTCGCGGACGCGCTCACGGATGACGCGTTCACGGACGACGTGGAGTGCGTCGGGGTCGCGGACGAGTGGGGCACGGTCGAGTGCGACGCGCGGGCGGTGGAGTGCGGGCGGCGCGTGAACGAGCCCGAGTGCGGGTGGCGGGTGTGCTGGCCCGGGTGGCGCGAGTGCGCGCCGGAGGGGCGCGGGCGGCCCGAGGGGAACCCGGAGAAGCGCGGACGACCAGACGGGTGCGCTGATGGGTGTGCGCCAGAAGGGTGTGCGCCTGACGGGTGCGCGCCAGAGGGGTGCGCGCGGTGCGTTCCGGAGTGAGGGTGTGCGGAGTGCGTCCCGGAGTGGGGGTGCGCAGACTCGGTGCCGGTGGGGTGCGCCGAACCCGAGGAGACTAGGCCGAAGGGGTGCGCGGACCCGGTGGAGTGCGGAGAGCCAGTAGGGTGGGCGGAGCCGGTCGGGCGGGGGTGGGCGGAGTGCGAGCCGGTGGGGTGCGCATGGTGGGAGTGCGAGCCAGTGCGGTGGGCGTGGTGCGAATGAGAGTGGGACCCAGAGTGGGGGTGGCGAGAGTGGGACGAGTGGGGGTGGCTGGACGAGAGGCTCGTGGGGACCGCGCTCACGGTGGTGAAGGTCGCGGAGGAGGTCGCGGTGCCGGTGGGCACGGAGGCAACGCTGGTCGACTGCGAGGCGGAGGTGGTCACGGGAGCGGCCATAGCTATTCGGGGGGTGATGTCAGCGCTCAGGTTCCTGTGGAGCGCGGAACTAGGAGATACTCACCTCCGCTGACAGCGAGGGCGGCGAGAACGAACTTGAGGAGGTGCTGCATCGTGTCGTGAAAAGAAAAGTAGTGTAGGGCGAAAGGGGTAGCAAAAAGTCGATCAACGACTTGGAACGTTAGAAAGTAGAAGAGGGGGTACCGAAGAGAAGAAGAAGGTGGTACTGGAGAGACAGAGGCACCGACCGACCGAGGTTTTATATGACTGCATAGCGCTCTGCGGAGACCTGCGACAAGTCTTAGTGGACAGCGTGCCACCTCGCGGCCATCTGCGCAGTGATTGCGGGACGCGCGGTTCGTCAGCGCGTCCTGCATCATGGCTGTAAACGGTGGAGGGCACGGGCATCAGTGTTGATAGCTCCACATTGTCTGCGCTGCCCGCTCCACCCAGTTCTCTGCCGTCGCCAGAAGGCCGCACCGTCTGGACCACTCGTCTCAGACTGGATACTACAGTATGGAAGCAAAACCTACATAGAATTCCCTTTCATCCACGGTGCTAGTAGATTTGCCAGGAGATCGAGTCTAGACCCGAACGCCTGCATTTTGCTTTTTAGGGGGCCGCTATGTATTTTAGTCCAGCTCGCGCTCCATTGTGAGTGATTGACCTCCATATAGTAGCTTGAAACATCTCCTGCGATCGCCTTTGCCGCTGCAGAAATGGCGATGCAGACTCCTGCCGCCCAGGGAGTCGAGCGGTCCGGGCAGCGTCCGGACTCGTCCCTTGCAGAGGTTGTGACGCTTGCGCATCATCATATGGATTTCATTGACCTGATGCGGCGGCTGCGACGAGCAGAAGCGGTAACGTTCAGCACCGCGTGCGATCCACCGACATGATCGTGGATGGCTAACCAGGTATACTAAAAGATCAGTGTGGTTCCAGGTGGGGCCTCACTGCGAACAAAGCCAATCCATGGCATCAATTGATGTTTATATACACCACTCTGCGCAGCATCCTGTAGGTTCTGGGGTTCAAGAGGTTTCAAAATGGTTCGAGCCTCCCGAGGCCGGGTGGATGAAGCGCTCAGAACAGACGACGGCATCTTATGTCGAATTACTCGCAACGTTGAGAACAGTCAAAACATTGTCGACGCGAAGGTTCGCAAGCTGTGGGATGGGCCGCGAGAGAGCGATGTAGAGCGATGTGCGGTCATCGCATGGCGTGCTAAGCACCCTACAATTTACGCGGTCTCACAGTCTGGCTCGCCCCGCGTCCGTATGCGCCTCCTGATCGCAGTAGAGCGCCCGTGGGCCCGGAAGGTCTGAAGAGGTCTGAGACCACCCGTGTCCTATGGAGATGGAAATGACCAGCACCGCGATCAAGATGATGCAGCAAATGGGGTCGAAACACGCAGCTTGCGAGTGCGTATGAGTGCGATGGTGTGTGGGAGGCGACTTTAGGGAGACCCGTATGGAAAGGCCCGCCTTGGGATGACAGAGCACTGGTGAGCATATGATGAACCTACTCGGGCTTTGTTTGGCCTTTGTAGTCAGGGGAACCTCTCTTCTAACGGTGAAGCAATCGCATGCACTTGAGTTGGCGCACGAGGCCTGAGAGTCGAGACCGTTGCCCTCCAGGTACAGTTACTCGATCTCGATGGTCCAGACACAAAGTTTGGGTGTTTGAAATAATAGGCGGAGGAAAATGAGAAAACCGTGATACTCACGGATGATATCCGGATCCGCCTCTGTCTGCACTGGCAATCTCGACTGCTTCTGACGGCGAAGATTCTGTGGCTTCATTGGTGCAATGGAGCTCTACGCTCCCACAGACAAAAGCAAGCTTGTAAATTCGAGTAAGGTGTAAACCAAAAGAAATTGGATGGTGGACGAGAACAAGGGCAAGTCGGTCAACGTTCGGGTTGAATTTGTTACGTGAAAGGCCGGAAGCTGTGCGCACGACAAGCGCCCCACAGGTCCAGACCTGCAAACTTGAAGCAAGACTAACCAACTTGTCTCTCCGAACCCCTACGTAGACGATTGCCAAGACAGCACCTTCGCGGGAGGAAATACGGTTATACTGTACGGTAGTTCAGTGCACACGCCCTGACACCAAACCCGCGTTCTCCAAGTTCAAAAGTAGCGCGCGACTATGTTATTCATAGCAGCAGCGCCTCAACGAGTTATAAATGTCGCATCGTCCGAGGCTAGTCTATAATTACAATAGTCGCCACCGCTCATTAGTGGAAGGTTTGGGGTGTATCAACGTTTCAACCTCCGAACCGGTGCGGACTATCTTTGTGCGGGTCACAGTGCGACGCCGGTCACCCGCGGCGGGTAGTACGGCACAGCATTACGATGGTGCACAAGGCATCTTGCGGCGCTCCAGACTCGGTGATACTAAGTAGTACTGGTAAGTGGGCCCGAAACGAGGCTGGGTGGCCCGAGGCTGACCGTGGTGGCACTATCGCCAGTGCGCCTCACCACTCGCGCATCAAGCACGACGCAGCCACCTGCAGCATACCGACCGGCAGCGCGAAGTTCTGCCCGAAGAACGCTGCGCCCCCCCAGAATAGCCAACGTTAGTGAAGTGAAGTACCGCCAGCACGAGACAAGAGGACCGAGCTACTCACACCCAATGGTGAACCCTCCAATCCAATCTCCCGTGCACGCCCCGTACACGACCGCGATGGCGAGCGAGATGAGGAACAGGCCGCCGATGAAGAGGGCCATGCGGCCGAGCTGCGCCTGCTCGACGAACTCGACGCCGTAACCTCTGCGCGCGGTGAGCGCGCGCATGATCTCGCGCTGCCCCTTCATGTGCGCGGGGTGCGCGAGCAGGTACCGCATCCGCATGTTGCGGTGCGCGCTAATCTTTGCGGGCCCCACCCTCTGCGGGAACACGTACTGGTTCTCCGCCTGCCGGTGACAGTGCGCAGCCACGATATCCAATATCGACATCGATCCGTAAGCAATGGTCACCGCTTGCACATGGAGATAGTACGCACCACGACCATGGTCACATACCTAAAGCGAACGCGAAAACGCACGGCGAAAGGGACGGTCAGCGCGGGCACAGAGGGCGAGGCGGATACCCACCAGACGTCCATGAACGAGAAGTACTTCCGGAGCCGCCCGCGCAGCGTGTCGTACGCGGCGCCGAGCGCCCGGAGCAGGTCCTCGTCGTCCCAGGCCCGCTGCACCTCGACGACCTTCAGGTCGTACCCGCGGTACACCTTGAGCGGGAACACGTCCCAGGACGGCTTCCACGCCTGCGCAGCGGCGAACATCTCGACGTCGACGTAGGCCTCGCCCGGGTCGGCGCCCACCACGGGGACGGGCCCGAGCGACGGGCTCTGCATCGCGTCCAGTGCGGCGTGCAGCGGGACGTTCCCCGTCGAGCTCCGTGAAGGCGCAGGTATTAGGCCTAGCGCCGCTCGAGGGGACATTGGCGGAATGGTGGCGGCGAAGGCGAGAGGGGATCCGAAGGGCGTGCCATAGTTGAGTCCGGCCGCAGAGACTATGCTGGGGTATATGGTCGGGTTGCTGTAGTTCGCGTGCATGTAGACGTTGCAGAATGCACCCGTCCGATTCGCGTTCGCCGGTGCGCCTGCAACAGCAGTGGATGGGTATGGGCGGGGCTGAGACGGCGCGTTCGCCGCCTGTTGGGAAGGAGCGGCAAGATCCGCGAGGTTCGATGACGCTGGGGAGTTGGGAGGAACCAGGGATCGCTCCGGTATCGTGAACGGAGAATAAGTAGGCAGATAGACTTGCGTAGTTCGTCCGGGGAAACAGTCGTCGACAAATGTGTACCCATGTGGCTGAACAGTAGCCTGGGGCGCATCGGCCTGAACGTCCGGACGCGGAGATATCAATGTTCCACCAGATCGCCCACGGGTAACTCGTCGAGACTCTTCTGTGTCGTTTGGCATAGTCCGCGGCGAAGCGGGCGTATGCGATCCGTGGTGACGATTGGTAGAGTCAGAATTCTGGCGTGAACCTCCTCGCGATGGGGGGTTATCGGCAGACTGTCACCGAGAAGGTGTGCCATCCCGAGACCGAGACCCGCCGCTAGCCGCGTTGCTGTGGTATGAGCTCGGCCTCGAGTTGGCACCACGTCTATGGGTGAACTCCGAACGAGAAGGGTCGATCAATTCTCGAGCCCTGACGATGGGGCTAGGAGCCCAGTACGCGGGGCGAGCGCGAAACGAGACTCCAGTTGCCTGTGCAGGCTCATTCGCGGTGAATGGCAGCTCTGCAAGTGTTTCGTCGCTGCCATGGTCTGTGGTGACAGTTCGTTAGTGATTAATGAAATACACTTCCCTGACGCACCCGAGTCGCGGATAGCCGGCGTTTCGTAGTCCGCCGGTGCTTCGAGTATGCCATTGAACGGTCGTGGCGAGGACGCGAAGACGGGCATGTGATACGTCGAACCGGAGCCTGCACCATCCTCAGGGATAGAGTCCAATGAAACACCGCAGGCAACTTCGGAGTCCGGACGGAGGAGCGCACGCGAAATCCAGGGAGTCGTAGTGGCTTCTGCGGTGTAGGATGGCGGCGCGGGGGAACCGTCGGAATCTTTCACGAGAAAACGAGACGGGACACGGTTAGAATAGGGGGACTAATCTCGGAGAGGGATGTCATACCATCGACTGCCAGGCCTTCAGCTGATGCCAGAGACTGGTAGCGGCGCTCTTCTGCTTCGTATTCCGACAGCGACTGCATGGTAAGAGGGAAGGAGGAGGATCAGGACAAAGGGGGATCGATGAACTTGGTGAACGGATGCCGGCGACATATACCTTTCATATATGAAGCTATAAGGCGGTGCTGAGATTATCATCTCACGGTGGACACACAAACGTCGTCTTCTAGTGCCGACAAAGTTCCTAGGAGAGTCGTCCATGGGAAATGCTATTCCATCAACGCACAGCCCAGATCCCATGGAAAGACCACCCTGACGGGGTGTAGTTGATCAGTACATCTGCATTCCTGTCGCTGAATTTTGTATATTTACTTACAATTATGATCGGATCCCTGTATTCCGACTTATGAAAGTCAACTCCATGTCAATGATATGTTCGTTCTCCAACCAAGAAGGACGGGACTCAGCTGGTTTGCGCTTGGGACATGCTCTCCAGCGGGCTCTCTGCTGCGCCAGATGAGAGGATCGTCGAGATACTAGACTGTAGTTACTCACCGCCACAGGAAGGGCACAACGCTTCTGACCACGCTGGACGGCGCGCCCGAGTACCAGTGTCGTTTCTACAGAGAAAAGGAGACGATCTCATCGGTCAGGTGCCGAGGTCAGAGGACGTCCTCGGGCGGCAGGTACGTACGTTATTATTGTCCTCGATATTAGTATTCAGTTCAACACCACAGAAGGACGGCCTTGTGGCTTAATTACAAGGTCGAAGTTGATACGGCGACGGTGCGGCATTACGGCGGGAAACAACCAGTGCACCGTGCCTAATCCGTCTTCGTGTGCAAAGGGCTGTCCAGTTTTCCTTTTTAAACACTAAGAGTAAGTCAGACCGTTCGCATTCATACCGGGCGATGGCATGAGCCACCGCAGATATTTGAACGAATGAGGACGTATCACGAGACTCACCACATGAACTGCATTATATAGCTCGACAAAGTTTCCCCCGAGCCCGAGTCTTCCATATGGGCGTCCCCAAACCGTATGGAAGACTGAGGCATTTGTTCTTCGCAAGTAACTTGAATCAGCGTCGCGACACAATATACACCGAGAAGTTTAAGCTTGGCAGGAGGAAGACTTAGACAGAGCCCGCGCGATTTGCTGGCGATCCCGGCTGGGCCCGGGCCGGGACCCGGAGGACAAGGATCGAGCCCCTGGGCAGGATTTTTCAAGGGCAACGACCACCCCTGCGAGGGCTAACACGTGGACGGTCTTGGTCGAGACTATCCGACCTGCTTGATCAATCGCACAAAAATCACGACGACGAACTTATATTTTGACGTCCCCATCCCTCATCACCCGTACAGTATTTGAGCGCCAGATGAAACGGTGATTTCGCGTGCCGTGCACCGTGCTGTTCAGGAAGAGCGGTGGTCCATGTGTGTAGCGCTTTGAAGAGACAGTGAATGAACTATGATATGGCGAAGGAAAGTGGATGACCTATGGTGCGCGTGGGTTAGGAGGGGCAAGCCTCTGAGGGGTCGCTTTGTCACGTTTCCGGCCAGGTGAAACGCGTCACGTGTGACATACCACCTGGCGAAAATCCCATTGCTAAAGACCCAATTGAACAGTATTCTTCAAATTGCCTCGAACCTGTTCAGGAATACTCCACATATGGAGGCATTATGTGTGTGATCCGGAAACTTTGGTTCTTAGGGTTGTATAGATCACCTTGTATTTGCCAGATTAATCCACCGTGACCACCGTGACTGGACTGAATGAGTACAATCTTCGACTACGTCAATAAATAACAAACCAGTTTTAATTTTGCTATCAAACAGTAATGGTTCAGTAGCTCAAGTGAAAGCGCGTCGCGCCATGGAGGAAAGTTAATCGCGAGGAACAAGCACTGCACGCGCGCCGATGAAGCATTAGATCACGTGTGACTTTCAGTCTTCGTCAACTCACAATTTGCTCCCCACACCGAGACGGAAAGCCATGCACCTCCCTGAAATGCCGCATAATAATATGTATAGAAGGCATGTTGCTATTGATAACAGTAGATAGCTCAGATGACAGTCTCCCAAAAATATATATGCGTCTCAACTTCCATAAACCATATAAATTCAATCTGGCAGTAGAACGCGGATACATCTAAACACCATGTTACGCGCAATATGGTAATTGAATATAGCTCCTTTGAACGTGCACACAGCGCGGACAACGCGGGACAGCATGCTTTAGAGCGCGCCGCTGTTTCATCTGGCGGTGAAATTTCATCTGGCGCTCAAATACTGTAGAACATACGACAACAGACTCGACAGCGCCCGCCATATCAGCGGCCCGTGGAACAAGCTCTCGCCCCCGCTCCCTCGCTCTCTCCCGCCCGAGCTCGACGAAGAACGCGCCATCGACGCGCCGAACGCGTATGCCGCGAGGGGCACGAGGAAGACGAGCGGGACGACGAGGGTTATCCACAGCGACGCGATGCGGTGGTAAACCCAGAACCAGTCATGGCGGCGGGAAGCCGGGGGGCAGCACGGCGAGGGGAGCGCGATGGAGATGTTCACCACCGCGCCCGGCTGCGTCCGAGGCGCACTAGGGCTCGGGGGTGGGGTCAGGCTCAGTGAGCACATCGTGTGTGCGGGGCCCCCCGTACCATCATGATGTAACGCCGATGACGGATATGAGGGGGAGTGCAGGGACAGGTGGAGGTCGAGTATCGGTGAGCCGCTCGGGCTGCTGCAGGTGCTGCACGTCGAGTCCGTGCGGACGCTCGATGAAGGCGACGCCGGCGGGCTGGGATAGCAGCTCTCGCATCCGTGGTTCATACTGCTGGTGCGGCGAACGAGAGATCCGAGCCGATGCTGTGGTGCTGAGCTGTAGGCCTCGGGGAGGTCATACGAGGGTGCGATATTCGTCAATGGGGGTGACGGAGGGTAAGTGCCGGGCATGGCGTATGCAGGCAAGCGAGTATCCCGCGGTGGGGCATACTCCATCCATGGGTCGGTGCGTGCATCCGACTCAAAGTAGGGGTCATGATTCCGGAGAGGCGGAGGTGGATAGGCCGGACTGCGCGGCATGCGATGGTGATGTGCGGTGTCGAACTGATGGTGAAAGGCACCGGGGGCGTGTGTGTATGGTCCAAAGACGTCACCATGGTACATCGAAGCCGGCTCGAACGCCGCTTGGGCGATCGACGGACGACGCCAGGGAGGGAGAGCCGAGGGTTTTGGCTCGGGGTGGGCTGAGGTTTGTGATGGACGATGGCTATTAATTCCATTTCCGAACGTATGTGCCTCGTGAGTGGCCGTTGCAGAGGAGGTGGCGTCCCAGATCACGGGGCGAGCACGCATATAGATGCCGGGAGGGACGGGATTCTGCAAGTGGCCGGTCTTTGTCTTTGATGACCTCGCTGAAGGCTCTAGAAGATAGGTGAGTTCGAACGTAGGCGAGCTGACTGAGGGATGGGCTCACCGTCTGGAGGCCCCGACATGGGACCACCGACGTATGCCGACGTCGTGGTCGACGGTCGACGGTACGAACCAGACACCAACTTACTCCGATCAAGGTCCAACCCCAGAGTGGAAGAGGTGTCGCTTTGCGTGATGGCGTCGGCGTATGCGGGTGGAGGAGCCGCAGCTACATCATGAGACGCGGGCGCGCCGACCGTGTCTGACGAGAAGGCATGGATAAGCCGACGATCGCACACATCATGACCTTCGAGAAAACTCACCAAAGCCAGAGATGATTTCATCAAGCTCCTCAAACGAAGATATGAAGTCAAGCAGCGTCGCCGGTTCCGGACTCAATGAGGGACCGGACGGCGGAGGAGAGGTCTGGCAGCCCGCCTCGTCGAACGTCTTGACGAGCTGGGCACCGTCTTGGTCGAGCAGGGGAAAGAACTGCATGGAGAGAGTTTGGGTAGCGGATGGGGGGGGAGGAAGGTGATACGTTGCAGGAGCGACGTCAGGACGAGGATCCTGACCTTCTTCGTCGCGATGCAGTCGACGCGCGTCGCATACATATACACAGTGCTTGTGGGTGCAAGCGCGCGGGGCGGAGAGCCTGGCCGGGGCTTCGGTGTTGCAACGAGACGTGAGTCCGTCGAGTCCTGATACCCGGATCAAGCAGGTGGGGAAACAGTGAATAGAATCCAGGATATGTGTGCACACCTTGGCAATACCAAACGCCAGGTACGTTACCAGATCCGGGCGATTTGATCGAGCAGTGCGGATCCGGAAACCGGTGCGCAACCGATTCTGCTGTCTCGCTGGGTTGATCTCGCCATAGCTATCGCTTTACAAACCTCGATAGGATGTCTCCCCAGCATAGTAAGCCAGGCCAGCAAAAACCGCGCTCCTACAGAAGAAAATGTCAGTTCATTGCCTCCACAGAGGAAAACCCATCTGAGAACGCACATTCTGCACCAGACACGCAATGGTTCCCACCAGACCGGAAGGCATTGACAGATAAACGTACATGCTGCAAATGGGTTGCTTCTCGAATGCCATGTGTGAACTAGTGAGAACCCATGAGCGTCCTCGAGGCTCGCAATCTCGCGTGGCTTTGCCAATGCCCGACCATCCTGTACCACGAAGCCGGAGGTTTATGCAATGGTGGATGGAGGGAGATAGGATCGATGGGTTTGTGTGTACCAGGGTATACCCCGGGATCCGCGACTCTCTCAAGTGTGTGGCATAACAAGATAGTCCGCACGGGGGTCTCGCACGCTACCCGACCTCGCCGTGTCCTCAGAAGGATCTTCAACTCACTGGATGAGCATTTCCCGCTTCCGATCAACTGGTTGCCGACACCAACGGAGACAGAGGAATTCCCGTCAACATTTCCGAATACAACTGCGTGCCAGCCGCGATGCTCAGGATGGGAGAGCCAATCTTAGGCGAACACTCGCTTTTCAATTGAAGTAAAAACACTCATACCTGAGACCTGAGGGTCGAGTGTGTCGGGTCTACGGCTAATTTACAACCATTCATCTGTGGCGGGGACCCATCCGAATTGCTTAGCGGCGGCGAAGTGGCGATAGGCGATTCCAAAACACTCACATTCGAATAGATCTAGTGACTTCCAGCTACCAGAACACCAAAACCAATCGGACATAGAGCGGCTATAAGCCAAAGACATTATGGGACACCAATTTTCACTCAGCCACTTGTGCGGGTGACGTCGAAAATAATCATTGACCGTGAAATAATCACATCATAACGAGAGCAATCGTTGAGACAGCAGTGGCACCGAGGACCGCATAGCCAGAGGTGTATGCGCCCTTGAGCGTCAGGACTTTGAATGATAGGAGATAGTCAGTACAACGGCGATGCGCGGGTACCGCAAGCACGCGGAGAGGGTAGTAGAAGCACTCACATTTGCCCATGTCCCAACCCAAGTGACGGAGCCCGTTCCAGGAGTGGAAGGCGAACGGCGCGGCGAGGATCGCCTTGCCGGCGTACTTGACGGACTCGGGCAGGCTCGCGATGACCTCAATGACGTTTGCGGAGCTGAAAGTCTCCGGGGCGGCGAGGTACGCGAGGGCGTAGCCGTAGAGCACTGGGAGACGCATAGGGGTTGATGCGAATATGGGTATAACGCAGGAGGAAGGTTGGGCAGGAGTACTTACGAACGCTGAGGCCCACACCGGCGACACGGTTAGCAATGGAGGCAACCCAGGTGAGCTGGGGCTGGTAGATCGTGAAATGAGGGGAAGACGGCCGAAGGAGACGTTGCTTGTTCAAGATTCCCTGGGCGGCAGAGGGAGGGAGGGACTCGGTCTGAACGAAGCTGTGAAGTGCGCGCATGTATTCAGTCCCGAGGACGCTCTATACGCTCAGATGGGGGACGGTGCTCACCGTTTTGCGACGAGGTTGCGCAGGGCAGGGTTTCTAGCCACTGTTGCACACGAGTGAGTTCCAACCTTCAGCCAGTCTGATGAGGGGCTCGTGTATGCGCACCATTCCTGGGCCTGAGCGCTGCCTGCCTGAGAGCAGGACCGAGGCCAAGAGTACGTTGAGCGAGCATCTGCGATATAGGAATGGGGGGATGAGCTCGTCGTCGTCAGTGGTAGAGTCCTCGTTTGTGTCGTCTCCTGGGCACACCGTTGCCGGAAATGTTCGGCGATATCGAAGCGCCCAACGGCCCGGCCTGCCGCGGCCACTGAGTGCGGCCGTTTTCGGACTGCAGTCCCCAACCCGGAACGGCCACCATAGCCACCTTCCCGAGTAATTTCAGGCGACCTAACTACTCTTTTTCCACTCCCCGCATGATGGAAGACCGCGATTTACGGAAATAGTGGCAGCTGTGACTCGGGCATTGTTAAAACTGCAACCAACCTACCGATACCAGGCTGGACTTGCCACGACGACATGTGACCTTGTTGCCAGTAGTGGTCAACGAAATTTGCCATGAGAGGTGAGTAATACAATTTTATACGTCAAGGCGTTCTCAAATGCTTTAAATTTTAAATGCAGCCTCATGAACGACCAAAATGAAGGACCCTCGGCCGGTGGGCTCTTCATGCCCTCTCATGTCCATACGCACTCGCAAGCTGCGAGTTTCGAGTCCATCTGCGGGCCTCTTTATGAAAACGTCGCCATATCCATGGGACACGAATGGTCTCATCACTACTCTCTCGTGGGTGGCGAGCCGTGTCTCTAAGCTGCTCAGCAGCCATCATGACGTCGCATACGAGGACAGTGCGACCAAAGCGGCGAGGTCGTGTAAACATAGAACGGTAAGCACATAATGTGATTGGCGAGTGTCCTTCTCTCATGTCCCATGGTCCCATAGACCACGATACTTGACATCCACTACGGCGAAGGCCAACGTTCGTAATCGATTGGATGAACAACGCCGACGTCTATTTCAGGCCTCTCATTTCCGTTCAACTGATGGGGGCAGGTATATACTTAGGTGTCGAACAGCCGGTGGTCGATGGTGCTGCTCAAACGAGGCTCAGTGACAGAAGTCCCTCTAAACCCGGACCTGAGTGGTCGCTGCGCACATTCGTGTCCGAAAATCAATTGATACATCTGGCAACCTTCGTCCGCTGCGAAGGCCACATTGCAGCCTCCTAGTGGCTACGAATATAGCTTGCCGGCTATTCGCGATCATCCCAGTGGATGACATGTGCTGAGATCCACCTCGGACTGACACCGACTACCACTGGATCGGACATCATGAATCCAGTTTACCAGGGAAGTAATGCGTTTGCGTTCTCCACTCGAAGTAAGCGCGACCGGTCTAATTTTGGAACATAATAGAACCTACGCAGGAACTTTCGGCTTCCACTCAATCCGGGAAAATCGGCTAGCGCCGTGGATGCCGGACGGTGTTCTGGAGTTCTCGCTCCTACTGTATGTCGGGTCCGAAACGACTGGTTGAGCTGCGGGTGACGGCAGGAAATGCGAGTGGGGCCGGAAACGACAGAAAACCATGAGCGGCACTGATGCCTTCCAACGTTTGCTGGCGTGTAAGTAGGGCGTGCTGACGGACCACTCATCCGCCAATCATTGCGCAGATGGAGGCGCATGTCATAGCGTTCAGCAGGGCCTCTCACCGTAACTCCAAAAGGCGGTACTAGGAATGTGTATAAAACCTCGCCCACTCCTCATTTCCTTCGCCCACCCCCGGACTCAGCTACCTTTACATCGTACACACTACATCGAACAACCTCTTTCATTTTCACACCTACCACCCCAACATTAATAACCAAAGATGATGCACCTCGCCAAGTTGGTCGTCGCCGCCCTCGCTGTAGGTGGAGGTGAGCGACCAATTCCCGCGTCCAAAAAGACCAATTAACACGTCTTCGCTCACAGCGGTCGCCGCCCCCGTGGACGGCTCCCCCGCCGTAACGAGCCTCACCACCCCGCCCCCTGGGTTCCCCTCTGGCGCGCCTAGCCACACGGGCTTCCGTCCCCACCCCACCGGGTCGCACTCCGGCTACGCCCACCCCTCTGGCTCGTACCGCCCGCACCCGTCGGCCTCACTCTGGCGAGCCGCACCCCTCCGGGTCCTACTCCGGCCATCCGCACCCGTATAGATCGCACTCTGCGTACCCTCGCCCGTCCGGGTCTGCTCACCGTCACCGTCCCTCCGCCCCCGTGTCGGCCTGAGTGACGTTTGCCGGCCGTGGCACGGGCTGACTGTGGTCCCGGTGTAGCCATTTCCACATACTAGATATCTGTTCGTAATGGTCGTGGTCACATTATTTATCTGTGTATCCGCCATCGAGGCGGTAGCACCCCTTGCCTGGATTCGCTTCTTCTCACTTTCTGTTCTACTCAACGTTGCATTGTACTTAGGTTACAGTGATCTTCGTGGGTCGCACGCGCTACCTTGTGCCAGTGCACTCACGGCTTCCGTTCCCCCTGTACCGTCTCGCGGACCGCTTCCGAGTTCAGTCGCGAGTCGCTCTCGCCCACCGGCGCGTCTTTCTCTGTGAGTGCACGTCGTTAGTCGGGAGATGAAGGCAAGGAGGGGGCGAATGGACGCACTGTAGATGGACACCGGCCCCTCTTCCCTCTTCGTCTGCTTCCCCGCGACATACATATACCCGAGGGTTCCAACTATGGCGGCAACGGTAGCAATAGCCTGACAATGCGAGGAGATATCCATTGGTGAGCACCCAGGTTTCACGGGTTATTGAGGATGTCCGAGTCGCCCTACCAGCGTACGGCCTGAGCCCCTTGTCTCGATGCCGGATCGTGGCGACATGATGAATCGTGGTTGCCGAAGGTCGAAGACGAGATCAGGAACCGGGCGGTATCTGGGGAGATGAACGTGGTGGAGAGAAACGTTTGGTGGATTCTTTGGAAAGGAGGCGTTGCGAGTTGCGACGACCCGGTGTGACGTCATCCCAGTCTTGAGGTGCGTCGGGTTTTAAATTTTAATACCAGTCTAGTATATCCTCAACGCCAATTTTTCAAAGTAGCCTGTTGTAATGAGTAACACACTGTACGTAGTCTAGCCATCGAATGACCTTCGCAGAATCCCCCGCGTGCCTCAACCTCGCCGACGTCAGTATCTGGCGTTGCCGCTCGTCGGTGCTATGGAAGTTTTTTATTATGGATGGCTCGGTTCCGATGTATTCAGAAGTGGGAAGACAGGAGAGTGGTTGAGAGGGTGGCAGAGGCGATGGGTTCGGATTGATAGCCAGCTTGGGCATGGATGTGGCTGCCCCAGAATAGAGGCGGCGATCGGCCCGGGTTGCCGCCGGCATTGCGATCTCGGCGTCTGCGATAACCTGAACCTGAACCCGCCAACATTTCAACCAAATCTACTCTGCCAGGAGCTGGCTAGTCAGCAACCTTCACAACGGCTTTTATTCACTCCAAAAATACTGCTATTTGCGGCTCTTAGATCTAAGTTTGATCGCAACGTCGCCAGCGGGGCTGGTAGTCGCAACGTTCCGAGTCGATTTCTACGGGCCGTCATGGTAAGAGGTGAGTTTTTGAACCTTAGGCCGCCTGGATCTCTACCTTGCATCATTTTTGAATGACTCAAAAAAAAACAGATGTCGGACCTTCCCACCTCTTTACAAAGTATTTCACTGCATGAAGCGTGATCGGGGCGGCGAGGCCGCGCATGCATAAGGATGGTGAGCACATAATATGATGGGCCAACGTTGCTTCGAGTCCCTGCGGCTCGCGAGCCCTCACACCGACTATTTATGGTGAGCGTTTGAAATACAAGGTTAGAGGTACGGCTATTTTGAGCGGCGTGTCTCCGTACAGGTCTCACAGGTCTATGCATAGGTGTTGAAAACTCCCGACTCGGAGCCTCCTGGATGGCCGGTGATCGCCCTCACCAGACGAGTATTATAGTCTCTTTAATTCTGGAACCAGGTGAGTGCTGCGCATTCTGATGTACGTGTACAAGAATCGATTTGGACGTCTGATTGGCTTTCCTCACTTACTATAAATATGGCGCGTTTGCTACACACGGTGAATGAACGTGGTTCATGCTAACACTACTAATAGAACATAGTGTGCTTCTTGCAATCACTGCGCCGCATCAGCGCCGTAGGAGTTCATGGGCATGGATGAGGGAATGTCTCCACCAAAGCAAAGGACTCGGACCTCTACAGTCGCCGGATGGAGCAATGGCTTGCGTGTTCAACTTCAACCACAAGGGCTATTATGGGGTATGTTTCAATTCTAAATCGAGGAAGTAATGCGTTCGTAAACAAGCGCGAGACGTGCTAAATCTGGAACATCACATAACCTCAAATTCCATGAGGATATTCTCTCCCCCGCAGCCCGCTTAATCACCAGAGAGCTCTGTTGCGTCCGTGTATTTCAGACGGCATTTTGGAGCATGGGCTCCGAACGCATGTCGCGTCCGAAGCCGGTGGTCCAGATGGCGCGAGTTTAGCATGAGCGACAACGGAAAATGTGAAATGTGAGTGGAGTGCGAAGCGATGCGGACCCCTCAGTGCTGACGCCTACCAAGGTTCGCAGCCATGCAGGACATGTTAATGAACCGCGCGTCCATTGATCATGGCGCAGGTGGAGATAGGATGGCATTCTGTTTGCCACCACCCGCCATGGCTCTCCAAAAAGCGCTACTAGGTATGTGTATAAAAACCCCCTCGAGACTCATTCCTTTCCCCCAGGCTCCTCCTCGTCTGTCTCTCGTCTTACACACCTCCCCAAACGACCTCGTTCTACATCCCTCACCCAACACTCTGCAAACATGATGCACCTTCTCAAGTTCGTCCTCGCCGCCATCGTCGTCGGTGGAGGTGAGCTTCTGATTTCCGGGCCCAAAGAGACATAACGCTGAGACGGATCCATCTCAGTTGTCGCCGCCCCTGCGAACACTTCCGCTCCCGCCGTGACGAGCGTCGCCTATACCGGGTTCCCGTCTGGCATGCCCACCGGCATGCCGCACCCGTCCGGGTCCCACTCCAGTCACCCTCACCCGTCCAAGTCTCACCACCCTCACCCGCCGCCGTCGGGGTCCCACCACCCGCACCCGCACTCCTCCGAGTCGCACACTCATCACCCCCACCACCCGTCGGGGTCGCACTCTGCGCCCCCTCACCCATCCAAGTCTCATCACCCGGGTTCCAAGCACCCGCACCCCTCTGGGTCCAGCCACCCTCACCATGGCCATTCCGGCGTCCCCACTGCGCCCGGTGTATCTGTGACCCCGGCCTGAGTGGCCGATAGGTGGGCGGCCTGTGTTCACGGTGTAGCTGTTCCCATATCGATAGATGTTCGTGGTGATACTGTACCAGTTGCACTTGGACTCGGACGGCTCGAGGATCGCGGAGCTCCTTTGATTGTCCTTATGTAGCCTTCGAGTCCACCGCGGACGTTGCGCACCGTCTTCTGCAGGCCCCCCTTGAAGTTTCTGTCCCAGCCAACGTTGTAGTTCCCTAGTACGGTGCGGGTCTGCGAGCCCGAATTGAGTAGGACAGAGATTATAGATTTGTCTCGGTAAACCATATAAATCAAGGCGTGCGATCTTCGACAGCCTTCGTGTCTACCATCCTATCCCTCCAGGCAAGAATCATTGAAGAATACAAATGAAGTGACAAAGACATTCAATGTATGTGTACATCCGAAGTGCGCTGTGACAGCCCACCTTACAACCTTCACCGACCCATCCGGCTTCCGCGACTTCCAGTCCGAGGACCACCTTAAGTTCGCTCCGACTCATGCCGCTATTCCCTCCTCGAGCAGATCTCCTCGTCTTTGGCCCGCTCCCGGCGGAGCCTTCACTGCGGGGTACGGTGTTAGTATCCTCATTTGCATTCCTCACTCGTGCGGAATAAGCTGCGTGGGCCGCCGTGGAGCTCGGCGGGCATGGCTGCACCGGCTCATAGAGATGCAGTGTAGTTAGCGCAGGTCAAGCCTGCCAAGCGGTCCGGAAGATTGTCGCAGTCGCCTCCGACGTCGCGATAGTCCATCGAGACGTCCTCGTCCTCACTGTACCCGAGCAGTGCATTGACTTCAGCGGCGTCATCCCATTCGTTTTCGTCGTCGCTAATCCAGAGCTTCTCACCAAATTTGAGCGAAGACACCAAGTAGGGCCCAGATGGCCCGCAGACCCCGCGGGAGGCAACGTTTGCGTCGTACTGCGTGTCTTCATCAGGGCTCCATTTGTCAGTCTACTTGTACTGTCATGATCCTAAAACTAGTAAGTTGTCGGTGATCAGGCCTCCCGTATTCACGAGCTCGAGTAAAAGATGTATAAGTAGTACTGACCGCAGATATGAAATGTTGGCTACATCTTCTCGAGAACTGTGATACCTGTACCAGCCACCAGTAATGAATACTATGGCTCATCATGGGAGGTGTTAGGTGAATGAGTCTCGGTCTTGGAGGGTCTCGGAGGACGCCGGCACCAATTCCCCGCTCCCGAGGCTGGCTGAGCTGGGGGCCGGGAGAAGCGCCTTCGGAAAGGTCGGTAACTGACGCCGTACTAGTCCACCATTGACGATGATGTTTTGTACTTGAAACAAACCATCGGTGCAAGGTGTAATCAAAAAAGGATCTATTACCCAGTGGCTTCACGTACAAGTTGAAGACGGTCATGGCAGAAAACAACCAGAAAAAGGACAAGAACATCCATGCCGTTCCAACACAACACAAACGCTTCGACATTATTCCCCAGGCCTCACCGACCTGTTCTGCTTCCGCGGCTGCCAGTCTGAGAGCCGCCTTCGCTCCTCGCCCCTCCACTGTGCCCAGCCCGAGCCGCGCTCCTCGTCTGCGGACCGCTCCGCGACATCCCACCACGTGCAGCTTGTTCACGAGTAGTGTTCTCGGCCTGCTTCGCGAGGTGCGCACGGGTGTTAGGACGCCTTGCAACCGGGGGCTCACCATCGACCACGGCTGCCGTAGGCAGTGCAGCGTGTCGCCGCCACGCTGGGGGGGGACTCGGTGAGCGACGAGACTTGGCCCGGGATCCGGAGGCGCTGCTTGGGCCAGCCTCCGCTGTCTCAGACAACAAGGGGCATGTGCTCCGCAGGGCGCGCGCGAGAGTGTCTAACTTGGTGAAGTCGGTCGTGTTCGCACTCTGCGCTGTCTCAAGCGGACGGTGCGATAGGGTCAGATCCTGCAGGGTGCTTGAGAGAGCGTTGGCGTCGGCGTCCTCCATGTCGATGTCCTCCATGTCAACGTCGCCGTAGCCCAGCAGCGCACTGACGTCGGCCGCGTCTTGCAAGTCCTCCTCGTCAAACTCCGGGTCCCCAGGAACCACGGGAAATTTGATGTCTATGGACTCATTGCCGCCCGCGTCACCCTCGGCGTCGTCTGTGCCGGCGGCAGCATACGGTTGATCTTCATCATCCGACTCCCACGGCTCGTCGTAGTCGTCTTCACCATCACCATTATCATCCTGCTCCGTCACGACCTCCCGTTCCTTGCCCTTGCCAGCACGAGCACGTTTGCGGAGGTGTCGGCGGCGATGCTCATCAGATGAGCGCGCCTCGAAAGATTTAGATGAGAACGCGTTTACTGTCCTCAAGTCTGGGGGGATGTACTCGAGCGGCCCGTCGTTCGCCTGTGGCCACGGCCCGTCGGCAAGAGCCGCGTCGAAAAGGGCCAGGACGTTGTCGTAGTTCAAGTCATTGTTGTGAACAAGCGAGGCGAACTTTTTCATCAGGTCGGTGAGGGGGCTGTTGTGAAAGACCTCGAGAATCTTGGCCCGGCGCAAGAGCCAGTTAGACTTCGCCATCAGTGCGACGTCGGCGTCGTCCTGCTTGAATGCGAGAGCGCACGTGGCATGCCTGCTTTGGCTCTTGACTCCGTTGTCCAGCCCACTGTCTGTGTGACGAATAACGACCCATAGGAGCGCCCAATAGAACGACTCGAGGTCGTGATGTATGGAGTGAATGATGGACTGGCCCTCATTGTCGAGAAGGTCGCTGGCCATGAAGAGAAAGGTTCCCTGCAATTTCGAATGGTATCAATATTTGTAAACGCTTGGTAACGCGGAAAATAGAACTCGCCGTTCTCTCCTTGAGAAACCCATGGAAGTCATCGGCAAGAAGGAGTTTATCAACTATCGCCGCAGACAGCGATAAGAGGTCGTCTTGGGGGACTTCTCGGCTCATGGACGAGTAGTCGAAGTCGTGGATGAAGCCGCAGAACTGTTCTTGGAGAGCGGGATCATCAACAATCAGGATGTTGCCCACGCTGATGTCCCGATGCAGGATCCCGCCCTTAGACATTGCGGTGCGATGTCCTGTGCGAAGCCAGTCAGTGGGGTTCGCAACCGCAGACGTGGAAATAAGGCATAGCTCACCGATAATGGCATCGCGAAACGCCATAACGAGCTCCTTGGTGTTCCGGAACTGCGTCACCGGCCGCCCGACCTCCCTCACTACAAATCGCACATGGCTGCGTTCTCGGTGCCAGTACTTCGCGCCCCGCGCTTGTCTCCACGTGAACGTCTGCTGCATCGGACGATGACACGGCTCCTCGGAGGGACTAGTGGACGATGAGAACGATAAGGGGATAGGCGTCGACACTGGCAGCGACGCGGGGGCAGACAGACGAGTCTTGTGGTGAGCACCGTCAGGTGTGACGGGCGTAGGCGCACCATAAAGGGCGGACTCCCATAGACGCACTTCCCGCTCGCCCAGATCGCTCCCGCGAACCAGAGTCGGGAGGCCCTTGCGTTCGTGCGGCGCGACGGTGCTGTCGAGACGGTCGTAGAAATCCTTCTCGGGCCGTCGGACGATCTGACGCCAGGCCTCCTTGATGACGCGCACCCTCAGATCGTCGGCAGAGGGGACTGGGTCGATGAGTCGGCCGTTAACGAGCCTGCGAGTATCACGGATCCCGTGCCACACGGTCGTCGCGCGGGAGAAGAGCCGGCCGTTGATGTCGAGGATCCTGAAAACGATGTATGTGTGTGGCTCGTCGCCCCCTTCGCTCTCACCATCGAAGACTTGGAGAGAGCGGGCCTCGGCGACGGGATACTTGTTCGTGTCGACTCGAATGTTGGCGAGCCGAAGGCGGGCGCGCAGCCACCTCTGGTCGAGGGTGGTCAGCTGCCGCACAGTGGGGTCCCATCCGACGAACGGCACGTCCTCGAGAGGGTGGACGAAGTTCCAGAAGAACTGCCGGGCGACTTTGAGGTCCTCGAGATTCTTGAGGTTGAGTGGGGAACAGATAACAGCCCCAGAGTGGTCGAAGCGGCAAATCCGGAGAACGTTGCCGTAGATACCAAGAACGAAGGTGCAGGTCAGGCCGTGGGCATGCATCAAGTTGCGGGCGTTCACTGCGAGCTGCACGAGGGTCTTGCAGTGCTTGTGGCCACGTTTCCTGAACGGGTCGTCGTTGCTCTCCGCCTTGACCTCTATGATCGAGGAGAAGCCGAACCAGTCTAGGGAATCGCCCTCGCTGAACGTTTTCCCAGGGAACAAAACGACGATGTCGGGAAATGTGGAGTGATGATTCTTGGAGAAGGTGGCGAATGGAAAATACTGCTCCTTCTCGTGGCCATCCATGAAGAACGGTCGTTCTTCCTTAGGAATGAATGAGACAAGGGTATCTAGAGCTACAAGCTATATCCAAATAAGATGCAAGTCGGAACAAGAACGACAACGGCGTACCAGATCTGGATACGACTGCACCTCCTGCCCCTTCCGCGGCTTCCACTTCTCGAACTTGGCTAACACACTCGTGATATCTCCCGGAGGTGGGCATGGGGCCTTGGAGGGGACATACTTGCTGAGGAAATCTGCGCCACTGTCGTTGTGGGCAATGAGACGGCGACGAAGCTCCCTCCTCCAGCCTTCGAGAGCGCCATCCTTGAGGATGTCTTGATGAGTGATCGGGTGATTAGTGGACTTCCTTTCGCGGGGAGTCGAGGTGACACCGCTCATACCTGAGCAGCAGTGGCAGAAGCAGCCGCTGCTGATAGCTTTCGTGGAGAGAGACATTATATACTGTTGAGGACTTGCGGATCTGGAGATGGTGGTTGAAGTCCAACAATGGATAGAGGAGAGGCGCTGATCAGAACAGCAAGGTCAACACGCGTCTCGAGCATGCATCGATCGGAGGATTTATTGTTCCACCCTGGCCAATGACTGATAGATGGATTTGGCTTACCGACTGTACGAGTGGCACCGCGTTGTGGTAAGCTGTGTTCGAATATGGTCGTCCTTGTTTTTGCCGGGCCAATGATCGTCTTTATGAGGGCTAGAACAATGAGTCAGTCGAACTTCTTTTCCACAGGATTAATTAATGGTGAATCCAATCAGTACGAATTAGGGAGGAGACGCGACATCAGGCGTGGCATCCGCGACGATCAGAGTCGTTCGCTGTGTGACGCATGGAGAAAGAACAGCGGTGAGTCATGGATGGTCGCCTACCTTAGATTTAACTTTCGAATATCTCTGCAAATGGGCGTAAGGAAGGTGGGCGGGACAGAGTCCAGCTAGGTCGACAGCGAGCCGAACGTTGAAGTTGAACGTCCAAGTCGAACCGTGGGATGAAGTAGCGCCCCAGTAGGCGCCATCAGCCACAGCCGAGGCGGCACTTCAAATTCAAATGCTTAACCACCTTTCCCGCGCGTTCGAGGATTATGTCGAATTGCCCGTCGTGACCTGCTCTCTTGAGTTGCTAAGTTTCTCTCCATTGTGGCCGAGTCACACGCTGCCCGTACTCCACCGCGCACGCGTCTGTAACAGCCCTGTTACTCAGACTGTGACTCCGTGATCTAGTCACGCTTAGATTAGTCGCTACACTACGTTCTGGCCTCTCTTTGACGAACCAACTCAGGTATCGGGTTGGTCTGGCTGTCGCCTCTCGTTGTATTCGTCTCTCGTACCTCGAATCCAGCCCAGTCTTTCGTCTCTCGGCCTCCGGCGGCAGGCCTTCCCGTTACAGTTTGGTTCGTCCCCCAACCTGCGAGTTTTCTCATTTTTCTCGACCCTCGCTCGTCTCGGTCGGCCGTGGTTCCATCCGGCGACCATCCCCTCGTTTGCTTTCTTCTTTGCCACCCTTGTCTTCGCCCCCTCTCACCCTTCTTTGATGTCCGGCTGTCACCCATTCACTCTCGATGCCGCATCATCGCGTTCTTCGCTGGTCACTACTACGTCTAGCCCCTATTTCCGTCTGGGCTCATCCTCTGCCCATCCGGCCGACTCTACGCACCCATAGGCCCACGTTCACGCCCTCAATGCGCAGGCCTCGCACGCTACCAGCAAGATTCGCATTTTCAAGCATTTCCATTGCTCCGGGCCACTTGGCCCCTCTCGCTCGCTCGCACCCACCCGGAACCACCGTCGTTGGCCCGCGCATGCAGCACGGCACCCTCCACCGCCACTGGAGCTTTGTCGTTGGAGGATCATGGCCCCCACCATTCGTTTTTCCGTGTGTTTTTGTTTTTGTCCCTTCCTTTTCTCGACACCTTCGCTCGCCGCCACTTGTATCCCCCCTTATGGACCCCTTGTATCCTCGCCTGCCCCATTTGTCCTTATCCATTCCTCATCATCCTTGAGTGCTCTTTCTCGCCCTCCCACCCTCCCCTCACGATCAACCCTAGAATCCAGGGTTTCCGAGGCCACGGGATTTTTTTTTCAGGTCGCCTCGTCTCCGCACCTCCGGCACGGAAGCCTCGGCGGAAAAAGGGGAGATAGGTGGAGTGGGAACGGAGCCTCCGGAGGACGCGGACATGGAGCAGAGCGGAAGGTACGCTGTCCTCAGAGCCCTTTCGGACGACTTTGCGGAGGTGGGCCGGAGCGGTGCGCAGGACCGCCGTAGCAAGTTGGCGCGTCCACGCGTGTTTGGAGCGGAGGCGGAGAACCTGCGTGGACGCGGGTCTCTCTTTGGTGCGTCGCCACGCGTGCACACTCCCCTTCCCTCGGCTGTCGCAGCGAGTACGCGCGACGTGCATCCTCGGACGACGTCGCGAGCACAAGTGAGCGGCGTCAGTCCTTCTTCAGAGACGTCATTCCGGGAGGAGTGACGGCTCTCGCTATCCTCGCGCATTTTCAAACTTTTCGCGCCCTCAAGAACTCAAATTTTCGACGCCTTTTTCAACCATTTACGACACTTCGATCCCTCAGTGCGCCATGATCTCGACCTCGCTCGCCCCCTCATATCATCATCCCATCTCCTTATCACCGCATAACTGGCTCATGTCCGGTCTTGTCCCCCCTCTTGTCGTATTCTCGCCACCGCATCCACCTCACGCACCCCTCGCCCTTCGCATCCGACGCTTCCTTCGACTCCCCAGTGCATTCTTCTCGCCGCCTCGCCTCGCAGACATTGGCTGAGGTCATCTCTGCCGAGTGCGTTGTATCCTCGTCTACGCCCTCGTCTCTTGTCACGCGGTTCTAGGCTTCGGTCTTAACGCGTCTACGTCCTCATTTGTCCTCGTCTTTGGTCTTCCTTGGCTGCAGCCTTGGTTGATGCCTTATGTCCTCGGTCATGCGGGAGTCGCTCTCCCCTTGACACCCACCTTAGCTTACCGGTAGCATGTGTGGACCGCTCGTGTAGCGCTTAGTTCCTCGTCTCTAGTCTCTTGTCTCTCGTATTATGGTTTACATCAAGTCTCACCTTGTTGCTACGCCTCCCCGCCCCTTGTCCTCTACGTCCGCCCACTACGTCTTCGCCTTTAGCTATTTTTGGTCACTACGTCCTGCACTACGTTGTTGCCCTTTGTTTACCACTTATGTTATTACTTGTTACGTTATGTTATGTTGTGCTACGTTACGACCTTATAGCTACGCCTCTCGTCGCCCACTCCTCAAGCCGTACCTTAAAGGAGGAGATGGTGTAACAGCCCTGTTACTCAGACTGTGACTCCGTGATCTAGTCACGCTTAGATTAGTCGCTACACTACGTTCTGGTCTCTCTTTGACGAACCAACTCAGGTATCGGGTTGGTCTGGCTGTCGCCTCTCGTTGTATTCGTCTCTCGTACCTCGAATCCAGCCCAGTCTTTCGTCTCTCGGCCTCCGGCGGCAGGCCTTCCCGTTACAGCGTCGCACTCCACCGTGCCCCGACGCACTCCGCGTCGTCCGTGAGCACGTCCACGACCGCCTCCGCGTTGGTGTCGCAGGCGTAAGCGACAAAAAGCGATGGCTTGGGAGTGCGCGCCTGGCCTGGTGCTGAGCTTCATCACCCACGGGATTGCGCCGCCGCTGCGCTGTGGCACGAGGAGTTCGCGTTGAGTGGGCACTGGCTGCTTCACAAGACGAGAGAGCTCACGGGGCTGGTTCCCTTTATGATCATGACATGACGACCACCCATATACGCGCATCTGTTAGTGATACCCCAATACTAGTAGTAGTGTACGGCTTCTAAGGCTGTAGCTTTTTATCTAGTAGAATAGACTGCCGAAGGTGAATTTGGTGCCACCTACATTATCACCGGTGTGATCTGGACTGCATGAAGATTCCTCGAGATTGTGGTGAGCTCTTTGTTCAGCACGGCTCCCTTTTGGTTTTTGTGGACCTGAGTATTTGCTTCTTGGAAGTGCGCTTAGTATTCAACTTGTGTCATACTTTGCAGGGATTCCAATCGCGCGAGTCCCTTGACCACCATCCAGCGCTTCAGGAGCTTCGCTTCCTTGGTCATTAAAAGGCCAGCCATAGCTGGAAATAGCCAGCTTGGCCCGCATATCATTAAGACGAAAACAAGGGTACCACATGCCATATTCTGAGTTGGAGCCCGTCATTCCGAGTTAGGCTGAGGCTCCATCTGACGTTCGATAGCACTGGTTGTGCTACTCAATGATTCGCCGACTTGGAAACGAGACTCCGCAGACGTCGGCGCACCAGCGGACAAGGTCAAGCCATCCAAGCGCTCCGCAACGGGGTCCACACCGCTGTCTGTGGACTCCGTGTCCTCGGCATCCGCGTCGCGCCCGAGCATCGCGCTCACTTCCGCTGCGTCTTGCTAGTCGTCCTCGTCGAATGCCGGCGCAGCGGGTGCATCGAGGGGTTCAAAGCTGAAGTCGAGGGAGGAGTCGTCGCTCTCGTCCGAGTCGGACTCGGCGTAGTCTGCGCCGGTAGCGCGTAGTTCATCGTCGTCCGTCTCCCACGGCTCATCCCAGTCGTCATCGTCGTCTTCGCCGTCCTGCTCCGACTCCGCGTAGTCTCGCGTCCCTTTCCTTTTCCGGGGAGTACGTGTCGGCGGTGGTGACAACAGGACGAGCATGCTTCAGACAATGTGAACCCGTTCGCCACCGTCCTCAAGTCTGGGGTGACGTACTCGAGGGGCCCGTCGTTGGCCTGTGGCCACCGCCCGGAGGCAAGAGCCGTATCGAAAAGCGCCAGGATGTTGTCGTAGTTCAGCCTCTTGAGGAGAACAAGCTCGCCGAACTTTTGCATGAGCTCGGTGAGGGGGCGGTTGTGAAAGACTTTGAGAATCATGGCCTCGTCCACGAGCCAGTCATTCTTCGCCATGCGGGCGAGGTCGGTGCCGTCCTGTCTGAACGCGATGGCGCACGCCTTATGCCTGCTTTGGTCCTTGCCTCTGTTGGTCAACCTGTTATTTGTGTGGCGGACGACCACCCATAGGAGCGCCCAATAGAACGACTCGAGGTCGTGATGTATAGCGTGAATGACGGACTGGCCTCTATTGGTCAGAAGGTCGCGGGCCATGAAGAGAAAGGTTCCCTACGATGATGACTGGTGTCAATATCTGTAAATCGGCAACGCGGAAGAGAAAACTCGCCATTCTCTCCTTGAGAAACCCATGGAAATCGCCGGCAAGGAGTTTATCTACTGTCCTCGGTGACAATGACAAGAGGTCGTCTTGGGGGACTTCTCGGCTCATGAACGAATAGTCGAAGTCATGGATGAATCCACAAAACCGATCCTGCAGAGTCGGATCGTCAACGATCAAGATATTGCCCACGCTGATGTCCCGGTGCAGGATCCTACCCTTAGCCATTGCGGTTCGATGTCCTGTAGGAGGACGGAGACTAGTCAGCAAGGTTCATAACCACAAGCGTGAGATTGAAGGCAGCTTACCAATGATGGCGTCGCGAAACGCCATACACTAGGTGCAATCCAGAATATTCTACTTCGAATGCTGTAAATATTACGGTAAAGGTTGTCTGAATATCTTTATCATCCTTCGTCCACGACGACTGTAATGTCCCTTTGTAAAGGAATACAGCCGTATCACAGCACGTGCGACTCTTTACTGTCGGTTTACAAAGGGCGTTACAGTAGCCATGGCGAAGAATGGTAAACGGATTCAGACTATTGTTACAGTAATCTTTACCATAATGCTAGGTATATTATCTTGATATGCACCCCGTGATAACGAGCTCCTTGGTGTTCCGGAACTGCGTCACCGGCCGCCCGACTTCGCGCACCACGAACCGCACATGGCTGCGTTCCCGGTGCCAGTACTTCGCGCCTCGCGCCTGTCTCCACGTGAACGTTTGCTGCATCGGGCGGTGAACCGGTTCGTTGGAAGGACTAGTGGACGTAGAGAGCGTCGAGGGGATAGGCGTCGACACTCGCTGTGACGCGGGGACTGACAGACGGGTCCTGTGGTGAGCACCGTCGGGTGTGACGGGCGTATGCGCACCGTAGAGCGTGGACTCCCATAGACGCACTTCGCGCTCACCCAGATCGCTCCCGCGAACCAGGGTCGGGAGGCCCTTGCGTTCGTGAGGCGCGACGGTGTTGTCGAGTCGGTTGTAGAAGACCTTTTCGGGCCGCCGACTGAGCGGGCGCCAGGCCTCCTTGATGATACGCACCCTCAGATCGTCGGTAGAGGGGTTTGGGTCGATGAGCCGGCCATTAACGAGCCTGCGGGTGTCGCGGATCCCGTGCCACACGGTGGTAGCGCGGGAAAAGAGTCGAGTATTGATGTCGAGTAATCTGAAAGCAATGCACGTGTGCGGCTCTCGGCCTCCTTCGCTCTCGCCGTCGGGAACTTGGACCGAGCGAGCCTCGCGGAGCACGAAATCCGTCGTGTCGACTTTGGTGAACTCAAGGCGAGTGAGCAACCACTCTTCATCGTGTTTGTCCAGCCATCGGACCGTCGGATCCCAGCCAACGAATGGAACGTCTTCAACGGGGTGGACGAAGTTCCAGAAGAACTGCTGGATAATATTGATATCCTCGAGATTCTTGAGGCCGAGTGGGGGACAGACAACAACGCCAGAATGGTCGAAGCGACAGATGCGCACGATATCGCCGTATATGCTCAAGACGAAGGCGCAGGTAAGGCCGTTGGCGTGCATCAGATTGTGTGCGTTGACCGTCAGCTGGACGAGGGCCTTGCAGTGCTTGCGGTGGCACCTTTTGAACGGGTCTGCCTTGTTCTCCAAGTTGGCCTGAATGGCCGATGAGAAGGCGAGCCAGTCTAGGGATTTGCCCCCATTGAACGTCTGCCCAGGGAATGACATAGCGATGTCTAGATGCGTAGAGTGGTGCTTTGGGGCGAACACCGAGAACGGTTCCCGCGGGAACCGTTCTGTATGCCTGGCGCAATCCGTGAAGGAGGGGCGTTTCTTGGCAGGGAAGGAGGACACCAATGCATCTAGACCTTCGAGCTGTGCAAGGCAAAAATGAGCACCGCCTCGTGACGAAAGCGACAACGAGGCGACATACCAGGTATGAATCGGAATCTGCCTTCTCGTCCTTCCCAAGCTCCCAGTGTGCGGCGAATTTGGCGAACGCGCTCGTGACGTCTCCCGAAGGCGGACATGGGAGTCGACAGGGAACATACTTGCGGAGAAACTCCACACCACTATCCCTACAGGGGATGAACCGCCTGCGAAGATCCTTCCTCCAGCCGTCAAGATCACCTTTCAGTCGGGTCTCTGGAGCAGTGATGGGTTGGTCAGTAAACCTGTAACTGCAAGTAGCCCGAGAGCATATCGCTCATACCTGAGTTGCAGGGACAGAAACAGTCACTACTGATAGCGCTCGTGGAGATAGACATCTTACACCGTCGAGAACGTGAACTTCAAGACTTAAGGATGGTGGTTGAGGTCCAACGTCAGAGGGAGGACAGGCGCTAGGGACAGTAACGAGGTCAACACGCGCCTACATCGATCAAATGATAGGCTTTTCGCTTACTACCAACGACTCGGATGGATGAAGTTTGCTTACCGAGGTCACCAGCAGCGCCGCCCTTCGGTGGGTGGGCCCTACTAAGTGGTAGTGACGTTGTTGAATTCATACGGGCTCTTGTTGACGTGGCACCGGCAGGACCAATGACCGCGTTATAAGGCTATAATGATGATAAGTCAATCCAAGTCAAGCCGAGCGTTGAATTTGCATGTAGCTAAAAGGTAGGGAGTAGTGCAGGAGTAGTGAACGACAACTCGGAAGCTCCGGTTGAATTGAGAGGTGGGCTGAATTAGCGCCGTGGAGCCAACACAGCCGAAGCGGCCTTCAACGCCAGATTCAATTGCTTAACCACCATATCCCTCGTAGGAAAGTATCTGCCATCGCTATCATGCAATCATAAGTATGCACTGTATTTTAAGTGTAGATCTCCAGCATATTTTCGGGCGAAGATTGCTCTGATGACTTGAAGGGCAAGCCGTGACTTTGTTGAACAGGTGGCGGGATGATGGGAAGAGGAGTGGCCGCGACCGTACTTACAGAGATACTTAGAACTCTATTCTTTCACTGTGATCCACTTGTCATGCCTTCAGTCGACGACTCGACCGCGGGAAGGCAACTCGGGTTGAATGTCGATCGGTCTATGACCATATCAATATAACTACATGGTTTGCAATCAAGTATTAGAGCCAACTTACAATTTGATACATATAGATACCATGTGCTCGCCGAGGCTGTATTAGACAATGAGATTCACTTGGAAGAGGAGAATCAGGAGATGGGTGCTTGAACGAGGCCAATTGGCGCTTACTCCGGATGTAGCCGAACCGACTTCAATGTTGTGAAGCGCCCATCATGAGCATCACGATCATCATGATCGTCACCTGAATATATGCCACTCTGTTCTTTGTCGCTTTTATCTTCATCTGGCTCTCATTTTATAATTACATGACCAACTTGCGCGATAAAGTATGTTTTTTCATACTTTGGAACCCCCGTGCAACGTGACCTCTTTAAAGTTTGAACTGAGATTGGGGGACATATATGATACGTCACCATTTCTCTCATTTGATGAGGCCAGTTTCACTGAAACACCGGTAGTCCTTCTGGTTGAAAATGGTTGAATGTTGCTTATAGAGTCCCAAAAGTATTTTAGCATTCTCTTGAAGGATGCGACGTGCAAACTAGGCAGCACTGCGCCTTCCAAGTGCTAGCGCAGCCGTTTCAACACGATCTCTCGATCCGTACCCCATCAACATCACCCAGACGGTACGAGCTCGAGACTCAGATAGTGTTGCCTTCGCCTGATACCTCTACCGAATCCAATCACCTCCGCGCTCTCGACATTCATCTCCGTCGACACCGAAGAGCATGCCATCACATGGCGCGCGCCTTCCAGGTAGTGCAATTCCATTCCTCCCGTCAGATCCAGTGATAGGAGTCCTCGGCGTTTGCCATACTTGGGTCAGTTATAAACCTTCTGAGGACGATCGTCTCTTGCTTCCCTTCAGCAAACAGCAAGCTAGAACGCACACTATCATGGCCCCCATCACAAACGGACGATATCTCTTCAAGGAGATCCCGGCCGGTAAGCCCGATGTTACGCATGCACCTCGACGCATGTGTGTGTTGAATGTCTTTTCGTTTCTTAGGTTTTCCGATTCCTGGGCAGACGACAGTCTATGACGAATCGCAGACGATCGATCTCGAAACGGTACCTCTGAACGGAGGGTTTCTCGTCAAGGTGCTCGTGCTCTCCATCGACCCGTACATGCGGTCCAAGATGCGCGACCCCAGCATCAAAAGTTACACTGTAAGCAGCAGTCCGACCCAACATGGTATATACTGGCATGTACTTATACTTCGTCAGCCCGCATATGTCCTGAACGACCCGTACGTATATATGTGCTTCTTCTCATCGGTCTTTACTCTCATTACTGATGGCTTTGCGATAGACTGTACGGCTTTGGCCTAGGCGTCGTCCTCCGCTCGGAAAACGCGGCGCTCCAGCCCGGGGACCATATTTACGGCATCCACAGTGAGCGCCATACGAGCTCACATGACGCCTCCTGCTGAAGCCCCGGGTCCCAGCATTCGAAGAGTACTCAGTCAAGTCGGACGCATCGGAGTTCCGCGTGATCAAGAACGAGGAGAAGCTCCCGTGGAGCGCGTATGTTGGTATCTGCGGCATGGCTGGTAGGTTTACTATACCAGCGGCTGCGGTTCGATGCTGACTTGACGCTAGGCGAGACGGCGTGTTATGCGTGGAAGGAGTATGCGCTCCCGCAGAAGGCGAGTCTCCCTGGCATCTCTTCTCCAGACATGATCATTGACCTTACTGGACAGGGCCAAGTCGCGTTCGTCACCGCCGCCGCCGGCCCCGTCGGAGCGTAAGTCCCCTCCCCGCTAATAACGCACGACGCCTCAAGGACTCAGCGTGCGCGATGCTTACAGCACAGTCATACAACTTGCGAAGGCGGACGGCATGAAGGTGATCGCCTCCGCGGGGTCCGACGACAAGGTCGAGTTCATCAAGTCGCTCGGCGCGGACGTCGCGTTCAACTACAAGACCGCGCGCACGCTCGACGTGCTCGCGAAGGAGGGCCCCGTCGACGTCTACTGGGACAACGTCGGCGGCGAGACCCTCGAGGCTGCCCTCGAGCACTCCGCGCGCTACGCCCGCTTCATCGTCAGTCCCCGTTTCCCCTATCCCTTTCACTTCCCCCCCTCTCAGCGTAGCGTGACTGAACCCCCCAACTCCGCCATGCAGGAATGCGGGATGATCTCGGGGTACAACACGGCGAACGCATACGCGGTGCGGAACCTGTTCAAGATCATGACGAGCGAGCTCTCCATCCACGGCTTCGTCGTGTCGTCCCTGCGCGCGAAGTACGTGGACGAGTTTTACGCGACGTTTCCCGGGCGCGTCGCGCGCGGCGAGATCCGCTACAAGGAGCACGTCGTGCGCGGGCTCGCGCGGGTGGGCGAGGCGATCGCGGACGTGCAGAGCGGGCGGAATTTCGGCAAGTGCGTGGTGGTCGTCGCGGACGATTGAGGAGGGCGAGAGGACGGGGTGGGCAGCAGTGCTGTAGTTGAATCTGTGTAGGATTGGGTAGCTGTTGACTTACTAGAATCTAAATGCAATGTCTTTACTGCTCCGGGTTATCGACCACCTTGATTCCGGCGGTGAGAGATCCAGGACTTCAAATTGCCATGTGGCCGATTCCAAAATACTGGATCCCGGTTCCGGCGGAGAGATCCTGCCGGATTTGTACGTGGCCACGGCTGATTTAGGCAATTTAGACGCCGTTGTAACGTGGCGCTGCTGCGGCTGCTCCGTGGAACCTCGTCTCAACCTCCACACAGCACTTCTCCTTCCCACAGTATCCAAAGCGGCCAGCGGTCGCTCGGACTCACATACTCAGTGTGAGCAGAATATTTTTAACGTGCTTACTGTAGAAATTCACTTGCCACTGAATCGCTTTGCTTGGCCCCAACGGATCCTCAGCCCGTATATAACTGAATTGAACATGAACCTGTCCGGATCCAAGGAGCCATTGCCTGAGAGATCGACGCCGGAACCGGCTCCCACCGAACGCGACTCACCACCAACGTCAGTCTCCGATGCACATGCACCAGAAATAGAGGAGGAAAGGCGGACGCCACGACCAGAAGAAGAGGCCCGCAGTCACGAGAACCTGCAAGCGTCCATGGAAGAGATATGGTACCTCAAGGAGATATCGTTTAGACCGGTCCCCGAAGCTGCACCCAGATGTTACAAGATCATCACCCAGAACTACAACGGGTCAGTCCTAATTATACAGATTCTGTCTGTGGTCTGAGGAACTTGGAGCTGAACCACATCCAATCAGCCCGTGCTCATTCATCGCTATTTGTGCGTCCGTGCCGTAACCTGACTGTGTTACCGCAGCCCTGCGCTGACACTGCGGCGCGCAAGGCAACATCCTCATCCTGCGCGAGAAGATCCAGATCCTGCCGTACGACCGCCCCACGGTCTCGTACGAGCACCTCTCCCACCTCGTCGCGGAGTACCTGCTGATGTCATGCCCCGACGTCGACATCTCCGCGGCGCTCTCCGTCATGCCCGCGACCCGCAGTGAGCTCCCCCTTCCCCATCCCTCCTCCTCTCGCTCCGTGCTATGTTACTGACTCAGGCGACTTCGAATCCGCGCGCGCGCACTATGACAATGACAGAGGGCATGGACCTGAACCCGCTCTTCACGGGCGCGACGGCGTTCCGGCCGGGCGGCGAAGCGGGCGGCGAGCTCAAGCTCTTCGAGCAGGCCGGCGTGCCGCTCGCGCACGGCTGGCTCGTCGACCCCTCGAGCCCCGAGTACGCCGTCTTGTCGCGCCTGCAGGACTACGACACCGCGGTCAACCTCCTCGTCGAGGCCGACGTCCTCACCAAGGGCAACTTCGCCGTCGCTGAGTCCGAGCGCGAGTACCCGGAGGCCGGCCCCTCCTCCTCGTCCTCGTCCTCGTCGGCCGCGGCAGGGACGGGCACATCTGGGACCTCGTCGGCGCACGCAGGGCCGTCGAGCGCGCGCACGTACGACCTCACGCCGGAGCAGCAGCAGAAGGTCGAGGACGGTGGGCGCACTCTCCGTTTCTCGTCTCCCGCACCCAAACCTGACACACGTGGCCCGCACAGCGCTCATCGTGCGCTCGTTCATCGAGTCCACGTCCTCCCAACTGACCTACTACGGCCTCTTCGAGCTCGCGTCCACCCTCCCGCCCAGCGCGCTCGTCGCGCTCTTCCGCAACTCGCACCTCTCCGTGCTCTACAAGGCGCCGGGCGGCGACGGCGCGCTGTACACGCTCGTCACGGACCAGGTGTTCCTGCACGAGCCGGCGGTCGTGTGGGAGCGCCTCGAGGACGTCGACGGCGGCTGGTCCACGTTCGTCGACGCGGACTTTGTGCGCGCCAGCCCCGCGGGCGGCGACTACGCCGGCCACACCGCCGAGAGCGCGCTCGAGGCGCTCGAGCGCGAGGCCGCGGGCTTGACGCTTGGGCCCCATGACCGCGCGGAGTGAGTCCCGTTCCTTTCCTTCCTTCCTTCCTTCCTCTGAATCTTTGTGTGGTTGCGAACTCGGGCATGGGCTGATGATTGTGCTTTGGAAATTATAGCGAGCAGCTCGCGCGGCAGCTACAGGCGGCGGAGGAGCAGCGGATGAACCAGTTCTACGCGCGGCAGGAGCTGGAGCGCGCGGACCGGGAGCGCGAGCAGCGGCAGGGCGAGCGGGCGCCGGCGCGGCGGCGCAACGGCGGTGCGGACGGGGCGCGGCCGAAGAAGAAGGATTGCGTCATTATGTGATTTCGCTCTGAATACCCTGCTCGCACGGCGGAGGAGGACTCTGTACTTATCTTACATAAGTAGATCTTGTACTAATTTACATGGTTTAGAAATGGCGTCTATGGTGGGACGGCCAGCGGGTGTGCTTGACGACTGTTGCTAGTGTGCGCTGTGACTACAAATCGTCCTCTGGGAAATGGTGGAAGGCGTGCAGTAAACCAACCTTCGCTAGTAGTTGACAGTAAAACACGGACATCTGCTGAAGGTCATAATCTACTGTTTGGGTCCATTCGAAAGAGAAAACCACTAAGTAAGAGCTGACTAAATGCGCGAAAAGGCGTCTCGCACGATGCAAGCCCACGCCCTAATGGAGTCCAACTACTCCACGTACGCAGGGAGCGACTCCCTCGGCCCGCGATCCTGACTCCCGTCCGCCAGCCGCGCGCTCAAGGTCGCTCAGCGATCTCCGCCTCCAGCTCTCGCACCGCCTGCTCCGTCCCCCCGCTCCCGCCCCCGCTGCTGACCTCCGACCGTGCCTCGGTACGGCTGTACGGCGACTCGGACGAGAGCATGGACCGCGTGCGCTGGAGGCTCTCGAGCCTCCGCGTCAGCTCCGCGCGGCGTTTCGACGACCACTGGTCCGTCCGGGTCGCGGTCGACGGCGCCTCGCCGGATTCCCGGCCGGCGGCTACGTTGCCAGCGATGAGCGGCGGATGTGCCCCATGCGCGTAGTACGTATGAGGCGGTCCGGACGCGTCGGACTCCACGGGCAGGGCGTATGGATTGCGCGTCCCTAGGGGGGCGTCGCTGAGGGAGCGCATGGTGCTCGGCTCTGAGGGGGAGGCGAACTCGGAGGTTGAGACGAAGGGGTGCACGAGGAACCCGTCGCCTTCGCTGGGGCCACCGCGAGTCCTCGGGCCGGCCCCTCCTTCTATCCGGATGGAGTCCGGACGCATGGCGCGTCTGCGCATGAGGAACGCTACTGCCGCGAGCCCGAGGAGGATGACGACGCCTCCGACTACCCCACCGACGATGGCGCTGACCGGCTTGCCGGAAGATGAAGGTAATGACTGAGGGGAGCTGCTGGGAGTGCTCATTGACGAGGATATACTGGACAACGGGAGTTGGGCGGTGCTGGTCGACGTCGAATCATTGCCCTGGGTGGTGTAGAGGAGGTAGTCGAACAGGAAGAGAGACTTCGAAGCGCCCCCCGCGGTCATGACGAGGGTATGCGCGCCATCCTCTAGTGTCACGTCTCGGTAAACGAGCTGATTGTACAGAATAGTCGAGCTGGAGTCGGGGGACCGAGTGAAAGTAGCGACGTCCTCGTTGTCGATGGTAAAGGAGATGTTCACGAACGTAGTAGTGTTGGAAAGCGTGTTCGGGAGGATGTTGAACACGTACACTGCGGAGCCGGTGAAGTGCACAGTCACGGTCGCGGGGGTAAGCGGAGGGGAGTATGTCGCGTCATGCCAGGTCTGTTCATGGATCTGGGTGAGATCGAATGTGGACGGCTTGATTTTGCAGCTGGAGCAGTCTTCGGTCGGGGAACCAACATGCCATGTCCCATCGTTAGGCAGATACTCCGGAATTAAGCCGGTCGTACGGTCTCCGAGTTGATCGTCGACAGTGACGTTCACCAGCCCAGACACGACGGGGGAGAAGAAGGAAGACAAGCAAAGGAGAAGGGGCCGGCTCAAACCTAGCGCAGCTGCACTGCATCAGCGGCAGACAACGTGAGCAGCTGCAAGGAAGAACATACAGAATTTCCAGCCCGGAGCTCGACGCGAAGATGTAGGACCGCGGGATGGCGGCATGGTGGTATGCGAGAGCGAGCAAATGGTGACGCCAACGTCCGTGGGAGCGGCGAGAAAGCGACTACCTCCATAGTCCCTGGTCAAGCGTCGAACATAAAGTTATGCTGATAATACTTAGCAGCCGTGGCAGCCCACGCAAAGCGCGGTGTGGGAATCGGACGAGCGGAGACGACGTACGGCAACTGCGGAGCTGAACTTTCAACTGACCTTACATTTGACTGTGTTCCTGCCGCGCCTGCGCCGTGAGTACTACTGCATTGAAAGAGAGTTTGTGCCCTTTATACGCCAGCATGGTGATGACATCGTGACACTGATCGTAGCCCCGTTGCCCCACTGGAAGACTGTTGGCGCGAAGGCGTCACGTAACAGACTTCTCTCTGGGAGTCTGCTGCCGAATTGGCGAGTGTCCCGGCCGGATAATTGGTACGGACTCGATCTGAAGAGGATTATAAGTCAGAAGCAAAGAGTCCGTTCAACATGAAAGTCGTGGTAACGATTGTTTTCAGTCAGCGCTCACGCAACGCCACAATCGTAACAAACAAAAACATCGACCGCGATCTCGCTAACAAGCGCCCACCATGTCTACCACTGCAAAGGTACGAAAGTGAGATAGTGAGCGAAGAGGGCACAGACGAGCGAGTGAGTGAATGTCGGATCAGACTTAAAAGGCACATCGAGCGATATAGAAGGAACGTTGCTCATTTGTTGACAGCAGGATGCTATAAACAATAAATGCCATCTAGGTCGAGGAGAATGAGCGGAACACTCCGCCGCGGCGAGAAGGCCGACCTACGCATACAGTCGCGTGCGGCTGGAAGTGGTTAACTTAAAGGTGAACAAGTATGTGCACTACGCCATCATCGATCCTTTCTATACCTTCCTATGACGACATCCGCCCTCCGCGTTCTCCGGCTAACGTGTCAGATTCAGAGCTGACTTGCATGTTCACGCCGAGGATACGCCTCAAGCCGACGCGGTAGGGACAGCGCCGGAGGGAGGCGGAGCATCCGAAGGAACGCCAGAAGGCGGCGGCGGCGGCGGAGCACCCGAAGGCGCACCCCAGGGCGGCGCGCCTGAGGGGAAGCCACTGGACGGCGCGGGCCCGGAGGGCGCGGGACCAGACGGGCGGCCAGAGGGGACGGCGCTGGGCGGGGCTTGACGACGGCCGTTAGATGGCGCGTCCGACGGGGGAGGGCCTGAGGGCGCGGGGCCGGAAGGGGCGGGACCTGAGGGGAAGCCGCTGGGCGCGCCTGAGGGGCGGGGAGGGGGACTGCCCGACGGAGCACCCAATGGGACGCCTGAGGGCGGGGGCGGAGGCGCACCCGACGGAACGCCATTCGGCGGGGCCTGACGGCGGACGTTAGGGGGCACGCCCGAGGGGGGAGGGCCAGAAGGTGCCGGGCCGGAAGGTGCGCCAGAGGGAGGTGGCGGTGGAGCACCTGAGCCCGAGGGCGGGGGCGGGACACCAGAGGGCGCACCCGAGGGCCTAGGGAGACCAAAGGGAGGAACTCCCGAAGGAATGCCGCTGGGAGGAGCCTGACGACGGACGTTGGATGGCAGACCCGATGGAGGAGGGCCGGAGGGAGCGGGTCCCGAGGGAGCAGGGCCGGAAGGGAAACCACTTGGGGCACCAGAGGGACGAGGAGGGGGGCTGCCCGACGGAGCACCCGATGGAATACCCGAGGGTGGGGGTGGAGGAACACCAGAGGGCGAACCGGACGGGAACCCGCTCGGCGGGGCCTGGCGACGTACGTTGGACAGCGCGCCGGAGGGAGGAACACCTGAAGGAGCAGGCCCCGAAGGGAAGCCCGAGGGGACACCAGACGGGAACCCACTGGGCACACCAGAGGGCGGCGGCGGCAGCGGAACACTGGATGGGGCGGAGAAGCCGGACGGGGCACCAGAAGGTGGGAAGCCCGAGGGGAACGCGGTGGGCGCACCAGAGGGGAGCCCAGTGGACACGCCGGAGGGAACACCGGAGGGGCTCACTGGAGCGGCAGCGGCTGCACGAAAGGATTCATGTCAGAAAGTCTATGGCTTGCCATTGGATTCGTGTATGCTCACCTTGGCTCACGACGAGGGCGGCGAGAACAAAGTTGAGAAGATGCATCATGGTTACGATGTGTTGGGGAAACTGCTGGGGTATCCTCCAGAGGATACTAGGAGCAGAAGAAGAGAAGAGTCCGATAATAAGGAGGAAGACCGACAACGGTGGTGCCTTTATACATGTGGGCAGCGCATTTTGGAGGGCTTCCGAAAATCGGGGCGAAACAAGAGAACCGTTAACCTGCGCAGCAGATTTAGCTGCCGCGCTCATCGTAAAGCACCTAGCTGTCAGTATTAATTCCCCGATCGTTTGAAAACCCGCTCAATGTGTCTTTTTCCTACGTCGTCCTCCTCAACCCGTATCGCCGCAAGGCCATTGCATTGGAATTGCCAGGGTTTGCCCTGGACTCAACGTCGAAACAATCGTGACAGAGAGCTGTGCTAGCAGATATCGCGTAGCCTCTGCTCCACTTCCAGGGCATAAGGAAGGCTCAGCTGCGCCTCGGTTGTCCGCTAGTCACCTCGTCATTTGTTTTGCTAATCTGGGTTGGTCCGCATCCATACGACCAGTGCGTGTGTTCTGGAAGTCAGTCTGACATCATCTATATGCTGATCTGCCACTTGTTTCAATACGTATCTCACCTCCTCTGATGACCAAACATTTCTGGTAGTCACTGTGGTGGAGGGCAAACCGAGAGTACAGTCCTGGTGATATGTGGGGACCAGCAGCGCCGTGCCAAAGGGTCCTAAGCGAGCGGCCAGCGTCTGATTCTCGCTAACCGTCGGAGTTTCTCGCTCAACGAGATGTCGCAACTCCGACCATTGAAGCAGATGAGATAACTAGGCATGATAAGATGCATAAATCCACGTTCAGATCTGCGCGTTGCCGAAGCTGAACACTGATGCGTCTTCAGGCCACTCGTGTACTCGCTGTCCTATAGATCTTTATGGTAAAAGGTGTACGATTAGAGTATACTTGAAGTTCTTCATGAGAAATTCTTCCGCTTTGCATACACAAGCCGGATCTCGACATGTTACACCCATCCCACCTAGCTGATTGTCTTATATGCCATTCTCAAGCCTGCCAGGATAAGATCAGACACGAAGAATTTGTAGTTTATATTCAATACAATGAGCTTCAGATATTTGTCGGAGGACATGAGAATGAGGGGGGACGATATAAGGTGAATATTGGAGATAGCGTGATTATGTAAGCACATGAGGAAGCGTTGGCGAGATGGGATAGACCCTCGGCTGGCAAGGGGGATGAACTTCGGTGGCGAAAATTGACTTGCATTACAATGACAGACAAAAGAAATACTTCTAATATCATGGCTAATGCCTGACAGCCACAACCGGAGAAGAACAACTCACCAAATGGCCACAGCCACCATTGAGACCGAGGAGCCCCAATGTCCAAGGAGTAGGTAAAGCGATGAATACGAGGCCCAGAGACAGTGCTATTCAGCATGAGAAGTTCGAAACATCTGAGTGGCTTCAGGTCAGGATATTGTAGAAGCTGAGGTCCAAGTTCTCTCGCGGTGGCTAGTCAAGGATGGAAGATTCGGAGATGAGACGCGCAAGATAATTACCATCACTGCGTCTCGCTCGCATCGCTTAGATTGGGCACTCGAGCGGACTTTCAACTTTTGGCATTGTCTGCTCACGTGCCATGGCCGTCGGGTAGCGGGCGCTGCTGGCCCCCAATATCTGATATGCAAAATTTGGTGCGATGTGTTGGCGCCAGGCGACGGAGTTGGGTCATCCGGAGTTTGCCGATCGACCAGTTCAACAAGCGCCCGCGGGCCCGTCATCTCAGAAGCACTATGGCACTTTCAACTCAACAACTCTTAACCTGAATTGCTACCCCCCACTCGACAGGATGCGCGGTTCTTTCTCTATAATCGAAAAGAGCTACCATAATATGCGGTAAGTCTCCCTATATTCTTGTAACTTTCAATACTTTTCAGAGTGCGCAGTCGATTTTGTGCACCCTCCAGGTATTGTACCTTTGTGCTTTGCGACAGCGACATCCGCGCGAGCGTTGCACTGCATCAAGATCATATATCCTATGAGTGACTATGGACTCTCTAGACTGCTGTTGACAACAACACGATGCATTGTCTGGGCTTCCGCTTCAGGCTGCGGGTTGACGCAGACTGTGCCACCGATTCTCGGCAACTCGTCCAGGCGGATCCTTGCTGTGGCACAGTGGGTCACTTATTTATCTTTCTTTCCTAGCGTTTATGCGATGACTGCGATGAAAGCAGATGGCCTAACAGCGTCCCTCAAGCAAGTATCGGAGTAACAAGTCTTCCGCCACGATTATCAACGTCACGAACAGCTCGAACTCAGGATCGCCCGTAGTCAGGATAAATTCACTGCGGACACGACCATTTGAGCGGATCAATGGCTCCGGACGTGAGCTTGCGCCGCAGCATCGACTCCGTTCCGGACTTCAAGGTCAATTTGACCGATCCGATCCCCGGCTTGTAATGAAGAGGTAGCTCAATGCACGCCGCGCGCGGGATTCCATCTCACTTCCTAAGGTGAAGCCTGACATGTAAATATTCTGTTCCATATGCACTGCTACCCACAGGCTTGTGAATTCTGTAGGTCAATCGCCAGGGATAAACAATGGCTGGGTGAAGCTAAAGCCATGTTTTGTTATGTACGTGGCTCATGTGCTCACTGCCCGGATTTTACGCGATCAGGGTATATGCTTACGCCATGTGCGGAGCATCTTCGTCATGCTAGTAAGTAACCGAGAATAGGTCGCCGACCATACGAAGGGTGGCGTATAGGCCCTGACGCACCGCGATGGCACGATCCGCTGCGTTCCGCAGTCGAACAACTCATGTGGATATGGAACGATGCAGGAGAGCCAACGGATGAATGGTTGAACAGTAAGAGGGCTTATTTCTTTCTTCCGTTCAGTTGTGTTGGTCAAACTGCCTCTGAACAACGTTCCTAGGAGCATATCCTAAGCACGAGCGCGAAACGGCATGTGCTTACACAATATGATTCTACAGGACGCATGTTCCTAGGTGCTTCAAGAAGACTGACTCGGTATGACCTTGCTAGTCCGGATTCACCTTTCGAGCATGAGCCGACTTGAAAATCCCCCATATTGAAGATGGCATTCTCATTTTCATCATCAACCCCTCAGCTTCTGCCCCGTGTCCACCGGGTTCTAGCCACTCCCCCCGCCTACCGGCTGGGGTGGTTGTGGATGACGAGGGCCGACGCACAGGTGCTCGGTAGAGACATGTTCATGGGAACTCCGAACCATTATGTGTGGACAGCTCGAGAGACGCCGACAAAAATAATAGTTTATGCCATGCGTTATCCCCACTCACACCCTCCCGGGCCGAGTGCTCTCTCGAACAAAGTACAAACAATGCGGCACACACGACAATGATGAAAATGTTTCTGCCGGCACATAACGGAGGACCGCTGAATGGCGGATGATTGTGTCCCCTGGACGGGACGAGTCGGAGGAGTGAACTCGGAGGACTGTCGAGCCCCGGAGAACGCCCAAACTTGGTCGAGACGGCATCAGCGTGCAATATATATATTATGAGTAAACCGCCAGCAGCGCATTAATGGGGTAGTGGTAACCTGGGTCGTTGCTATCGACCCGCCGGGGGTTCGATTCCCCAGAATGCAATCTGTCAGATGTAGACATGTCTTTTTTCTTTCTTTCTTGTCGAACCAAGTCGCGATCGGTGCAAAAACCGAAACCGGTCTGTATGTAGTTAAGCTCGCTACAGCTCAGCTGTTTTTGGGGTGGAGGAAGAATGGAGGGAACGCAAGCTAAACGTGCTTTCGATTTTTGGATATCCTCACTAGGCTGTCTGCCGTTGACCGACCGGCGGACAGACAATTATTGTATCGCTGTAGTGCATGAACTGATCAAATTCTTGCCCACTGTCAGGAATCCTTCACGCCGTCCTCGGGATAGAAGGAAGCTTCTCCACCGTGGGGGGCAGGAAGCGCCTAGCTATAGTGTCTCTTCTTTCCGACGTTACCATCAACCCCGGTATCCCACTGGCGTGCATGGTCCTTTAACCCACCCTCCGAGCGCGGCGCACTCGACCCCAACGACAATGTCGTATGGCATTCTCCGAGACCCTCGGTTCGTGACGTTTGCTTCAATCGCCCGCACCGCGGTAACGGATGGCTCGCGCGAAGTCCCCTTCACATTACATTTAGACAATACATACATGCACATATCTATAGATGCGCCAGACACAACAGCGCACACTTGAAGTCCCCAACCAAGCCAAGGCACAGTCCTCATCCCTAACCAAGTCCGAGTCCAATCCACGCTCCCTGCCTTCCATCCACGTTTTCGCCCGGTCAGAGCAGCGCGACCCCAAACGCGGCCGCGACGGCCCACACGAGCCCGTTCGTCCCGCCGACAGCGCCCGCCCCCCGGGCGGGAGCGGCGGCGTTCGACGTCGCGCCCGGCGCGCCGCTCATCGTGGACGACACCGTCATCGTTGTCAGCGCGCCGTTGGTGCTCGGCGCGGGGGGCGCCTGCGTCGGGCTCGGGGTGCCCGCTTGCGTCGTCGGCGCGGGTGCCGCTGCGCTGTCCGTCGGAGAAGCCCCGCCGTCCGATGGCGATGCGCTGTCCGTGGGCGACGCGGAGTCAGAGGGGGACGAGGAGTCGGTCGCGCTGGAGACGGAGACGGTGGGTGCGGCGGACGCGAACGCGCCGACGCCGGTGAGCGCGGCCGTGGGCTGGACGATCGTCGACGCGCCCGTCGCGGCGGACCTGAACGCGTCGAAGTCGTTCGGCGCGGGGGACGCGGGCGCGTTGATGGCACTGCAAGGGAATGAAAGGTTAGCATTGTTGGGTGAAAGATGCGGTGGGGAGGTAGCAGGACTGGTGCTCACCCGACCATGCCGGCCGTGCAGTGGAACGGCTCAGCAGCCTCTTGCGCGCAGTAGAACCATATCGCTGTGAGTGGAAGTGCGAGTCAGAAATCGTGCGGTAGAAACGAGAGGGACGAGGCCACAGCGTACGTTTGGCGTCGTTGGTGATGGTCAGGTTCCACGTCGCGGGCGGGTCGCCGGCATTGGCGGGGCCGGGTGTGTAGCCGGAGTCGAAGCCGCCCGCGAGGGGCTCGCACGGGCTCGCGAACGACGACTGCGCGACGGTGTGGTTGGACGTCGGGGTGTCGAAGACGAAGGTGATGACGGTGCCGTTCGAGGCGGACACGGAGTTGGGGGTGAACAGGAGGCCCTTGGTGCCGTTCCCGTTATTCCCGACGTGGATCTGCAGGGGAAAATCGGATTCAGAACGGGGCATGGACGGAAGATGAGGGATGTGGGATTGATCGTACCACAGTTGGGTCTTGTGCGAGAGCGGTGGTGGCCAGCGCAAGCGCGGATACGGAAGCGAATTGACGCATCGTAACAGTAGCGGAAGGGGAAAGCACGAAATAAGAGCCCGACCTGGCGGGGAAAAGGTGAAGGTGAAGATGAGCGGGGAGGGAGGAGCGGGGTGAAAGGAAGGCCCTGGACGCATGCACCTAAATATGCAGCTGGAACGGTGGCCGTAAGCGGATGCATCGGCGGCCTGATCACCTTTCTGGCAGTGCATGGCAGGCATTTCTCAAGACGACGACATGAGTATATCATGACACTTTCTTGATGATGTCTCCAACAGGCAAGGAACAAAGGGTGATAAACGATGATTGCGCCAATTCGCGTCTCAAACATGACAGCTTCGTGGCGTCCGACAAACAATGTCCACAAAAGGGAACACCGTGTACTTAACTGTCTAGTGGCCCAGGTTCCGAGTTACCAATCACGGTCCGAGAGCATAAAGGCTGAAATTATGCTTCTGAACTACAGGATTGCAATGGTAGCCCCGCCGTCGGTCGCGAGCGCGGGGGCTGCTGCATCCAACCACCCTTATGATCGCAGCCGACTTCTCTCAGATGAGTCGACGATTATAGCACAAGCACAGGCTGAGAAGAACTGAAAAGCTTCTCATGCCTTCGCCATCAAGAGATGGGCCGTTGCACATACACCAGGAATGATACTCCCGGCAAGCTCGCACCATTCACAGGCTTCGCGGAAGCGTGTCAAAGCATAATATAGCAAGGTATCAAGGGGAGCGAGGAATGTACAGTAGGTAGAAAGATGTCAACCTGCAACCCGGGCATGATCGTCGTGAATTTGTGCTGTCTCCGAACTTGGAAGATTGCGGGTTGCAATGACTGGTCACAGCCACCGCTCTGCCACACTGAGAACCCCTCCAGACGCCACGCAGCATCAGGTAATGGATTCCCATGAATGAAGACTTTGGATCCGCACCCCCTGCTAAGTGAGCCTCCGTCCACACACCCTGCGACGTCATACTGCGAGGTAAGAAAAAGAAGTACGGCGACGACCAATCCTGTTGGAGTGATTGCTGGGTGGAGCGTTCCCAGCAACGACAACTGCGACGAAGGTTTGGAATCCGACCATCATTTGGAAGATGATTCATACCAACACAAAGAAACGATCGGAATTAGGGATGCAACTGAAAACCGTTGAGCTGATCCACATTTTTGGTCGCATCTTCTGAGGTACAGATGCTTTGTGACCTGGCAGGCACGAAACACCTTAAGCCCATGCTCTACAGCAAGGCACCCGCAACAACCCCTGATACTTAGTATCAGCCTCAAGGTGACCAAAAAGGCCGCCGCAAGCCTAATTTTGGCGAAGCTCAGACTATATGTGGTTTTCTCACAGAATTGCGGCCATAGCGAAACTGCGGGCGGCCTTGTCGGTCTGAACTTTTGGGAGCATTCCGACAGACAACAACGCTCACAGCTTGGTGTGTGAACCTGAGTTTCGCCCATCCGAGCGACCTGCAGGTTGCTACTCAGGTTGCCTGCGAACGTACATGCTCAAGCTCCACACGTACTTACGCATGGCTGTGCCCCTCAAAGGACAAAGACACGCATACCGCCTCTCCTGGCATCGACTAAACGTAACGTACGCCCATCTTGCTCACGCCGGGGACGAGGAGCCGTCTCGCGTGGGGATGATGGTGTGGGCGACGGGACCGTGGAGTTCACGCACAGTCAATGAAAACTCGGCGGCGCTTTGCAGTCTGCGCTTGTACCTCCCACCATAGCACTTCGTCTCCGCGACCTGCCCCTCTGGAGTCCCGTTCGCCGCCCAGCATGCTCGATCCCTTCACAGAATTGCGCATATATGGAGCACGTACCACCCATTTCGACCTCGCAGCTCCCTGCTCGAGTGCCCAACAAGAGCACGGGGCTCATGAACGACTGCAGACAGCCCGCACTTCCGTCCCTTCTTGGTCGATCGGAGCGCCAACGCCATCTTGTCCCAGGTTCTGAAGCCTCTTTGAAGTTTGGGGTTGCTTCGGCCCAAGCCAATTGCCCAAGGCCATTCTCATCCGGGTACCATCGGAAGGCATCAAGCTCAACAGTGTGGGGAGCATGGTCATTGGCCGTCAGAACTTATGTGGGCGAAGCGCGAGGCAGCGGAGGTAGTGGGGGGAAACAAGCTGGGGAGTCGGTCTCCCGAGGTCTCCCGCCCCGCAAGATCGGATCGGGCACAGACCACCCCCCAGTCATTCGGTTTCTTGACCAACGCCCTCGCTCAACTTGGCCCACACAGGTCTCTGGATTGCCTGTGTATTCTTGTAAGTCGCATATAACCACTCGCGATCACGACTAATGTTTTGTTTTCAGAAAGCTCGACATATCTTCTGCACTAACCTTGATCTAAGCGCCTGCGAATAATCTCCTCAAAAAGTGAGCACGACGAACCCGAAACCACTGGTGCGCTGACGGACCCGAAATCCCAGCTCCAAACCGCTGGTTAGTACAAATCACTAACCCTGCGCACCGCGATGCCCCTCAACGACAAGCTCACCGCCGCGCTCGCGTCCCGCGAGAAGCGCCTCATCCGGCGCAGGCTCCCCGACCCCTCCGCAGACGAGTACCTCGTCGACTTCTCCACGAACGACTACCTCTCGCTCTCCTCCTCCCCGCCCCTCCGCGCGCGCTTCCTCGCCAAGCTGCGCTGCGCCCCGCACGTCCTCGGCTCGGGCGGCTCGCGCCTGCTCGTGAACGGGCACGCGCACGCGGCGCTCGAGGCGCGCCTCGCCGCGTTCTTCCGCGCGCCCGCCGCGCTGCTCTTCAACTCCGGCTTCGACGCCAACGTCGGGTTCTTCGCGAGCGTGCCTCAGCCCGGCGACGCGCTTGTGTATGATGAGCACATACACGCGAGCGTGCACGACGGGATGCGCGCGTCGCGCGTGGGCAAGGACTCACGCATTGCGTTCGCGCACAATTCGGTCGCGGCGCTCCGCGTAGTGCTCGAGGCTCTCGTTGCCTCCCAGCAGGCTCTGAGGGATGGGGAGAGCAGCGTCTTCGTGGCCGTTGAGGCACTGTACAGCATGGACGGGACCCTTGCGCCCTTGGTGGACATCGTGGAGCTCGTCGAGGAGCTCTTTCCCAAAGGGAACGGCTATGTCATTGTGGACGAGGCGCATTCGACGGGCGTGTATGGTCCACAAGGGCGCGGATTGGTCGCAGCGTATGGTCTTGAGGATCGGGTGTTCGCCCGCCTGCATACCTTTGGCAAGGCCCTAGCTGCAACTGGAGGTACGCTGCTCTCACCCTTCTTGACGAGAGTGCAGAGACTCAAAGTAATCGGTCCTAGCGGTGCTCCTGATAACCCCGCTCGCGCGGGACTACCTGCTTAACTACGCGCGCTCGCTGATCTACACCACCTCCCTGAGCTACGCCAACATCATCGCTGCTGACTGCTCCTTCGACCTCCTCGAGTCCGGCGAAGCCGAAAAGGTACGTCCATCTCTCCTTACCCTCTGCTCCCTTCCCCTTCTCCCTTAACCGCACTAACAAAATAACCCTCTCCCTCCCCACAGCTCTCCCAGCACCTCCTCTCCCTCTCCACCCACTTCCTCACCACGCTCCGCCACGCCCTCGCCGCGCACCGCATCCCGCCCGCGCTCCTCGCACTCCCGCCGCACCTCGCCCCGACGCCGATCGTGCCCGTGCTAACGCCGCACCCGCGTCCGCTCTCCGCGCACCTGCGCGCGCGTGGCCTGAACGCGCGCCCGATCACGTGGCCGACCGTGCCCAAGGGCGCGGACCGCATCCGCGTGTGCCTGCACGCGGGCAACACGCGCGCGGACGTCGAGCAGCTCGTGGACGCGATGGTCGAGTGGGCGGAGGGGTGGGAGCGGGCGAGCGCGGGCGGAGGCAAAGGAGGCTTAGGAGGGGGCGCGGGGGAAAGAGCGGTGAGCGTGCAGGCGAAGCTGTAGACGGTTGGGTCGAAAATGGTTGTGGTAAAGGGTTAAAACTGAAGGTTCGAATACGAGGGAAGAAAGACGTGTGTGTACTTACAGTGTGGAATGGAGGGTTTAGAGGCCAGCTAATCCTGCAACGCTTCGATCTCTTCCTTGCTCTTTTGGAGAAATTCCTCGTACGAGTCCTGATAACCAGCTATACGCGGTGTGAATCTATACGGACAGATGAGTTTTCTGAAGGTTTGCACGCACCTGGCGTCTTCGCGCGAGCGCGGTACCGAGCGACGACCTCGCGACTGTGGCGAATCGCCGCCAGCTGTGCCTGCTTAATGGTCCCTATGTGGTTCTTGTAGTCAGCATTGAGCGTATTAAAGCGAAATTTTGTTTGCGAACTAGCGGCATACCAGAGACGTGGACGACGTGGGGGACGTATCTGCGCCCGTCGATCGTCGTCATGAGCGTCACGCTGGCCCACGCGACCTTGTGCGGGTCGCGTGCGACGCGGATGATGCACATGTTCGTCCGTGGTGAGAAGTACTTGACTGCGGGGGAGCAGTACCGTCAGCTAAAGGTGAAGGCATGGGCGAAAGCGTAGAGGAGACGGACCAGTGAGAGAGGAGCCGACGGCGCCCCAGCCGGTGTCGCCGAAGTGGGTGATGACGCTCTGCTTCAGTGCAGCCCATATTTGCTTGCTTGTGGTGGGTTGCTCGGTAGCACGAGCAGGTTGGTTGGGATCGGGGCTGGAGCTGGGGAGGAACTCCACCAGAAGCCAGCGGTTCTGTTGAAATCAATGCGAGATGGGTGAGAACGATGTTGGAGTGGAAGATAAGGCCACCATACCTTGAACCTAACCATGCAGTTGTTTGTTTTATACCGCAGAAGGCTTGTTGGTGCTCCTGGGGCAGGTCAATCACGACCGTCGGCAGTCACTGAGATGGATGGTCGCTCCGATGGAGGCCGCAATTGGCAGCAGCTGTTATGTAATGGAGTTTAAGCGCCTAGCGGAAAACGCCATGGACGTCGGTTCTAACCTGGAGGACGTCGATATTTTGAACGTGGACCTCTACCTGCCCTCTGCCATGTTCGTTCTCGCACTTCGAATTCGAATTCATCTGTGATTTCGTTTCTCTACCTCGCGGATGCAAGCCTACTCGTTACATTGAAGGCGTTGAGGGGCGAATCATCGAGTCAACGAACACTGGCAAAGCCCTGGCCATTTCCATGCCCGGAGGGACTCTGAGGCCCCCGTTCCTGTCTTTGAATGTTTTTGGACCGCTCAAGATCAAGCCTCGCAACGTTACAGCAGATTCACAAATGCTTGACGCGTCTCAAAAAAAATGCGACGCGTTCGAATCTTCCGACCAATCTTCCGAACCAGTCTTCCAGCCCTTAGGCGCCGACTAGTCCTGCCCGAAATGGGGAGCCCGAGGTCCCGCTGACGTCACCCTGCCTCGATTTGGGTAGCTCTCCTGCCGTTTCGGGCAGGTAACCAAATATGCCACGCCGGTTCGAGCAGGTCCGGTGGGCGTCTATGGCTTGGAAGATTGGCTCGGAAGGTTGCTCGGAAGATTCAAACACGTCGAATTTTTTTGACTCGCGTCAAGCAATTGTGAATCTGCTGTAACGTGAGAGCAGCGTTCCCATGCACCTTGGTTGCTCTCTGGACTGAAATGTACTTTTGTTTTCCTAGTAGGCCATATAGGCGCCGCTCTAGCGGTAGCCACGTCTGCAGATAACAGATGGCTTCGTTTCGGAGGACGAGTCCGTCGTCACCTCAGGCGAGCAGGCGAGCAGAATCCTTCGAGAATAGGCGATCGGAGCCCTGTCTCGTTCCTAGCGTTCTCTCCCGACGGCTGCCTGGGGCGCTCTCCGGCCACACCGCGTTCAAGTTGCCTATGTGCGATCCCTGGATGACATCTGACTACTCGCATCCATGGCGAGAGAGGTCGACCTCCTCCACGACGCCTTCCAGATCCCTATCTGTGCTCACCTCCAGCTCTCCGCCGACGACCGATGGCTTCACATCGCATCTTCTGACCCCAGGATGTCCGTCTGCCGTGTTTCTTCTCGTGGAAGATGAAGGCGATGGACTTAGGTAGAGGCCGTGCTCTTGAACACAATAGCAACTGTGGGGTCGACTCGCGACAGTCGAAGGACGGCATGCAGGTCTTCCTGGCGTGGGCGGTCCTCTCGGCCGTCATGGTTCAGGATCCCATTGGGGTGACAAGAGCATCTCCCTCTTGGGTCACGAGTCGGCCGTTCTCTCGCTGTGCTTCTTTCCAGACGCGAGGTACATCGCATTAGGGTCGAGCGACAAGACAGTGCGGCTGTAGAGGCTGCGTGACGGGTCATACACGGCGACGTTTGTCGAGCACGATGCCGATGTCGGACACGTTGCATTTTTTTCCCGACGCGGAGACGATATCACGATTGTCCGAAGCGCATATCTCAGGAATACGAAGGGACTACCCGGCGATATCTACGAGTTCAAATTTTAGGAACACCTGGCTATTCTCCATAGCCTCGACCAACGCTCATGCTTTGACGTTAACTTAGGGACGACTTACTTGACTTGAGGAGACGCCGCGGTCTGTTCACGCATCTCGAATATGGTCATTTTGCGTCGGGGCGTCGAACGTCGAGTGCATGCTGGACCTGCGAGGCTCCCTTTGGTTCGATGTTTGCAGTGGACCTCAGATAGTTCCGTGTGTTCAACCTTCGCACAACGGTTCAGTATCCTCTCGTCAAAAGATGAACAACTAGCAATTGAAAATAGCTGGCTCCGAACTTACGCAGCTAGGAGGGAGTTCGCATACACTGCGCTGCAATGTGAGTCCATCCTGCAACAGCATACGTCAGGATCATCTACGTACTTTTGGTTGCGACGATAGAGAAGGCGGGCATAAATCATGTTAATGGGGTAAATGAGCGACTGAGGGTGGGAGTGACAGATAGTGGGGCGGGTCTGTAGTCATTCATATGCTTGAGGATCGTATCGGAGAGAAGCACTCTGCCCCCCCGCGCCTGCGCCCAAAGGACGTTCCACTCAGTCGCATTAATTAGTAGCGTTCAATGCGAATATATAAACCCAGTGCTACGGGAACGAAACAGTTTTTGAGTGGTCGTCGGCGGTCGTCAAGGATGCAATGTGGCTAGGTCTCACACTCAACCAGAAGATGGGTCTCGGCAGTGGGGAAGCAACCGTTGGAACTACGCTGCGATACCAACAAGTTCCAATGTTAAGAATGCTTGGCTATTCTCCGCATCCTCGGGTTCAGGCTGTACAGGAGAAGGGGTTATTTAAGTGCATATTTCAAGCAGCTAGGTTTGGCTTACCTTCGGAGACGAAATAGTTTGTACATGCATCTCGACCGCGGTCGTGTCTTGCCGGCCCGGCCCCAACATCGTGCTGGATCCCGCTGTGCTAATTGTCATCACACAATTTGGGCCATATCGCAAGGAGTTCCGGCTATTCAACCTTCAGGAAGGATATTATTAACTCGCCGTACTGCCGGATGGAGACTATCAAAAAGAGGATAACGTACGCGGCGAGGAGAGAGTTGGCATACACTATGTCCGACGTCAGTAGTGTTCTCTCCCACACAGGCGACACGTCTCCAATAATGCACTTACTTTTTGTCGTGAGGATCCCGAACCCAACGTAAATCAGGTTGTTGGGGGAAAGGAGTGTCTTGAGGTAGATGCTTAATATCAACGACTCGAAAGTTTACTTCCGCATGAAAACTGCTTACAAATAGGAAAACGAAAAAATCGAGGGTCCTGAGATAAAAAAATAAGTGTACCGAGTCATTCAAAATCCAAGCGAGCGCACCCCGTCAATAAACCTAGAGATAATCAATGAGCGCAGGGAGCAACGTCTGTAACCGAGGTATCTCACCGGTATTGATGGTGTACAAAATGAGCGTATGTAAAAGCCGATCCATCCTGAAGCAGGGAGAAATTAATCAGGGCGGGTAGTGGAGAAGTAGGGAGCCTACCTTTTTACTCCAATGTGCTTGCTACGGAGAAGGTTTACTAGCACCCCTGTGATTAGGCAATCTACGACCAGGGCGGTACCCGCTCCCGCAGAAATTAGCCACTATAATAATATGGATGACAAAGTGAGGGCCGGGTTAAAACAAAAGTGGCTAATGAGCTGTACCGTGTAAGGCTGGAACTGCAAAAATGGCTTGAAGAGAATCCTATACGTTCCTTGGAGTTAATGTGAGATGTGAGCGTACGATTATTCCAGGGCTCACCCGACAATTGTCGCGGCTGGCACTTCGTGAGCGTCGATAAAAGGTATAAAAGTGGGCGTAGTACTAACCACAAAGAAAACCTAAAGTTGAAGTTATTGCCAATTGGAATCAGCTCATTTAGTAGAGGAAACGGTTCCTACGCACCGAGCTCTCCTACGAATAAAATGAACTGTGTAGGAGACGAGTCAGTATTGTTTAATATTTACTTAAATAGGTGTACACACCGCGAAGATGACCACTACTCGGTATCGATGACCACCGACTTAACCGAAGATAGTTTAATGTGAGGCAGCAGGACTTTACGGGGGGAAATATCTTACGTCGGAATATGCGACGAATAAAGAAACTAGGCAGTCAAAATTTATGTCAGCCATTACTTCAACCGTGATTTGGAGTCGAGGCAAACGTTTGAGACGGAATCGAAATCAAGGCCTATACATAGTACGCACATCAATGTCATACTCAGCATCGAGAAGTCTAAAACAAGAGGGAAACTTACAGTTGTCACACTCAGGATCTAAGATTTTATCAATGTGAGTAAAATAAATACCAAGAGGAGACTGCTCACCCAGAGAGACCTAGGAGTTTTGGCCATCATCACAAGAGAGTACATAAGACAGTGATCCGAAGACGCACCAGACAGAGGAACGAAGAGCATCCGGATGACTGTAACTCGTGACGAGATAATAATAACTACAATTTTGTGTGAACTGGCATTCCGTAACGAGTTGCAAAGGATGTACCAAGTGTGCGTGCAGAGCACGATGTGAAATGTTTCGAGCACCCTGTACGGCGTGGTAATTAGGATAGACAGCAGAACAATAGTTCGGAAGGTTTCTACAGGGTAAGTACAACCTGGCCGAGGGGGAGGGTTTCAGGGGATGATCGCACGTCGACTCGAATGGGCTACCCACCAAAGCTTTTATCCACGCACTGTCCTTAGGGTATAATTGAAAATACCGGTAGCACTGGTGGACGACCAGTCCATACAACCTCGAACATTACAGCGTCAGCGTCGCACGGCGTCCCGGGTCCAAAATCATAAGACTCACGCAATAGCGAGAAATGTGGCGATAAGAATGGCACCGAAGGTATTATCGATGGGGGGGGTTGACGTGGCTGGGGAGGGCGGACTTGAGGACATGGTGGTGGACAGCGTTCAGAGAACAGGGTGGTGACGAGGTGGGCAGTGAGGGCTTATAGACGGTCAATATGGATCTGGAGGTTTGACCGTCGTAATGATCAGTTTTTTTAAGGTTCACTGACCGAGAAGCCGAACAAAGGCAGTGAACATGGAAGACCAGACCATCGGCGTCGACGTCGAGGGGTGGGACCGGAAGCTGCCGCATCCTTGTTGCACAATCCAGTCCCAGATAGAAGCACACGGTTGTAAATAATGTATAGCTCACTGCAATTCAAAATGGAAGTCAGTATGCTCGCGATGAGCTGAGGAGGCCTCGAGGCGTAGGTAAACGGGGACATCACGCACATCATCAAGAAGGCATGTTAAGGCAATGCCCATCTTCCGACATCTTCGAAGATATACACATTATGCGGGTGCGTGATCCTAACGAGTGCGCTTACTTCGATGGTTCGCGATCCAGTCGACCGGAGGGAAGATAGAGGAAGTGCGATTCTAAGTAGGGCCATCGAACTACCGTGACCGTGCCAGCGATGCCGTGGTCGGCGACTCTTCGCCCGCTCCAGCTTGTCCCAGTCTGAGATTCCTTTGGTGCCGGGTCATTTCGGGAGGAGGCTGGTGTGTCTAGAGTGCTGTGGTGTGCATCTGCATAAGGCTGCTATGATATGTGCGTATCCACTTACTACCGAGATATCATCATGGTGGTTGCGGTTGAAAAGCGCGAGTAGCGAGTTACCACGAAAGGTCATTCCGGCGCTTGCTGCGCGAGTCAACGCCCTCAATATTAATGCAATCTCCATGCTCAACGACAACTTCGAGGCCCATGATATGATGCAAAGCGAACTGCACAACACACGCTAGAAGTACTCAGGCTTGCATTGGATCCCAAAATCAACATCATCCAAGCGCCCGAGATACTGTACTTATTTCTTCCACAGGCGATGACATGTCAGCGCACGTCAGCCCTGGGCGAGCTGCGAGCTTCTGGCAGATACTGCTCCCAAACAACTTGTTACGTATCGCAAAAAGCGCCAATCACCGTGGACTGGGGACTTCCATCTAGCTGCAGCTAAACAAGCCTGTATAGTACATGCGTTACTGTACAACAGCGCGCCACGCACGCGCGAAAATACGCGCTCTCTATGCGAGTAAATAAGTAAGTAAGCGGCAGATAAGTATGCAGCCGACGACAATGCGATGGGGGATGCTTGCAACGAATGACGAGTGACGAGTGTCGAATACATAAGATATGCGGGGAGTCGAGGGTCGAGATGTGTGTGTGCCACGATCGGGAAACGATGGACGGATGGATGGAGGATGCGGAGAACGAGAGATGGACGCGTGCGGCGGGCCAAGTGTGACCGCACAAGAAGGGCCGGCATGAGAGCGTAACGAGCGCGTGCGGCATCTGATCCGTGCGCGGGTGCAGATGCAGAGATGAACAAACGAACGAATGGACGAACGAAGTAGGGAAGCGTAGGAAAAAGACAGACGATCATCACCATCAGTGCCTGTGGCCGCCGCACATGGACCAGAAGCCGGAGGCAGCAACAGCAGCAGCAGCGGCAGGGTCACCGGGGGAACGCCGCGCCCGGGAGCTTCGGGGTGGGCGGGAAGAGGGAGTCGTCGAGCTCCGCGTGCTGGAGGAAGCGGTCGACGACCTCGCGCCAGTCGGACTGCGCGACCGCGTCGTGCCAGAACTCGGGCGCGCGGTGGTCGACGGCCATCGGCGTGAGCAGCGGCTCGCGCCCGCCGCCGTACATCCACCGATCGACGCTGTCCGCGTCCCCGTACTGCTCGACGACGATCGTCGGCCCGATGGGAGAGAGTAGCGGCGACTCTGGCGACAGGGGCGACGGGGACGGGGACGGGGAGAGCGACAGAGACGGGACGGGGCGCGGGGGGTGTCGCGGGGCGCCGAACGAGGTCACGGCGTAGGACGGGCTGTCCACCGGGGACGCGGTGAAGGAGAACAGGGTGTCGAACGGGCTCTCCTCGTCGGACGACGCGGACATCGGGTCGATCTCGAGGAGCTTCAGGTGGTACCGCCGCGGCTTGAGCGTCAGGAGCGGCTCCGGCGCGACGTTGAACAGCGGATCCTGCTCCGCATCGTCGGCATCGCTACAACACCACTGTGGTCAGCATCTCGCTATGTGGATGTGGGGGTGGGGAAGGGGGCGGCGGGGGCTCAGATGCGACGACGTACTGTGGCAGGGATATCTGCGGGGGTGCGGTGCGGATCTTGCTCGGGCCCGCCTTCGCGCGCCGTACATCAGCGAAGTGCGTCCGTTTTGCAGACGTCATGCCGCTGCCCGATCTGGGCGAGCACGCCGCGCGGGGCCCGTGCGGGCGGCGCGCAGGCCGTTCGGGGGAGTGCATGTTCGTGTTGATCCTCGCGAGCATTAAGTTTGCGCGGGCGGCGAGCGTACTGCTGCTGGGCCACGGGCGAGGGTAAGTAAGTAAGTTGGACGGGGGGAAGTAGGGTGGGGTCGCGGGCTGCGGTTAGGGAGCGGCCCTGGGAGGGGCTAGAGCCTTTTGAAGGAGGGCTCGCGCGCCCAGAGGCTGAGATTGGCAGAGGCAGCAGATGGGGACGACATCAGAGAAGTCAATGTGGAACAGGCGGTTGACGTGGGAGCGCCGGCAGGGATGTTAATGTGAATGCGGCCTCTGGCTCTAAGTGGCTCATGACGTGGGTGGGGCCGGCGGACGTGACAGCTGTGGCGCGCGTGAATGTCGAGCTGTTGCATAACTCGCGAGTCGGAGGGTAGCACTCTGCGAGAGTGCTTGAAGTACGGCGTGCTGTGGGAAGTACTGTGCCTAGGACACTGCGGCCTGTTTGTCCAGATACGACGCATATCCTATGTGGTTTGATTGCTTCTTTCCGCCAACGGAGACGTGTGCTTCCCATTCACCCAAGAGGCGGTGTGTTTATCTGCGTCGCTGGCAACCAGTCCTTCGAGTGATGCTGGAGCGCTGGGTCGCCAAGGAACTACCGCCCTCGTGTTGTGGGCCATCCTCGTTTTCGTGAACTACATATTATCGTCGACTGATCAATAGCATGCTTGGGTTAGGGATGTGGTTCATCAACGGCTAAGCTCACCTGTGTCAGGATACGCTTGATGAATATGATGCGGGCTGTCCATGGACGCCACGATAATCGGCGTCATTCCTATTCCGGCACGTACAGATGGACACCGACTCGTCTGCGGTGCTCATGGAATCGCATTGCCTCCAGTCTCCTTCGCAGGTCGGCCGACAGTACCATCTGCGTGAGAAATGGAAGGGCGACGAAGCGAACGCCGGTGGCGGGTAGCACGCGTCATGGTCATCGAGAACTGCATGGCTAGTAGGCCGTCCGGGTACACCGCACGCTACGAAACACCTGCCGGCGGCGCGCGATGCGCAGGGCATCGAGTCGGATTTGGCAGGCAGATAGCCTTGGTACCTGACAAAGGGGTTCAAAGGCCTGGTATTTTGTGCAATCCAGCAGACGTCTGAACTGAAAAATGGCAAGACAGTAGATTAGTAGACGGGAATACCGGATGCGGAAAAGATGGTGATCGTCGTGAACGTTCATAGGATGTCGGGTCCGGGTAATCGTCAGGCATCTTTGCCACCCGCGCGTTCCCGGTATGGGACGAGAGGGGCTTCCGGAGGCTTGACAGGGCGCATGCGTGTCGAATGGGAAGGCGAAGCACATATTGGCGTACACAGATTTTTGGGGGCACGGTACGTCAAGATAAGCAGGGTAAGTTTCCCGGCATAGACAGGAGTACCTCGCGACTTACGGGCGAACCTCGAGGAGGGCGGACATGACAAAGAGTCTGTGAAGGAACACCGATCGGGACGGTCGAAGAATGGATCGAACGGGCCAGAGGACCGAATATGCGAGCTCGGAGGGTGCGTGGGCGTGGCGTTCCACGGATTGTCCACAACTGTCGGTGACATGTCATCCAGACATAGAGCTCCGCGTAGAAGGGTGGAGCGAGGGCCCAATTGGGTCTTAAGCTTTGGGTTTAATGACCGCTTTATATGCCAACGTACCTCGAACGTGGTTCCTTCACCTGTCCCCCGAATACACCCACATGTATATGGGCCACCTGTATGACCCGGAAGCCACCTCAGATTCAGGTCGTCGGCCTCCCCGAAGTATGGTTCCATCCTCCCGTGCGTTGTCCAGAATGTGAATTGAAGCAAAGGTAAGTGAGTGCGCGACTGCACCTCAAAAGCACGACATCCGAGGACGGAAAGCGTTAACTGGACATGTAGGGATCAGCGAGTGATGGGATGCAGGCGGGGGACGGAGGATGAAAGGTAAATGATCGTCTCTGGGTCCTTCGAAGGCTGGGGCTGGTTCCGCGGTGTCAGCCCGATCAAACCGTAATTCAGAAAGTCAGAACTCACCTCCTGCCGGTCATCGTGGGTCTGAAACGACCATGTTCGTGCCGTGCACGCCAAACGCCACTTGGTGAGTCGCGTCGGTCCTAAAGCATCCATGCAATTCGATGATGGTTTCACGGGTTATTGGCTTCGACATATGAGGGACTGGATTCACAAACAAACTTGAATCTCAATGGTTTCATGTGATCTAACTGGCGGAAGGCTGCCAGTGGTACTCCTACAACTCGATGTGCGAGGCGTGGAAAGACGCTGTAAGATCGGCATCGCAATCTCACGGTTTCGGTGACCAAGGTTCGTGTTCTTCGGCCCATGATCATGTCAGTGACAAGTGGGCAGCTATTCTTGCGGTCATCGCTGGGATAGTAGAGGAGCGGGGTAACCGGCAGGTGTAGCAGTAACAGTGGTGGAGTAACGTGCTCTGGTGTAAAATTCAGTGTGGCTTAGCTTCAAATAACTCACCACTGTATCGATTCGTTCTAAAGGACTTTCGGATGGCACAATATGAAGATTCGCTTCGTCCTGGCGGTATGTAGGCAAACCGGACGGCGAGCTCACACTCCGTGAGAGCATACATCGACAGTGGGAGCGGGGACGTCGAATGTCGTCAGCGTCGCATGGTGCATTGATACGGGACGCCAGAGTGGACATTGTCAGCCTGAAAAATCAAAGTTTCCGAAAGATCCATTATGTGCTGTACTGGAAAGCACGTCAGTGGGGCCGCGATATGGATAGCTCGGTCGAAGTGCTCACAAGTACAACAGAGTGGGGAGTGCGCGTGTGCGTGAGGGTGATCATAACGTAGATAGCTACCCCGGCATCGTCTATAACATCCTGCCGCCGCCGCTCAGCAAGGGCTCGACCTTTCGCCACAAGTCCGAGATCCGGAAGAGATGCCTACGGCCAAGGTTGTGCGTGTGTGAAAGGGGCGGGCTACCTGTTCCTGGCAGCACTGGCTTGGTTTTGGGCCTGGGCTAAGACGCCCTGCTGCTGCTCGGCGAGCACCCGACGCTTGTTGAAGTAGTCAATCTGGGAAGAGGGACATGGCGTTGAGGTGACAGCCTGCGACAGTGAGCGCGTCGGACGTACCCAGCTTTTGGCACAATTGCCCTCGTAGACCTTCTTGGTCTCCGCACAGGTGTTTCCCTCGTCGCCGGGTTTGACCACTTTGGCAGCATCGAGACATGCGAAATACGCGTCTCGACTTTCCCAGCACTTCTGACGGTCCTTTCGTGATGTCGCGTCGGGGGTCTCGGCACTCTTGGAACCGAACCAGCCCATGATGCTGAAGACGAGGCGGCAGTCAGACGGAGAGGACGAAGACGTGGCGGTCGATGACGAGGAATTTGTGCCAGCAGTTTGATACTATGTTGACTTACAATCATGCTTATCAGCCTATAACTGTGTTTTACTTATAATTTATGCCCAAATATGGATATATCTCCGTAATCCGTGGTTTCCAACACACGGCTCCCGCGCGTCCCGACGGCGACGGCGACGCATGCTATCCTCTCCACCATCCCACCACCTGCTTGTCGCACATAGTCACTCTGGCTTTGCTTCGACAACGACGACTGCAACGTTGCCGACATGGCGTCCTCGTCGACGCAATCGACGCCCGCGCACCATCACCCGCTCTCTCAAGATGAAGTGCCGTCGCGGGGACGTCGGTCGCGTGGTAAACCGAGCGAAGACAGTCCTAGGCCTCAAACGGACTACTTTACCCTGAAGGCGAGGCTGGAAAACGCCTCGGAGGAGCAGCCGCGGTTTACAAACGCGAATTGGGACGGGAGCGTGCGAGGCTATGGCAAAGGAATTGGCTCTCGAAGGTGCGTACCACCTGTTGATGCTTGTATATTGGAGGACGTCGTGCGCGACTGCGTTGCGGCCAGCCTTTGCGTGTCCTAGCCTAGATCTACTCCGCGCAAGGACTCGAATTGAGCTGGTCAGTAGTTTCTGAACGTCGTAAATGTTTGGTCTATTAGTCGCGTGCGCTTTTGGCACCGGTCTTAGAGGCCATTTCTTCCTAAAGTTGGCACCCAAGTATGCGTTCCGCGATGAGCATCTTCAGAGAGTATGGCACCTTCGAATGAGGACAAGACTGCATTTGGAACCTCTCCGCATCGGTATGTTATTACCCGCCACCAGACTTCCACATTTCCCAGGTGGTAATTCCGGCCCAATCCGCACCCCACTAGTTGAAGACTCGTGAGAAAGATGTCGCACCGTGCTCTATTCTGTGATGCAACCTGCGAGTAGGCTGCTTGGTGGTGACAGGACGAGGGCTTGGGCGCAGGACTGTCTTCCAAAATGGTGGCCATCATTCGCGAAACATATGCTGTACCTAGACAGTAAGCAACTGCCTCGCAGCTAGTTCCCATCTCCCCCAGGCCGAGCAGCCCTGAAAGTGATCTTGGTTGGGTACCACCGCAATCTAGCATTTGTACTACGCTGCCATGCCGCGATCTGGAGCTAACATATCTTTGTCGTTAAGATCCGTGAAGGGACCTCCACTCATCGTAGTCGAGTCAAGTGATGATGCCGCCGCTCAAATGCCCAAGTACGAGCTCTTCGGACCCGCAGCCTCAGAGGACTGTGCTGGTAAATTACCACCCTCAACTACGGCCAAGATCCTGTCTACTAGGTGGCATGGCTTCACGGATGACGCTATTCGCTCGGCGGTTTCGACTCTCGCGATCGCTTCTTCGTCCACCGACAACCCCGAGCATCCCTGCTACGCAATCATGAGAGTGCTCTCATCTGCTGTTCATAACTTGACACGGGCGCGGCAAGAACTGGAGGAGAGTAGACGTAACTTGTTAGAGAAGGAGGCGGCGAGGAAGGAACGTGCGAAACTCCTTCTGCTGGAGCTCCCGCCGGCAGAGAAGGAATTAGGGAATCGAGTGTTTCAATCCCTGTTTCCGGACGACGACGAGACGCTCCACCTGGTTCATCGTATGCAGCGGCAGTCAAGCTTGATGGTGAGCTTTTGTATACCGTCCGTGTAAGGCAGCCTTTCGAACTCATGACCTCTAGTCGCTCGCAGAGTCCCTGACAGAAGCCATCGAGGACGAGGCGCCGATCTCACGCAGCATCCCGAAGGACGATATCACCCCGATGGCAACCGCACTCACCGTACCTCCGCAAGCACAACTGTCGACCACTGTTGTGACAGCTCAGGCGATGCCTACATCGCCAGTCGCATCGTCAGCCGTCCTGGAAACCCTCCCGAGTGTAGATGTAGAGAGCACTAATACCATAGATCAGCCTCCGCCAGCGCCCAATGTTGGCTCTCCCGCTCTGGAAGAGAATGCGGCGAAGGCTGAGCGACCCTCAATCGGCGATTGGATGGGTTCTTGGTGGATCAAACCGCGGAGCAAGAGTAGAGCTCCCCAAGTGCCTTTCCCCGCCGACGATACGCCCGAATCACAGAAGGCATCGCCTTCGATAGTCAACAAGCCTCTTCCCGGCGACGACACTCCGCCGACACCATCTGTCCCACCGACGCCGAGGACGGAGCAAGGGGCAACGAAGCGTAAACCGTCACGGAGCGTCTTCGGCACACTAGGTTTCTCAATATTGAACCCTTCATCGTCCTCCTCGAACGCCCTGATGGGAAAGAAGAGACGCAACCTATCGGTTACGGACATCTCCAGCCCCGATCCCGCAGAGCAATCAAGTCCCTCGTCAGTTAAGGCGGCCGCCCTCGTATCGCCCGTGAGCAGCCCTCTCCTTACGGCGACTCCAGCCCTCCCCGAACCTCCAAAGGCCCCGTCATTGTCAAATGGCTCTTCCTCACAGAGTGTTACACCCCATGAGGAGAAGCCACCCCAAGGCACGGCTTTGCGCGCCATCATCCAGGCAACGCGCGTTATGACCTCCGACGCCAGCAGCATCCTCGCCGATCAAGGCCGGGAGACGAGCTCTCTCATCGCACAGCTGGCATTCGAGCTCGTCCGCAATGCGCGCGAATCTGGTCTTGATTTCCGGGAGCGCCCGAGGGAGAAGAAGGAACGGAAGCCGGGCGGCAGCGAGAGACGCGACCCGCGGCTGGCTCTCGTGGTGGACACGGACGCAACCCCCACCACGTCTCGCATCCTGGCCACGGGCCAGGCGGGTCGGCCAATGCCCAAGCCTCGAAAGACGAGCGTCAATATCCCCTCTTTTGCTTCTCCCCTGTTCGGATCCTTTGCGATCCAGCCGCAGAAGAAACTCGCCACCACCCCCGAGAACGGCCAGCAGAATTCTGCGAGCGAGGGCGCGCAATCGAACTCCTCTGCGGCAGCGGCTCAGGCGGCGAGCAAACCGAAGGCCGGGTCGGTTCCCCTTGAGTCTATCATCCCTGTAAACGCGAAGCCGCCGACACAGTATCTGTCCCGGCACTACACCCCCCTCACCGCCCGCGACTTCCACTTCTCGATCCCGCTCCCTGACGACGCGTCGTCGCTCGCGGCGCAGGGCGACGAGCGCAGCCACGAGGGCTTCACGGATCGCTTCGGGTTCATCTATGACATCGCGCGATACGATGCCCTGCTGCTCATTCGCGCGAAGGAATGCAAGAACACGGCCCCGGCGTGTCTGACGGGCATCAAGGTCGCGGATCGCACCGAGGACAACACTTGGCCCGAGGACGAGGAGGACGCGACAGCGCACGTCATCGACATCGTGAGGGACCCGTGCGACTGCACCGCCGACGGTGACGACGGCGCGGACGCGATCAGTGTCAACTCGACCAGCACTCGGCCGACGGTACGCAGCATGCCCACCGGGGACTCATTGACGTCTGCGCGTTCCCGCGGGGCATCGCCCGCGTCGTCGCGGCGCGTGAAGCGCACGTCGACGCACCTCAGCGGCGCGAGCACCGCGACTACCAAGTCGACGTCGTCCGTGCTGTCCGTCGACGACGACACCCCGCACCACATCTGCGGGAACACGATCCGGCGCCTCCTCGTGCAGCTCACGGACATCCACGACCAGCGGCAGGCGGCGCAGCGCAAGGAGTGGGACCTCTTCCTGAAGCACCGCAGCAAGGCCGCGGCCGCGAGCAGGCCGCAGCCGCCCGCCGCCACCCGCGGCGCGGCGCGGATGCTCGGGCTCGGCACGGCGGACGCGGAGGAGGAGCTCGCGCACAGCGAGGGCCTGATCGGGTTCGCGCAGTTCGGGCTGTCGGCGAGCAGGGACGAGCGGCGCGAGCTCGACCGGCTCGTGCGCAGCGGGATCCCGCTCGCATACCGCGCGAAGGCGTGGCTCGAGTGCAGCGGCGCGCTCGAGATGCGCGAGCCGGGCGTGTTTGCGGACCTGCTCGCGGAGCGCGACGGGGGCGGCGTGGCGCGCGAGATCGACAAGGACGTGTGCAGGACCATGCCGCTCAATATCTTCTTCGGGCGCACGGGCGCGGGGGTGGAGAAGCTCCGCCGGGTGCTCGTGGCGTATAGCAGGTGCGGGGTGCTCCATCGAGTGATTGGATAGGGCTCTGTGCTGACCGTCGCCCTTATAATACCTCAGGCGCAATCCGGCGGTGGGGTACTGCCAGGGTATGAACTTGGTCACGTCGACGCTGTTGCTCGTACATGCCGACCAGGAGGAGGCGTTCTGGGTCCTGGCTGCGATGATCGAGCGCATCCTGCCCGAGGACTTCTTCTCGCCGTCGCTTCTCAGCTCCCGGGCTTGCCCCCTGGTTCTTCTCGATTATATACAGGACCTCATGCCCAAGCTGTCGGCCCACCTTACCGACCTTGGTGTGGACCTTGGTGCGATATGCTTCTCCTGGTTCCTCTCCCTGTTCACGGATTGTCTTCCTGTCGAGGTGCGTATCCTAGCCCCAAAATTTAGAATGATATTGAGTCTCTGTGACCAGACTTTGTTCCGCGTGTGGGACGTATTCATGGTCGACGGTATCGACGTGCTGTTCCGCATCGCTTTCGCGATACTCCGCACAAACGAGCAGGAGCTGCTGCGTTGTACCTCTATCCCGGCGATGTACGTCGCGCTTGAGAGTCTGCCAAACCGCATGTGGGAAGCAGACCGCCTCCTTCAGGTACGTATCCTACTGGCTCATCCACCTATGCTATGTTCTCAATAGTTTCATGCCTGCGTCCAGGCGGAGGCAGACCTCCGGAGTACGATTACGCACGCAGAGATTGTGAAGCGGCGCGATGCCCATATCGCCCAGTTGCGGGAGGTTATGGCGTAGATCTAATATTCTAATATTCGGACTAATCCGCTTTAGATACGTGTTCTGGGGACACTTCGTCGAACGGGCATAAGCAGTAATAGGGATGTACTCTATAATTCACTACACAACACAATGGTCAGTTACCTCGGCGGATTCCAAGTCGGCTTACGCATTGCAAACTTTCAATTCACATAGTTCTGCAGCGGCCAAGTACTCGTAATTCGAAAGTGTGTGTGCTGAAGCCGTCAGTTGTACGGGTGGATACTGATTCATTCAGTGCGCTAGGTGTTGGTTTAGGGACGTCCCGTCCGGAAACAATCTGAAGTGCATCATGCAGTGATCAACCAAATAAGTCTACCTGTAATGTTCTTTGTGTGACGGCTGACCTACGGCTGGCTGATTCTCATTCATGATTATTAGACTTTATGAGCAGGAAGCAACGAACTGTTCCCTGACACTGCCATTGTGATGACGGATTGCATTCGCAGAGATAACTTGGCTGTTCACAACCCGTACGAACTGCTCTCGTATACAAAGTATGTTCCTGACATTCTATCCCTGAAACAGTTGCCTGACGTACCAGGTATTTTGCGTTCTGCACCAACATACCTCGAACTTGGTGTGGCCCTGAGTGGTGGCGGCGTCCATCTGACTGTCGGGTTGGTGACATACAACGGCCAAAATTACGGTTTTTCTTTGACAAGTTTCTCGCAGATTCGGGCCCCGCATATAAACACCACCTCCCGCTTCCGCCTGTTTGCACCCGCCTAGACTGCGCTCGCACTATGACTCCCTCCACGCCCTCCGGTCCGCCCCCCTTGATATCTCCTCAAGTCCCACCGCTTGACAACACCCTTGGTGCCATTCTCATCGGCACTTTTGTTGGTCTCGTGTACGTTGAATCTTGTCCTCAACACATCGCCGGACACATGAACATTGTGAACGTTGGACAGATTGTACGGCTTGGTTGTCCACCAATGTTACCGATATTTCCTACTCTACCCCAAGGACAGCGGATGGACCAAGGCCTTGGTGCGTATCCAGGTACTTCGATGGTCTAGCATCTCTTGAACGGTTTCGTGAACAGGTTCTCTCCATTCTGTGGGTAACCGTTGCAGCCATTCATCTGCCGGCGCTAACTACTGCATTTCCCAGGGCGCTTGAAAGCTTCCACGTTGTACTCGGGATGCATATCTGGTGCGTATACGTTCTCTCTATTCAGGCGTTAGCTCACAAAGACATAGTTATCATTACCTGATTTCGAGCTACACCGACCCGTACGCTCTCCTGTCCGGAGTCTGGTATGTTCGGATCACTGCCTCGCCATGGGCCCATTGCTCATGAAGGATTCTACTCTAGGTCTGTGAGCGTGAGTGAGTTCCGAAGTGATAGTAGACGTTTAGATTCACGTGCACCGGATACAGCTCCTGAGCGTGACGTGTGTGGGTTTCTCTGGGCCGTCTGTGCCTCTATTTCATGCTGATCTACACGGATTTCACAGGGGTTCATCATAATATCGATCCAGAGGTCTGTTTGTCTATCCATATCCATTACTCATAGGATCGTTGACCTTAGGGCGGGCGTACGTCTGTCTCCTAGCTTCTTTGCTCGTCGCATTTACCTACGTAAGTTGCCATATCTTTCATCCATAATTAGTGGCTCACATATTCCTCTTTAATGCAGTTGGTGGGATAAAATACCGGGTTCTGGTTGCCTTCTTAGTGCGTCAACCTTTTCCAGCAAGATCTTGACATTACTCACCACCGGGACGTTCGGCAGTTCATATTATTCGCCGCGGAGTTCGGTAAGTTGTGTACCTCCCTCTGCCTTACCTGAACTCAGTGTTCTACGCTCCAATCTCCGCAGGGTTCTTCTGTGGTGAGTATCGTCTCGACTTGACATTTCTCGCGTCGTTCTCACCAGACTTCAGCTGCTACTGCTGAAGCGTACGTTCGAGCGGTTCCTGTAGGCCAGCCCTGTCGCTAACTCGAAGCGATGGGCAGTTTTTCCACTTCATCGTTTTTCAGGTTTGAAGCGGACACGGTATGCAGAATCATCGCTTCCCTTCCCCTTTTGACTCTGACCTCGTGCATGCAGTGGCTTATATCTGCCGGAGCAGCTACAGCTCTCGTAGCGGATGGGTTGCTGACAGCAGTGCTAGTGAACCTGTTACGGACGAAGCATGTAGGAGTGAAGAAGTACGTCCCTCGTGTCCTAACGATTATTCCTGGTTGACCTCCCTGCCGTTTTGTATCCAGGATGGATCAGATTGTAGAAACCCTGATATTGTATGGCGTCAATACCGGTACGAGATCTTCCTCGTGATATGAAACCCTCCCGTGCTCATCGGCCGTGGGTAGGTTTGCTCACTGGGTGGGTTTCCCTTCACTTCATGTAAGCAATTTTGCGCGTATGTTGTCTGACCTGAACCTCCCAGCATTGTCAATCTCCTATCCCTGCTCTTCGTGAGTCGTCCGTCGTCCTGCTCTGTGGTGGAACTGTCCCACGGCTAAGCCTCGCACACATACCTGAAGTCGCTCTTATATCCCGACAACCTTATTTACGCTAGTTTCGGTATGGTTGCAACGAAACGTAAGTAAAAGATTTCTCTATGTGCTGCTGCGGCAGGACGCTTACCGTGGATGCAGTGTATGCCAACTCTCTAATTGCAGCGTGAGTGTTCAAGTCAACCCTTTTCTGTTTCCTTTCATCGTGCGGGATCAGAGTTACTGAAATCTTTGCGCCAAGGTTGAATACCAGATCCTCTTTGCGATACACTGCGAGCTCCAACAAATCAAACACGGCTGGATCAGGCACGTCCGTGAGCTCTAGACGAGAGGTGACTACATTCGAGATGCACGGTCATATCGCATCGACTCGCGTAAGTCATCTTAGCCTTGGTAAATCAGGGGAAACTAACGTTTTCTTCCATCGCAGAAGATCGAAATTGTCGAAAATAACCAAGCGTTCTTGACATTCGAGCTCGTAGGCATCGCCGTTTAGTCTGGACTAGACGCGCTTTGGTCCCTGGAGGTGGCCCGTTCTCGTTGTATTCTTGGTTGAAAATACTCTCGCACACTTCTAATCTTCTTGGACCGTTGCAAACAGATATTCCGGGACATTGTATCGATATCAATAATGAATGCCCATAGATGTGCCTTGAACCTTCGCAGGGGATGTTTAATAGCACGATTCCGACCACCAAAGCTTTTTGCACTGCAAAGATGTGAAAATTTACGTGCGCGAAGCACGGCTGATGTGTCCCATACTCCCGACGACGACATCTTGATCACCATCTGTGGAGAAGATGGCGCATCCGACCCGAAATCATTCAAGTGGAGATATCGTAATCCCGTCCAGCAACCAATCTGCAGGCACAGGGTTTGTTAAATAATCTGACTTCCTCTGACTTGGTTGAGAACCCGTACCTTCCATCAGGCCCTAGGGCAGACAAACAAACGCTGCCTCTTACCCACTGTCAGCGAAAATAACATCGCCACTTGAGGCGTGCCCCGGAAAGTCTAACTTGGGCTCTCCTTCAAGGTACACATTCTCACATATCCCCTGAGACTGTCGTGAATTTCTCCCAAAGGGAACGGTAGACTATCCACATTTTCAGGATGATCTCCGAGCAATCATGTGGGGTAGGTGCAGTGAAGTACCAGTTATTTCCGGCGAATTAAGATGCGAATAAATATTACATACTTTCCCGGCGGAACTGATTTCAATAAATACGCGAATGCGCAAGCTGTGAATGAGAAATGGGTCATAGACGACCCAGCGGATGCTTGTATGGTATTTGGAACCAAAAAGGATGTGCAGCGGGTTCTGCTTCCGCCAGGTTCGAACCCAGGGCCCTCCCTGAACGGCGCTTACCTTCCCATGTTGCCCTCGCATTCGGTGCTGGTGCTGACACTGGCAATCTGTTCATAACCACCACGTAGACTATGAGGATCCTTGCAATAATCTCGCTACTGCCAACTGGCTGGGATATTTTAGATGATCCTCTTGAAGGTATGCCGCTTTGAACACCTCACATTCTGACTTGAATCAATCAGATTGTGATTCCAACAGAACAACGGAAGCTCGAAGGGCCCCCTGAAGTTCGAACACTTGGTACTAGACACGGACATGCATATAAGGGGGGATACGGGTGCGCTAGAGCAGCGGTCACAAGCCGGTGAGTCGTGCTTGGTTCTTGACGTGTTGGTTCCTGTTTCCACGTGTACAGGGCCTGGGTCTCCTTGGATATCTCTGCCACCGTGGCGAATGTATGGCATGACCTTCCTAGCACACCTTCCTGATGATGGTGTGGCATAGGCGATGCTATACTCTCATGTGTATGCATATGCGTATCCTACTTCAAGGCAACGCCGAACCAACCCTCACAGTATCTTTCCGAGCGCTTCAACATGCGCGTCTCCAGCACATAGCCATGCGATACAGACTGACAGCTCATGTTCTTTGAGAGCCCTTCCTCCCAGTACGATCCAGGTGAAACACACCCCCTGTGGAAGAAGGCGTGGTTGCACTTCCGCGCCTGAGGGCCGTGCGCGACTGAGATCTCGTTACCCCCGCCCAACCTGCCAACTGACCATCCCTCATGCCGAAGCCCTGCAAGATCTGACCGTTGTGTCGATCCATTACGACCGTCAAACTTGTGGATTAACAGAATCCACAAATTTTAAGTTCGAAGAGTCGCGGCCGAGCACTATAAACATTCGCGTTCATCGCAACGCGGAAGTGTGGCCGCAACATGGCTCTCGCCGTGCCCTCCAGTCCGCTCCCCGCCTTCGACTCCGTCCCCCCACTGGACAACACTTTTGGCGCGGTCCTCATCGGCACCTTCGCTGGTCTTATGTATGTCTAACATTTATTCTTGAAACATGCCTCGACACTGACTGTTTCAAGGTTGTACGGGCTAGTCGTCCACCAATCATACCGGTATTTTCGATTGTACTCCGATGACTGTGGTTGGCTGAAAGTTTTGGTGCGTTGCTGTGCTCTCACCCCGAGAAATATTCTGACAAGTTTCTCTGAGCAGGTTTTCGCGATCTTGTAAGAACTGCGTCTGGTCCTATCTCCGTCCACCATGATAGTTATGCTACGCAGAGTTTTCGAAACCTTCCACATTGTGCTGAGCATGCACGTCTGGTATGTGTTCCATTATTCGTCGCCCAGCCCAACAGTGTTAACCATCAGCCCACAATCATGCAGCTATCATTATCTCGTCACGACCTACTGCCATCCATCCGCTCTCCTCTCCGCGGTCTGGTACGGTGTCTATGTCACTACATTATGTTATCTGTGCTGATGAAGGCTTCGACTCCAGGTCGGTCAGCGTGGGTGTGCCCGTCAAATGCTTTCGGTTGCTGAAATTGACCTGATTGTCATTTAGCTCCTGAGTGCAACGTCTGTGAGTTTTATCAAGCCATACATGTCTCCGCACTCCACCCAATGTTAATTTGCGTGCATTGTGCAGGGCGTAGTTGTAATACCATCGCAGAGGTACGTTCCCGGGCATTGACCACATTGCGCATAGGAGCTAACTCTCCGCTGACCTAGCTTCTTCGCTCGTCGGATATTCCTCCGTAAGCAGAGCCAGCCAGTCGCGTACATACCAAACCTGACGCACTACATTTGTAGTCAGTGGTCTCAGATACAGGATTATCGTCGTTCTAGCCGTGGGTACACTCGTTTCAATGAAGGTATCACTAAAATAACCCACCTACGTCGCAGTTCATTTTGTTCGCAGCGGAGCTTGGTAAGTTGTCCCTCATCTCTAGGCGCTGAGTCGAAGCTAAGCAATGGTGTATGATTCGTCACACACTCCAGGCTTCCTTTGTGGTGCGTGCCCCAATTTTTGAGCTATTGTTTCCGATGTACTCATGCTAAACTTCTACTAGCCGCAACCGCTCAAGCGTATGTCCCAGAACCACCATCCAGCGATATCTAACGCTCACTCGAAGTTCTGCAGTTTTGCTTTCCCATGGTTTTCGAGGTTTCAGCACTATACAGTAAGTATTAAAAGTCAATCATCCATTTTCGCGCCACGTCAAGGCTGATCGCGTCGATGTAGTGGCTTATTTCAGCGGGAACGGGTACGGCGTTCGTGGCGGATAGCCTGCTCACGAGTGTACTCGTGATTCTGCTCCGGGCGGAGCGCACGGGCTCGGGCCGGTACGTCACCGTTTTTCCTAACGACGAGCCTTTTTCGAGCTTCCACCGGTTTCAAAATCAGGATGAATCAGATTGTCGAAACTATCATGTTGTACGCCGTGAACACAGGTATGCAAGCTTAGTTACTCTGGGGTCGCTTCCTGTGCTCACCGCTTACTTGTATGTAGGTTTACTAACTGGGTGTGTCCCCAATCAATTCGAGCAACTCGACTCAACAGTTGACGCTTTCTTGCATTTCCGTGTGCTAGGGTGGTCAACCTCATGTTTCTTTTGTTTGTAAGTCGTACCCTGCGAGTGCTCTACCCTCCGGGCAGCTAATCTCGCACACATACTTACTTGCAGTCACTGTTGTATCCCAACAACCTGATCTATGCGGGATTCGGGATCGTCGCAACGAAGCGTAAGAATATTTATTGGCCTCATGGCATTTCCAGAGAGCATGCTCACCTTGAATGCAGTGTACGCCAACTCACTGCTTGCCGCGTAAGTGACACCGCTTCCATGTCCTTAATGCTAGATGAACGGGGATACTAATCCCTTGCTTCAACTCGAAGGTTGAACAGCCGCAAGTCCCTTCAATATACTCCCCAATCCCTACCGACGAGTGCGGCGGGCTCAAGCACGCTCCTGACCTCCCGGTACGGGACGACCGTTTTCGACTCGATGCACGGCCAAGCCGTCACTTCTCATCCGGCATATCGATTCTGACTCGAATTTGGTTGAGATATAATCCAGGTCATTGTGAATTTCGTGGATTCCGCCGGCTACCGGCGAGGGTTCTCGTTGTTTGAACTTTTTTGTGCAATAGGGACTTTTACTAGTACTACCTTCATTTGTCTCGCGCTTTGGATTTCCGTGATATTCGTCCTGGAGCCCGGGCCCTGTGTATCAATACATAAGCCCTTGTAGCATTATTCTTGTATCATCGCGGCTATATACCCTGGAGAATGTAGCAGACATGCGAACTAGGATACATGTGTCCGTCCGACCTCGGTCTCGCGCAGCTTTCACGGCAACACCTTCCTCAGCACATGTGATCCGGGACAAGACGTAGGTATATGGTCGCGTGTGGCGCGTGTGGCATAAGTACTCGAACTAGACTCGCGATACTATGATAAAGTAAACACGTTTGGTGCGCCGCGGATGAATACAGAGCCATCCCGTGCGCCAGACGCCAGGATAGTTCCATCAGGAGAAAATGTGACATGGGTCACCGAGCGGTCCCCCACTCTGATTCTGTGTTCCGTGAATGTCTCAACCGGCGACTTCTCCTTCTTTATCACGCTCCACACACTCACCCCGCCATCTCTCGACCCACCAATTGGACATTGTTTACTCTTTCCAGAGCCGTGTCAGTCCTGCATGTGCATCCGTATAGGTTAACCCAGGAACACTAAAAATTGCACCGACAAGTTACACGAGCATAAATCGAGGCTGGCCCTGGCCCGTAGGGCTCTGCCGGGTTCGCATGACGTTGGGAGTGGTGCGCGACACCTCGAGAGAGGTATCGGTACTAAACATGTACGTAAACGATTCGTTGACTCCGACAAACTGTCGCAGGACATCAGATATGACAGGATTTCAATAAAGTGGCAGGGGCACTCACACCGAGCCGCATCTTCGTGAAGAACGTGTCATCCATGAAGACGCTCATCGGGCCCGCGGGAAGCTTGTATTTGCTGGTGTTCTTGATACGCCCCTCGATGAAGGCCTCCATCCTCTTGCGCGGAGCGCACGTGTACTGAAGCGCGGCATGGAGGTTGAGCACCGCGACTGACACCTTGTGAACCCGCCCGTCTCCTGTCAACGACACCCTATCCTCCACACGCTGTGCAAAGGGATGTGTATCCCTATCGGACCCCGATCCCTCAGGCTGCTCCGCGTTGCTGGTCACCGAATCGTTGTCGTCCTCCTGCTCCACTCTGCTGCTTTCCTCGTCGTTTCCCTCACTGCTGTCTTGCGGTGATGCTTGGGTGGGCCTCTGTGCCAGCGCGTCGAACGCCGATGTGGAGAAAGCATCCATTGATGGGGGATAACAAGCCACGGGAATGGCGGATGGTAGAATGTCGTTTGAGAAGTTCATGTTACGCCAGGAAAGCTGCTGCAGACGAGCGTTCTGGCTGTAGTCTCGTGCGGTAGGAAGGAGGCTAGGGGAGTCAACGTCGGGAATAGTGAAGCCATTGGGCTTGTGCGGTTCGGCGGTACACACGGTAAGGGTAACGTTGTTCCAGTGTTCGCCTGTGTTCTGGGAGATGTTGGCGTAATAATGGAGTGAGACGTCGGATGTGGGCTTGCCATTAGATGAACTCGCGTGCAATTCGTAGCACGGCTGCCAAGTAACGCCGGAGGTGACCACTAGGAGTCCTCGTTAGCGGAAATACCAAGCTTAATGAATACTGGAAGCTTACAGTAGGTCAGTTGAAACTCAACATGCCGGACGTCTTCTGCCGCAAGTAGGGTGACAGTGATGACAGGAACAGTCTCGCCTTGATGCGAGTCCTTGAGCAGCCGAACCTTCTTGTCGAGCTCTTTGATCTGCGTGTCCAACCCGATGATAGTCTGCAGTGCATTCCGCTTCCTTGTGACGAAGGTGTTCATGAACGAATCGAACGAGAATAGCTTGTCTTCGGAGAACAGGGGAGGCGCCATGCCGTCGAGTAAACGGCACTCGTGGTCGCGCACCTCGCGTTCAGCCTTGAGTAAATTGCGTTGTACCGTGAGTTGCTCGACTGTGGGCCCAGACTTCCCAGGGCGCTCCTTATTGATGCATGATATGTCGATGACACGCGCATTCTTCCCCAGGCCGTTAGCCCTGAGAGACTCCCCATCGATTTTGCTAGAGAGCCCATAAATAATGAGGACGTTTCTGCCTCCCTGAAATGAAAATGCATCAGTCATGACTTCTCGTTGAACATGCCGTTACATGCGGCATTGAACAGCCTGGAGTATGTGGTGCTTACCGTCAGGTCGACGGTGAATTTGCGTGTCAGTTGGGCAGATGACGACTGAAAAATCGTCACTGCGTCTACGGGATGTGTGGACGCTGAGAGAGAGATGGTCTTGGGGGACATGGTGAACCAGGGAGGTACGAAACTCGACAAACTGGGCCAGAAAGCGAGAGGTCTACATAACATCATGATTATGGCGAGGTCTCCGTGCTGCAGCCTCGAGGAAACCTAAACATGCGGAAATTATTAGAATGTCATCTTCAAGGTTCAGGGGGAAGATAATATTAGCACATACTCGGGAATGGATGACCATGAGACGCTGAATCGACAGACCGGAGCCAATTGCAGAACATCTGGTCCAAAACAGGTTACGCAGCGGCATGCGATCATTGAAGCCATGGAGCCTGCCCATGCCGGCAAGTCAGGCCAGACTATCAGCCAGATACAGATAACGTGCCTGTTGCAAACGAAGGTTCAGAAACGTGGCCGAGCTACTAGCGCGCACCACGAGAGAGGTTGCATTTGACTGAAGAGATGACGAAGGTGGGGATAGTATCTAGTTGAAAACGTGCCAAGGACATGACGGGCCGAGTGGAACCAGGAAGTGCTCCAAAGCCAACACATCTCTGCCTTTCGCAGCACCATCACAATATGACCGGCATCGTACATGATGAGAAAGAGGGTCTATCCAAAGCTGGCGTTCGATTGGGACATCATGGGTTATAACTAGTGATGCAAGGTCATTTGTGCCGAGATGAAGAGGGAGCCTGAGAAAATTTGGTCATTGCGGGTCGGAGGGAGAAGCTAAAGAGCGGGGATGTCTTCGCTGACGTCGCGGGGGGGCGGACAGGACTTGTAAGGGCCCCCATATCCTGGGAATCGCGCGACGGGAGAACAACATTCTTTCGCGCCTTCATAGTGTTATACACGTCCCCCTCCAGCTCGATGTGGACGACCAAGGTAGACTTCGGGTACAGCTTGCAGCGGGAGAAGGAGAGTTTGATGGTGCGACTCTTGGCGTCTCCGAACGTCTTTGTCCAGTGTGGCCAAGTGTCGACATGGTGCTCAAAGCAGTTATGCGAGAAGTCCCACATCCCCTGGATGGGATCTGTCAGTGATAGCGGAATCGCCTTCGCCCAGTGCGACATGGAATTGGGCGACTGCATACAGGTCCCGAGGATGAGAACGATGCTCTCTCCCGTCACTTCTAGGTCCCGGAATATCGCCGCCGCTTGCAACGGCCCCTTCCCATCAACGGGTTCGCTCTCCAGATGCAACGTCCCGAGCTCCATTCCCATGAGCGTCAGCCTGCCAACCAGCCAGTGTGGGAGGCGAAAAGGTGGGCTGGGGGCGATGCCGTGCAAACGGTATGTGGGGTTCAATGCGATGTCCCTCTCGACTGGGGGTGGACTATCCGCGATGAAGATGTCGCGCCACTCAGCAGTAACTGGTTTCCCAAAGAGCCGCAGGTTGTACAAGTCCGCGCCTAGCGAGACGAGGCGGAGTATGACTTGTTCGCCGGAAAGCGTGCGCCAGCCACGTCCCGGGTGGTACTTCTTTCGGTAGGCGTCCTGCACACGGTCTTTGGAAGCGTGGAGGAGGAGTCCAAGATGTTCGGAGTGAGTTTCGCACAAGAGCACGACTATGGTAAGTCCGTCGGACTCGATGATCGGGAATCGGCACTTCATTCCATAGCTCGTGACCGAGAACGAGGGTAGCTCTACTCGACGAAACGGGCCGAACTGTCTCCTAGGGCTGATTTCATTTCCGGATCCAGGTACCTTCTGTTGACATTCTGTTAGCTCTGCTACGTTCTTCGAAGACGAAGACATACCGGCCTATCCTTCCACTGCCAATCAAGATATGGTTGCAGAGGATCGATGGAAGATAGCGTATACTTCACGAACTTGCCAAACATCTTTGCAAACACGGCGGGCGAAGGGGCGAGGAGGTAGGACGCATATGTCTCGGAGTTTGCATCGAAGAACTGGTGATTCCTGAGCCCTTCAGCCGTGGCGAGTGTTCCATCCCCCACCCAATCGTCCCATGCGAACAGGGTGGAGTCGGACGATTGCTTCATGATCTCGTGCTGGAGACGCTGGAAAGCCCGACGTCCCTCTCCGTAGATCGTCGGGATGGTGACGTTGAACAAGCCCATCAGCGAGTACGCCTGGTCCTCTACGCGCGTGATGTTGCGTTTCGACGCCCAGGAGATGCGCTCACCGACACTGACGTCCGAGATCTTCGTCTGCCGCACTAGAACTCCGTGCCACACGCCAGTGATTTCCTGAAGGAGGTCCGCGAGCTCCAACTTGGTCCCTATGATCCGCCAGTCCTGCGATACGAATATGACGTGGAAGGGCGCGATGAGCTCCTGCAGTGTCCACCCTCGCGTGTGCCACCGTGCGTTCCTGAACGCCGATCCCGGTGCCTCCAAGTCGCGGCGCTCGACATCCTTGACGCCTTCCATGTGGGCGTAGCATACCTCCGCGCAAGAATACCAGTGGAACATCGAGTTGATGGCTTCTGAGAGCTCGGAGCTGCTCGTCTTGTCGATACAGCACGTATCGTCCCACACCCATCGGTAGCCGTGTTGTTCCGCGAGGATGCAACATTGGCGCACCTTCTCGGAGGCGCGATCGCGGGGATTTTCGCCAGTCTTATTGCACTCGTCGCGAAGGGCTTGGGTATCCTGGAACGTCTGCTCGTTGTTTCCCCAGGTGTGGGATAAGATCGCGTAGCCACCGGTGACTGCCTCCGGGGAGTGGAAGAAGTGGAGTTCGGCACGATCAGTGCTCAACAACCACATCGTGAGTCTGTAATGACACACAAGGATCAGTCCGAGCAAGTTCCCGAAAGGATCGAATACTTATACCTTCAGGTTATCGATCAGCTGAATGCCGAGAAACCAGGAGACGCAGTATAAGCGGAGAGAAACCACGTCCAATGGGGGGAGGGAGATCGACGTGCACCGGAATCAGGACGTCTGCCAGATCTTGACCGATCCGAGGAAGTAGAGACAAGAGCCCAGGTAAAGCCGATGAGCAGCGGGGAGAGAGCAACGGGGTAAAGCCTGTATCGATGTGATGAGACGAGAATGCCGGGGAGAAGAGTGTCAGCATAGGATTGAGGTCAGGCACGCCGCCTGGGAGAGAACTCAACGCACTAGGAGATTAAGATACCAGTGACCAACCGCATCCGTGCCCTAAGCCCTGAATTCTAACAGTAGGGTTTTGACCCTCGAGCAGTTCTCCCACGAGCAATATGCCCCATACCAGCAGCTACAACCCCCAACTGTGACCCCGGCCACGCAGCTCCAGGGAAAATGTTGCATGCATCAGACGACCCAAGGCGGCACCCGCCGGCATCTGTTCTAATGAGCTATTATCACTCGAAAACACTGCCAGCCCGCTTCGGTCGCTGGGCACTGCCCACTCTGGGGCCGGGAGCACTGAAAATCAATCAGAATATGACGACGCGTGAATGATTGTTACTAACATTCCTCAAAGTATACATCTTGATAAAGAAAGCCTCAGTTGGCTCGCGAACCCAATCCGAATGGTAACGGGTCAGTGAAGCGTCTGGTATGGAGGGCTGTGTCTTCGAAGTTTACGGCCACCCGAGAGATGTGAGGGAGGTTATCCTTGGGCATCGGAGATAATTGGCGCGTCAAATTGTAGGCCACCCACATGCTAAGAAAGTTCAAGCGCTGTATCGAATATGTCCTAGGTCCTCTGATCTATTCAGCTTCGAACAACGAGATGTAGGACGATGTAGTGGCACTCACCAGAAGTATATATGCTAGCTAGCCACCTTCCTGCCCGGCCCAAACTAGATGTTCCACTGCTCCTCTCTCCGAAGCTTGAGAGCATGACCATGACCTCCTCGCCGTCCTTCGCCTGCGTGAGACCCTCCGGCCGGCGAAGCGCGACCTTGATGTTCGCGTTGTCGTATCCAAGGGGCATGGCGTCGCCGACCGGGAGCCCGTTAGTGACCGTCGTCGTGACGGTGCGTGTCACCATCTTGGACGACTCCGCGAAGCTCAGTTTGGGTTCGTACTCCGTGCGGGACTTGGTCTAGCACGAGACCTTGAGCGAGGTGACGATCCCGAGCACGCACGTGAACGGCTCGTCCACTTCTTGAGTACAGCCCGTCAGCTGCAGTCCAGACGATGAAAGTAAAAGAAGTAGCGCGTACCCCGAGCTGCTTCTTTGTCTAGTGTCCACGAACACGCTTACCGAGGAGCTCTAGTCATTCGTATTCTCGATCCGGCCCTCGATGAAGGCCACGCTCGTTTTCCGCGGCACGCACACGCACTTGAGCGCGGTAGAGAACCCAAACACCGCGATCGACACCTTGTGTGGCACCCCGTCGGTCGACAGCGCCATCCGTCCTTCCACGCAGTACGCGAGCGACAGCGGGTTCTTGTCGAGCACCACGCCCCGTACTTCAGCTTCCTCGCCATCTTTCTCCTCTTCTAGGCCGTCCTCAAAGATGTCCTCGAACTCCTCATCGAAGGCCGGCGCGGGCCGACCGCTGAAGATAACCGCGCGGCACACAGATGGTGAAGCACATGAGGCCGGGGGCGGGATAATTTCTGAGGGCCTGCTCCCAGCGAATCCTCTGAATCCGGGTTGAGGGAATTGCTGCCCGAACATGTCGGTCTACTGCTGCTGCCGATGCGGCGACGTCTTGAAAACCCCGCCGGAGGGCACAGGAGGGCGTGTCAGAAGGAGACGGAGAGGATCTGCCTTGAGGACGGCGAGGCTGTGGAGCGCGTGCGAGATGGCCATGCTGAGGGTCAGGATGGCGTTGCGTCATTCTTCGTCTGCATTCTGAGTGATTGTGGCGTGGAAGCTTCGAGTGATAAATTATGTCCGACGAGGGCTTGACGTCGGAGGGGTACTGGGTGGAGGTCGTACCATGTGACGCCAGTGAGCTCTAGCAAGAGGCGTTAGAACCATGTTTAGAACCGTGTCTTCGTCGACGAGGGTAGAAAGCTTACAATAAGTCAGTTGAAAATTCGCGAGCACGGTCGTGGTGATGACGGTGTCGACTATGTGAGCTGTGCGCCGCCACAGCATCGACCGAATATCCGGCTCCATTGAAGACTCGACGGGGTGAAGGGACTTGAAGAGATCACTTGCTGAAACGCGAAAGATGTAGAACGACTGCTCATGGCCACGTAAGCCTTCGAGATATCATGACGCGCCATGATACAAATCATACCCACGAGCCGGGCCATCACAGCACCCTCCTCTGGATTTACAACAATGTAAACTGCCCATGGGAGACGTTACACAGCAGACGTGGAGGGACGAAGCAAATGAATACGTACCGAGTATCCTCAGCCCTCGCCGTCTCCTCCCACCTCTGTACTCCATGGTCTCGTTCAATGTGCCATCGCTCATGCCCTGGCGCCATGTCTAGAGGTCCTGTAGTCGACAGGGCTGCTCTTGGATACAGTAGGCATTTGGTACGCGAGGAAGAAGAGAGGAGGAGCAATCAGAATCCCGCAGTACGATACCTGCCAACAACCGACGTCTTCTACGGCACGTCTGGAGGCTATATGGACGGGGGTGCAGCCATGATTAGTGGTGGAGTGCGGGTGGCAGGGAGTGGCCGAGATTGTTTGAACGCAGAGAGCCGGGTAATTGGGAGACGTGAGCATGCGGGGGAAGTCCGAGGACGCAGTAGGACCCGGACGCACCATATCACCGCCCTCGCGAGACCTCTCCCGCCACTGTCCACCATGCATACATGGAGCAGTCTGGTTTCGGCTTCTACGTAGAGGTTGCTGTCATGGCCTAATTCGAAGGGGTACACCGAAACGTTCTCCTAGACTTACGCTGTCGTAGGCTAGCAAGTACCACGGGACCATCTTGCGCTATTTCTTTGGGAGACGCAGATCAAAGTGTTCAAATGAAGAGGGAGCTGAACGCTCGTGTACGTCATGGAGTTCGGCGTATCGACATACTGTAGGAGAACAAGAGAGGAATGCTCAGGAAAGCTCGAGTCTGGAATCGGTGTACAGAATAATCATGACCCGGGCCGATGACTCCGGGCCTCCAGCGCCTTCGCATGCACTCCAGTCCGACCTCATCTGAGAACATGCCTTCTTCGCCGTTCGGTCACAACTTCTCCACAAAATGTGAGTGTATCTAAACTTACTCTCATTATACAGTGAGAATAGTGACGCTTGGGCTCATGTAGGTGAAAACTTGAATTGTCCTCCGTCGCCCAGGTCTGTGGGTGAACTCAGTTGCGGTGACTCACGCTGGCGACACTGGCATCCGAGTCGGTGGCACAAGATTTGGATTTGAACGCTCAGGCTGTCGACTCCTGACACAGAACCCGATGGGTGCGATGCCCTGAACATGAACATATTAATCATACACTTATGAATCTTTCTAGATCCATATCATTCGAAGGGAGCGATCCCATCTCCTCGAACACACTGGCATACGCGCCTCTACCCAAACTCACCTTATCTGAGCCACATCGTGGGGACCATGCTAGATATAACTTGCCCGTTGGGATGTTGGGGAATGAATGCTGCGGACTGGGGACATTGTCGATTGCAAGTGCTGCAGCGGCTCGGTCGCGATTTCTGTCACTAGGGTCGCATTAGCAACATGGTCTCCCTCTTTATGAGCGCAGATCGGAACCAAGTGAGTTTACTTCTCTTCCCCTTCATCTCCTGTGTAACGCTCGTTCGCTTCTCGCTCTCAGCCGGCGGGGAACGGGGTTCGGAGTTATGTCCCCACCCGCTCTTCTTCGGGCGCCTCGTTTCGGGATGGTGTGGTGGTACCTATCTCCCAATGTGTGGTGCGCGTACCCTTCTGCGCAAAGCGCATGGCGCCCTAACAGCTCACTGCCCTTCTCAAATGTTTGCATTTCAGGGTGCTGGCGACGGCGTCTTCGTGATGTACGTTGTATATGGATCCCTCGAGACATGATACCAGCAAGATAATTATATACACCCATCTCGTCCTATATGACCCCCTCATTAGCTTTGAGTCTTCCTCGCAACTACAAGCGTCGGTGTCGTCTCCACCCTCACAAATGGCCCTGGAATTCCGATCGCAAGGGACCCTAAGTTCATTGTTGGACAACACTTTCGGAGCGTTGCTTCTGAGCACATTCATTGCGCTCTCGTGGGTATTTTCTTGATTTATACACAGTGCAGTCAGGTTCTCAACGTCGAAGGGTCCAACTGCAGGTTGTACGGTCTTACTATAGCCCAGACGACCCGCTACGCACGCCTGTACCCATCAGACCGGCCACTACTGAAGATTATTGTGCGTTCTTCCTCCCTTTGTCACTCCTCGTGCCTGCAACAGTGTTGACCATCTGAACCTAGGTCTCTGCTATATTGTATGCGCCATCTTTCTAAATGGTCCCCCAACCGCGCTCTTACCGTTCTCCGGGTATCCCCTCCTAGCATTTCAGACACGCTCCATTCCGCGAGCATCATCCATATATGGTATATCACTAGATTTTGGCTTGTTCATGAGTTATTAGGCAGGGTCACTGATGAAACCTAGTTACCACTACTTGGTGACGGACACTTTCACCTATGTCGCGCTCTTGAAAAATGTATGGTGCGTTGATTGCCCCGTTACTTATGTTTGCATTTCTGCCCATATCTGACGTGCAATGTTATAGGACAGTGGGTGTAAGTAATGGACAGGATCCAAATTTGTTTTGTAGCTCAGTCGCTCACGATTCGTCGACTCCAAGCTTTTACCCCTCTCGATGGTACATACAGCGTCACTTCCGAACGTCATCATTATTCACGCCGCTGTCCGAATTTCAGGGAATTACCGTTGTCATCGCTCAAGGGTGTGCTTTTATTCCCCGACAGCCTCGCCTCAGAGTCTAATCATCTTATCTTCCCACATAGATTCTATACACGAAGGATATATGTCGGTCGGTGCTCAACCCGCCTCTTTCTTCCGTCAAAATTTTCAAATATCGCCCTTGCATTAGTTACTGGCGCCAACTGCAAATACCGAATACTAGTATTCTTCGTCGTGAGTTTTCTGCATGGGCTCCCGGACGGATCAGACGCTCATACATTCATGCCCAGGTCCTCTGTCTATCTACTGAGCTCGGTCTCGTGACCGGTGAGCAACTCCCCTGGGAGCTTCTCAGCTTATCACTAACCGCCGCGTATTAGCCAGCAGCATAATAAGGTACGATCACATCCATGCGCCCCCGCATGAGAGGCACCAATCATGACCATCTGGTTCCGTTCGACACCGATAGCTTCAGGAGTAACACAATCGAGGCATTGAGCACCTTTTACGTATGTCGCAGACTATCGCTCCTGATTTCTACTGACGGGGACATGCACATCTGTTGACATTCAGTGGCTGAACGTGGCCAATCTCGCCATCGCGACTATCGTAGACCTCGTCCTCACAGGCGCATTCGTCACCATCATGCGCCAGAGTCGCACCGGATTCCTGAGGTATGTGTGCACCCCCTCCCTTCCGAGCAACCTCTACAACGGCACCAATCCTGCAATATGGGGCCATGCGGATGTCTGATTTGTCTGGCATAGAACTGACACCGCACTGAATATCCTCGCTCGCTATGCTGTCTTCGCAAGTACGTCCTCCCTGCTGCCGCTTGATCGCGCGCTAACACTTTGGTTGGCACCTCCCAACTTTAAAGCCGCGCTCGTCAGGTACGCCACGAGCTTCTGGTAGTCCTGACAGGTGGGATTTCCCTCTAATGACGACGCTTGAACCTTCGGTCAACCAGCGCACTGGCGATCCCCGCCTTCATCTGCGTGAGTCTCTCATCACCAAGAGATAGCCTGCAGTCGATCGCGAGGCCCGCCGATGGACACTCAAACCTCACAGTCAATAGTGCTCTCGCACAGCTTCGTGTACATCGCGATCACCAGCCCCACCACCAAAAGTGAGTGCACGTCGAATACATCCGGTCTTCCGAACTCAGAATCTCATCCGCCCTTCTGTGCAGTTTATGCCAACTCTGTGCTTGCCGTGTATGTCACGCCAGGGTCCTACTGACCACGGGTCACATACAGAAACTGACTGGGTCGCCCCCAATCGTGCGTCTTATCCGCCACAGGCTGAACTGCAGGAAGTCCCTCCCAAGCCCGGGCAACGTGCCTACCAGGCCGGAAATGGGAGCCATCAAGCTCAGCGTCCTCGGGAGCCGGCGCGCTCTCCAGAGCCAGAGCGTGGCCGGAAGGGGAAGCACGACAGCAGCCGCGGTAGGAGTTAGCTTGGGAACATGGTGCAAGATGCCTCGCTGACTTGCTCGTCCCCGGCAGGGAGTTGCACTTTCGGACGGTGTTCTCGACATTCGCGCAGCGGGTGTCTAGGCTATTGTGTGGAAAGATGGTCAGTCTGAATGGGAACGGAGCCAGGAAGTGAAGCATGGAGAGAGCGCAGACCGGAATGTGATACGCGACGGCTTGGTACAGTGAGCGCAATGGCAGACTGATGGTAGAGGCATAAATTATTACAAGTATCTCGCTAATAGATAGCATCTTGAGACGATCCATGACCACAACCGGACTGTCCGATGTGGTCTCCAGGAAGGGGTTATCATGAATAGGCGTAGCACTTCCCACAATTCGACGAAGCTTGAGTAGAATGAAAAAGAAAGCGAGCGATGTGAGACACTGTTCCGATGAGCTACCATGCTGTCAGCGCAACAGTCATAGATCTGTCATCCGTGGCTAGGGGGACCATGTTCCTATTAGTGCAACCTACAATCAAGCATTCCTCCGTGCAATCAGATGCCGAAGCCGACGAACCACAACAGAGCCGTCCCACGCCCCTGAACACAACGTCTCGCCGTCGGGAGAGAAGGCAACATGCCCAACACCAGCTTCGTGCTCGACGAACATCGCCGCGCACGACCCGTCACGCAGCCTCCACAGCCGCACTGTCTTGTCGCTTGACCCAGATGCAATGTACGTCGCGTCGGGGGAGAAGCACAGCGAGAGGATGGACGATCCGTGCCCCTCAAGCGACATGATCCTGTCGCCTCCGACCGGATCCCAGGCCTGGACCATAACCGTCGAGAGGACCGCCCATGCGAGGAAGACCTGCATCCCGTCCTGCGAGAATGCGACCGTCGCGAGTCGAGCGCACGGGTGGACCTGTGCCTCGGAGAGCACGACCTCCATCCACTCCATCGTCTTCATCCTCCACAGGAAGACACTCCCTCCATCCGAGGCGGTCGCGAGGAGCTTGCTCGTCGAGTCGAACGTCGCAGTGGTGACGAGATGCTTGTGGCCCAGGACCCTGTATGGCTCCCCAGTGTCGGCGTGCCATACGCGGCAGACTGTCATCTTCGGATGAGGCGACGCGACATGGAGCCACCGACCATCAGGGGAGAATTGGACGTAAGCGCAGGTCGGGATGCGGAAGGCATCGCGGAGGATGTAAACTTGCTCGTAGGTCTCTGCGTCCCAGACACGAATGGTATCTGGACCCTCCCTTGCCATGGACGCCAGCTTGATGTCATCTGGGGACCACACGCACGTAGCTATAGGCGCGGTGTGTCCAGAGAGCGACCCGAGGAGCTGCCCATCCTGAACACTCCATATCGCCGCGGCGAATCCCCTAGCGCCGCCGTGCGGGGTGGCGAGGCGTTTGCTGTCGGCAGAAAACGCGAGGAACTCGATGGGACCTCCGACCGCCCACTCTCGGAGGATGTTGTTCTCCTGAACATCCCAGATAATGACGGTCTCGTCTTCCGAGGCTGTGGCTAGCCACCTCCTGTCGGCGGACATGGTCATAACGGACACGGCGTTGCTGTGACCCTGCGGCCCTTGAATATATGTACTAAGTCCAGCGTACGACCGGGACAAAAAGGAGGGCTGCTCACTCTGCGAAGGAAACTCGATCCTGAGCAACCCGCGGGCGTCCAAAGTCGGAAATAGCTGCCGTAGAGCTGCGGAGCGTGGACTGACTCTGTTGGCCCTCTCCCTGGGAACACAAACAACCAGGACCGCCATTGTCGACTGGATCATATGCCTTCCTACACCTCTGAATGGTTCTGACCGCCTTTTGACGAGGTCTTGGAGGTGTCTAGGAGACATTTCGATCACAAACCGACGGAGAGTAGAAGGGAGGTAGGCGACGCTTCCACTAAGCCGATCAATTTCAGTCCATGCATATAGCGGATTGGGGTATGTATCCGGTATGATGATCGTGGCGGAGCAGATCCGCGACATTTGAGATAACTCGGTGGTGTATGAGCCAGTCGGGCCTGGATGAAAAGGTTCTATCGTGAATGGTACGAAGCAGAGAATGGTGAATTGGCCACCTACCTATAATCAATGCATCTATGTCGAAGGACAGATGCTCTAAGGTGAGACGTGCCAACTCTCCCACAAGGGCCAAAGGGGCACGTTGAGTTACATCCCTTACCTGGGGTGTGTCCATCAGTCAGACGATGCGCGCTAGCGTGTGGAGTACTGACGAAAAGGTTCTGCAGTGGAAGTCGGCCATTGAGCCGGTTCATGAGGGCCGCGTTCGTAAGGGCTGCCTCCTTGACTTGGATACCGGTGCATGACAAGGTCCTAATCTGCGGGAAGGCAGACACATACAGCAGTAGATCGGAGCACGTGGAGAAGGAGACAGAGCGAAGCTCGAGGGTTCGGATGTTGTGCGAGCAGGTCCCGAGCGAGACGAGCGAGAGAAGACGGAAAGATACCCAGAAGGGCTCCTCGTCTACGCTCCGTTTGCGATACTTGATGACCCATTGCCTGAGATTTGGAAGTCGGGTGAGTAACGCTGCCGGAACTACTCCCAGGAGAGTTCTTGCTTTCCTCTCTCCATATGTTTCGTAGAATGTGATCGCTTGCACACTTCGGCGCAACTGTGGTCTCGTATCCAGAAGCTCGCTGACTGCGTAGAGGTCGGACGTATCCAAGAGTTTGACGCTGCGGAATAGATGACGATGAGCGCGGGGTAGCAACTGGCGGCATGAGAGGGAAAGATTATGAAGAGAGGTGTGAGAGAATGCACATTGGTCTACGATATGTTCGATAATTTCTAAAGGAAGTGAAGTATTCATAGAAGGCGTGGAGTGATGTGAAGGTGGGGTACATACGTAGTTTGGGTCGAGTCGGGAATGCTACACAGACTCCGAGGATAGGTCGGTTTCCAAGCGCTCCCATCCGTGGGAGCCCCTCTTGTGGTACATACTCATAAAACCCGCATACGTGCCGTGGACCGCTCTTCTTCTACATACCGATATGTCGATAGCGGTGGGTCCGTTGTGCGAGGTAAATGCGACCAAAACGCAGGTACAACAAGACCAGAGTCCGGTGACAACTCTACTCTATGAACCTTTCTTGGAACGTCATAGGTTATTACGCGACGTTGAGGAGGAGTGCGTCTGCATGGGCCTTGTTTAAAGTTCTGAGCTTCAATGTATCAGCGCTTCAGTTTCGGCGATGACCAGACGTACCTCTTTCCCCATGCAAGTCTGATCACCAAGTCTGATCACACTTCTAGACAGCTTCCGATCCTTGCTTCGAGTAGACTCAGAGCTTCAGATATTCCGCAAGTAAGTAGGTACTGAGTGGGCAGTGGGCGAAGGTTGTAGTTCGGAACCAAGACATTGTTATTGATTTAGGAGCCCAGAAATAATATGCCAGCACCGCCACCCTTATATTCACTGGCTTACTGTACTTACAGCAATTAATGTCTTCCGCCTTTCATGTTGTTCCGTTGCTAGAGATGATGTTGTGGTTTATGTAAAGAACGATCCATTGATCCTCTCTCAGGAACTACAAGTACACACACAAAGCACGAAAACGTGATGTACCAAGACCAACGTCTACAGCAGGTCCTCCCTCCCCTCCCCGTCAAAGGAGCCAGGACATCATCTGCCTCACTTTCCCCGCCCGAACTGGGTGTTCTGCCGCTCCTCCCACCGTAGGGTGCTCGGTACCTTAACCTCCCACTCCGTGTATAACCTCACATTCCCAGCCTTGAGCTCACACACCCACTCGTACAAGCCCTCCTTCTCGCCTCCGCCCCCAGTCTCCGTCTACGCCCATCGCACCTTCGTCTGCTACCTGTCGCCAGCAGCATCGGGGATAGAGAATGTGACCGTGACCTTCTGCGCGAGACCCTCTGGCCAGCGAAGCGCGACCTTGATGTTCGCGTCATCGTATCCAAAGCGTATGACGTCGCGAACCATGAGCCCGGAGACGTCGAACGAGTGCCCGTTGCTGATGATTGTTGTGACGGTGTGCATCGCCGTCCTGGATGGCTCCGCGAAGCTCCGTTAGGGCTCGTCCTCCGTGCGAGACTTGGTCTGGTACGGGACCTCGAGCGAGGTGTCGATCCCGAGCACGCAGGTGAACGACTCATGCACTCTGATAAGCTGTTGAAGTACAGGCCATCAGCCGCAGTCCAGACGGCGAGGAACCAAGGAGCACGCACCCCGAATTGCGTCTTCCTAACGAAGCTGTCGTCCATGAGCACGCTAACGGGGCCCGCAAGCAGCTCGTACTCGCTCATGTCCTCGACCCTGCCCTTAATGTTCGCCGCGCTCGTCTTTCATGGCACGCACACATACTTGAGCGCGGCCGGGAACCTAAACACCGCGATCGATATCCTGTGCGGCACTCCGTCTGTCTGCAGTGACACTCGCTCCTGGACGCGGTACGGGTGCGATAGCGGAGTTCTTGCCGAGCACCACGCCCTCTGGCTATGCCGTCCTTACGGATGTCCCAGAACTCTTCATCAAAGGTGATCGGGGCGTGCCGCCGAAGAAAGCCACATTGCGTACGGGTTCCAGGGCATATGGGGCTAGGGGCGGGATCATCGTCTGGGGCCTGCTCCAGGTGAACCCTCCGGAGCCGTGTTGAGGGGACTGCTGCCTGACGCTGGAGGCGGGCTACCCCAACGCGTCGATCTGCTGCTGCCGTCGGTGCAGCGACTTCCTGGGAACCCCGCAGGAGGGCACGGGAGGGCGTGTCAGAAAGAGATGGAGTAGATCGACCTTGAGGACAGTGAGGCCGCGAAGCGTGTGCGGGTTCGCGATGCTGGGGGTCAGGACAGCGTTAATGCTGTTTGAGCCCTTGCCTGTCTTCCGGTCGGTATTCTCACAGTTGGGGCGGTAGGTTTGGGGAGGGCACCATCATCGGAGGCACTCACCAGTGAGTACTGGAAAGCGGCATTAAAATCATATCTTCGTTAACGAGGGTAGGCACCTTACGATAAGTAAGGTTGAACTCGATACTACAATCGCACTTCACGATCAGGGTCATGGTGACGATGGTGTCAACCGTGTGAGCTGTGCACCACCACAGCATCGGCCGAATCCATTCAGCACTGTTGAGGACTCGATGGGGTGAAGGTACTTGAAGATAGTACTTACAAAAGGAGTAGAAAAAGGCTACTCACGACCATGCCAGCCTTCGAATTATCGAGACGTGCATACAAAACGTACTCTTGAGCTGAGCAGCCATCGTGCAGCGAGTCATTCTCCTCCAGGTCTGCCGCAGTCCAACTTGCCTATGAGAGACGTTATACACAGACGTGGTAGAATGAAGCAAACGAACGCTTACTATTCTCAACCCTCGCCGTCTCCCGTCAACCCTGTGGTCTCGCTCTCTTGGAACTCAGAGATCCAGTGCAAACCTCATGATTTCATTTATGGCCTCACCTATGCCCCTGCCTTCCAGCCTCCAGAAAACCTGTGCTCGATAGAGGTGCTCTTGGGTGGGGTTAGCATTTGGTACGCGAGGAAGAGGGAGAGCAGTAAGAACTCTGAAGATGGTCCTTGCCACCAAGCATGGGCGAGCAGCAGGTGGACTCACAATGGGCTTGACCGACGTCTTCTACGGCATGTCTAGAAGCTACATCGTCACAGGTAGCAGAGAAGAGCGGGTAGTGGCTGAGGTCACGTCCCACAAGCTACCATAGGGCTGGGATGAGTACGCGGGGAAGTTCGAGTATGTAGGACGTACCACTTCACGTGACACCCCCCCAATCACTATCCACCACATATATACGAAGCAGCCTGAACCCTTGCTTCCATGTCGAGGTTGTTGTAGTAGCCAAATTCAAAAGGGTGCACTGAACTGTCCTCGCAGACTGTCGTAGCACGTACCATGTTCCCGAAATAAGTCTGGTAGCCCCACTGGTACATCGACACAGGGGATGCATTGCACGATGCAGGGCTCGACTTTCATATGAAGAACGGGCCGATGGGTTTGAGTATATCATGCAGCTAGGTATTGGTATAAATTGAGGGAGAAAACAAGAGGTTCCGGAAGGTCGAGCTCGAGTGTGGCGGAATACTTAGTCATGGCTCGGGCCGATGGCTCCGCTGCTGTTCGGGCTCTGCATGCAGGCCGTCAGCCAAGTCCCTCATCTGAGAACTTCAATCCTACCGGGGGTTCGATTCCCCCTTAAATGCATAAACATTGGGAAAGGTGTTTTTCACAACCGGCATATCCGGCGCATATATTTTACAAGCATCAATAGTCCAGGTGGGTCGAAACAACAGACACATGTGAATGTAAATTGCAAAGGCATGACAATCACTCCCGTAGGGACTCAGTCTTTCTCTTTCAAAAAGTCGGGGTATCACAATCCTTGGGTCGAGCTGTTCCCTCCAGCGACCAACTCAGATATGTTCGCCGTCAGCTGAACGGGTTTCCCGGACTCGAGCGCCGAGCCCGAGCGCGCCCTCCGGAGCTCTAACGCGTCGTTGTACGCCGCAATGCCGTCCGGCGCGGGAATCGGGAAGAACGCGTGCGCGAGGTCGTGCCGCCCCCGCTGCTCCGGCCTGGACATGCACTCGGTGCACAGATCGTAGTCTGCAGGTGTCAATGCAGTTCAGCGTCGCCCCGAAAATTCAGCGGATAGTCGAGTCGGCAGGCTGGTACGCACCGCGACAGTCGAGACAGCGGTGCCGGACGCCGACGAGCGGGGCCTGCCTGCACACGTCGCACTCCACCCCGAAGTGGTGCACGGCCTGCGGCTTCGCCATGGCGCGCGCGTGCAGGTAGAGCGTGTCATCCTGCGTCGTGACGATCGCGAAGAAGGCGTGGAGCGGGCTGTGCGTCTGCCGCTTCGCGGGCGAGGAGATGCACGCGCCGCAGAAGTCGTAGTCTACAGTAGTGTCGTTATGGGCGATCCGGAAGTCTGGGTCAGCCTGCCAACTTCTACATACAGTATGATACGAAGGAGACGAGGGACGCACCGTCACAGACGAGGCACTTGTGCCGCACGCCCTGGACGGGCTTGCGGCAGCCGTCGCAGGTGATGCCCGCGTGGACGCGCACGGGCGTGCTCAGGAACTGCGGCGTGATGAGCCGCGCGGCGATCTGGGCGAAGTGCGTGAGGTCGTCGTTCGTGCGGATCGGGAAGAACTGGTGCCCCGCGTCGTGCGCCGCCCATGCGCTCGGGGAGGTCATGCACGCGTCGCACCGATCGTAGTCTGCAAGCGGGCGGGGAGGGGGATGTAGTGGTGGTGCAGGATTCAAGTCCGTTCAGCTCCGAAACGCAAGATAACGGCCATACAAAGGACGCGAGGACTTACGGGGGCACTGGACACACTTGTACCTGACACCGCGAATGCCGCCCTTCCCGCAGAAGCCGCACGAGATGCCTGCATGGACGGGCTCCTCGCGACTCTCGCGCAGCTGCATGTCCTGCGCTGGGGAACGGAACGGCGACGGCCCAGAGGCGGACGGGTTATACCATCGGGTGTCCGTCTTCTGTGGCCCGAAGATTGAAGGTGGAAGTTGAGATTGCGCCGCAGCCTGGGTGTTTGCAGTAGGAAAGAACGAAGCCGACGACGACGCGAATCCGGGTCCGGTAGACCGCTGAGTCGTTGAGGCTCCCTCTCTCATGACGAGATCGGGGTCACGGTCGCTGAAGAGGCTCATGGTCGACGTGATGGACGGAAGAAACGAAGACGTGTTATGGCGTCGTGTATGCGCAGGAGAGAGCTTTGTATAGGTACTAATAGAGGTTTCCTGCAGCACCGCATCGATATCTGTCGTACAGTAAGTAGCGCGGGGTTGGCGGTTGGGCGGCCCGGACCTCCTGATAGATACAGAATGTGCTGACATGGTGGCATCTAATTATACTTTATGCAACGGATATATCTAAACCATATCCGAGCGTTGTGCACCTTCGAGAGCGCATAGAAGATACAGTAGCCATCAACCACCCCGTTAATATACTACTCGACGACCGCAACAGAGAAAGGCTCCAGGATATCACGGAGGGCAATTCTACAGCTCCTCTTATGTGTCCCCATCGCGGGGCTGGACCACCCCCTACTCGTTCCTGGCACGCCTCAAACCTATGTTAAACTGCTCCTCCCACTGCATGCCACTCGGCGCCTTCAATATTTCCCGCTTGTTGGACTGCTCCTCCCACTGCAGGCTACTCGGCGCCTTGACCTCCCACTCCGCGTCTAACCTCACCTTCTTTCCAGCCTTGAGCTCGCATACCCACTCGTACAAGCCCGCCTTCTCGCCCCCGCCGCCGTTCTCCGTCTGCCCCCATCTGACGATTGCCTCCTGCCTCTCTTCGGTACCATCCCTTGCCACAGCGATGGCAACGGTGACCTCCTCACCATCCTTGGCCTGGGCGAGACCTTCCGGACGGCGGAGCGCGACCTTGATATTCGCCTCCTTATCCCCAAGAGGAATGGCGTCGCGAACGACGAGCCCGGACACATCGAACGAGTGCCCGTTATGGATCGTCGTCGTTATGGTGCGCGTCGTCGTCTTGGGCGCCTCCGCGAAGCTCCGCTGGGGCTCGTGCTCCGTGCGGGACCTGACCTGGCACGAGACCCTGAGCGACATGTCGATCCCGAGTACGCACGTGAACGACTCGTTGACCCCGATGAGCTGTTGCAAGGCATCATGCGGCGGTCAGCGCGTCTAGACATGGATGTAGAAAGCAAGACAGGCGTGCCGGGATGTGTGTCTTCGTGATGAAACTGTCGTCCATAAGCACGCTGACGGGGCCTGCGAGGAGCTCGTACTCGCTCGTGTTCTTGATCCGGCCCTCGATGAACGCCGCGGCCGTCTTCCGCGGCACGCACACGTACTGGAGCGCGGCAGAGAACCCGAGGACAGCGATAGCCACCTTGTGCGCGACGCCGTCGCTCGGCAGCGACACGCGTCCCTCCACGCGGTACGTAAGCGACAGTGGGTTCTGGTTGAGCACCGCACTATCCAAAAGCACTTCCTTCTCTACCTCTTCATCCGAAGCAGTTTGGACAATGTCCTCGAAATCTTCCTCGAACGTGGGCGGGGGAGGAGCTCCACCAGTCGTCGGGACCCGGCAAGGACCAACTGGCGCTCTGTTACGCATTTGGGTTCTGCCTCGTACTATGTGTACCGGACGTAGAGGAAGTCCAGGGAGTCCATCCGCACCGAAAAGTCCCATGTTAGCGATGTCCGCACGCACTACTGGATGTGAACCCACAATAGGCAACCTCATCCTGTTGCTGTTGCTGCTGGGAAACTCCGCCACCGACGGAGCGGGCGGGGAGGAGACGGAGAGGATCGACCTTGGGGATGGTGAGGCTGTGGAGTGCCTGCGAGGTGGCCGTACTGAGGATGAGAACCGCGTTCGTCCAGTCTTCGCCCGTGGTTTGGGTAATGTTGGCACAGTAGCGGAGGGACACATCTGAGGAGGGTTTTCCGTCGGTTGCCGTGCTTGCGTGGAGATCGTAGCATGGTTTCCAGGTTACACCAGTCAACACTAGGATGAAGACGGTAGCATGAGCATAAATATACAGGTCGAGCGGTACAGAAAGCCTACGGTAGGTGAGCTGGAACTCGATCTTGCAGTCGCGCTTCGCGAGCAGGGTAGCAACGACCACGGCCGCGGTCTCGCCCTTGTGCGAGCAATTGAGACGCCAGATCTCCTTGTCGAGTTCCTCGATTTGTTCATCCATCTCGATGACCGCCGACATCGCATTTCGCTTCCTCGCGACAAACGTGTCCATGAGCGAATCGAACGAGGTCGTCACGTCCTGAGCACGTGAACGGGCAGCGTCGTCGAGAAGATTGTACTCGGTCTGCCGCACATTGCGCTCCGCTTCGAGAAGCTTGCACTTCGCTGATAGATGCCTGACCGCCGCCGCATTTTTAGACTGCTTCGAGTACAGGGCATTCGCGAGCTTCGTGCTGCACGACATATCAAGAATTCGCGTGTCCACGCCCAGACCGTAGATTCTGGGCGATTCTGTGTCGACGTGGCTGGAGATGCCAGAGATCTCGAGCACGTTAACACCGCTCTATGAGGAGAAAGAGCCCAACATAATGATGAGAATATTCTACACCGAAACAGATGTACCTTACCTTCAGATCTACGGTGAATGTACGTGTCAGCTGCGCTGTTGACGACTGGAAGATCATTACAGCGTTGAGAGGGTGCTCAGATGCGACGATAGAAGTGGTGTTTGGCGACATGATGGTGAATGAGAGAGATATTAGAGGTCCCCATTTCTCCTATATACCGTCTGCAGGGCCCCTGTCAGTACTGAGTCAAGCGGAAGCAATGTTAGCGCTAACGGTAACAGCCCCTCCCGGAACGTCGCAGTTACCATGTAAATTTCAGGAGGAGTGCATCTGCATAGGTGTTGCTTGAAGATCCTGGCTTGCATCAACAATTGGTTGAGGTCCAGCGATGACGAGACGTACCTTGTTTACCATGCGAGTCTAATCATCCTTCAACACAGGATTCTTCGTGTATCCCTCCACAATTCCTGTTAAATAATACTGGGGGCTTCAAGCATTCAGGGATGTAGATAGGTATAGGTACTGCAAGATGGGCACTGGCAGTGGGCGAATGATGTAGTCCGGAACCAAGAGACGATTGTTACCGATTAGAAGTCCTATATAATGAGCAAGCACTGCCACCATTATATCAACTGGGTTACTACTGTAGTGCTTACAGTAATTGGAGTAAGTAAATGTTGAACGTTGAACATAAACGTTCACCATCAACTTCATGCGTCAGAAAATCGAGTTCGCATGATATATCCGGGCTAATATCCAGATTGACCCATTGATCCTCCCACAGGAACTACAAGTACATACACAAAACAGGAAAACGTGATGATGTTACAGTCCCCGTTCAAGTCGATCCATTCCACCAAGACCAACGTCCGCAACGTCTTCCAGTGCCACTTCTCCATGTTAAGAGGGCGAGGCCATCCATCATCTGCCTCACTTTCCCCGCCCGAATTGGGCGTTCTGCTGCTCCTCCCACCGCAGGGTGCTTGGCGCCTTCACCTCCCACTCCGCCTCCAGTCTGACCTTCTTCCCAGCCTTAAGCTCGCACACCCACTCGTACAAGCCCTCCTTCTCGCCTCCGCCCCCAGTCTCCGTCCGCGCCCACCGTACTTTCGCCTGCTGCCCTTCGCCGGCGGTGTCGCCTAGGCTCGGGAGCGTGACCGTGACCTCCTCGCCGTCCTTTGTCTGAGCGAGACCCTCTGGGCGGCGAAGCGCGACCTTGATGTTCGCGTCGTCGTATCCAAGTGGTATGGCGTCGCGGACAACGAGCCCCGCCAAGTCGAACGAGTGCCCGTTGCTGATCGTTGTCGTGACGGTGCGCGTCGTCGTCTTCGACGGCTCTGCAAAGCTCCGTTTGGCCTCGTGCTCCGTGCGGGACTTGGTCTGGTACGAGACCTTGAGCGAGGTGTCGATCCCGAGCACGCACGTGAACGACTCGTGCACTCCGATAAGCTGTTGGAGTAAGTACAGATCATCAGCTGCAGTGCAGAGGGCGAAAAGCCAAATAACACATACCCCGAGCTGCGTCTTCGTGACGAAGCTGTCGTCCATGAACACGCCCACCGGGCCCGCAAGGAGCTCGTAGTCGCTCGTGTTCTTGATCCGGCCCTCGATGAACGCCGCGGTCCTCTTCCGTGGCACGCACACGTATTTGAGCGCGGCCGAGAACGCAAGCACCGCGATCGACACCTTGTGCGGTACCCCGTCGCTCGACAACGACACCTTGCCCTCCACCCGATACGCGAGCGACAGCGGGTTCTTGTCGAGCACCGTGCCTTCGGGCAGCTCAAACTCTGCCTCGCCGTCTGACACGTCCTCGACTACCTCCTCGAACTCCTCATCCAAAGAAGCTGTGACATCCATGCGTACGGAGCGTTCTTGCTCTCGCTGGAGTTCCCGTTCTCTGAACTGGGGTGGGGGTGCAGCCAGCGCATGGGATCGAACGCGTGCTGGGGCCTGGGTCACGCCGAACGGGCCAAAGCCAGTTTGAGGCATCTGCTGGATGGGACGGGTTCTTTGCCCAAACAACTGGGTTTGTGGCTGTTGCGGTTGCTGCTGCGATTGCTGCTGAGGCTGGGAACTTCCGTTCCCAAAGAGGCCACCGGATGGCGGAGGAGGGCGGATAGGAAGGAGACGCAGCGGATCGATCTTGGGGACGGTGAGGCTCTGGAGCGCCTGCGAGTTGGCCGTGCTCAGAGTGAGGACCGTGTTCGTCCAGTCTTCGCCTGTATTCTGGGTGATGTTGGCGCAGTAGTAGAGGGAGACGTCCGACGACGGCTTCCCGTCAGAGGTGCTCGCATGCAGGTCGTAGTACGGCTGCCATGTGACGCCGGTGACCACTAGGATGCAGCGTGAGCGTGAGCCTATGTCATCAGGGATCGGAAATCTTACGATATGTGAGTTGGAACTCAACCTTGCAATCGCGCTTCGCGAGGATGGTCGCTGTAACGACGGCGGCCGTCTCGCCCTTGTGCGAGCTGTTGAGCAGCCAGATCTCCTTGTCGACCTCCTCGATCTGCTCGTCCATCGCAATTACCATCGACATCGCATTTCGCTTCCTCGTGACAAACGTGTCCATGAGCGTGTCGAGCGACGTCGCCTTATCTTGCGCGAGCGAGCGCGCAGCATCGTCGAGCAAGTTGAACTCAGTCTGGCGGACATCGCGCTCCGCGTCGAGAAGCCTGCGCTTCGCAGCGAGCTTCTTTATCACAGCCGCATTCTTGGTGTTCTTTTGATGAGGAGCGTTCGCGAGCTTGGTGTGGCATGAAATGTCGAAGACACGCGCTTCCGTGCCCAGATTGTGGATCCTGGGAGACTCTTTGTCGACATAGGTGGAGATGCCCACGATGTCCAGCACATTGCTGCCGCTCTAGAAGTCAAACGCAACCAAACACAATCAGTCACAAGTATGGAGCACAGTGGACTGGACCTTACCTTCAAGTCGACGGTGAACGAGCGCGTCAACTGCGCGGTTGATGACTGGAAGATCGTCACCGCCTTCAGGGGGTGCTCGGAAGCATTTAGAGAGATCTTGGAGGACATGGCTACAACTGGGAGAAGTGAGGAAATACGATAGAGGGACGGGCCTTATATACGTCGAGGTTCTGGGGAGTCAAAAGAAGCCTTGCTTGGCGCTCACGGCACCGGTGCAGTGCCACATTCAGCGCAGTGCCCCCTTACGTGCCACACGGCCTACAGGTCCCACGTCAACGCTCTTGCCGTAACCTTGTATTGAATATGTATTGAATGGGTGTATGATAGGCGACTGAGGTTCGCTTCATCTGCCAACATGAACAGAGTGTATGGGGGACCTGATCGGTACTCCTCCAAGATCTGAATTATCTTTATCCTGAAAGGCGACACCGGAGGGGGCGAGACCAGGGCGAGACCTTTATCAATACCCCATAGCTAGGGGAAAGCTAAATCGGACATTTCACAACTTGCAAGCCCTGAAATCACCAAGAAACGTAAGCACACAGTCCAATCCTACAACAACGCACCCCTGCGCCGCACACCGATATCATGCGTTCTCTTCCAGCTCCTCCAGCCGCCCTACCTGCCTATCGCCGTGCGTGAGAGGCGTTAGCCCGCGGTCCCATGCGGTACGAGGATGCAGCCGCACACGTACCTGTCTCTCACCGCCTCCTGCCACCGCTGCAGCTTCGCGATCTCGTTCACCTGGAACCCAAAGATCCTCGGCCGGTACCGATCTGCCTTGAGCGCCACGCTCGCCGTGCTCATGCCCTCGCCCACACCCTCGGTCTCGGGCTCCTCCCGTACTCGCCTCCGCCTACCCCCCTCCACGTCGCCGCGTCCCGTGAGCCCAACCTCGACGGGCCCGCTCTTGGGTGGGATGAGATTGGGGTAGACGAGGAAGAGGAGATGCGGGAAGGACGTCCCGAAGTACGCGCCGTCGATCGAGCCGTGGCGGGAGGACTTGGGCGAGTAGATGTCCTCGCAACGGCCGCAGTAGAGCTTCACCGACTTCTCGTACGGCACATCTGTGAGGCCGACGGGAAGGAGCGGCTGCGATTGGCAGAGAACACGCGGGCAACGGCCGAAGTCTGCACGCTTGTACTTCTCGAGCTGTAACGGGGTGAGTCGGGGCAAAGGGGTGGGGGCGAGTGCGTGCGAGAGGCAGTCTAGGATGGATTGACTTACCATTTTTGCGAGGCCTCGCGCTGTCACTATCCACCGCGCATGTATGAGGCCGTAGAGCAGCCTGGCTTGCAGGTCGAGGTTGCCGCGGAGGTCGTCCTGGATCTCTTCATCTACTTCGGCGGAAGTCGGTACGCAGTTGATGTGGCAAAAACAGGACACGTACCTAGATTATCCGTGATCATATCCAATGCCTGCGCGTAGTGCTGTACCTCCGTGTTAAGGCCGGTGAGGTTGAAGCGGTCGAGGATGTAGTCCTCCTCCACTTCACAAAAGTATTCATTGCCTTTCGATGATAGGAACCAGGATATCCACTAGGGAACATCAAATATAGCACACAACTACGACTTGAAGACGACTATACCGAGCTGGAGGGGCTTCAGTGCATGTTCAGTAGCGATGGTCGTCTCAGCCACTCACTTAGAATAGTCGGAACCAGATCCAGTAGATACTTCTTCCACTGCACAAAAATCAGGAAACGTTAGGCATACACACACCAGAGGACTGACTTGTATCGAAGGTGCTGAGAGATGAAGATAGGGATAAGGGCAGAATATTGACGGAGGTGGTGGGCGGACGCAAGAAGGCTGCAGACCAAGTAAGAAGTGAATAATGCGCTTGCAGACGCCTATAATGAACTCATATTGACCAGATAAATCGGGACATTAAAATCGCATTAAGGTTAGGTAATTATCTTCCTTAATGACCGATTATCTCAATACTAATACTATCGAGCCGCAGCAACACACTCTCCCAAGTATCTCGTTCCCTCCCACATTGGTCTACTCTCCCGAAAGCCCCTCAGATGCCAGACATTCGACTATAATACACTCGGAACACCTCACGCACATGCTGGGCGACGCCGTTGTCCAGATGCCCTCCGACCTCCGTCCGACTTCCAGTTTTGAGCTGGACTTGCCCCCAGGGTCCTCGTACAGACCTAAAGGCATCACAAGACTGACCGTGGACATACCCGCTTCATATAGTGCGCAAGTTAAGGATCAACCCTACCCTGCGCCGCGATGGAGGACACCGGAGTTCATGGCATACTACGTGGTCTTCGCGTGCGCACTACCTGTCATGGTCTGGATACCATATCGACTCAGCTCGCGTGAGTACTCTCGTCCCGTGGTATCTCTCAATCCGCTTGAACCTGCGTTCATAGCATCGCATCCCAATTACCCTTACTATGAGGGGTCGTTATCCCCCGGCTGGCTATTTGGTCGACGAGTGGTGAGTCCTTCTCCAGCGTTTCAGCCCTACCTCCAAAACGCAGACGTTGAATGTCAACCGTTCACGAATCATCGCAGGACATAAGCGATGGCCAATACCGGTCGTTCCGGAATGGTCTCTTCCCTCTCACCCTCCTTGCAGCCGCGTTCTTCGGTCTCAAACAGCTCTATCTCCTCTTCGCGCGAAAAGCATCTCCCGTACCCACCAGCCACCTCCACCGCATCCTCTTCCTTGTCGTGTTCTGCTTTTGCATGCTCTTTGCACTGCATGGAACGAGCGCGCTCAAGATTTCTGGCATTGTCTTCGTGAACTACACCATCGCGATGGCCTGCAAGGGCTCCAAGGCGGGCCCCGTCCTGACATGGCTCTTCAACGGCCTCATGCTCTACGCGATCGACAAGAACAGCGGCTACAAGTTCGGGCAGCTCCACCCGTCGTGGGCGTTCTTGGTGCGTATGTGCGACGTGCGCCCGTGCGTGGCTGACCTGACTAGCTACGACACCCCAGGACGCGTGGCAGGGGGTGTACCCGCGGTGGTACATCAGCTTTAACATCACCATGCTTCGACTCGTGTCATTCAATATGGATTACTACTGGGCGTGCAGAGGTGTCGGCTTGCCTGAGGTGAGTATCTCAACTCTGCGCACTGAGAGGTGAGGAGCTGACTGGTGGCGTCAGACATCCCTGTCGGATAAGCACCGGCCGCGGGTGAACCACAGTCTGGACATGTACTCGTACATGTACTACATGGCATACGTGCTATACCCTCCGTTGTATATCGCGGGGCCCATCATGACCTTCAACGATTTCGTGTGGCAGGTGTGTTCACATCTCGCTGAGCTTTATCCCATCGCTGACCCGGATATCGCAGTTGCGCAAACCGTTGGTGATCACCTGGCGCACCGTGCTAGGCTACCTCATCCGCTTCGTCGTGTGCTTCATGACGCTCGAAATGATCCTCCACTTCATGTATGTTGTCGCCATCAAGGACCGCAAAGCATGGGTAGGATACTCCGCCGCGGAGCTCTGCATGATCGGCTTCTGGAACCTCATCGTAGTCTGGCTCAAAGTATTGTGCTGTCATTAGCCCATTCTTACATTCTAATGACGTCCTCCAATTACAGCTCCTCGTCTCCTGGCGCTTCTTCCGTCTCTGGGCCCTCGCGGACGGCATGGACCCCCCGGAGAACATGGTGCGGTGCATGGCGAACAACTACTCCCCGCTCGGCTTCTGGCGCTCGTGGCACCGCTCGTACAACCTCTGGATCGTCCGCTACATCTACATCCCGCTCGGCGGCACGCGCAGCCTCGTGTACACGAGCGTGCTCGTCTTCACGTTCGTCGCGCTCTGGCACGACCTCTCGTTCCGGCTCCTCGCGTGGGGCTGGCTCGTCAGCTTGTTCATCCTGCCAGAGGTCGCGGCGCGGTACTTCTTGCCGGCTTCCAAGGTGTGTTGTGTGTTTTTGGCTTGCTTTGCCTGGGTCGCTGACAATTGCCCTTCAGTACGGAGACAGACCGTGGTTTAGGCACGTCGCGGCGATCGGTGGGGTGCTGAACATTCTGATGATGATGACGGCGAACTTGGTTGGGTTCGTCATCGGCACGGACGGGATGAAGTACATGATTGGACAGCTCGTGGGGAGTTGGCAGGGCATCCAATTCCTGCTAGTAGCGTGCGCGTGCATCTTTGTGGCCGTTCAGGTAATGTTCGAGTACCGGTGCGTTCTGCTCTTTGCTGTCATCCTGGGTGTGTTACTTACCTCTGGTGGTGTTATGTCCAGGGAGGAAGAGGCGAGACAGGGCATCGTTCGCCGTTGCTGAAAACGAATGTGAATTCCTGCGCAGCATCAGGACCCGGAGTCATGAGAGCATAATTTATCGACGTCAGAATGTCTTTCCTGGTTCACCGTACATTATACCATCCATTTCTGCTGTCGGACTTCGTCAGTTCATTCTTCTGTGTCTCTTCCTCCCCGCCTTCTAGCCGTCTAATCCGAGCAGTAGTTCATCAATTCTATCGTGCATATATTCCGGTTGTCGATGTAGTAAATCTTGGGTTTTGATTGGATTTCTAAAAACATTCTTGCATCGCATCTGGCGGAGGTCGTTTGAAATGGTGGTTATGATTCCGTGGCAAGGTACGCCGAGCGCTGCGGGTACCATCCGGCGGGCTGCGCGCCCAAGAATAGCCTGCTATAAACTCATCTCCGTACCACCACCGTCACCACCACTCCTTTGCTGCCCCGCCGCTCCCCCGCCTGCCTGCCTCCCCACCCACCATGCCCGCCGACGAGCACCAGTACGAACGTCTCCCGGCCAGCGACGAGAAGCGCAAGTTCCCGCGCCAGGAGCCCACGAGCGACGTCCGCGAGCTCCATCGCCGCCTCGCGCAAGACCCCCGCTTCAACCCGCCGACGCCCTCGCCCTGGAAGCGCATTGCGCTCATCCTGTTCCTCTTCTCTCTGCTGTACCTCGGCCTCAAGCTCCGCCTGAACGCCATCCAGCGGCTCGAGACCGAGCCCGCCGTCGTCCATGCGAACAGGTGCGTCCTTCTCTCAGTCGGACGGGATGGGGCTGGCTGAACACGTAGGTCCCCGCTGTGATTCGTTTGTGTTGATGTTGTCTGGATGGATGGATGGCTGCGTGTGGGCGACGGACGGACAGGTACTCGAAGGACTTCAAGTACCGTCCTGCGGCGAGCCCTATCATTACCGAGAGGCTGAAGGACGGGCGGACACGGCTGCGGGGCGCTGCGCCAGTCGTCCAGTGAAGGTGCGTTCACACTCGCAGACCATGGTGCTACATACGGTGATGAGCTGACGTCCTGCCTAGCGGGGGCAATTCGGCCGTTGGAATGGACTGTGGATTCTAGTTTCGCTTGGACCTCGACGTTGGATCATGTTGACGGCACCCGTACCTTTAATTTTGTCGTATTCACCCTGACCGCCCTCGTTTGTTTCTATCAGTATATGGAACTATTTGACTTGTCATTTATTGAGGGTTGGATGTGGTCTCTAGACGATGACGGTGAGTGGAGTCGTTCCACCTGCAGCATGTTGCGCTTCCCCGCAGATCGTGGGTTCCGCCCTGTCCCCCAACTGTCCGTTCAAGCGGACACGAACGAAGACCCTCGTTGTGAGGCTCGATCTCTTCACTTCATCAAGCTCGAGGCCTTAATCGTAAAGCACCGCCCTCCTAACTCCTGTCCCCCGTGAACGAGCCAAGACATTACTTCAGCAGACAATGGTTCGGCCATCTTGTTTGAGCTTCTGCCCAGCATTCTAGGTTGCTCATTTAAGGATGGTTGGCATAGCATCTATTGTGTCAAGCTCGGTTCTGCTCTCCAGAAGCCGACGAAAGTGGATTCCCCGTGAGCGATGCCACGAGCAACTGCAATACCCCGCGATCTTGTGCGGCGCATTCCGTCAAAGCAAACACACAATAATCACACATGTACGTATGTCTCTCTCCGTATCCGATAGAATTGCAAAATGAATGAGCTAACGGTACAAAGTGTTGCTCTATGCAGCGAGTATTCGGGGGACAAAAAACCACAGCAAAAGCTACGAATCCACCAGCTAGCGACTGCACGCTTACGCTACGCCCTTCTGGGCCTGGCCGGCGCTCTTCTTGTCGGTCGCGATGTTCGTGGTGAGCTTCGTCCTGCAAAGTGCCGCGCGTCACGATCAGCTCCGCCCCATCTACAAGCCCACACAAACAAAGTACGAATACGTACTGCTCCCCAGCGAGGTCGCTCTCGAGGTCGGACGTGTCCTCGCCCGCGGCCTGTGCCTTGGCGATCTTGATGTTGAGCACCTGCACCTCCCCAGTGAGCTTGAGCACCTTGTTCGCGATCTTGCCGTTCTGGAGGGCCGTCGCGGCCGCGCCGGACGCGGCGTCGATCGCGGGGTCGAAGAGCGAGGTCTCCGCGTCTTCGGCCGCCTCGCGCATCGTGTTCATGTTCTCCGCGACGGAGTCATCGAGGGTGGCGAGGTCGACGCCGGCGAAGGGGTCGACGAAGACGGCATTCGCCTTGGCCTGCGCGTCGCCTGCGGTGCCGTCGGAGATCTGGAAGTCGGCGTAGCTGTGCAGGCACGAAGGTGGTCAGCGCGCCGCCCTCTCGAAGCTCGAAATCAACAGGTACAGGGGGGCGGATAACTCACTCCTGGACGGGGAAGTCGATCGATGAGCCGTCAGCGGTGCCGTTGGCAGCGGCATCGACAGCAGCGGAGGTGGCAGCAGCGTCGGCGGTGGACGTCGTCGCAGAGGCAGCGGCATCAGTGGAAGCAGCGGCAGCAGCATCGGTGGAGGCGGCAGCGGCAGCCGACGACTTCGCAGCCTTGCCCTTCTTAGAGGTCTTTGTGGTCGCAGCGGACGTGGCAGCAGCAGCGGAGCTGTCGGTGGAGGCCGCAGCGGCGGCAGCGGCGTCGGTGGAGGCAGCGTCGGAAGCGGTGGCCGAATCGGCAGCGTCGGTGGAGGCGGCGGACGCAGCGGCGGCGGCTGAGCTGGCCTTCGCCGCCTTCGCAGCCGCCTTCGCCGCCTTCTTGGACGTCTTCGTGGTCGCAGCAGAAGTGGCGGCCGCAGCGGCGTCCGTCGAAGCAGCGGCAGCGTCGGTGGAGGCGGCATCCGTAGCGTCCGTAGAGGCAGCGGCCGACGCGTCAACGGTGGTGGAGGCGGCGGCAGCCGCGGAGGTCGTCTTCGCAGCCTTGGCCTTCTTCGCGGCCTTCGTCGACGAAGCAGCGGCAGAGGCGGCAGCGGAGGTGGCGTCCGTAGAGTCGGAGGACGACGCGGCGGCGTTCGCGTCAGCGGAGCCGCCAGCGACGCCCTGGGAGGCCTGTCCGGCGGCGGCCTTGTCGAGCTTGATGTTCGTGTTCAGCTTCGTCTGCTCCTCGGTCAGCTGGCTCTCGAGGTCGGACGTGTCGTCACCAGACGCCTTCGCTTGCGCGATCTGCCATGACCTGCATGTCAGTTCCCCGCCCCTCAGTACACGTCGCAGCGAGACAAACCTCGATATTGATCGTCTGGACCTCGCCGGTGAGCTTGAGCACCTTGTTCTGGATCTTGCCGTTCTGGAGTGCGGTCGCGGCGGCGCCCGACGCGGCATCGATGGCGGGGTCGAAGAGAGACGTCTCGGCGTCCTCAGCGGCCTCGCGCATGGTCTTGATCGCGTCGAGCGTCGTCTTGTCGATCGTGGCGAGGTCGACGCCGGCGAAGGGGTCGACGAATACCGCGTTGGCCTTCGCCTCGGCGTCGCCAGCGGTCCCGTCCGAGATCTGGAAGTCTGCGTAACTGCAAGCGTTCTGTCAGTTGAAAGTCGACCTCGCACGGAAGAGGATGGATGGAGACGCTTACGCCTGTTCCTGGAAGGCGCGCCGCGTGAGGCGGAGCGGGGCAGCGGCGACAAGGCCGGCGAAGGCGAGAACGAAGAACTTGGAGGCGAAGACAACCATCTTGGCTATCTCAGCGCGAAGCGGAACAAACGTTCGGCACTGGGCTGATCGATAGAACGAACGGGGGGAAACCGAGGACACAGAACTAGCTGTGGGGTCGCTGCAAGAGAAACAACAGAGACAGACTAGCTGCGTGAGCAAGGAAGGAAAGGGCCTTCGAGACCGGACCACAGGGAAAAGAAAGTGGAGGAGAGAAAGGGTGAGGAGGGCCCTTCGTCAAACCGCGCGCGGGCTTATATATGTCATTCGGCGAACGACTGTAACACTCCTGGTTTTGGGGTTCCTCGCCTCGCATAGGGCTCGTGGGCCCTCTCGCAAGCCATGCCTGCGCGTGCGATGCGTGATGAGTGTTCTTCCGAGGACGCTTCTGAGAGGATTTGTCGTGCAATAAGGCAGACAAGCGGCGAGGTGATCTGGGGAACCTTCTGACCTTCTGTTCTCAGCACCCCTTGCAACCCTTTGAATAAGGCGAGGTCACACAGGCTTTCCTCCTTCGGAGATTCGTACGTTTCCCGTGGCGTACGTAGGCGTTCGTGAGCCGTCCAGGGCCCGGTCACCATGGGCGACATCCGGGTATCCGTGGAAACTCTCCGCTAGGCGTCGGAAGCAGCCTACGAAGATGTCAGCGCTGTCGCGGTGATGTGGGTTTCAATGAAAAGACATCACACACCACTGCACGGGAACCATTCGACAAGTTCTGATGATTAACAGGTTTGACTGAATCTGCCAAGATTAACAACGGGACAATGACCAAGGAGGCAAGGCGAGGCAAGGAGACGTAGAATCGATTGGAAGAATACCTGGAATCTCCGAGGATAAACCAAACGCTCAAAGGAGGACAAGCCATGGGACAATCATCAAGATGGACTTTTACGAAGCATCACGAAATCGCAAACGGATTCCTCACGATATATTCCAGAAGTCCCAGAGCCCCCTATCATATCCCACACGCCGCTTCAACATCTCGTAGTTCATGGGACATTTCACACAACGCTGGCATCCTACGGTATTGTTAAATATCATGATCACGCCTTCAGGAAAGATCGCTTCGACCGAGTCAGTACGACGGACGAAACGCCCACGAGCGCGAACAGCAGCCAGAACCCCCACCTCTTCGCAGCCCGGCTCATAACGCCCTTGCCTGGCCGAGGGGGCAATGACGCGTTCGTCGCCTTGGTGTACTTCTGGTAGTCCTTCTGCAAACATAGGCTAATCAGATAGCGGGCCTCGACAACAATAGAGGTGCACGAACCCTATACGGCGGATAGCGGTAGTAGAACACGAGCTTGTCGACCCAGCCGGGATTCTTGAGCGAGACACGCCAGTGGATGAGCTGCTCGAAGCCCTGCTTGCTCGTGTAGTAGCCGTACCCGCTCGGGCCCACGCCGCCCACCGGGAGCCCGGTGACGCCCGCGGAGATGACGGTCTCGTTCGTGACGGCGGCGCCGCTCTTGGTGTTGCTGAACACCTTCTTCTCGAACGCGCTGTCGTGCGTGAAGACGTACACCGCGAGCGGGTGCTCCCGCGCGCGGATGAACTCGATCGCCTCGTCCTCGTCCTTGACCGGCACCAGCGCGAGCACCGGCCCGAAGATCTCCCTGATCCCACCGCACCCACGGAGTCCGTCAGCACGCTTGTACGCCGTGTTGCGATCCCAGACCAGAAACAGAGACAGAGCACGCACTCGCTTAGCAACGAGTCCCCCGCCTTCACGTCGCGCACGATCGTCGGCGCAACATACCGGTTCTCGACGTCCGCCTCGCCGCCGCACACGACCGTGCCCTGCGTCCCGTCGATCATCTTCTTGATCCGGGTCGCGTGTGCGGCCGTCACGATGCGCGAGAACGAGTCCGACTTTGCGGGGCCGTCGGGGTAGAACGCGGCGTACGCCTCCTTGAGCGCGGCGACGAGCGCGTCTTGGAAGTGCGCGGGCACGAGCACGTACTCGGGCGCGAGGCAGATCTGGCCCGCGTTCGAGAAGCGGCCCCAGAGGATGCGGCGCGCGGCGAGCCCGACGTCGACACGCGGGTCGATCACGACCGGGTTCTTGCCCCCGAGCTCGAGCGTGACGGGCGTGAGGTGCTGCGCGGCGGCGGTCGCGACGATGCGGGCGACGCGGGAGTTTCCGATGTATACGACTAGGATAGATTATAAGCTTCCGCCTAGGCATGTCGATGGGAGAACTCACTGTGGTCCCAAGGAAGCTCGAGAATCTGTTTCGTTTCGCTCAGGTTAGCGCGCGTCCAACTCCGGCTGGAGCCCACGTACCTTCGTAGTCTCTGGAACGCCACCGTTAATGACATGGAACAGTTCTGGGTCAAGATACTTGGGAAGGAGCTCCGCAAGCAGTGCGCTGAAGGCAGGTGTTTGTTCTGAGGGCTTCAGGACAGCGGCATTTCCTCCCGCGATGGCGCTAATCTGCGGATGTCGAACATCAGCGTGACATCCGAGTAAAGTTTGCTTCCATTCGTACTTAGATCCGCGACGCCGTGCGGTCGCGCAGATCCGGTGAAGAAGGACCAGAGGTAAGATTCGGGAACTTACCAAGGGAGTGAGAGTGAGGAATATAGGCACGTTGAAGGGGGAGATGATGAGGACGACGCCCTTTGCCTCCGCGACGAGCCGCGGCTTCATGGCGAACCAGTTCAAGCCGAACGGTGCGTTCTGAGGCTTAATCCATTTCTCGACGTTGTCGTAAGCGACCTTTACTTCCGCGTAGGTGGGGTTAAAATCGAGTCTTTAAGTACGGAAAATTTCCTGGTCATTATCTGTTTTGCGGGCCAGCATGAAACTAGTAAACAGGGACGTACAGCTCAGTCTCTTGGCCCGGCCGACCAAGATCGCTCCGAAGAGCCTCTTTGAAACGATCCTCGTTATCGTGGAGCATATAGGCCACCTGGGCAATCTGCTCCTTCCTGAAGTCGACCGAACTGGTCCGGCCAGACTTGAATGCCGCCTGGGCAGCGGCATGGATCTTGGGGAAAAGGCAATTGGTGAGATTGCTTGACCTCCATGTCAGCCTGCAGCACTTACCTTGGGGATTTCCTCGAGCTGCGTGTACGTTAGCGTCGGCATGGTGGATAGAAGAAGAAATGCCAGAAAGTTTGACGAGGCGCTGCAAAGTACTACGTATACGTCCGCTCTAAGCAGCGGCGCCCGGGTAGGACTGCATGGGAAGCTCGGATATCGGACAAACGCATTGCTTCCGTTGCTGACCACTTCAAGAAATCATGAGCATCGTACGCCGTAAGCCCCACATGTCACCGGACCCCTAAGTATTCCTTTCTGCCAATCCATCCCTGTCTTTGCCCCCCTTGCTTTCAGTCGTTCTTATAGGCATAGAACACTGTGTAAACACGGTCGCCGCCCACATTGATACCTGCAATGCCGACTCCGACCGAGTGCCAGCGGAACAGAATCCGGGATCACTCTCGCGCCATCGCTGAGTCAGCCCAAATTTCCCACTGGCAAGTCGGGTCAACCGTTACACGTCGCAGCCACCCTCTACGGTCCCCACCTTCCTCTCAGTTGTTGTCTTCGGCTCTAGACTCTGCAGACTGGAGTATACGCTTTCAACTTGCGATGACTACCTTTCGTCGTTCAAGTCGTCCCATGATAAGCGCGCCTTCCACTCCCTGTTGCTCCTCAGGGACTGCCCATTGTGCTCCTTCGCCTTCAAATCTTGTATACACACGCCACACGACGTGAAGTGCTTCAAGTGCGTGGCAGGACGCAAAACAACATGATAAACAGCCTATTCTGAGACGAAGGCGGAAGGCTCATTAGATCTAAAGAACGGAATAAGTCCTGCGGCTATTTGAGCGCCTAAATGGGCCACAAATTTTAGCAGTTCAGCTAATGTTACATTCAAACACTATTGTTCCTACGCAACCTTCGCATGTCTCTTGTCTTATTGGATATCTCGCCGCACTCACAACTCGCTTGAAAGTCCAGCACAGATTCACTCCGGGTCGACGAGGCCGTCGCTGCGTATGGCGCACTGACCCCGCACCTTGGCCGTCAAACCTTCCTCTCGTGGAAGGATGTCCTAGATTCGAGGGCGTCAGACTCAAAGTGGCGTGCAGAATCTTATGGATGTCCACTGCTTACGTCCTCGAAGATGCCGATTGGCAGCGCCAGGGTAACACATGCGTTTGGCGAGTCCTTTCGGGGAAGAGGTTGCATGAGTGGGATTTAGAAGACCGGAAGCGAGAGATGCTTACCACTATAGCGCCGACGTGGCTCTCCACTGGCGCGGCAGAGAGGAGAAGATCTGCCGAAGTATCGGGCGCAGTTAGAGAATATCATGGGGAATGGATGGTATGACGGCTTACAGGCTTGCTGGCGTGCTAGTCCAACCTTTCAATCAGTGGTTCTGCTTGTGGCTAGCATTGCACTTACAGTATCCAAGCTGAATGGATGAGAATGAGTAAATCATTCGCATGTTGACGATGACAAGAAAGCTCACCTTTTGCAGGTATGCAATGGCATTCAAGGCGGCTTGCTTGTATGCCACAGTCCTAGATCAACGTTCGATTAATCTTATATGAAGGACTGGGTAAAGCGATCTTACGCATCCATGTTATACTGAGTGCCGTCTCCGTCTGCGTTCGTTTAGTCAAACATTTGGATGGAGGCTAGTGGCTGATGCGAAATGCTCACGATAGTCGACGCTGATACCTTCGAAAATGAGCTAAGATCGAGATCGTCAGGAAAGAAGGTGAATGAAACGTTTCCGTGGGTGTAGCGTACCTTGGCGGAGTAAAGAGGGTCGACGGGAGATGGCTAGAGGGGAGGCATCATCAATTCTACCTCCACGATAACTCTGAGAAGATACGTACTAGGAAAATCGGTTGCTTCATCGCAAACTTCTCGATACCATTCTTGATTATGCTGCAGCTAAACGTGATAATTCCCGCCTGTGTCTCATGGTCATATCCTAGCCTACCCGAGATGCATGCCTTCATTCTGAGTCATACCATTTCAATCGCGCCACAGAACGAGATCTGCACAGTTGCTTCTTAGCAGCTTCTCGTACGGTCTCGACAGACGTCTTACCTCTCCCTGCAAAGGGCCATTAGCTCAACACAACATTCGAGCGATATGTTGGACTTACATCTCCTTGGGAGAAGTGTAGATCTCCGACAGACAGGTTTGCTCCCTTCACGAACACCGGGAAGTAGCACCGCGATCCTTTCGAAAGATTCTTGATCTGCCCCCGTCACGACGCACACAACCACCGTCCGTCAGCCCACCGGAATCCCCATGGCCAGTGCACATGCATGAACTCGCTCACATCGCAGTTCCCACCATGCTCTCTCCCTGGCACGGTGCGTGCGCCCTCGCTATACACCTTCGCCCGCACCCCGTCCGGCAAGTCCTGTCCGACATACGCGCCCTTCGACTCCGGCGGGAACGCGACGGGAGGGACGGCGCCAGCGTGCTGCGCGATGAGCACGCCCTCGCGCGCGTTCCAGGTGTCGAGCAGCTCCTGCGAGGGCGCGGTGCCGATGAGGCCGGGGTGCGAGACCCCCGCGAAGCGCACGCCGGGGATGTGGCGCGAGGAGGCGTAGACGCCGTGGAAGTCCCAGATCGCCTTCGCGGCGCGGGACTTGAACTCCTTCGCTGGAAGGAAAATCTTATTGGTTAGTAGGCAGAAGATAGCAGGAGGGGCGGGGGGGCGTACCGAAGAGACCTCCGCCGTTCTCGAGCTCGAAGATGCCGGTGTACCCCCATGGCATCTTCTCGAATGGTTGAACTGGAAAATATACATGAAGCTGTCGCGCAGACTCTAGGTGAACTCTGACAACAACTGGACCATACCATCGAGAATGTCAACCACGAGGCAGTCTCCAGGCTCCGCCCCTTCGACGGCCACAGGCCCGGACAGATTGTGGATCTTCGTGAGGTCGACGTTCATGATATCGTCGCTGAAGTCATTGTTACCGATTTGGGCTCCGGTCCAGTCTACCCGAGGAAGCGATTGTTCGTATCACAATTAGAGCATTTCCGGTGGTCGTCGCGCACGTACCGACGCATTGCACTTTGAAGACATCTCCGGGCTTGACGGTAGCCACGGGTGGGATGTCAGGACTTCGGAGTGGCCATTCAAAATGCTTGTGACGGATGAAAGGAAGCTCAGACTCACTGCCAACGGTTGTGGATTCCCTGTGGAGCATAGAAGCTCAACCCTAAGAATCACGCAGGATGCATGGAGGAAGGTGCAACATACCTTCTGTTGATCCGCAGGACTGGAGAGCCATCGTCATTCAGCGCGCTTCTCCTGCCACCACATTCAGAGACTCACATGAAGGGGTCGACCTCAATAAGGGTCGGAATAGGGACCGAGTTAGCTTTGGTCGCCATTACGCCTCTGTAGTTCCGCTGGATATGTCTTGCAGTGCTTCGAGCTCGCAGAGTCCAAGAAGACGGTGCGGTTCCGTTAGCCCTTCCCTTCCCCCCCTTATCAACGACCCCACTCTATAAAGATAAGCTCCCAGCTGCGCTTTCCCGGGGTGCCGAACATACCCAGGGCGACTGTAGCGGCTGTCAGCAGTCGGCGGCGAGATAAGATAGGGGGAACTTTACCTCCAGAGTCGCTCACCCCCCGGTCGCACGGGGACCTGCAGATGACCTCGCGTAAACATTCTCGTTGCGATAGTGGGGGGTGCCGGCATTCTAAAGATATGTCGAGCGTACATGTCCCGCGAAGATACCTGTAATTTGCAAAGTCTCGGAGCGACCCGGGGTGAGAGAGAACAAAACAGACCGTGTGGATATGGTCCACTTGACGGCCTAACGCTCGAGCCACGGAGGCTTGCAGCAAACTTAATCATGACATTCACTATACTAGTGGTACATGTAGGGGCAAACGAGACATCGATACTGAGAGAGCGGGGGATCCGGAAAATCGTTAGTGATCGTGACAGAGATGACTCTGAGGTATCATTGTGAGACATTAAGAATGAGAAGGGAGGCAGGAAGCGTGAGCGAATAAGTCAGCGTGTAAGATGAACAAGCCCAGATGCGTGATACAAGAGCAGAGATGAGATGACGAGGCAACAAGAGTCGATGGTGAGGAGACAAGAAATGTGGGGTGGGAAAATAGGAATGTATGCGCGAATAAGTAGTCCGTAATCATGAGTTCACCTGTCCTTGGTATCTCTTGATCAGTTCCCGCAGGCGAGCTTGTCCGAAGGCGTAATCCGCTTTCGCAGGTGGGGACCCAGGGGGAGCCATCGGGGTGATAGCCTCCGTAGTAGCAGTGACCTTGGTCGTGATCTGCACCTTAGGTGCAGCAATGACAGGCTCCGCCTCAGCAATCGTAGGCGGCAGTTTCGCGTTCATCTTCGCACGCTCTGCGCGAGCAGGGGACGGGCGCGCAAGGGATGCGGTTGACGAGAGCATCGGGGTAGCAGTCGAGGACGAGATCACGGCCGGGACGGACGTCGACTTGATCAGCTTCGCGCGCCGAGCCGTGAGGTCCGCGACGGAGGTGATCATCGGGTCCGCGACAGGCGAGGTAACTGTCGGAGATGAGTAGCCCGTCTTCGCCAGTGGCTGCAACGCCTTCGGACGTCCGTTCGCTACCGCAGGTGTAACCGCTGCCGTGGTTGGGGTCCGCAAGCCCTCAGCAGCAGCAGCCCTCGGGGAACGCAACCCATCCGGCTTCGGTTTCGGCGCTGGAGGGCCCTTCGGCGTTGCAGGACCACTCTGCTCAGCAGTCGCCTTCCACTGTTCCGCAAGCTTCGTCGAGTTCGCCCTCTGTTTCACAGGGACAGGTGCGGGCTTCGCAGCAACCTCTTTCGCCGCGGGCTGCGTGGCAGATGCCCAAATTGCCGCGACCGAAGTGACGATCCCTCCCTTGCCCCCACGGGCAGAACGAATATCGTACTTGACCTCCGAGTCGAGCGGGCGCGGCGGATAAACCCCGAGCCTGGGAGACGCCTTGGGGAGGAGGAACGCATCCGCGGGCACCGCATTCTTCCCGGCCTTCGCGCTCACAGCAGAAACTTGGGGATGAGCGCGCACCGTGCCGATGGGGAGGAACCCAGACGAGCGAGGGTTCGGCGCTGCCTGCGTCTCCTGCTCCTGTCGCTTGGGAGAGGAGGGCGAAGGCGCGACATTCGCGAGCACTTCCGCGCTGCTCCTCTTCGTCAGCCGCGGCGACGCAGGGGGCTCCGTGAGCCTCCTCGCGCTGCGCGCCGGACTGGGCCCGCGACTATGCGCCGGGGAGACCGCAGGACTCCGCGCGGGGCTGACCCCGAGGCTCTTCGCGGGCGCGGGCGCGGGCGACCTGCCCCGCCTCAGCGACGGGCTCAGCGGGGGCGGGGTCTGGCTCTCCGGAGGGGCAGCGTCCGCGTCGATCCCGCCCAGCCACGCCGTGATGCGGCCCTGCGCGGCCTTCCGCAGCTTTTGCAGGTCCTTGTCCTTGTCCTTGTCCTTATCCCTGTCTTTCTCCTTGTCCTTGTCCCTATTCTTGCCCGCGCCCTCCGAGCCAGCAGCGTGCTTACCACCATGCCTGCTCTTCTTCGCGCCGCGCGACCCGCCCGCCGTCTTCGCGCCGCCTTCCGTCTGCTGGCTATCCCGCCCGCGCGTCGTCTGCATCGACTCGCGCGCGTGCCCGTGTCCCGCAGCCGCGTCCTCCGTTTCCATCCCCGCATCCAGCTCGGGCCCGCGGTCGCTCCCGCTCCCCCCGCCGCGGCTGAACTTCCCGCGCTTCAGCGTCTTCTCGTCCGCGTCGACCTCCAGCCCAAGCCCGCCGAGCGTGAGGCTCGAGATCGCCGAGTCGACAGGCGGCTCGACGTCCTGCGTGCGCAGGGGGATCGCGATGGGCTCCGGGAGCGGCACATGCACAGGCAGGACGGAGCGCACGTCTGGGGCGCGCACACGCTCGGGCTTGCGCGTGCCGACCTCCGCGAGCAGGCGCGCCTCGAGCGCGTCCAGCCCCGACGCCTCCCCTCCCCCCGCCCCGTTGGCCCCGCGGAGGCGCGGGACCTTGAGCGCGGCCGTGGACACAGACGTGGACGCGACGGCGGCGAGCGTGGGCGTCGGGGGCGTCTCGTCGACGCCCGCCGCGACCAGGGCGTGCGCGGGCGGGAAGAGCGCGTCTGCGCGCCCGCGCGGGGTGGATGGGCTCTCTTTGAGCTTCCCTGAGGGCACGGGCGGCTTCGGGAGCGTCTTGTCGCGGTCGTCCCCTGCTGGGTCCGTGCCGCCGGCCTCGGCGGCGATGCGCTCGAGGGCGGCGACCTGGGAGACCTGCTCGAGCGGGTCCTTGGAGAAGGAGAGCTTGGGGGAGAGCATGGGGCGCGGGGAGACGACGGAGCCGCCCGTCTGCAGCGGAGACAACGCGAGGCCCTTGCGCGTGTGGAGTTCTGGGGACGAGGACGGGCTGGCGCCGACGTCCGCGAGGACGTGCGTCGCCATGGTCGCGTGCTGCGTGGCGTTGCTGTCGGCACGCTGGTAGCGGTGCGCGGGCGGGGACGCGGAGCGGTGACGCGACGAAATGCGCAGGTGGTGCGAGATGCGCGAGGCGCGCTCGCCCTTGCCTTCTTCGCGGTGGCCATCATTCTTCTTTCCTCCCGTGGGGAACGGGATAAGTGGGGGCGGAGGCGCCGCTGAGCCATCTGGGAGGTTGTGTAAGGGTTGTGAGGAAGCTGGTTCCGCGCTGGAGGGTCGTGGGGGTGGCGCATGCGGGAGAGCTATGGAGTCTGGGTGCTGGTAGTACGAAGGTTGTCCGTAGATGTTCGGGAAGGGCATGTGGGGAGGAGGCAGCCAGACTTGTCCGTGTTCAATGTATGGTGCCAATGGGGGCGACATGACTGGAATAGGCGGAGACATGGGCAGGGCTGGGTATGCGTATGGACTTGTAGGCCGGTCGAGATACGGTGCTGGAGAAGTGGGGGGTTGATACATCATCCCCGAGGCGGGATCGTACAATGGCGCACCCATGGGTGCTGCTGGAGGTATGGCATATACATCGGGTGGAGGATAGTCTGGGACAACAGATGGGTCGATGATCTTCACGGGCAGATCCAGTCGAATGTCCTTGCTGCTCAAAGGATTAAGCACTGTGGGGGAGGGGAAAAGGAAGGAGAGTTTACCTCCCAATGCCCAAAGCAAGTTTAACCCCGACCGTACAACGGACTTCGAACAGGGACTCGGTGACCTTATCCCCATCTCCGAATCGGCGACCACCCCTGACGCCCCGAGCGTGCTTCGGTACGTCAATGACCAAGTTCGCTACGCCCTCAACGCCAGGCGCAATGATATACTCCGGACCACGGAAGTTGACAGACGTGACAGTGTCGTTGATCTCAAGAGGCTGCTTCTGGGCTGCTGGCTGATTGGGTAGATACAAGTCTCGTGTCAAGGTAACGGACAGACTAGAATTCTGCAAAAAAGTTCATGAACTAACGTCGACGCGGACGCAAAGAGAAGGGGGTCTCACCTTCTTGTTGGAGTGGTTCTTGACCTGCAACTCAATGCACGCGGGTTGCCCAGCGACCATGAAACCGCCTAGAACCTTTCCCTGCATCCAGATCTTGCCGTTCTCCCCGACGATGATGCCCTCGGCTTCTCCTCTCATGGGATCACGTTCGTACTGCTCCACGACGTCTACCTGCTTCTTATCCGTAACGAGCTTGTTCTCGCCCTTCCATGCCACGCCGACGCTCGCTCTGACCTCATAGCGTAAGCGCGCAAGTCCAGAACCAAACTCGATGGATGATGGCGATGATTCGGGGAGCGGCAACTGGAAGAAGAATGTCGTGATTCCCCGGCGGGCATGGTAGTAGTTCGAGGGCAGTGGCGGATCTCCGGGAGCAGGATGGGGATGTACGGAGTTTGAGGGGGGAAGCCCGGGCCCCTGGAAGAGTCGTCTTGAGTGAAGGAAGGTCGACGTTGCGGAATGGTCTCTCGACGTCAGCTCTGCAAAGAATCGATGAGCACGGTGTTGAAGAAGTTAGATTACACCTCTACGCATTTCAGTTGCTCAAGCCTGCACGCATCTCCAGACCAGTACAACACTTTATGAGAGCGAACTGTATGCATATAAGGGGCATTTTCGCAATGCTGGGAACGTAGCGCACAGTGCCCTCAGAAGCAAGCCCCGGCGGTGACGCCGTCAGTAGCCTGAACACGCGCCTGGAATCATTCCTTGCGGTTTGACTATCAAAGGATCGACGGCGACAAGCTCCATGGCATAATTGGCTGCGTCTCGGTCACCGAGGCTTCTCATGGGAATGCTTCCCCACAGCCAAGTTCAGGAGTCCGATGGTGGACGGAAGGTGGATACGGATGGAGGCGAAATGAAGAAGAAATTTAACAAGTTCGACTGAAGCAACACACCTTCGATGGCATATAACTCAACCATGATGACCCCGATGCCGAGGCCCTTCTCTGCCTTGCACTCCAGCTCCATCTTTCCAGTCACCATACCACCGGCGGAGAATTGGTAGTCAGCAAACCTAAGCGTCACTTTCACTTTGGAGTGATAAGGAGAGGCATTCATGGGCTCCGGCCGCGTCTGTGTTGGATTTCCTGCCATGGCGGGGTCGGAGGGGTAGGGGTCGAATAATTGGAAGTGGTTACGAATCCAGCATCAGCAAGCGAAACAATGTGCAGCACAAACAGAACAGTAAGAAAAGCAAGTCACAGCGCGGAAAATAAGGATACAAGCAAAGACAGCGGTGTGCGCCGTAGAGAACGGCGGCGGCGACGTTGGCAGCGACTCGGACGTTGTCGCCTTGCCCTGAGATCCTGAGGCGTGACGGTGACTGTGATCCTGTCATGCATGTGACATGAGCTCACGGTGACGTCACGCGAAGGCGCCCATAGAGCGTCCAGAACCTTAATTTCTTGTTCGCGTCTTTGTGCACAAGATTAAAGTACTCTGAGTACTTTGTACTTGTGTACCGTCCAACAACGGTCTCCTACTTGACTTTTCGGGCGAACTACCGAAGTACTACGCCTCCTTCTCGTTTAACCACATTTACATCTCCAGACTACCTCTGTGCATCTTGACTACGCAACGGCGTGCTTGCCCACAGAGAAATAGCCGGCTTCCATAGTGTCCTGCACTCAACATGCCTCCCAAACACTCTCATGTCAAGAAAAAATCTCCCACCAAGAAAGCTGCGAACAAGGACCATGGCTCACACTCCCACCTGCCTCACGACCACGGAAGCCCAAGCCCTCTCGCAGACCAAAGCCTCTCCCAACCCTCCGTCGCCCAAATAGAGCGCGTCATCTCGCGGATACTACTCCTCCGCTACGAGCAAGACATCGTGCGCCTCTTCTCCACCCATCTCTACTATATCACCCTCTCCCACATCCCCACATTCGTCCTCCGATGCACAGCCGTGAGCGGGCCCAGCTGGGTCGCCGCAAACGCCGACTGCGACAAGATCAAGGACTTCTTCCGCGGCGCCCTCGCCATGGACTTCCGGCAAGCAGGGGATCATGCCGCTACCAAGAGCATCCTCTGGACGTATAAAGCCCTTAGATATTTCGTGAGTAATACCTAATTGTCCTACCCCCAACCCCCTTTCCACATCTTCGTTTTCCACCTTGGGAGTATGAGTATTTTTGCTCGCAGTCGCGGCGCACGTACAAGCTCCCTGTTCGACCGTGTCTTTCGCGAACGGCCTACGTCCAGCTGAGACCTCGCGCGCCGGTGTCACGCGAGCACGGGTTATGTCCTTCCAACCAGCCGGGCTGTATACCTCTCCATGCTGCGATAGAGCAGGCCTTCGTGGTCGGCTTTCAGTAATGAGCCCGCGCTAGCGAAGCTATCTGCATATAACCAGGTCCTTGAGCTCCGTTCACCGAAGCCCGTAACGCACCGCAAGGCACCAACACACAATGCCCTGGTCAAGGCTTGAATACCACATATGACATATTCACCCTCCCTCCTCCCGCCCTAGCGCGCTGTATGACCAACTAACAAGACCACCCCCGCGTCCAGGCGAAATCGAACGGCATCCCAATCTGCGAGCGGCGCGGCCTGCACTCCTGGCAGCTCCTCCCGCACTACGACGCGCTCAACGCGCACCTCGAGGCCCTCGAGGCGCAGCCCCCGCCGCGCTTCGCGAAGCCGCCGCTCCTCGGCCCGCCCACCGCCGCGCTCGACACGCTCGCGGAGGCCGCGCGCCAGTGCAACAAGACGGACGACGCGGACTGGCGGGCGCGCGTAAGGGAGGGGTACGAGCGCGCGTGCGCGACGCTGTGGCGCGTCGCGCAGGAGTTCGACGTGCGCGGGTACGGGCTCGCGCTCCGCCAGAAGCTGACGGAGAAGTGGTGCGCGTGCGGGTGCTCGACGGACCATCTTGGCGAGGTGTGCGAGCCCACGCTGCGCGCTGAGGAGGAGGAGAGCGGGGTGCGGGCTGGGAAGGAGAGGGAGTGGGACGGACGGGGTGCGTTCTCAATTTATTTTCAGTTATTTTTGTTGTTGGATCCGTCGTTGATGCTGAATGACGGGGGCGACAGGTGCCGGCGTGGATGGATGGGGTACGGAGGAAGAGGAAGACCTGTGGGCTGTCGCTGACGGTCAGGACATTGAAGACGATCATATGAGTGCTGGAGAGCTCGCGGTGTGGAGATACATGTGTTCGGAACGAGAGAAAGACAGAGTAATGCGTTCGCGATTCCTTCGACTGAGTTGGGATGCTGACGCAAGGCGAAGGGAAATATCGCGTTCAAGAGCGAGTATGCGTACGCTATCAAACACTATGAGAACGCGTACCGGATTGAACCGGAATTGCCACACTATCAGCTTAACCTCGCGGCAGCGTATATGAAGGTCAACAAGTACGTAACATGTCATCTTCTATGTTTCTCAGCTCACACGGTCACACACAGCTTCGTGGAAGCCGAACGTGCGTGCGATATCGCCCTCAGTCAACATCGTAGCGTCAAAGGCCACTGGCGGAGGGCTCAGTCGCGGAAGGCCCAAGGTCGAGTCGAGGACGCGCTCAGAGGTACTTTGCTCCAACTCTGTCTACGTTCTCTAAGATGCTTACCCGACCATAGATCTGCGAGAGGTGCTTCGTCTGCAGCCCTCGAATGCGGAGGCCCTTGCGGAGATAAAGGCTCTCTGCTCCACCCAACGTCCCGCAGCAGAGGAACCCACGGCGTCGTGTTCCTCGTCGTCCGCCGTGCCTTCTCCATTTGCCTCCACCTTCACCGCTTCCCTGTCCCACTCCGCCTGGGTTCCCACACCGGAACCGCCCCCCCCTCTCCCCTTCGCGCGTATCGAGGCTGATGACCGCAAGCTGAAGATCTGCGTCCTTCCGATCACTGTCGACATCCCTGCGGACTTCGCGGAGCTCGCCGCGGCGGGGGGCATGCGGATGAGCAAGCTGCCTGGCTCCTGCACCGCTGGCCTCGGTCCCGGGCCGACGGGGCAGAACACATACCAGTACCCGTCTTTCGAGCGGTACATGGTGCGGAGGGTGTCCGATTGAGGCCATCGGGTTTTCTGCCCATACTGTAGCTTGACGTCACGCTTCTTCTTCCCCGCCGCTTCGCACTTAGTGGGCCGCGAATGTTGCCATCACGCTGATTGTGTGGGCGTACGTGTAGGTTGATCATACATTCCGTTTCAGGCTTCTCGACGGTCCTTCTCCGTCCATGTGTTTTTCAAGTCTTCCTTCATGTGCCTATTGTCATCGAATTTTACGTATCGGAGTTAGAGCGTCGCGCCTTCTGGTGTATGTCGCTTGCCCCGCGATCACTTCGTTCCTCCTCTTGCATCCATGACCCCTGCTTCTAGTTAATACCTCCTGGCTTACTGACTGCCTTTCTCGATCTATCACTCGTAGTCTGATACGTTCGTGGGGCGACGATGGTCAATGATGTCGTGTACCGTCCCCATGATGATTATGATCTCCTGACCCCTCCATCACCCAAGCTTCAAGATTAAAGCACCTGACCAGCGCTCACCCATGCTAAATCCTGATACGCAGCTTTCATGTGTTTTTTAATTTGTGGGAGCCCGTTTCCATTACACCACACATGGTAACATTGGTGAGTAAACAAGTATTCGCCATGTTTGCATCGGGTGTAAGCTGATAGAAATTTCCCAGATTCTAGTCTCGGTTTCAGAAGTTTTGGCGCCTGCGAAGATAGTCGTTCGCACTGCCAAAACCTGCACCGGCGCTCACACATCCCAACAAGATCCTTTCACGATTCGCCATCAGTACACCTTCCTAATCCGACATCCCCTCCCTCCCGTACCGCTAAGCGTAGTAAAGCCGTGAGGGCAGGTGCAGAGAGACCCTGTCACGGGGTGCATATCAGGGTAATGTGCTCTACATTATGGTAAGGATTACGGTAAAAATAGTCTAAATATCTTTACGATCCTTCGCCACAACGACTGTAATGCCTCTTTGTAGAGGAATACATGCACTTCACAGTAAGAGGCGCCGTTTACAATCAGCATGCAATTGGCTTTTCGATAGCCATGGCGAAGGATGGTAATGGTATTCATACTATCTTCACAGTAACTTCTACCGTAATGTAAGGCATATTATTCTGATATGCACGCCGTGTGTAGAACGTCTGGAGCCGAGACTACCCAGATTCCAGACTCGTGGCCGTTGGCTCTTGCGCGTCAAACCTTTGCAAACCCTTCTGAGAGAATGAGAACCTGGAGATCGATTCCACATCGCCAAGTCCACCTTGTCCCCGACAAGCTTTCTTCGAGCTCATTTTCCGCGGGATCGCAAGTGCCCCCGGGTTTTCTGTTGGCCAAACATGTGTCCGAAATTTGCTTCTAGTACGTGCTTTCTCTATAGATGCTCTCGCCTGACGACGCTTTCCATGGCTGTCAAAACAAAATCCCGACTTTGCACGAGGTTGCGCCTGGTTGCACTGCGGTCGAACACGGCCGACGGGCATGGAAGCAGGAAGATTCGCCCTGCTCAGGTCTGGGCCACCTGGCCCTCGTTTTGATCCTGGAAGTGTGCGGTCAGAAAAGGCACGAACGTCGGCGCGGTCGGGTTCACACTTACATCATGGAAGCCAGGGTCCCAGTGACCGGATACAGTCCCTCTCGGTTGTTCGACAAAAAGAGCTGCGCACCTTCTCACGGCTGCTAGCAAAGCCTGCCAAACCGTAAATCTCGGGCGCGTGTGCTTCTCTGCGGCGGGGATCAGTAGAAGCAGAAGCTTGCTGCGGTGCGCCGATTAACTTTGCCTTTAACCACAGCGGTGGTTTCACAGCATCCACGTACTCCTACAGTACGCACTTCTCTCACTCTTTGACGGCAAATCGCGAGGAAGGGGCCTGAGCGACTTCAGGCTAAGAGCACTAATAGTACTGCCGCCCGTGTCGCGGGATCAAGGCAAAATAATTGATTAGGCGCTGTCGCTACGGATCAGAGGCCGCGGACCCTCCCGTAAGTGTCCTCATTTTGTGCCCCGATTTTCTTGGCCCGTGGCCTGATTCGGCGCGAATGAGAGGTTCCCCGGCCATCTGCTGTCAGGCCTATCGGCACTCGGTTTCCTACTTGATCTAGGTACTAGAACGAGTTGCGCCATGGAGATAGATCGACTGTCATCTATATCGGGAATATGGTCGGCCACGGAGACTAAGTTGTGCCGTGCAAAGGATAGAAGAACACACAAGTAATTCATTTTGGTTGGTTTGCGTCTTCTGCCCACGGGCCAGCCGCCTGGTGATGGATGCGCGGACCGCCCTGGCTCTGAAACCCTCATCGCTCAAGCGAGACCTCTGACGTGACTACAGATCTGTTAGGGCCCTCCGCATCTCCGTTTCCGTCTAGGCGGGTGCAACGTGCAATCATGATATATCTTCGCATGGCCGCGCACCAGTTCCCCACTTTACCTCTCCCCCCTCCTGTTCGTCCGCGCCATGGCTTCCGACAGTCCTAAGGTATGTGCTGCACTCCGCCCTTCCGGAGATCACCCGCCAATGCGCAGTGGCTGCTGTAGTCTTCGACTTCGCGTCCAACACAAGCTCACCTCTCGATCAGTTTCCTGATAATCGGCGGAGGTACGTCCCATCTTTTGGTACTCCATTTGATCATAGAGCTTGACACCTCGTCCGCGACTAAGGAATCGCCGGGCTCTCGTGCGCGCTCGCGTTGAGGAGAGTTGGCCATAATGTGAAGGTCTTGGAGAGGTCGAGCAGACAGGCTGCGGTACGTGGTTCCGCTCGAACCTCCACCACCACTCACATCTTGTTGGTTGGCGCCTGACTCGATCTTCCGGCCGACAGCGCGGAGAAAGCGGCATCCGACTACCACCGAACCTCACCAAGATTTTCTTCCATTGGGATCTGTACAAATCATTGAAACAGAAAGCCCTAATATCACACTGCGTCGAGTTCGCCAAGTGTGAGTGTCGGATGGTCTTGCGATGACGAGGTCTCCGTTGACGTCTACTGGCGTGCATTATAGACGAAACCGGAGACTATCTGGGCCGACAAGTATGGGATCAGGACGTTCTACGAGAGACAAGGGGTGTTTTTATGCTGCTCACTGTGCGTGCTCCCATTCGACCCCTGCTCCCCTACGTCCAATATCCCGCTCATTACCCGAGCTCATATCGGATCACAGCATGCGGAACTTTACGACATTCTGTACGATGCAGCAACACGTACTGGCGCTGAGGTCGAATTCAATTCGGAGGTGGTTGACATTGACACAGAGGAACGGGAGGTGACGTTATCGTCAGGGACGACGCTATCAGCCGACGTCCTTGTTGGTGCCGACGGCGAGTACGGACCCTGTCGCGCAGCGGTGATTGGCCAGAAAGTCCGGGGCACACCAACGGGCTTGGCCTTGTACGAGTGCGTTGGGCTTATCCCCGCTCTGGGTCCCCCATGCGTTTGCACCCGCTGATTCACCAACAGCACCATTGTCCCCAGTGATCACTTGCCAGGATACCTCGCACCAGTGAAGGGACAGGTGAGTGCACCCCGATTTCTTGCGTAAATGTGGCGGATGGACTGTGAACGCATCATTTCTAGAATGGCGTGCTTGTTGCGTTCGGGGACAACCGAGCTGTCCTTGGATTCCCTGTAGTGCGTCTGACATGTTCTCTATACATGTGGATGACACGGCTGACATTAGCGCAGCATGGAGGTAACGATCTTGCCCTTCAATTCTACGGTCCAGACGAGGCAGCGGAGGGCAAGTTCGGCGATGCACCATCAGTGCTGGTACCGTCAATATCAGAAACGCTAGACACGCGGTCAGTACCTTTGCGAGCCTGTACACCTGTCTTAATGCTAAATATAGTTTCTTTTTGCAGAATGCATGAACTTACGAAGAACGCATCCAGAGCCACACGAATAACGATCCGTGAGAACAACGACCTCGAAGATTGGGTAGAGGACGAAGGTCGACTAGTACTCATCGGCGAGGCAGCACATCCCTTCCCCGTGAGTATATATCGTCCCATCCATGTCCTCGTATCCATTTCTGACCCTTCGCTGTCTGCCTTTTTCTAGCCCGGAACGATACAAGCAACAGCAATGGCGGTCGAGGACGGCGCGGTGCTCGCGAAGCTCTTCTCGCACCTGGCCGAGGAGCGCCAGATCGAGTCCTTCCTGTACGCGTACCAAGAGCTGCGGCAGGGGCGCACGCGTGGCGTGCGCGCCTCCGAGTTCGGGAACGCGTTCTTCATGGCGATGGCGGACTGCGACGCGTCGCGACAGCGGGACGCGGGCATGCGCGCGCTCGGCGAACAGGGCGTGAACGTGCTCGAAGCGGGCGGCGAGGCGAGCGGGCTATGGGACGAGATCCGCGAGATCTTCGGGTACGACTGCGAGGACGAGGCGGATGACTGGTGGGTCCAGTGGGGTCTCCTCCGTGAGCGCGCGCTCGGCCGGCAGCAGGGCAGCGACGAGGAGGATGCGGATGAGGAGGATGCGCACCAGCCGGCACCGTTCCTGAACTTCGGGGCGATGAGCGTGCAGGTTAGTTCTGCTCACGGTGACTCGGAGGAGGATTACTGTGGTTGAGACCATTGAACTGAGCCGGCTTGGCAATCCGGGACTCGGGTGCGTTGTACGAGTTGCCTCTTAGATTGGGACTGTAGGCTCGCTGTGGTGGCTGCAGGCGTCGGCCTATCCCCAGCGGGTTGCCGGATCGTTGCTGTTCGCCTTATTGGACGGACTGAGCAGCATTTTTTGTTACGTTATTCATACTGCATACCTTGCATAGTCATGATGTTTTGCATGCACTCAACATTTCTCCCATTTCGTTTTACTATGCATTCGGCTAATCTCACTCTGCTGATGAATAGGCGGAAATCGAAGGCCGCGCTGCAACATCTTCTGGTCGTTCAACTCAGGTGTACTAACTCGCCTATCGCCCACATCGCAACGATTCTGACCTCAGTACGGGTCCCGGAGCGGCGCGGATTAAACGGGCGTGGCATGTGAGCACTGCGGTGGGTTGTCGGCATAGCCAATGACTGACACTATTTGGGCAAACGGTGTCCGGTTTGGTCGCCATAGAACCTTTCTAGTTTACTATTCATTCGTACTCATACCAATGACTCATTAGATACCTCGAATTTCCACTACAGTAGACACCCTCTTGACCCATCATACCCCTCGGGAAGACCAAAATGTATGGGTTATGGGGGGTTATGGGATATGGGAGGTTTGGCGCCCTTTAAGCGCGCTGTAAGCGGGCGTTCTTCGGCGTCAGATGGGCGCCTCCATGAGGCTGGTGAACGTTGAACGTTGACCACTTCCACCCCCCCCTGCTTGCCCATACGACAAAGATATGGGTCGCCAATGCTTCTCTGTCTATGTAAGCAGTGTTTTTATCACATATATATCTCAAAACGAGTACCCATTCGAGGGTAAAACAATATCCCCCTCGGCGCTATGGGTTTTCGGCCCCAGAAAGGGTATGGGTATGGGTTATCAGGGGATTATGGGTGTTCCCCCCTTTCCCGAGCCGGGAAAGCCCTTGAGCCATGGGTTATAAGGGGTTATGAGTTATGAGATGTATTCATTAACACTGAATGAATCCATAGCTTCATTGAGGCTTGACAAAGGCTAGAAAAACTAACTACCTCCGAAATGAATGAAGGCATTCGAACCGGAGAAGATTCATGTGGGCATTGCGGAAGGCCGGACGCTTCATCGGTCAACGTTGAGTCCGATATATGTGTGAACCACGGTCTCAAAGGGGACACTACTTAGCCTTGACACCGATAATGAAATGTCAAATCGTTCTAATGGTCTGAGGTACAGCATCCAGCGCGGGATCCAAAAGATCTGCACCCGATCAATCCAAGGGTCTTCGGTTCCGTCCCCGACAGCCAACCTCAGAAGGAGAAGGCAGGTCACCCTACTTATGCCCCTATAGCTCGCCGACCTTCTTGACGCCGACTACAACCCGCTCATTACGTCTCCAGAACTCGACCAGCACGTCCGCCATCCGCGTAGGGTCGTCCTGCATCGATCATCACTGTCAACGCTTGCTTCGCGGGACGCGTACCGTCCGCCGGCGACGCACCTCATGCACCATGTGCCCCACGTTGGGTATCACCACGAGCTGGAACTTCCCTTGCATCTGTCCGATCATGAGCTCCTTGTCGAGGCGTTCCGTGCCCGCCAGAACCAGCATACGAGCGGTGCGCGACGCCAAAAATTTGCTCGACAGGCCTGTGAACCAGCCTGTGGAGATCATGCGTCACGCGGGCACGCAACGTTCAGTCAGCGTTTTTGTTTACACTGGCGGACGTACGACGTCGCCCTACTTACTATTCCAGTATGGGGCCGTCGAGCGGAGCGGGGTCCGCCAGAGGTACGCGGGTACGCTTGGGGGCGAGCCTTCCGGAGCCGGCACGATGACGGCGGGCACGGACACTCTCGCGGAGGTGGGGTTGCGGATCGTGTGAGTGTTCACGCTAGCAGCGGTGCCGCGAACATGAGCTCCCGCTAGAACGCCCTAAGAGCATGAAGCGAACAGCTCCGACTCACTGCCACTCGATCGCTTCCTCAGGGCTGTCGAACCCTTCTGGTCGCGCGTTGAGGAGACTGTGCATGAGGGGGAGCGCATCGAGAGTGAACTCTGCATGAGGTAATTAGCAAGCCGTCCCTCAGTTCCAACAGAAACGGATCCGTGAACCTTCGACGACATCAATGACACACACGCCGGTGATTTGATACTGGTGTTGCTGGAGAAGGGGGCATGCGCGTACGCACACGGAGCCCCCAAGGCTGTGTCCGACGAGCTACAAGGCGTAAGCGGCATGGGGCATCTGTCAAATTCGCATTCGCTCACCAGAAGGGCAGGTGCGGTCTCGACGTCCGGGAAGACAGTCCGGATGAGATTGACGAGGTCCCCGGTAAGGACGTCCGCGTCCAGATTATCTTGCTCCGGATTGGAGAGGGTCTTTGTTTTCCCTGTGACAGGTGAGGGGTGCTCCATGTCATTGTACGTGCCCTCGGTGATGTCCACGTACCATGCCCACGGCAATCATACGCCAACACGCCGCACTCGCCTCTGCTCATGTCTGTGATCTCCTTCGCCATGCACGCAAATGAAAGGCCGGAGTAGCCGGCGCCGTGGTGGCAGACTATCACCGCCCCATCCTCGAACTTCGGTGGCGTGTAGTATGCCCTGATGTCGAGATCCAAATACGGCCCTGTGACCTGCATTGCCTGGTCGAAGAATCCAGAGGCAGATATGGGAGCCAAAGAATGGTCTGGTGCACGCTTTCGGGTAGTCCTTGGAGTCCGGGAGGGGCTGCACGATACGCGAACTTCGTGAGAGGTTAGGACCAGTACGTACGAAGGTGCGTACTCACGCTGCCGGAGGGCCCATACCAGTGGGTAGCGACCCCACAGAGTCTCCTGTTTCATCCTCTTCATCCTCTTCTCCTGACAGTGGAGGAAGTTGGGGTGCTTTCGCAAACCGAGCTTGGAGTGTAGAGCGATAGAGATGGGACATTTGAGCAAATATTGCCGGGCTTTGGGTATTTGTGATGAAGCAGTCTGATCGATGGTGAGTGTGTATATCGATGTGCTCCGTACAGAGCAGGCAGATGGGGATGGGACGGGAATGTGGTATTCTGCAAGGTCAGCGTGGTGGTTCGATGCAGGGTTCGGTGGCTGGATGATCAGAGGGGCTTCACATCTTATCTAATCTTTATACTGCGATGCGCTTAGCTTCCTACTGGTCCTAAGCACACGCGAAGAAATGTCGAAGGGGCAGGATAGCAATCGTTCATGCAGCAAGTGAAGAAATACAAACATAAACGAAGTCAAGTAGGTTTCAAATCTTCATCTTAGGCACGGGGCCTATTTACACCAAATACTGTAGTATGTAGCAGTCACCTGCGATGTATTTACGTCTACTTCTCCTCGATGCGTTTTCCATCCTCGTCCTTCCCACTCCGCACCGGCAGTCCCGCAAACTTGGGCCGCAACGCCTCGTACTTGCGTCTCTGTGACACCGACACACTCGGCTGCACCTTATCCAGCGCTCGCACAAAGTCCTCCGCCGACACCAGCATCGGCTGCTCCTCTCTTCGTCCCTCTCCCAGCCCCAGCATCGGTCCACCCTCCGCCTCCATCGCGTCCAACGCGCCAAGCGTCCGCCTCAACGCAACGACCCCCGCCTCGCGCACCAACGCCGCCAGGTCCGCGCCGCTGTACCCCTCGCACTGCTGACGGACGAGCTCGTCGACGAGGCCCTGGGTCACCGAGGAGTCAGAGTCGGGGGCGGCGAGCGGGACCTTCCTCGTCATCTTGCGCACGATCTCGACGCGCTCCTGCGCGGACGGCAGGTCGACGTAGAGCAGCTTATCGAGGCGGCCGGGGCGGCACATCGCGGGGTCGATCATGTCCGGGCGGTTCGTCGCCGCGATGACGTACACGGCCTTGCGCGCGTCGAGGCCGTCGAGCTCGGTCAGGAGCGTGTTGACGACGCGCGCGGAGGACTCGGACTGTGGCGTGACAGGACATTGGAGTGTTAATAGGATAATCACAAGTCCAGATCATGAACACGAGGGATGCTCACCATGCTCTCGTCGCGGCGGGGCACGAGCGCGTCCAGCTCGTCGAAGAAGACGACGCACGGCGACGACGCGCGCGCTCTCGAGAAGACTTGGCGTACAGCCCGCTCGCTCTCGCCGACGTACTGGAACGAGCACCGACGCGTCAGCGAGTCTTCGTCGACGAAGAAAACAGTAACCCGGGGCGCACCTTGTTAAGCAACTCCGGCCCCTTCACGCTAATGAAGTTCGCCCTCGACTCGTTCGCGACGGCCTTCGCCAGGAGCGTCTTTCCGCACCCGGGCGGGCCCCACAGCAGCACCCCACACGCGGCGACGATCCCGACCGCGCTGAACAGCTCCGGCCGCCTGATCGGCTGCACGATCGCCATCTGGAGCTCCTCGCGCGTCGCGTGCAGCGCGCCGATGTCCGCCCACGTCACGTCCGGCACGGTCGCGAAGCCCTCGCGCTTCGACGACGGCTGCACCTCCTGTAGCGCGAGCCCGAAGTCCGCGTAGGTGATGCACAATGGGGCGAGCTGCGCCTCCGTTAAGGGGTCCGGGTGCGCGCGGAGGAAGTGCACGATCGAGCTCGCGATGGTGTGTTTTGAGACGTCGAAATTGGCGAACGGGACGGCCTTGCTGGAGGTGGTTTGGGGCGGAGAGGGGGGATCGACGGCCATCGGGGTGTCGCCATCTGGGCCTAGTTGAGGTATCGTGTTCTCGGGGAGGACCAGGGTGCCTTCGGATATCTGCTTGAATATTCGCTTCACCGCAATGATGCCCGCGGCGCCGGTGAGTGCGGCGAGGTCCGCACCGACGTAGCCTGGAGTCGCTTTTGCGAGTGCTATGTAGTCAAAGTCGCCTTCTAGCCTGAGCTTTGATGACTGGACACGAAGGATCCTACGAAAGCGATGGGAACAAGGAGGCTGAGGAAGTTATCTAGTGCACTCACTGTGCTCGCGCTTCCTCGTCTGGTACGCCCATGCTAATCTCATGGTCGAACCTCCCCGCACGACGTAGTGCAGCGTCCAACGAGTCTGGTCGGTTCGTCGCGCCGATCACGACGACGGGTTTGTTGTCATTCTTCTCCCACGACATATCTGGCCCCACATGAGCTGAAGTACGCGAATCACAAAGTTAGAAACGGGCTCACCATCCATACAAGTCAGGAACTGCGCGACTATTCGCCGTTCCATCTCCCGTTGTGCACTTTCACGTTTCGGCGTGATGGCGTCGATCTCGTCGATGAAGAGGAGACACGGCGCGACTCTCTTGGCCTCGTCGAACGTGTCTCGGAGTGTCTTCTCGGACTCGCCTGACATACCGGAGACAACTGAGGGTGCCGAGATGTTGATGAACGGTACACCGAGCTCCTGTTCAATGCCAATGTAGAGACGCAATGTGAGACAAGATGCTGGTGGATGAAGGAAGCAAACTCCTCCGAGATGCGAATACGACGAAGGATGCAAGGGACGATATACCAAAGCTGCTGCAATGTGCTATAGTTTGGGGCGACTTTCTTTAAAAAACCCAGCTATATGCGCGTTGTTTGGTTGCCTGAAGGCGGATTACAAGACCTATCTCTGCAGGGACATAGGGTACCAACAGCTCGTCGTTGGGAGAGCGCTGACGCGATATAGTGGAGCGGAGAGGTTAAGTGCCCTAGAGCTTCGTAGGAGACATACACACGATATCCCATATAACGCACCGTCGACCAGAAGACCAACACAGAACGCAAAGATCACTCACCCCAGCAATCGCATGTGCAAGCATCGTCTTCCCGCACCCTGGCGGCCCATGCAAAAGCACCCCCCGCGGCGGCTGCACGCCCGTGTGCAGGTAGATCTCCGGATGACATAGCGGCATCGCGACCAGCTCCAGCATCTTCTCGATGCACGCGTCCACCCCTCCGAGGTCCGACAGGCGTGTCGTGGGCGGCGAGTGGTCCTTCGAGATGCTGCCCCCGGCGGAAAGCTTCGCGCGTTTGCTGCCATCCTCCCGTGTCGAGCGCAGCTTCCGCTTCGTGCTGACCGGTTTTGAGTCCGTAGGAACGGCGGCCGCGGGTTCGGCTTCTGTAGCTGGGGTGTCGAGAGTAGTCTCCGCTGGGGTGGTATCTGCGGTGTGCGGCTCCTCGGGAGGTGGAGGGACGCTGGGTGTAGTAGATCCTGAGGCGGGGGTAGATGTAGAGTTGAGGTTGACCTTGACTCGTCTATGTGTCGACCAGAGGCCCTGCATCGAGCGATTCAGGGCGTTCGAGCTCTGCCTAGATACATGTGAGCGGGATGGGAGGCACACTGAGCGACTGTAGGACGCACCGAGATCTCCATTGAGCTCAGGAAAGAGGCAGGCCACAAAGGTGAGGGGAAGAAGGATATTCGTTGTCGTCAATGGGGGTTCGGGGTGTCGAGGCTGGGGAGCAGCTGGGGAGCGACAAAATTCTGAGCAGGAGTATCTGATAAGATTAGATTTATGAGTTGATCATGAAGCGCTGGCGATCAAAATGCTGGCGCCAGCAGATTGACACGATCACATGAACTCTTGCAGCTGTAGTGTATAAGTAATACTCACATTTCCGACTCTTGTCATCGTTTTCCTGCTTACCGAAGGTGTCTGGGTGGTTGTAGGATACGTAATTATATTTAAGTGATCAGGGGAAGCGCAGCAGTCATCAAGCAAACGTCGAACGCGATCGCGATAGCAGCAACGCCACAGCGACCGTGTAGATCCAGAGGCCCCATGCCAAGTTGTCCCTGGAGAATAGACTCCTACAATCTTCCCCAGGTACGCCTCCGTTATGACGCCCCTTGGAAGACTAATTTTGACGGCTACTTAGGTTAGCTAGCATCTCGGAAAGGATTTCCCACTAAGGTTCGTCGACACCGGCCCAACGCTTCCTGGAACGTTGCGCACACCGCCACCGAAACCAAAGCCTACCTACCCCGGTATCGGGAAGGATCCGTCTCGAGCTCGATCGTTCACATGCACAACTCTATCAGCCCACCTCGCTTTCAGGGTGTCATCCATATGCATTCTATCGAGCGTCGTCAACGATACTGCAGTCTCGTTTTCGCCTCATCCACGACACTTACTGCTTTCTACCCCCAAACTATGTGGATATCCTCGAGAACGGACCGCACTGATTGCAACGCAGGCTACAGTGCTCAACGTTCAATTGCGGCGGCGTTCAGTAGACGCTGCGGAAAAAGCTGTTCGCTGTTTCAGGCGTACTATGATGGTTTCGATCATCTTCGCGACCGTTCGCTTCACTCCGGAGGTCCGAGTCGCCTATATATCAGCTGCGGCCACAACACCGTCATCTCCGGGCCCCCCAAGCAATGTCCGGCACTTCTCTTCCAGGGAACCCAGCGGTCCCCACGGCCAGCATCCCGTCTTCGTCTTTCTCACCTATCTTCTCCGTCCCCGGCACCTTCGGAGGTGTATTTATATGTGCCTACATCTCCCTGGCGTACGTCCAGTTTAATACCTTCGAAACGGCATTTGCACGATGGCTGACTTTACGCTAGTCTGTATGGACTGCTCGTGCATCAAGCATACAAGTATTTCAGCCTTTATCGCTCCGATGCTGGCTGGCTGAAAGGCTTGGTAAGAGGCTCTATTCAAGTTACTGAGGTCGCGGAGTTAGCTAATGCCATATTGGCTTTGTTCCTTCAGGTCATCGTCACGTTGTACGTACCTTCCATCTCTTTCTGGAGACGTCTTCCTCATCTTTGCTAGAATATTGGAGACCGCCGTGTCGGCTTTACATATCCACCTAACGTACGGATTCCGATTACCCTAGGACTATTCACGCTCTTATCGATGACGTCGATCAACAGCTACTTCTACTTTGTCGCAAACTACGGGAACCCTCTGGCATTCTTCGAGGACGTATGGTGCGCCCTGCAAGTTGTCATCTGGTTGCACTTTCACAGCTCACTCGACACCCTGCGGATGATTTCAGGTCCATAAACGTGAGCATTCCTTCGCCGTCTGCTGAGTGGGTGGCTGATGACTGTATGCAGATATTTGCTACCATTTCGGTCCGTACCCAAAAGTGAAATCGACGTTACCAATACTCACGATTTGGACTTAGGCATGCATCATGATAACTTGCCAGAGGTATTGTCCACGTCCGCGTCCTGCATACTTGGCCATGCTGAAGAGCAATTATGCAGTTTTTACGCTATACGCATCCTCCTTGGTACGTAGTCGCAACTGCATCTGTGATCTGCTTACGGGAAGCGACGGCTGATGGATCTCAGTTGGACCGACGAAGTTTATGTACGTGCCTGTGGTCGCCAGCGTAAGCACAACAGTCGTCATTTATTGTGCAGGGGTGTCGGCTGACGGTGGCACCGCAGGCTTTGCTCATGGCGGGTGCGATGGGTGAGTGCTTCCTGGCACTGTATGCTAATGAGATGAGGAGGTCTCATGCGGCTCACGTATCTCAATCGGTAAGTACTCACTAGGGCGGTCTACTGCATCGAAGGGTCTGACCATTCACGGCCTTGCGAAAGCTATCACCGTCGTCGGGTAAGTCTCTCCAAGCGACCTTTACGATCCACATTCTTGACGTCGAACAGGTTCCGGGGCCTAACGGTCGACAACTTCCAAATGCTGCTGGTGCGTTCGCCCACCTTTTCAGTACCATCTCACTGACGCGTATTCATGCGGCCAGACCCTGATATTGGCATACAATGCCGTCGCCTCCGGGGGCGACGTGATCCTTACCGCAGCAGTGATCTATATTCTCCACCACTGTCGTACCGGGCTGAAGAGGTTCATGGTCGTCCATAATCAACTCGTTCGCGTATGCTGACACGGGTTTACAGGACCGATACCATGATCAACCGGCTCATCATGTACACCATGAGCACAGGTGCATTATATGTCCTTGGTCTATGGCGCGCGATCTACGCCATGTTGAAACATGCACAGGGCTTTTGACGACGTAGCTATCGTCTCCTCATGGTTTTATTCGCTCCATTCGTTGACGGTGTCGGTCTGACCCCAGGATCTTCAATATCCTGTCGGCAATACTGGTGCGGAATACGATCTTCCGTCTTTCCTGTTACGGAAGCTAATGCGTGAACGCAGATACGCGTTCTGGGTATGAACAGCTGGGCATGGCTAGGAACCATGATGATCGCCGAACGACGTGCGTAGCCCCCTCCCCTCGCATTCTCTCTCGCACCCCTTTCTGACCCCGCGCTGCAGTGTACTCGAACTCGCTCATGGCTGCGTGAGTCGCTACGCCACCGTCGATCAACCAATGTCCACGGAGCACGTCCTAACGCGCCAGACACAGACTCAACTCACGCAGGTTCGTCGTCGAGAGGAGCGGAGAACACGGCTTCAATGACCGCCGTGCCGATCCCTTCGGGACCGCCGTCCGAATCAGCACCGTGCGCTTCGACCACGGACCCGCGTCGTCTGCGACCGACGGGGAGCTGGAGCTCCCTTATGTCCGGGTGGGTGTCCTCCTGACTGCGTACACAGGTTGTTAGACTGACGATGCCTGGAGATGCGCGCTAAGAGCTCTGGGCTCGGAGGTGCAAGTGGGAGCACCTTGGGCGTTGAGAAGGACGACCGAGACATGTACCGCGATGGCTGAAGCTCCTGAAGGGGTGAATCCTGATATATACGTCGTGGGAGGGAACCGCCGCTTCCAGGTGTCTGCATATGTAGATAGTAGATATGTGTTCGACTTATGTGAGGCCGAGGAGCTGTCCATCTGTCCGTTGTGTCGGCCTTCTGGAGAACGGTTCAGCGCCACTACAGAGGAGCTTCGGGCCGCCCAACTGCCAACCCCGCGCTACTTACTTACAGCGCTTTGCATAAATACGTGAACACGCCGATTTTTTCCACACGGGCGCTTATACGCCCACCTGCCCAATAAGGCAGAGTCACGGTCACAGTCCGAGCGCGCACGAGGTTGCCCGTATCGACCCTATCGATGCTTCATCGCACACGCTGCATCCGCAGTTCCCCTCCCTTTAGCAGTCGAACAGAATTGAACCCACAATATATTGCTGCAAAAACTCTAAAAACTGCTCTTTTGTTACTGACCCCTCGAATATCTCCAATGCAAGGACCCCACCGAGGCTCAGGGCCGGAAGGATTGAGAATCGGGTGCCACGGAGGAATGTTCCACGCTTGACAATGTACATGGTAATCCCTCCGCTGACCACCCGTGAGTGCACTTGATAGTGTGGTTGTCTACAGCACTCTCGTCAAGAAATACGAACATCTCTGGGTCCTCATGAGTCATACTGTGCTACATCCAGCCTCCACAAGAGGCGCAGGTCCTCATCCCGCTCCACCGCTGCTTTGGGAACCCGCTTTCATGTGATGGTGAGATGATGGAGGGTGCGTGAAATGGTAGCAAGTGAGACATTGGTGTCAAGCACAGCCTGGAGATGTTGTTGGAGCTCGTCGAGATACATGTTGGGATTTTGCCGTGAGGATTTCTTCAAGATACTGACACGTATCATCGTCGATGTCACGAGGATGTCCCAGGCGCTGCTTCGCTGTTGGGTCGACAACCGTGCTGTACATCCGGTAGATTGCAATGATCTTCGAAACAAGGCCAGATGGCAGACGACACCCTAAGAGTCTCGGAAATTTCATGCATAGTCCACTCTTCTGAAAGATAGAGTTGTACTATGCGCTCCTTCAAGTCGACAGAGATAGCGCGCGTCATGGAGGAACAGGAGATGCTCGGCAGTCGATCGGGCTCGGGGCCGCCGCACGTCCCCTCTGTGACCGTGACTCTACCTTACTGGGCAGGTGGGCGTATAAGCGCCCGTGTAGAAAAAATCGGCGTGTTCACGTATTTATGCAAAGCACTGTAGTACTGTGCGACAGATGCGGTGCTGCAGGAAACCTCGATTTGTACTTATACAAAGCTCTCGGCTGCACGTACACGACGCCATACTACGTCTTTCTTTCCTCCATCCATAACGTCGACCATGAGCGTCTTCCGCGAACGTGACCCCGATCTCGTCATGGGAGAGGGAGCCTCAGCGACGCAGCGGCCTACCCGATTCGGATTCACGTCCTCGTCCTCGTCGTCCTCGTCTTCAAGTCCTCTCTTTCCTAACGCCAACGCGGCGCAATCTCAACCTCTACGTTCAGCATTCGGGCCGCAGAAGGAAGTGGTGCGTCCGGAGGGCCCGGGCGTCACCCTTGCCTGGGACACTCGATGGTATAACCCGCCCGCCACTGTGCCGTCGCCGTTCCGTCCCCCAGCGCAGGACACACAGCTGCGGGGGAGTGGCGACGAGCCCGTCCACGCAGGCATCTCGTGCGGCTTCTGCGGGAAGACCAGCATTCGAGGCGTCAGGTACAAGTGTGTCCAGTGCCCCCGTAAGTCCTCGCGTCCATCGTCTTGCGTTTTGAAGCTGAACGTACTCGGATCCTGCACCACCACTACATCCCCCTCCCCGCCCGCTTGCAGACTACGACCGGTGCGACGCGTGCATGACCTCCCCGAGCGCGTGGGCGGCGCACGACGCGGCACACCAGTTCTTCCCGATCCGCACGAACGACGACCTCTCGCACTTCGCGCAGATCGCCGCGCGGCTCGTTACGCCGCAGTTCTTGACCACGCCCGTGCGCGTCCACGCGGGCATCACCTGCGACGGCTGCCGCAAGCCCGTACAGGGCGTGCGGCACAAGTGCCTGGTCTGTGACGGTGCGTTCCTCGTTTCCATGTCCTTCGTATGGTAGAAGTCTGAGGCTAACCACTCCCTGTTCCCCGTTCCCTCCGCATCGCCCACGATGCCAGATTACGACTTCTGCAGCGCGTGCATCTCCGAGCCCGCCAAGAGGCTGGGGCACAACCCGGTGCACGCCTTCTTCGCGATCGTCACGACGCAGGACGAGGCGCTCTACGCCAACGCGCGAGCACAGGCGCAGCCGCGGGGCGTCCGCCACGACGGGGTGGAGTGCGACGCGTGCAGGCAGGCCCCGCTCGTCGGCGTCCGGCACCGCTGCCTCGACTGTCGCGGTGAGTCTGCTGATGATGCTCTGGATTTTGGGACATCGCTGAGCTGTGAACTTCATCAACACCTACAGATTACGACCTGTGCACCGAGTGCATGTCCAGGCCGGAGCTGCGGGTGCGGCATGACCTCGCGCACGCGTTCTTCCCGATCCCCGCGCCAGACGGCCTTGTGTCGTACAACCGCGCGTTAGGGCTCCGGAGGATGGGCTCGGGCTCGGCGCTCGAGTCGCAGAAACCCGTTCAGCTGACGGCGAACATATCTGAGTTGGTTGCTGGAGGGAACAGCTCAACCCAAGGACTGTGATACACCGACTTTTTGAAAGAGAAAAGCCGAGTCCCTACGGGAGTGATTGTCATGCCTTTGCCGGTGGGTGGGTGTAATGTATACCCCATTGTACGGATCGCGAGCACCAATATACATTCACATGTGTCTGTTGTTTCGACCCAACTGGACTATTGATGGTTGTAAAATATATGCGCCCGATATGCTACAATTTTCGCTTGTGCAAAACATGTAGACCCACTGTTCATGCATTAAGCGGGAATCGAACCCCCGGCGGGTCGATGGCAACGACCCAGGTTACCACTACCCCATTAATGCAGTTGCGAGGGGTTCCGCAGACGATTACTACAAGGTGATGGTATTTGGAGGGGAGGTCCACAGTTGGATGGTTACTTGATGTCCAGGGCTAGGCTGGATCGTTTGAGGATAAGCGGTAGAAAAAGTCTCCAAGCATGCGGTGGTAAGTGGGTGACTTTCCATAAGGATTTACGGCCGTTTCGACGTCCGTAAATCCCAAAATCGAGCGATTGGCCGAGATGCCGAGTGCGATACAGACTCCGCTGATGGCCAACGGGTCCGTAGATGCTGCAAGCGCTTGAAATCTGGAAGGGGGGGTCGACCCCCCTTTCTAGACCTAAACATGTCCGCAGATGAAAGACAGACATCCAAAATTGGCAACCGACCGACTCCGCTCTGATGGTAACTGGCACTGGCCTCCAAAACCGGCCCAGCGAGCACCTCAGTCCTTCGCCGCCTCTCTTTCTGTTCGAAAATTTTCACCACAGTCGTTCTTGCTCTTTTTCTCTTCTTTCTCCCTCCTTCAACCACTTTTCGCATGGAGCATCCCGACGGGTTTGACCCAAGCCTGCGGTACTGGCGTGGGCCGGATGGGAAGTTGTATCCGTATGGCGCGCAGCCGAGCAACCTTGTACGTACAATTGGTATTGATTTGAAGCAGCGCAGGACTCATAGAGCTCTCACATCTCAAGGGAACATCCGAGGATCGCTCATCTGGCTCAGCTTCGCAGCCTCCCACACCGGTCAACGCCCATGCATCCGGTTCTTCTCAGCCGCCTCCCACGCAAGTTCCCACTCACGGTCCCCCTCGGCCTCGGCCGGCGTTCCAACCTTCCCATCTCCACCCTTCGAGTTCACAGGCGCAGGCGCCCTTCATTCCCCCACCTTCGTTGCGATTCAATTCATATATGTCCAATACATCATCCGAGTCCGCTTCTATCCCACAACAAATGCCTGTACCTCCGCCGGCGGCTGGTCCTGCTGATCCATACGCATGCTACTTTGATCCCCCTTCACCAAGCCCCGAGCTTCCGGACCTCATGCCAATCCCGGGCCCCACGCCATCCATGCCGTCCGTGTCTAGAGGTCGGAGCGAGCTTCACCCAAAGCCCGACAAGGGTAAGAAGCGGGCAAGCACTACCGACAGCATGGCACCACCGAAAAGAGCCAAACCCACCGCCACATCTTCCAAGGCAAAGACCGCATCAAAGGGGAAAGGCAAGGCTCCCGCAAACAGCAATCCCTCTCACACTGGACGGCAGCCTGGCTCTTTGAACTACTCCGAAGACGACATCTGGACACTCCTCCGCATCGTTAGAGCTATCCTTCCCCTTGGTGGCAGGATGTGGGGGCAAGTTACCGACCACTTCAACAACTGGGCGAATGCAAATGACCGTCCTACGCGTGGACAGAAGGCACTGAAGGGCAAGTTCGAACTGGTATGTCTTTGTACTATCTTACCGTTTGCGTGTTCATTTTCTCACCCATGTTCCATATATAGCTTGCCCGGACGCCCAAGCCGACCGGTTCAGCTGAAATTCCTGCAGACGTCGCCGAGGCTATCGAAATCGACAGACTCATCAATGCGCAAGTCCATGTGCGCCACGTTGATGATAGCGAGCTTGCGGATGACGACAATGAGGAAAAGGTTGAGGGAGATGAGGTTATCGAGGTGGAGGACTCCGACGGTGAGAGGGACAATGCTACTCGTAGTTCGAAGAAGAAGCCTGGCCCTGTTCTCAAGGCTTACCGAGACCCTCCTGCTTCATCATCCTCTACCCGCCCCTCGACCACCACATCGCGTCGTGCTCAGGCTGAGCAGTTCATGACCGCGGTCACATCATCTCTCGATCCGGCTCTCCGTGATGCACGTGATGAGGCTCGTTTTGCTCGGCATGCTATGCAAGAGGAGTCATCACGGTTATCTCAAGAGAACCGTGATCTCCAGGTGCGCGTACAAGCCCTCAACGATCGTGTCACCCAGCTCCTCACCGAAAACATGCGTTACCAGTCTCGAATTGAGCTTCTCGAGACACTTGGCTCTGTGCGGACCCCGCCCGAGCACGCCGGGCAGTCTCGGCTTCATCGCGGCTGGGATCATTTCGATGAGCCATGCTATCGCTCCCATCATGCCTTCCCTCCTCCTCCATTCTACCCTTCGCACTTCAGCCCCACTGCCCCTGATGCATCTGCCTATCGGATGTCTTCGGCGACTCCCTATTCAACCCCCTACTCACGCTCCTTCGAGTCTTGGTCGAATCTTGACCGTGACTCACCACCCCACCGCCCCTTTTCTCCTCCAGCCTGGGAACGTCCTGCAAGCCCACTGCATGCTGGTCATCGCAGTGTCTCTCCTGGGCCGTCTCGTGGTCGCCGTGGAGGTCTTGAATATGGAGGTGGAGGTCAAGATGTGGAGATGCTCGGTGATCTGGGAATGGGTACGTCTGTTCCTGCTGCCCAACCACGCTCGCCCCCTCGCACTGTGTCATCTTCCACTTCCTCCGCTGTTGCTTCATCATCATCCTCTACGGTGCAGCCTGAAGCATCGGCATCTTCAGCATCCGTCACTGTTACTATTACTACCCCTTCACGTCGTCATCATCGTCGCCACTCGTCGTCTTCATCGTTAGATGGAAAACGACTTCATTCGACGGACTAGGTTCTATGCTGTTATCCAACTACATTGTTTGTCACATTATTTATAGTGTTGTTTATTTATATGTGATATAAACATACAAGTCACGATCTCTATTCATATTGATACTATGCCTGGCGCTTTCATTATTTATGTCGTACTCCGGGCTGTCGTATTGACACTGTTGTACGTACTTGCCTTCTGAATATACCTGTTACAAATGCCTACCCAGTCACTCTGCATATCTTATGTACCCCTTAGGACACCAACAACGAGGGCAACAACAGGGAACACCTAGCCCTCCGATCGCTCTGGTTCACAACCAAACGTGGCAACACGTCGAGAATACGTGTCTCAGTCTTACCAATCAGGACACGTAGAGCGACACGTAAGGACACGTCCTCGACTTACCAATCACTTACCAACCATTACCAAGCACCGCAGTTAGTACGTACCAGTAATTTCCACCACAATCCGCGCAGTCAACATGTCAGACGACACGTAGGGACACGTCCACTGCACCGCCCGTAGTATGTACTAGTAGTTTCCATCGCAGCCCGCGCAGCTGACACGTCAGTCTGTGCAGTTCCACGTAGACACATTCCCAGTAGTATATAAGGAGGCGACCTCTCAGCTGAGGCCCCCCAGTTTTCAGTCTCTTGTGTATACACCGTAGTCTCTAGTCACCAATCTATAGTATATTGCTAGCTGCAATATACTCTTATACACTACGTCTCCTAGAGCATCCTTGCTCTAGTATCCAACTACTCGCCTCGTAAGTCGTTGGACTCAACTAGGAGCTACAGTACTAAGTTGTACTTAGCTCGGGACGTAACATTAGACTGAAAACTAATCACCCCACCTATCCAGGTGTAGGGAACCCACAACCACCTCGCAAGTAGCAACACAGTATTGGACAGGGGTCCAATAGGAAAGCAAGTCGGGAACGTTTAGGACGGCCAAGAGCAGACCAGTCACGACCGAAAGGGTGACTAACATTTACTTGGACGACACAAGTACGAGCTCCAAGGCGCCAGAAAAGACACGAGAAGTCCGTTCACCGCACTGAAGGAATAAGTTTTCCTCCAGTAGTCAACCGCTCTAGGATAGAGCCCCCGAGCATTCATATCTCAAGCAGAGACAAGGAACGAGAAGTCACCACACAGTACATAGGAAGGGAAAGGTTTCCTATCCTCGAAATCCCCAGTACCCTCGGATTCGCAGAGTTCCAGTCAAAACGGCCTTTAGAATTGAAAGCAGCATTCCACCGTGAACGAAACATATGAGTACATCGGTACCTACTTGTCACGGCCTACAACACGCATTCGATAATACCAGGAAGAGGGACGTACACAAAGAACCAGGACCAGACGCCAAGTGGACGTTTTGCACAAGTCGACTGTGCATTGAAAGATATCAAAAGATCTTTCCAGCCAACACCCGTACCAGGTACAGTACCATCTACTTCAAGCCCACAGCAACTCAAGAAGCAGAGATCAAGAATACCCACCCTCCGAAGGGCGGAAAAGCATACCCCACTCCTCACCCAGAAAACCAGACACCCAGCAGCAGTCCAAGAGTTACTGCTAGGCTCACCTCATTACAACTCTCGGTAAACCCTTTATCACCAGTAGACCCAGTTCCAGAGGCTGAAGAAGGCACAGCCTCAGAACCCGAAACAACCATCTCAGTATCAAGGATTCCACCCCGTAGATCGGTGTCCCCAGTTCCAGAACCCACCAAAGAAATTCAGAAACGTACTCCAAGCCCTACTATGGCGTCCGAAGAAGCTCAAAGACTTTGGGCTGAATACAAGTACAATGTCCGGATGCACAAGGCCATCAGGCGAGTGGACCCCGACAGGGAAACCATATCCCACAGAATCGAAGTCGAGGAGGAACACCTCGACTTACTCCTGGAAAACACCGATAGAGCACCACTCACTCCCGAAGATAAGAGCGTTCTGGCAAAACAAATCCAAGACACATGGAAGATCTACCCAGTCCAAAACCCCTCCAATCCCGCCATGGACCGATTTATCTATAACTCTGACGGGAACGAAGACCTCACTCCCGCGGAAAGTGCTAGTGCTGCATTCCGAGCTGCTGTTCCTCAACCCCCCTACGAGGGAGGACAAGGATACAGCTATACACCAGGGAGTGGAATTAGCACTGGCATATTTCAAACAGGGTCTACCCGAAGGTCTATTCCAAGTTGGGGTGTCGGGGGAGATCGCACAGATCCCGCTAGTACAAACCCTGTGGGCACTGGATCTAGTGCTACAGCCAGGGGAAAGCAGTCAGCACAAACAGGCAGGGATCCGAAGGATTTGGGTGGATCCGAACAGCCCCCAGAACGACCACAGGATCCAGACCATCCCCCACCCGGACCACCCGGACAGCCAGGTGATCCAAGGGGACCCGGAGGACCAGGAGGAGGAGGACCAGGCGGACCTGGAGGAGGAGGCCCTGGGGGACCTGGAGGGTTCCCCGGAATGGGACAACAAATGGGAGGACTTCCTTTACCCAGAGGAAAAGGAAAGGCCAACCCCCCAGAGATCTTCGCAGGAGATCGAGACAAGTCAGAAAAATTCCTGGAAGATCTATTCCTTTTCTTCTCAGCAGATCCAAGGTTCACCGATGATCAATCCAAGATCTCTACTGCACTCTCATTCATCGGAGGAGAAAACGTCAACTATTGGAGAACGGCTATGGCTAGAAAAGCAGAACACAATTTGGCAACCACCGGAACTTTTGGGAGTTGGGAAGCATGGAAGAACGACTTCAGAAACAGCTTCGCCCCCACCAACCAACCGGAGAAGGCAGTCCGAGCCTTGGAAGACCTCACGCTTGGAGAAACCATCCACGAGTTCAACGCCAAATTCAATGCCCTGATTACCAAAAGCCGTATCCAAGATTCGATGGCTAGACTCAATTACTATCGAGACGCCCTACCACTCTGGCTCAGAGACAAGTGTGCCACATCCATACCAATCCCGCGTACACTAGAAGATTGGATCGGACGTGCCACTGACATCTACGAAGCCCAACAGATCAACCGGGAACTTAGTGCCAAGCGGCGCACTAGAAGTGAAGAAAATACATCCAGCAACATCAACAGGATGACCGTAGCAGAACGAAACAAACACATCAAAGACAAGCTCTGCTTCACCTGCCACAAACCGGGTCACATCGCTGCTGGATGTCCTCAAGGACAGAAGAAGCAACACTTCACTCCCAGAGACAAAGGGATACAAGACGAACCAGACGAAGAAGGGGAAGACAGCGAAGCATCAAGCTCCGAAGAATCCGATGACGGCAATTCGGAACAGGAATTGCAAGTCAACGCCCTCCACACAGACTTCGACGACATGGATTTTTAGACTGGCAGACAGAAGCAACGCCGGCTTTACCTCTTCCCACCATTCAAGTAAGCGTCAGAGTGACTTCAAACATAGTCATTCGGGACGAATGATAAAGGAAAGGGGGGGGTTATGTTACAAATGCCTACCCAGTCACTCTGCATATCTTATGTACCCCTTAGGACACCAACAACGAGGGCAACAACAGGGAACACCTAGCCCTCCGATCGCTCTGGTTCACAACCAAACGTGGCAACACGTCGAGAATACGTGTCTCAGTCTTACCAATCAGGACACGTAGAGCGACACGTAAGGACACGTCCTCGACTTACCAATCACTTACCAACCATTACCAAGCACCGCAGTTAGTACGTACCAGTAATTTCCACCACAATCCGCGCAGTCGACACGTCAGACGACACGTAGGGACACGTCCACTGCACCGCCCGTAGTATGTACTAGTAGTTTCCATCGCAGCCCGTGCAGCTGACACGTCAGTCTGCGCAGTTCCACGTAGACACATTCCCAGTAGTATATAAGGAGGCGACCTCTCAGCTGAGGCCCCCCAGTTTTCAGTCTCTTGTGTATACACCGTAGTCTCTAGTCACCAATCTATAGTATATTGCTAGCTGCAATATACTCTTATACACTACGTCTCCTAGAGCATCCTTGCTCTAGTATCCAACTACTCGCCTCGTAAGTCGTTGGACTCAACTAGGAGCTACAGTACTAAGTTGTACTTAGCTCGGGACGTAACAATACCTATTGTTTATTTATTATATGATCCAAAGGTGTGACTTCAGCTAGGTGCAAACGCAAGCATCATATATTTACTCATCCACTACAATACGGTGAAATCTGGAGACGCGGTCACGACGGCGCAAATCACCAAATAAAACATTCTCAAACCCATTCCAAATGTCTACATCCTCGGCCTCTTCCCATACCCGCATATATACAGTACGGATCTCAGAAACTCCGCATAAGGCTGTCCGCAGGTTCATTGACCGTACGCAGTTCTCGAGCAAGTCAGTCCGTCCCTCCGGATCATTGACATCAAGAGGCAAGCGTAGATGTCCGAAGCCACCACGCAGTTGTCGCATCCCCCACTCTGCTGTCTGGCGATAAGACAAGAGCTGGCGGTCATGTGCAAGCGTGTCTGCGCGTTCCTGCGGGTCTTGTGGGAGGCGTTGGCCTGCTTTGAGAGGAGCCTGGATGCGTCCTTCAATTGTGTTCGTACCTCGAGGAAAAGCGGTGTCAGCAATGATGAAAAACCCATCCGGAGTATTGTCCCGTAACTTGTCATAAATGGGTCGTGCTACCTTCGCATCATGCCAACTACCGGGAGCGTTGAGCACACATCCCTTGACGAGACCTAATTAAATGCACATTATTTAATTCAATAGCCAACATAACATAGCAGTGCACATACCTTGAGGCGAGAACACAAACACACAACTAGTGTAGTGACCATGTAACCACCCATTGTATGTTGCATTCTCAAGGTCAGGGTCGTCTGACGTCGCAAGGAGGACATTTAGACCATCGATGCTCCCAATGGCACCATCAAGAAGTGGATGGCGAGCAGTGATAAGAGCACTGTCCTGCTCGCACTCCTCTTCTGAAGCCCACCAAGTGATCCCTGCCTCCGGAAGCCCGCGGAGGGTGCTTAGCAGGATGCGAAGGGCGAACTCGCGATAGCGAGTAACAGTAGAGGGGACAAGGGCAAAAATTTGCTGGAGAGAGGTGTCGGGCATCGTAGAGGTAAGGTAGTGATAAACGAGACCAAGGGCCCCTTCAGCAGTGAGAGAACGGCGGCCCAGGCGTGGTAGGCCATCTGCGTTAGAGTCGGTGCGGGGGATTGCTGTGGTGTTCCAAAGCCGTGCAAAGCCATGCTTGAGGATGTAGTCGAATGTGGCGCAGTTGATACCCATAGTCGTAATGAATGCTCGATCGTCGCGACTCTCGTATAGAACCTGCCACGGCGTGCTTTGACGGGGATTCGGAAGAAGCTGGGGACGACGAAGATAACGCCTGTTCGGCTTGCGCCGTTCCGCACGTCGGAGACGAGCTTCCTCAGCGCCAAAGACAACAAATGCCGCTGCAAGTAGCGCGTCATCCTCAAGCTCCTGGTCTTCTTCAGACCATTCTTCGGACTGGTCGCCATCCTGCAAAACCATACTAACACAAACACGGGTCAATTGCCGAAATATCATTGAAAAATTGAGTTTCCCGCACACTAAATAGGCGCCTAATCAGCGAGTGTGCAGGACGTTGTGTACACGCAGAGAAGTTTGGGGAAGACTTCTGTATATAGACTCTAGTTGTCAGACATATGTACTCTTAGCTGGAGTAGAATTCATGATCCCAACCTTCGCCGAGTGAGATTTAGCAGCGAAATGAGTCTACGGACATGGAGAGACGAGTGCGCGCGGCTTATGGATACGGCTGTGCTAACTCTAAATAATTTTAATGTCCGCCTGATGCATCTACGGACGTCGAAATGGCCGTAAATCCTTATGGAAAGTCACCCAGTAGGATTGAAGTTCTCAGATGAAGGACTGCGCAGGTGCTTGGCAGACTCCGAAGTTGCTCCGAAGTGCGGCGGACTCGCCATCGGCCCGGGTCTTTGATTATTCTGGACATCGACAGACCAGAGATTCCTGAGCCTCCCTCTCTTGTTCTCCTACGTTGCTATGCCTAACTCTCTATGATATACACAATCCGCGAGCTCGTTGCTCATATGAAAGCCTAGATCTGCGTCTCCTAAAGACATAGCACGGGATGTGCAATGCATCCTGGTGTGTCCACACTGGATGACCGGACTTATCCTGGGGAACATGGTACGTGCTACGACCGCCTGCGAGAACGCTTCGATGTTCCTCCTCGAATTGGGCTACGACAACAACATCGACACGGAAACCGGAGTCCAGGCTGCTTCATATATGCGCGGTGGATAGTGGGATCTTGTGTGATATGGTATGTGCTACATACTCGAACTTCCCCTGCGTGCTCATATCGCCTTGCCGTCCGGCTCCCCGTGTTGTACTTAGCTCATGAGGCATATCCTCGGACACTCCCCCACTCCCCCCCTTCCTAACCTGCCACCTAAGAGCGGCCCTGCCGAGCACAAGTTCTCTGGACTCTGGAGGCCCGAAGGCAGGGGCATGGGTGAAGCCATGAAACCACAACGGTTTCGCTGACAGTAGGCTGAGATTGGCTGGGGGTCGCAAGTTCCAGAAGAATGAGGCCATGAAGTAGAGGGGTGGCAGGAGATGGCGAAGGCTGAGGAAACTTAGTAAGTATTCACTCGCTCCGCCCTTCCACGCCTGCGGGATAACGTCTCCCATAGGCAGATTGCATTGCCGTAGAGCTGGAGGAGTTCGAGGACATATTCGATAACATGTCAGACGGCAAGACTGAATTTGAGCTGCCTGAAGGCGCGGTGCTCAACAAGAACCCGCTGTGGCTTGCGTACCGGGTGGAGAGCAAGGGTGTGGCTGCAAGGCGTCGGTCACGGTGCTCGGGTTCTCGGCCACGCTCAAGTACGTGTACGTGCCAGGGAAGACGAGTATGAAGTTCATCAAGGACCAGATTAAGAACACAAGCGACTACGAGCTCTTTGCGGGTCCAGTGAGCGTGTTCATGGACGATAGTTTGCATCACAAAGATACGCATTCCAGTGAGCCTGTAGATAAGCCTTCCTTTTTACATCTTGGACACGCTGACATTCACTCCATGCAGCAGCTGATTGGGATCGAGTCGTTCACGTGCATACTCGGGATCGACATATCGCTCAGAGTCTCAGGCCGGGTCAGGTCCCGTACGGAGCGCGAGCCCCGGCGGAGCTTCGCGGAACCGTTCAAGACGAACACGCGTATAGCAACGACGACGATCACCAAGGGGCACGCATTCGACGTGTCCGGGCTCGTCATTCGCGACGCAATTCTTCTTGGGAACAAGGAGGCGAATATCAAGCTCGCGCTCCGCCGTCCGGAAGGTCTTGCCCAGGCCAATGATGGTGGGCGTCGCCATTGCTGTGGCAGGAGATGGCGCCGAAGGGGGGCAGAGGCAATTGTCAGATGGTGCCGGAGGGAGAATGGCGGTAGGGGCGAGAAGGCGGGCTTGTACACTCGGAGTGTGTGTGCGAACTCAAGGACGGGAAGAAGGTGGCGCTAGATACGGAGTGGAAGGTCAGGGCGCCGAGCAGCATTCTATGGGAGGAGCAGCTGAACATCCAGTTTGGGCGAGGCAGGAAGGAATAAACGATCTGCCAGAACCTGTAGTTACAGTGGAATGAGGCGACTTGAACTTGAACTTGTTACAATATCATCGTAACCTTTGCGAAATTTGGAATGGAGGTCAATTGTTTGATCCGGAATAAACCACGGGAACAAATTGACTGACAACATGACAGAGAAGTGCATTCCATGGGAATCAAAATGTGACCGTCGAGGGTTATTATATTTTATAATCATTGTTATAAATGTGGCGATGCGGGCTTCTAAATCGATAACAACCCCTTCACTTCAAACCACAACGCTGGGTTTTGTAGCCCTCCTCCACTGGTACTTATTCGCCTTCTTGTATCTGGAAGTCACTCCCGACAAGTTTTGTGGTGAGCTCAGGTCAATCTGAAACATAATTTGAGAATCAGTACGACTGACGTCTAGCTTCCGAGGTAAGTTGTAGTTTGGGCGCCCAGCAGTGACAACGGAGACGAAATTGTTAGTAAGGACTGATCTGTTTACAGGATGGCACATTCACAAAGTGGTACAAGCTGCGCGCTCGTGCGGCCGGGTATTCCTCTGGGCTCCGAGTGTGTCAACTTCCCTGCTGCCCTCGAGCCGCCGCGATTCGGAGGCCCAGCATGGCCCGGGGGACTCCCGCAAGGAGTGCTTGGAGACATTGTGTGTGGGTTTTGCGGGAAACATGTCGGGAAAGGGACGAGGTATAAGTGCCTGCAGTGCTTCGGTAAGTACAACATGACCCTGACCTCACATGCGGTGTGATTACGAGCGTCCTCACAAACTCGTGAATTTATTTGTGCAGGCTACGAGCGGTGCGGCGAGTGCATGTCCGCCCCGAATGCATGGGCTTCACACGACTCAACACACCAGTTCTTCCCCATCCGGAACCCAGAGGATGCAACACATTTCTCTGAAGTGAAAATGATGGTCCAACGACTCGTCAGAACTCGACCGCCCCGTTTTACGCATCTGGGCGTAACCTGCGATGGGTGCGATCAACCCGATATTGAGGGTGTCAGGCACAAGTGCCTCGTATGTAGCGGTATGCATGCATCTCTATAAATGTCGAGCGACAAAGCAGCTGATTTTGCGGATCGTCGCGTGATAGACTACGACTTATGCGAGCGGTGTATTTCCAGCCCAATAAAGAGGACCCAGCACGACCCTAATCATGCATTCTTTCCCATGTCAACCCCACATGACCGAGAAGATTACAACTGGATGCGTGCGGCGGCTCACCCGGAATGCCTCCCCCACAATGGGGTCTACTGCGACGGTTGTAATTCTAACAATCCTATCGTCGGAATAAGACACAAGTGTCTAGACTGTGAGGGTGCGTGGCCAAGCTTTCATCACAGTGTGAAAACACCTTACATACGTTCTATAAATACCATCATCCATGAACAGACTTCGATTTGTGCACCCAGTGCATGTCCAACCCTTTACACCGCCTGCAGCACGATGCAACGCATGCCTTCTTTCCGATTGACGTCCCGGGAGACAAGACGTATTTCACCATCGCACAAGAACAGCGGAGGGCGGTGGCGTCTTCTCAACCTTAAGGGGGCAAAGCTGTATCCTTCAGTATCCAGGGCAGTCTGTCGAACTGATATTCAAGCCAAGTTCGCCTGCACTTCCACAATACGTCCGTGCAGGCAACCCGCAACGCGCCAGAACCGAGCGGCATCTTATTCAAGCTGCCGTCCTTGTCCGGCGTGCATATCCTTCCACCTTTTACTTGCATGTACTTTAGGAGTTGCACCTCGAGTAGGTACAACGATACGGTGATCGTGGGAAAACCTCTCTCTTATCTCCAGCTTTATTTCTTGTTCTTCTCGAGCCTTCGTCAAGTCGTTGGGTACTATACATATTTATGATGACCCGTTCCCGGCGACATGTTGAGTTACTTCGAGCATTCTGGTTGTGGTCAAATTGTCTCAAGATACCACTATCTATTGGTGCAATGACTGTAATATAAGTATGCCTCTATCATTAGCTTGTCGCCATGCTATCTGTCGCAATTACAAGTCCCGCTCGTCTCGTTCTATTTCCATATGATTCCATCGGGACCTTGAATACCCTCACTATCCTAGATCGTCGTGCTTCACAATCCGATCCGCGCTCTATCCTCGCTCCACTTCAAGCCCAGCTCCCTTCGCATTCGGGCTGACCTTCTGTCCCCACGATCGTCCGGGCACCCGCCGCACTAATGTCGAGTACATTGTCCGACAGCGCGGTTCCCTGTCACGGACGAGCGAGTCAGCGGGGCGCCTTGTACCGTGGTCCCTAGATAACTTGTCCTACCGAGGTTGCTGTCGTATTTTGCTTTCCGTGTGCGCTCTGGCCCGGGAGAGTGCGCTGGTCCCTGAGGACGCTCAGCTTGATGTTTCCTGTTTCCAAGCTGGTGGACACGTTGCCCGGGCTGGGGAAAGACTTCCTGCAGTTCAGCCTGCCGCGGACAGGACGCACAGTTTGGGGGGACAAGATCAGCTTGCGCACACGGCTTGTGGGTGGCGTGACGTACACGGAGAGTACGGAGATGGCATAAACTGCACGGAAGGACGGGTGAGCCTCTGGGTTCAGAAGAGTAGATGCATTCAGTGCACACTCACCTTTGGCAGTGGGGCTGGCGATCGCGATATACACAAAGCTATTCGAGAGAACCAGTGACTGTGAGGATCGCGTCTCTATCAGCGGACCTCGCTAGCTGTCCCTCGGCAATGAGACTTACGCAGACGAAGGCCGGAATCGCCAGCGCGCTAGTCACATGTTAAAACGTCATCGTTAAGACCTACAGCGGGACCGCGGGAGGCGCAAGCTCAGGTTAGGACATGGCGCACCTGACAAGCGCGGCTTCGTAGTTTGACGGTGCGATCGAGCTGTTAGTACGCGGTCAAGGATGAGGAGCGTTGGGGAGACTTACTTGCGAACACAGCATAACGGGCGAGCAGATTCAATGCGGTGTCCGTTCTTCGTAAGACAATTCAGCCAAACCGCGTTAACCGTCGCTTGCCTCGAAGGTGCGCATACGCACCTCAGGAACCCGGTGCGACTCTGACGCATGATGGTGACGAACGCGCCGGTGAGGACGAGGTCCACGACGGTCGCGATGGCGAAGTTGGCTGTGTTCATCCACTAAATGTTGATGTATATAAGCCTTCTTGCTTATGGACATTCAGAACCCAGATGATAGTCTGTGACGTACGGTATAGTGGCCGAGTACCTCGAATGTGGTGCTCCTAAAGCTGCCCGAGATCCATTGAGCGGACATGATCACGATGAATGCCTCCCATGTGGGAGCGCAAAGATGTGGCCGTACCTTACTATGCTGCTGGCTAGTATGCGGCGGTTTAAGGTTAGTAGTGAGTGCATAAGGCCTCAAAGTCGCTCACCAGTCATGAAGCCGAACTCTACAGACAGACAGAGGACCTGCCCATGAACGCATGAATGCCCAATCCATGCAGTAAGCCGGGCTGAAACTGAAACTGACAACGAAGAACACTAGTACTCGGTACTTGCAGTTGGCTCCAGTGACTAACGCAAGATCGATGTTGGAACCATTTCGATGGAAGGAGGACGTTACTCGGGCACTGACCAATATATATCCTTCGCGTGTAGAATCTGCAAGGTAAGATGAGATTGTCAGACCCCACGGCTAGGCTATCAGAGAATAGAAGCACACCCTTGAGCAAGCAGAACAGTAATACCCTGGGATTCATTCAGACAACAATTTGAAAACTACAGTGTTTGTACGAGGGTGTTCGGTGGCGCCATACGTACCATCGAGAGGGGTAAAAGCTTCGAGGAAAAGGATCATGAGCGACTGAACGTGAAATGTATATGGATGATTCGCATCACGTACATCTACCGTCCTGCAGCGTAGTCATAGGTGAGATACGTGCAGACATACAAGTGTATGCAACGAAAAACTCAACGCACCATACATTCATGAAGAGCGCGACGGGGGTGAAGGCGTCCATCACCAAGTAGTGGTAACTAGGTTTTGTCAGCAACCATGCCTGGTAACTCATGTACAAGCCAAAATACTGAAGTGATATACCAGATATGGATGATGCTCGCGGAATGAAGTGTGTCTGAAATGCTGGGTTGGGACGCCAGGAGGACAGTAAGAAAGCGATCGCGAGACGATGTATCAAAGGCGGAGCATACAATATAGCAGCGACCTAGTTTGTAATAGTCAATGCCATCGCAGGCATGAGGAATAGTAAACAAGACGAAGGGCGTACGAGTGTCTTCAGTAGCAGCCGATCCGATGGGTATAAGCATGCATAACGAGTTGTCTGGGCTAGAGTGAGACCGTACAACCTGGAACCATTGGACATTGAGTACCTGGATGCATGTAAAAATGATTAGAAAATCGCCTACGGGAGTGCAATGAACGTGCTTTGAAGCAACGCCCCGAAGGTGTTGTTCAATAATGAAAGATTCCCTTGCAATTGGAATGTCGCAGCCATTCGTGAGGGTGGAGACGACACAGATGGGGGGTCACGTAGGACGACACAAGTTTATATCATTATCGCGCCGTCATCACATCGCGAAGGATGTATATATAACGCGAATCGCAAAGATACGGTCACAAGCACTCTGGAACATGAAACTGTTAGAAGGAAGGTGAGCTATTTGGGCGCCGAGAACCACGCTTCGAAGGAGGAACAACGTACGTACATGTCGGGGAGTAGGTACCACATCACCCGGCAGCGATATGTCCGGAGAAGCATGGGTGGGAGCATAGCTCCGAAGTCGTCCCGATCGGCTAAAACGCATGAGGTGAACATGCGTTACACAACTGATGAGGGGGGAGACAGGACACGCGCTTGACACAGCGGCCATGCGCTGATAGGGAAGGAGATGGAAGCTGTGTGGGATACGAGTCTAGGTGACAGGAACCGTCACGGCAGCGATTGAGTCGCTACAGCACTTGGAATTGGACTCACCTCAGTCCTACGGCCGGGGAGTTTGAACTTTGCGACATAGTCCTCGGCCATCTATCGGGCTCGAGTAAGGCTAACTTGCGTGGAAGGGTGTGAGCGGCTCGTGGATGCTATCTAAAGGTCGGATTCAGGAAGATTGTGCTTGACTGATATTGATCTCGAACGATTTGTCGGTGTACCACAAGGCTGTTCAGGGTCTCTCACTTGCTGGACGAGGGGAGTGACATGCAGGAGTCGACATGCCAGAGAACCGGTTGGCGTCCGAACGCTTTTGCATCCTTAGTGAAACATACGTAGTTGCCCTTAGGAGAGCTGGGCGTCATTGCCATGTGTGCTATACCGAGCTCTGAGTTCTAGTGGACCCGAAAAACGAGAGAAATGAAGATATGCTCACATATAAATGACACTTTCCTCCGAATACAGACCGTCAGAAGGAACCAGAACCGCGATATAACCTGGTGGTCCATGCACGTTGGACTCTGATGGCCCGGGCTGAGTGCCGTTTCTGCTCACAGCGGAACATTAGTGTGCAGAAAACATACCATACCCTTACCCACCGCAATGTATGAATATGACACGCATATAGGCCTATTGGGTGAGACTGATGCCTATGTAGACGGTCAACCAATATTGCAGGTTGTGGCAAGAGTCAAAGGGGCGGCTTTACGAGCGCCAAAGGGCGCCTCCTTGCTTCATGATGTCGGATGATATCGGGTTCCAAATTCTACGTGGCCTATACACCGCTTTCAACCCGCCACTGGACTTAAGTACGCCAGAACCACCACCATCCACCCATGGATACTCTCCAGTTCTCCTCGTTGACTCATGTAAGAATGAAACACAATCCTCCTGGTATGATGGCAAATTCCAATGCTTTCTAGCTCTTCCATCATGCTGCATCTTTTAGTCGCGCCGACCCAGAACCTCGGGCTCAAGCCTGGCTACAAAACCTAGCAGGCCCTTCCTCCCAATGCAATGGCCATCGGAGCGCTATTCCTCTCACTGAAATACGCTTCTTACATGAGCACTTCCAGTGGGTCATGTGGACGCCGAGTCACAGGATGGTCTCGGTCGAGATCATTAATCCTAAGGTGAGTACCTTGGCATTCATTCCCGAAGCTTGAAAGTCCCAGCCAACTCCAGTGAGGTCACAACTGCGGGCTAATGCACATCATGTGCGGAGGCACGGAGGCACGCTGGGTGACCTATCTCCGTAGTCTCGTTTACACATACCCGGTTCTTGTCTCGTCAGCTCTAGAGCGATTGCTCACGTCTGTAATCGTCGGATGGTTGAGACCGCATGGACTGATGCAGCAAGTCGCACTTTTGCTGATTAATTTCAACCCCGATAGGACATTGAAAATGGCGGAAGTGCTCGTTGTCCAGGTCTCTGTGGTCGTGGTCCGCGAGGAATGGTCGGCCTGGTCTTCCTTCTCCCGTTCTACGAGCGCGTGCGATGGCTTCTCTGTGTCATTCAATTACGAGCGCTGGCAGGAGCCAGGCGGACACTGGGGAAGGACTGGGTTGGTGTCTATATATTGCTCGAAGTGCTGACTACGGAATACAGGCGGGCAGAAGGCTCTGACATGGGAAGATACGACGCCGGGGCTGGGCTCGGAGGTCCTCGAAACGCGCTTCCAATACGTAATGCTTCTAGGATGACGGATGAGCATCCAGGGGCCTAGGTCGTTGATGCGTATTGCAGACATTCGTCCGTGTGTTCGGATCGTATGACGCCTGGTCGCGGACGACACGAGAATGAACATCGTGCGTCCTTCTCTTGCCGAATGGATCCCGTCCGCCTTGTTGGGCGAGGACGATTTCCCTGCTTGGGGGATGTGGGAGCACTTAAATAGACCGCACTTCACTGCCAGTAAGGTCTGACATCGAGCCAGCTCGACACTCCCAACTCCCAACTCGAACATTTTCTGTAGCGTCATTGCCTTCAGTCGCGCCATGCAGTTCTTCCTCACCACTATAGTTGTCGCCCTTGCTACTCTCATTGGCACTGTTGTCGGTGAGTCGCACACCGTCCATTTCGACAACAAGTGAGTGGCATCACGATCGTCTTGTTCAAAACGCGTCCTGACCGATTCAACGTTTCGCCTTGCCTTACAGCTGCGGCTTTGGGACTGTAAGCCACGAATCGTGCATCCGATGCCCCGCACCATGCTCACCCCCCAATACAGCCGACTCTCATCCAGGGCCCGAACGTCCTCTCCACCGGGGGCGACTTCACCTCCAACGGCCCTCTCATCTCCGTCATAGCGTAAGTCCTCAAGTTTCGGATCCGCCCCGCCGCTCAGCCGTCGCTTACACTGTCTCCAGTTATTTGCAGACGGGTTCGTTTCCCACTGATCAGAGAGAAGTACCCCGTCTGACAGACTGACCGCTTTTCCCCAACGCCCAACAAACCGCATCGACATCAACTTCAACTTCGGCATCCAGGCGGCTGCGGGTTCAACGGCGAGGGCTGCACGCTCATCGAGACGACGCTCGTCAACCCCACCTCCCCCGGCTCGGGCTCCTCGACCGACATCAGCCTGATTCCGCCTCACTCGTTTAGTGTCACCTCGGGCTTCGGGTCAGTGCCGTCGTTGCTCTCTAAACCAGGCCCGTGCTGATCAGAACGATTTTACATAGGTATTACAGCGGGTGCGACGGCGCCGGGGCGGACTGCACCTACTCGGGCTGCCCGACCGCCTTCCATAACCCGGGCGACACCGGGGTGCAGGTAGCGTGCCAGGTGGACAACGTGAGTGGCCGGTCGTGTGCCGAGAGCGTACCGCTACATGTGCTGATGGTTTCTCGGGCCTTAGGTGAACCTGGCTATAACATTCTGCGACTAAACAATTTGGAGGAATATCGAGTCAGGATGTATGACTACTAACTAGGCGATGTTACTTTGAATCTGGAAAGTATATGAAGCATTTTGTATTTCATCAGTGAACGCCAGCAGCGTAAAACGTCGCCGGGTAGTGCAGTAAACTGCAGTACGACCAACGCCCGCAACTGAGCTGTACCGGAGCTGGAACATGAGGATGTGCCGGCAATCACTGACAAGTGGGGCGGCCAGGAGGATCGTCGATTGTCCGATGACGTCTGGGATCAACTTTCTACTTCATTTGTTGTTGTTTCTTGCTTCAACATCGGTCTGGTCGATGTCAACATCCTGTGCGACGATGCGGTATCCTGTCGGCAACGCGCTCCAACCTGCGAAGCGTCTTACCTCCCCGTACAGCTCACCTCGAGATTCCCTGACTGCACCGATCCGAGAGCATGGGTAGCCTGACGTGTCTCCGCCGTGCGTGGCCTGCTGCCACGCATGCACTTCGTGTGCCCCGCCCTGAACAGGGTCGGGGGTTGGGGATGACGAAGTCAGCTGAAGTCAAGGCGGCCGGCAGAAAAGATAGCATACGTTGCTACACCTGAGTTGACATTCGCTTCTTGGGGATTCCAGAGAGCTCTTGAGGCTTGGAAAGGCTGGCGCGGTCGAGATGTCGAACAGCTCACCTCCCACAATAGGAATAGCGATCGCGAAGGACATCCATGAAGGTGAGTAGAACCTGCAGGCGGATCCTGGCGAGGTGGCTCAGGCGCCGGCCGCTGTAGTTCCTCTACTCTGCGTCAGACTACGATATGGGACGAAAGATGAGGACCGCTGGTGACTGCGGTCCCGATATGAGACATCCCACCTTGAGGAAGGAGCGAGCGTAAGCTTACCACTGGAGAGAAGATAGTATGTACTTGGCTGCAGTCTTTCTGATGTATGCTGGCTCGAGGTTGTAGTCCAATCGCGACGAAGGATCGTTTGCGGAGTTGGTCCCAGGCAAGTCCCGGTAGTACGCAGCTCCGAAGGCTGCCACAGGCGAATCCTCTATCAGTTCCACTCGCAAGTCGAACAGGGGTAGGAAATGATGAAGATACCTTGTGAATTCATGATCAGTACTACACTATCCTACCCCAGTCGGTCATGTATGATTGTGACGACCATTCCCGTGAGGAAGGGGGCGCTTGTTTGATGACCATGTACTCGGAGAAAATCGGGAAGCCACGTCATTGCACTCCTCGACAACCTCTGTTTCAACTCACTGGACAACAACCTTCAGAAGAAATCAGGACAAGAGGAACTGTGCAGTACTTACTTGGAAAAGTTGCGGCGCTCACTGGCATCGGACGATATCGGGTTTGCCACGTGGGGGTGCACCGCCTTCAATTCGAACGCTGAGCGCTCTCTGCCTACTCTGGCAGAACCACCCTCCAACGGTCACCCTCTCATATACGTTCTCAAGTAAGCTGAGAGACGAAACAAGAACAAGCGCATGAAAACTTCGCCTTTTTTCTCTAGAGCTACCCTTTCAAACCCTAGAGCGTTTGGAGCGCGTGGACCGAGGACCGTGACATCGCACCTTCGTTGATTAATGATTTCTATGTCAATAGGTGAGTGAAGAACTTTCACAGACATGGTTGGGACTGAATTATATGCCAGCTATTTATGTCGGTGAGGTAATGATTTGCGAGTAATGGGGCTTGATGCCCGAGTCGCATCTCACGAACGCATGTCGAGATGTCCCCTACGTGCGCGCGATTCAGCAACTTGGGGCGCAGGCGAGAGCCAGACGGACACTAGGGAAGTACTATCCCGTCTTCCATCCATTACATACTCACAGTGTAGGCTATAGCATACAGGCGGGCAGAAGGCTCTGACATGGGAAGAGACGACGCCGGGACTGGGCTCGGAGGTCCTCGAGACGACCTCTCGGTACGTAAGGGTCTCTACAATGACAATCGTATATCCAATCGTCACGGTTGCTTATGAGAATTTTAGACACTCGTCCGTGTGCTCAGACCGTGCAGCATCTGGTTCTGAAGGGCACGGGAATGATCATCGCGCCCGCCTGGATTGCCGAACGGCTCCCGGCCGCCTTGCTCGCTAAGGAGGATTTCTCATAGGAGGACGTGGAAGCAGTTAAATAGGTCGCACTTTGCTGCTGGTAAAGACATCGAGCCAGCTCGACATCCCCAACTCGAACGTCCTTCGGAGAGCCGTTACCTTCAGTCGCGCCATGCAGTTCTCCGTCACCACCATTGCTGTCGCCCTCGCCACCTTCATCGGCACCGTCGTCTGCGAGTCGCACACTGTCCATTTCGACAACAAGTGAGTGGCATCACGATCATCTTGCCCATAACGCGTCCTGACTGGTCTGATGTCTTGCCTTACAGCTGCGGCTTCGGGACTGTAAGTTGCAAAATGCACGTCGGACGCCCCACCATACTCACCCCTCCATTCAGCCCACTCTCATCCAGGGCGGGAATGTCCTCTCCACCGGGGGTGACTACACCTCCAACGGCCCTCTTACTGCAGCCATCGCGTATGCCTCCTCCTTTTCTCTACGTCCTATTGCCTGACCATTGACAACGACAAATTTCACAGTTATCTGCAGACAGGTATGTTTTCCTCATGACAAAGTTGCTGTCCGACTGTCGACTGATATCTCTGACCAACAGGCAGCTGCGGCTTCAACGGCGAGGACTGCACGCTCATCGAGACGACGCTCGTGAACCCGACGTCCCCCGGATCGGGCTCCTCGACCGACATCAGCCTGATCCCGCCCCACTCGTTCAGCGTCACGTCCGGCTTCGGGTCAGTGCCCTCTTTCCACTCGCTGCTGCTTGCTCTCCTCTGACGGGACGCCTATACGCACATAGCTACTACGGCGGTTGCGACGGTGCCGGGGCGGACTGCACCTCTGGGAGTTGTTCGACAGCCTTCCATAACCCGGGCGACACGGGGGTCCAGGTGGCGTGCCAGTCGGACAACGTGAGTGGGCGTCCAAGGGTGAAGAGCAATATACATGAGTGTGCTGACGTTCTCTCCGGCGGCAGGTGAACCTGGCTATCACGTTCTGCGACTGAGCATCAAAGTGGAGGAATATCGACTCAAAATATGTAGGGCTCGTAAACATATACATGTACGATTAGGCGTTGCTGTTTTAAACACGTTAAGGATATGCGATGGTTTGAAGGTAAACGCTAGCCTCATAGCTCGTACGACCCGCTGAAAACGTCGCCGCATGGCGTAAACCCTATGCTTGCAATTCAGCCGTACTGGAACCGGGACGTACAAAGACGTGTCCGGGCCATCAATCGCGGGCAAGAGGCGCGGCCAGAGAATCGTCCATGGTCCAACGTACCTTTTAAACCGGGTTCTTATAGCTCATAGAGTCCTCCTTCCTTTCCTACTGTGCTGAACCCCAATTCCTCTGCATCTATCTGGTTGACGTCGCCGGCGATTACTTTGCAGTACCCTGTCGACAACGCGCTCGGGTCTGCGAAACGGCTTACATCCCGGGGCATCCCACCTCAGGGTTCCCCTGCTGTCTTCACTCGGATGGTTGCACCCATCCGAGAGCACGGGTGGCCCGATGTGTCTAGGTTATGCATGGCGTGCTGGAACGCATGGACTTCCTTGACCTCAGCCACGACGGGGTTCGGGTTGGGGATGACGAAGTCAGTTAATGGAAGAAATGGTAGCGTACAATAACAGAACCACGTTGACATGTACACCGGTTGTCTGGGAGCTCAGCTAGTTCTCGGGACTCAGAAAAGATGGCATGGGCGAGACGCGCTCACCTCGTAGCAGGGTATAAGGTGATTGCAGACCCACCGCTGATGAGAGCGGTCGCTCATGGTGACCTCAAGGTGCAAGTTTTGCTGATACCGTGTCTACCCAGAGTAAAAATGGGGTTGATTGAGTACTGAATCCGAAATCGTGATGACGAGGTACTGTAAGTCTGTACCTCGCGAAGGGAGCCTATGGCTATCCTCAACAGGCGCCGGCTGCTCACTGTCCTCGGAGAAACTCGGAAAGCCATTTCATTAGACGCTTGGGATCGCCTACTTCGACATTTCGACTTGAAGTTGATCTTTACAGCGCCTTGCATAATTCCGTGAACACGCCGATTTTTTTCTCTCAGCGCCTAACCCTTGATGTAACAGTCACATGTCTACTCAACGCCCCGCACCCGAGCTCGTATACGAGCCCTTATCTAGTTTTCCCACCGCTATCATCCACATAAGGAGCACAAATGTTTCTGTGATGTCTGTGGTAGGTTTTTGCGGGGGCACGTATCATTAGCGCAACATCTTCTTTCCGTGGGGTCCATGAAATGACCTGGCCAGAGCTCTCTCCGAGTCCCCGGTTGATGTGCTGCTCACTTCGGGCTCTGTTTCGGCGCCCGAACGCGAGACCTTTTTTTTTGGTGGCGCTCCTCCAAGTCGGAGGCCTAAAAAGCCTTCCAAGGCCGCCTCAAGCCCACTCGCGAGGCAGGAATTCCTCGACCCTTGTGCAAGGCTGTAGACGCGCGTGACTCAATTGCGTCATGCCGAGTCACGAGAGGGGTACCCGTGACTGGTACCTTCCCGTTATGGGGGTATAGACGCCTGTTGAAAAAAATCGGCGTGTTCACGGAATTATGCAAGGCGCTATATCACTGCATGTCAGAGGCGGATAGGGCGACCTCGTGTACGTCGCGTAGTCACACCCGCCTTACCGTATCGAATAGACACCCCGCGCCTATCTACGGCTAGCGGCGCCCACGTCGCGTAGACCAACGTAGACGAACCCTTCGACTACGAAACATATACCATTCTCACGTCTACGGCCAGTGGCCCATATACGGGATTCATGACCGGAGATGGTCCTCTAACTTTCATACAAGAACCTCCCAGAATCCTTACCGGCGAGGGCTGAAAAAATGCACTAAGAGGGCCAAAGTGCTCTGAGCACAAATTTGTAAGGTATTCGTGGATTCTTTATTCTTTATTTGTCGCTCACATCTCGAGACCATGGGTGAGGGGTCGGGGGCATCCTGAGGCGACCATTTTCTTCCCAAAACACATTCTCCGGGAGTTTTGGGTTCCATAGTACCCCATAAACTTAGAAAATAATTTCCAAGCGAGAATCACTGCCTGTGGCCCTGACTTATGGCACAAGTATCCTGTAGCCTATGAGTAGCCCAGCGCCCGACTACTCATGCTCAGGTCCCATAGGCGGGCGTAGTCAGGCGAGGTGCCTATGTTCCATAGACACGCCACCCGGCTAGCGGAGAATACGCGACGTATTCGGACATAGGCCACCCCTTCGTCTACGCAACGTAAGCGGATGCGACTACGTGTGCCACGCGACGTATCCAGACGTAGGCGACCTCGACGTATCGGGCTCTGACATGCAGTGTATGTCGGCAGAACCTCTGAGCTCTCACGATACTGTAAGGTGTATCGATCAGAGAGAGCGTTCATGCACTCCAACACTAGAACCCGGGCCCCAACACCACTGTGATCCGGACTCCCGCTCGAACTCTGGCTTAGGAAAACCCCAACGCTCTCCCGAAACCATGCGGGTAGCACATACTCCACACTTCTCTCCCGTTCCGTGCTGATGAAACGATGTTAAGGTGAGTGCTTCAAGTCCCATTCCACAGGGAGGTTTGAATATCGGGATGCATGTTTCGTAATTGCGCTTTAAAGTGCTATGTAGTCGTCGCAAGTCATATCCGTATGGAAAGTGCACGGGATTGAGAGGATTTGTAGACGTTCAGAGCCGAAGCGCAGCGTGCTCCCAGGCTGGAATGGTGACGCTTGTCCAGCTGCTGCGTTTAGCATTGGCGCATCTTGTGGACGCCTCCGTTGGTGCCGGTGAAAGCCTCCGTGATGTCCTGATTGATGGCGGTGACAAAAATTGTGCTTACGGATTTTACGGTCCGCCCGTTGCTCCAGACGTTCCGGAGTGTGTTTTTCGACCTGAGAGCGATCTCTCGGTGTATGGACCGCTCCATGGTTGGGAGCTCATGGAGTCGGGAGCCGTCTCGCACGAACTTTCGATGAATCACTCTATGGTCAACAGGTGCGCTTGATACAAACCTCGCAGATACGGTTGATACTGACCCGATGTCCGGACACCCATCTGGACGCTCAGTGAGAAACAGGAAGTCTGCTTTACACTCTTGCATCCCGGCTCCGCGCAAGGTGAGGGCCGGGTAAGCAGGTCTTCGGCCTTCGCTCTTACATCATACTGCAGCCGTGCACAAGATGCATCCGCGCCTTCGATGCTATCCTATGGCGAACGAAAGCGGCCTCCACAGCGCTACTCGAAGCGTTTCACTGCTGTCTATCATCCGCGGTGCTGTCCGTAGAATGCGCTCCGTCGGGGCTCGGTGCTAGAACAAGACATGCTCCAAACATCCATGTTTCAAACACTTAGTGCCGAATGATAGTGGCGAACGTCCAACCTACACCACGGCCGTGTATGCTTGGCGCCAACGCGGACGTCAGCCAATACAGTCGGCCATCGTTCGCAAACATATTACTCCGGGGGTGCGAAGTAGTCTGTGGTGCACGGCGTTCTTGCTGGCGAGTCATCGCGGGTGAAACGCAAGTTAAATAGGCCACACAATTTGCCATTGGAAAGGACACCGAGCCCTGTTTGAGACCCTCACTCTGACGTCCTCTGCTGAGTTACTGTCCCTTTCGCTTACACCTACAATGCAGTTCTCTATCACCACTGCTTCCATTGCCCTCGCTGCCCTCGTCGGCACTGTCGTCGGCGAGTCGCACACCGTCCACTTCGACAACCGGTAAGTAGCGTCGTCTCTTTCATACTGTGTCCAGATCAATTCATTGCTCTGCAATACAGCTGCGGACATGGAACTGTAAGTCATGAAACAGCAGGCTTGAAGTCGTGATGTACTCATATCCAGTCCAGCCCATGCTCCTCAAGGACGGAAAGGTCCTCTCGAAGGGGGCAGACTACACCTCCAACGGTCCTCTCAAGGCTGCCATTGCGTACGTCTCCCCGCTGCGTCCGAGTCATCCTGTCCTACCGTCTGATTCTGATCCACTCTACACAGTTATCTGCAGACAGGTGCGTCCGCGTCGCGACCCGGCTCAAGGCCAATCCATACTGACTGACCCCCTTTGCCACTGCCACCAGGCAAGTGCGGCTTCAACAGCGAGGGCTGCACGATGATCGAGCCGACACTCGTGAACCCCGACCCCGCCAGCCCCGGCTCGGGCTCCTCTGTCGACATCAGCCTCATCCCGCCCCTCGCGTTGAGCGTCAAGTCAGGCTTCCAGTGAGTCCTCGCTCCATCGTTGCTTGCCCCGAGTCTTTGACGAAGGTCGTTGACTGTCTGTGTCTGCATACAGCTATGTCAACGGGTGTGATGGCGCCGGGGCGGTGTGCGACAACCAGAACTGCAACACTGCGTTCCATAAGCCGGACGACACGCACGTCCAGGTGGCGTGCCAGACGCCTAACGTGAGCAGGGCTCAACCGCGGACTGCACGATGCACTCGGGGATCGACGTTTGCTGACGGTGGTCTCCCCCCACAGGTGAATTTGGTCATCACGTTCTGTGGATAAACGGAGGGATGAGCCGAGAAATTTAAGGCGAAACATGTGGGATCAGGAGACATGCCTGACATATGATAATGTATCACCAATGGTTGCCTTGCTGTGTTAAATATATAGAACCGTAGCGCCGCCGTGTACAAGGTGTCCCGATATGGTCCACAGGATCTACGGCAAGCCAGTTTGAGTGCGCCCTGACCGCGCGACGGACGAACGCATATGCCACCCGCCTGGCGTTACGGTCCTTACCGCCAAAGCCATTCTACGTCCTTAAGTCCTACCATTCTCGCACCCGACCCGCATGGCCTCCAAGAGCCGAAGGACGTCCTCCCAGCCCTGCCCCTGCCAGTACGTGAGGGCCATCTCCCGCGTCTCCGCCAGGTCGAGCGCGGGGAACGCGCGATCGAGGACTGTCGCGACATCCATGTGCACCTTGAACCCCAGCGGCGGCAGGATGTTGTCGATGCACACGGTGGGGATCGAGCTCGGGGATGTGGAAAGTCGCGAGGTCTGGGCAGCGCCGCGCGAGGTCGAGGATGCCGGAGAGCGTGGGGCGCGCGAGGTCGCGCTGGGGGTACACCCTGGTCGGTGCTGGACGCAGAAGCTCGCGAGCCGGGGCCACGCCGCGCTGAGCCCCGTGCCGAAGAAGAGGTGATGCAGTTGTGTGGCAGTGCGAGTTCGGACTGTGCCGGGCAGTCGGCGCTGATATTTCCAAAAACGATATTTCGGAGTGCACCCAACCGGCGGCTGACGCCTACTACGTCATGCCTCAACCACCACACCTCGGGTCGATAGAATGTCCATCTCAACGGGCGTTATCAGCAGCACCCTCTTCTGCTCAGGCAGCTCAGGTATGAGCGGCATTCGTTCCACCCCTCTGACCATTAGGGCCGCTAACAATCCGGTGGCGGTTCAAGAAACTTTCATTAGCAACCCTAGCGTGCTCGAAGCACAGTGGAAGGAGGAGGTCAAGCGCAAGCTCGCCCATTCCGACGACACTGGGGGCGAATTCCTGGACAAGTACGTTCCGTCAACCAGTCCATGCACATTCACTGGCGCAGTCACCGGGAATGAGTTTGTCGACTTCAAGCCGGTCAGAGGAGAGGAACTTTTAGATACTACCTATTCTTCCTTCGTGAGTGGTCCCTCATCCTCACTGGATGACTCAATCTCAACTCATTCTAGATCACTGGCCTAAATGCACTCCTGGCTTCCTTCCCTGCTGAGAAACGGGTGTCATTCTTCGATTGCCACACCACAATGCAGCATTTTCCCTACTCCGCCTTCGCCGCCGACCACCATTCTTCCTATCCCGATATCGCTGTTTCCTTTCCTGGACATATCCTCGACACAAAGGCCCATCGCCTCGATTGGTCGGATTTCTCGATGATCATCGAGTTGAAGATGGAGCCCAAAGACGATCCATTTCCCGATTCTCAAGGTCTCGCGCACTGCCAGACACTTGTTCAGCTCGCTGTCGATGGACGAGATCTCTTGCATGCGCACCACTTCCTTGCCTCCTTCGTCATCGGTGTCTATGGCGACATATTCCGGATCCTTCGCTTCGATCACTCTGGCGTGGTCTTCTCCCAAGCGTTGTCCCTCCGTAACGCCGATGATCTTCAAGTCCTCCAGCAGTTCTTCTGGAGGTTCGTCAATCCTAGTGAAGGCGATTCTGTTGTTGGTTGCGATCCTACCGTCCGCAGACTAACGCTTGACGATGAAAAGTGGCTCAAGGATCGACTCACGTTGGTTGATGTCGGCGTCGAGGATCTCGTTCTATCAGAGGCTAGGAGGGCCGAGGTGCTCGAGGAGAATGATCTTGCTAGCGACTCACCGCCCGCATACGTATTATTCAAGGCCCTAGACGTCAACGGTCGTCTCTTCTCTCGTGCAACGACTGTGTGGCTCGGCATCCGCGATACTCGTCGCCTCCTGAACGGCTGCCTCGCTGACGTTCCTGTCGAGAGTGTATCCCAGGAGGACCTTAAGATTCGGATCATCAAAGACGCATGGCGCCAGCTTGTTCGACGTCCAGAGAAGGACTTTTATACCCGCTTGTCCCAGATACCGCCCCAGGAGTACATCGGACTCCCTCACCTCATCCGCGGGGGAGATCTGGGGGATCACGAAGCTCGTCGCTGGGAGTTGCACCTACATGGCGCCCCTATCACTCAGAAGCTCAACCACGAAGTTCGCCTGTCGACACCCCCTATAGTCATGGGCTTGTCTTCATCCTCACTACCCTCACCCCACTCGCCTCTCTCTGCTACGTCTGCTGGCACCCTCCCCGCTCATCCTCCCCTGCAGCAAACCTTTATATGGAGGCAGGCACAAGGTGATGAGAACCGGCACCACGAACGGAGTCACACGCGCTTTGTGGTTGACAAGGTCGGGCGCCCCCTTAATAAGTTCAAGAACACCCGTGAGATGGCAACAGCTGTTCGAGATGCGATTCGAGGTGCGATGATTAGGCCATAGTCTTTAGCTCCGTTCCTAATTCCGACTACGTTATACAGGACACCGTGTTGCAATGTGCCTTGCAGGGATCCTCCATCGGGATATCAGCGTCAACAACATCCTCATTGTCGATGATCCTGACGATCAAGCTGTCTTCGGTGGGTTCATCCACGACTTCGACTATTCCTCGATGAGCCGCGACCCTCCTTCCCCGGGCATGGCGTCCTTGTCGGTCACGGCGTTGACTGAACTCTTAGTCGGCGATGACTACGGCGATGGTCTGAAGGAGAGAACGGTATGTCTTCTTCGTAATCCATTAATGATCCACAGCGCCGACGCTCCCATCGACATCAGGGTACGTTCTACTTCATGGCAGTGATGCTGTTGTGCAATTCCAGCACGATTCACGGCGTTCAACACGACCTGGAGTCGTTCTACTGGGTGCTTCTCTGGATCGTCCTTCGATACACCGAGCACGACCACCCAGATGGTCGGGGAGCCTGCCCCACGGTCTTCCAGTTTGGTTCAAACTCGTCCTTGAGATCGAAGATGACGTGGCTCTCTGGCCCTCCTCGCAAGGAACTCAGCATCAAGAACAACCCCCCCCTTGACCACCCTGTTGAGGGAGTTCGGTGACCTGTGCTCCAAGGAGGTTTCGGCTGGCTCACTGTACTACGATCAAGTCCTCGCGATCTTCGACAAGGTGCTAGATTCGGATGAGTACCAGTCTCTTTGGCCAGAAGGTGACTTGCCGCTGGAGTACAGCCTTCCACATACACGCGTCAAGGACGAACTGTCGTCTGGGGAGCGTTCCTCCCACAAGCGTGCCGCTGGCTCGAGCACCGGCAAACGGAAGCGTAAGGCGAAGAAGAAGAAGCTTCGGGTTCCTGATCCCGACTTGGAGACCGACTTGGAGGACGAGAGTGGGGACTTCGAACTCTACGACGATATCGGCACTGAGGACGCCCCCGTCGGTGGGATGCCGCCAGAGGATGAAGACCCAGACAATGTGATCCTCGCCTCCGACTACGTCCACCGCCTTGAGGCCCAGCCGTCCTCTCCGCTTGGACATGTTCGTAACACACCCTCTGGGGATGCGTGCCTCGCTGAGGCCTACGACGCGGGTGTTTCTGAAGACGAGGGCGACGACGACCCCAACCCCAACCCCGTCAAAAAGGCGAGGAAGCATCACCGGATGACCGCTGCATCTGGTGCTCAGCCCGGCGCCGGCATCAGCAATGCTTCTGCGACGCCGGCGGCCGGAACCTCCAGGAGGACTCTAGGAAAGCGGGTGTCGCAGCGTGAGCTGCTCTCTTTGGGTGCGGGGCCGACCGCCGTCGGCGTTGCATCCTGGCGGGGGCCAGCGCGCAACACTCGGGCTGGACATGGCAGCATCGCTAGCTCTTCTCGGGCTCAGCCTAGTGGAAATGTGAGAGCAGATCCACAAGCCGGTTCGGCAGGTGGACCATCTCGAGGACGAGTTGCCGGTGATGATCGACGGCGACGTGGGAAAGAGAGGGTACTCGGGACGGAATGATGGAGTCGTGTTGTCGATTCCTGAGTGGAAGCTTTCAGTCGCATAATCACGGGTCGCACCTTGCGACGCTTGGACGGTCAAAGTGCGTGGGCTGACGTGTTTCTCTGTGCTTAGGATTGCTTATTGGCTTTGAGGCTAATGGGAAGGGACTTTTTAATGGACGATCTCTCAGCTTTATCCGGGGGCGATGAGGACATCGGGTGGCTTTGCGGCGCTGATGCTCCGCGAGAAATAGAGTTCTGATCCTTGCATCCGCACCACACGACCGCACAAGACGCGTTGTTGGAACGACACAATACTTAATCAACATGCGAGGGCGAGGCCGTCGGTCTGGAGCCGATGCGCTGCGATCTATCACGGAGGCTGATTATCGACGCTCCGAACGCAGGCTACACATTGGAAGAGAATGCCGCGGCATTGCCGCCGTCACGGTCACCGTTGGGTTCCGAGGAAGTTCTCGAATGCGGGGTCCGCATACACAGCGATCCGTGTGCTACTGCCGGCCTACCAGTTGCCGCGACAGGCTATGCAATTTGTACACCTGGGTCCGTGTATCAAGGTCGCACTAGGTCCTCAGGCGAAGGTGATGATCACTGCGCGCGGGAGCAGTGCACTGATGCGCATGCACTGACGCCTATTGCCCGCCGATGGTCGAGGACTATTTTCGTCCTGAGATGATGTGTGAGCAGTTAAATAGAGCGTCGTCGATCGCTTGACGGGGCCGTCCAGTTCTCTCTACTCAACACCCCACATTTTGATTCTCGGAACTCCTTAACGGAGCCCTTGTCCACCTTTTATCCTTCTAACCTCCTTGACGGAGTCTTTTCCTCCCTACCTTTCACCATGCAGTTCTCGTTCGCCACCACCGTTTTTGCTATCGCTGCTCTCGTTGGCTCCGTCGTCGGCGAGACGCACACCGTGCGTTTCGACAACCGGTAAGCAGCATCATTCCTTCCTCGACAGCTCGCGCCTAATTCCCCGTTTGTGTAGCTGCGGCTTCGGCAGTGTAAGTCGCGAAACGTTGACCAGAAATTGAAACGAGATCATACTGACCTCGCATCTAGCCTGTGCTCATCGCGGGCGGGAAGGTCCTCTCCACCGGGGCCGACTACACCTCCAACGGCCCTCTCGTGGCTGCCATCGCGTAAGTCCCCTCCTTATCACCATCATGATCCTGCTCTGAGTCTCCATCCATTCGCTGACACACTCTCTAGTTATCTGCAGACAGGTGCGTTCTCGCTGCGATAAGCGAGCCCAGGCATTCAGGTTGCCGAGTACCGATCCCTTCCGCACAACAGGCAAGTGTGGCTTCAACGGTGACGGCTGCACGCTCGTCGAGACGACGCTCGTGAACCCGGGCGCGCCCGGCTCAGGCTCCTCGACCGACATCAGCCTCATCCCCCCACACGCGTTCAGCGTCACGTCGGGCTTCGGGTCAGTCTCCCCCTCCAATCCTACTCCTTCGCCATCTAGTCTGGCGGAGCGTCGCTGACCGTGTCGTGTTCGTCTCATATGTTGTGTATAGATATTACAACGGGTGCGACAACACCGGCGCGGACTGCACCAGCGGCACCTGCGACACCGCGTTCTTCAAGCCGGACGACACCCATGTCCAGGTTGCGTGCCAGACGAACGATGTAAGTGACTGACTCGCCATCCATCCGCCCCCGCCCCCGCCCCCTCCCCTGGAGCGACGCTGATGCTTTGTTTGTGCGGCGCAGGTGAACCTGGTCATCACGTTCTGCGAGTAGAGTATGGCACGACTCCGGCGATATGCATATAAACTTTATGATGTCGCAATAGGATACCATAGGCCCTCGATGATCGTGTACAGGTAGATACCCCTAATGTCCGCACCTTCCTCCACATCTGCGTCCGTATCTCTCCCGGACGCCGCTGCGCGATACGGTGTACGTTGCAGCCACAATTCCCCGCCATCGAGGGTGCGTACCAATGTTTAGACAGCGTACAGTGCCTCGCTCTCGCACGGGCAGGGCGGAGAATGTCCGCGCGCAGGCTTTCGGCGCATATATGCACGCACCGAGGCTCACTGAAACTCGTTATCGCGCTTGTAGCGGCGCGCGCGATGCACGCGCGCAGTGCGCTCGTGTGGCGTCTGAAAGTCAGCTTGTTGGCAAGCTGTCCATAATCGCCATTTGTCCCTTGAGTCTGTACATGCATTTGCTTCGACCTCAGCCCCACTATGTCTCCACTACGTCTCCGAAAGGATGCATCTTGACGTCGCCCACGGAGCCCGCCGCGTCGATCGATATCACGCCCGACTCGACCTGCTCAGCATGTGTCAGCGCTCACTACAAATAGAACAAACATAAACCTTGCTAGAGGGGAGGGACGCACCTGCGGGAGCTCGATGCCATCGTTCATCGCGGAGGAGTTGTTGAAGCGCAGCGTGCTCGCGCGGACGGCGGTGCCGTACGGCTCGGCGGGGCGCGCCCCGGCGGTCTCGTCCCCTCGTTTCCTGCTGGCGATCTTCCGCGAGTTTAGCCTGTCCAGTGGTCAGTCAGATAGCACGAGGGTTTTGAGCATCATCAGCTGAGGGCGGGGAGGGTGACAGGGGCGACGCACGCAGCCATTAACGAGTTCGAATATACTACACAGGGCGAATGCAGGTCAGCCTGTCAGCGCATGCGTGGAGTTTGATGGAGGGACGGGCGCTCACGGCGCTCTGCGATCATCATCGTCCCCAGCCACACCCAGTTTCGTACGCCATAGACGTGCACCTAGTTGTGCACGTCAGTTGAGGAGAGCTATAGGGATTACGGAACGCTCACTAGAACGAAGGATATGATGTTGAATATCCTATATGCTGGAGTTAGATGTGCTTCTTAGAGCCCGGACTAGACCGCGCACGTCGTGACGAGTCCTAATGGGTGTCAGCGACGTACGCATAGCCTCATTTCAAGTGGATGGCGTACCGGTACTGATGGCGTAAAGAATGAGTTTGTTGATCATTGAATCGGTGCTGTGCGGTCGAGTCAATCTCGAAGTAGCTCGGAGCATAACGTCGAATCGGGATAAGGGACCTCACCTCTTGAACCCGGTGCGACTGTGGTGCAGAATGTAGATCAAGGTCGCAGTCAAGATGATGTCCGCGCTGGACGCGACAGCGTTGTAGGCCAAAACCAGCCACTAGGTCGGGTGTAAAAAGGCGAAGACTAAGGTGTATGTCATAAATGCTCACAAGTAGCTTCCCAAAGTTGTCGAGGGTGATACCTTGGAATCTACACAGCAGATAAAAGACATGAGCCGTCCTCGTCTCATGGGCCAAAGAACCAACTTGCCCGACGATTGTCGACGCTACAAATATCTCCCGTTCGATCGCGCGAAAAGTAGCACTGGGAAAATGTTACGCACCTACTGACACTCCTGCAGGCCACGCATGAAGTGCATTGCAAGCGCTGGAGGAAATACGGGAACATACCGAGTGCACCGCCCATAAGGACGATCTACAATGCGAATTAACAGCTATCAAGTCAGACACAATAATCCGTGGCCCAAGCCTACAATAGCGATCACTAGCCATAGACGATACTTTGAGGGCCCCACTACACGCAGTCGAGGATTAGCTCTGGAGCTGAGATAGCACGGCGGCAGGAAACGGAGCCATACCCAAAAGGATTCGCACAGTGTAGAAGCTTATACACCCTATCTGTCAACATTCATGTATAGATAGTACGCCTCTTCGACTCGCCTTTGGCAGTTGATCATGATGCAGGTCTTAGAATGGAATCATGGGCGATGTGCGAACCGAACAAGGAGGGGATACCTACTGCGACGACGGGAAATAGCTGTCGGGCAACAATCAGTAACGTGGATTTCTATTGAATGGTACTAAACGCACGTCAAGGGACCTGACATCGTACGCCGATATTAAAAGACCTTCAAAAACCGGGAAGATGGCTTGAAGTTACCAAACGCCTCGAAGGAATGCCAGCGGATTGCCGTAATTCTCCACGAAATAATAGTAACTGGAGAATCGGTCAGACACTGCCAAGCATAAATGCATCCCGGACGTACGCAAGATGGACATGTAGAGCGGTGACAGCGGTCTCCAACACTCTGTCGCATCGCCCAGATAGTAATGAGGAGCGACTAGTGGACAAAGTCACGGGGTAGAACATACATCGCGTTAATCACCTGTTATTTGTGAGCTTTCAAGAGCCAGCATAACGTAACTCCCACAACTCACGATTCCCTTCAGCCACGGCGCTTCAGCCTTGTACCAGCGAAAGTACTTGAACGTCTGGTGGAGGAATAACCCGTACAATCTATGACGCTAATCGTGAACCCGAGGCTCTTCGTGTACTCGAGAGAAACGTACGCAATCGAAGTATACGAGCCGATCAACACCATTCCAAACGCCCCCTGCACCGAGCCAACGACGGGGAGAGGAAATCGTTCCTGGAGTGGCGAGTCGACAAGTGAGGGTGTCATGTTGGCGGAGGAGAGGCGGAATGGGGGATGCGATTCATGTCGGCCAAGGCCTAATAACCCACAGTCCAGGGACGTGCGCTTTCATGGAGATGAATGTAGGGCACGTGGAGAGAAGATCTTCGCAATTAAGAGCTCGGTCGTAACCTTGAGTGGTTCGCTGTCGGCGGCCGCAGGCACCCCTCGGAGCCTAACCTTAGGGCTCACCTCGACATGCTGGTTTCGAGTTCCCGACCCGTGGTCAAAGCATACTTTCAGAGGGAGCAATCGCTGTAACTCGGCTTTCAGTATTGAGCAGACCAAGTTACGTATCATGAATCTACCTTGCTACGATTATCAGGAATGCCGCAAGCATTCGAAGAGGAAGTGCACCCGCCGCCGGAAGCGCCACGTCTCCGACTCGGCCGAGGCTCTTCTACCTCGAGGAACCATAAGTTACTCCGACTGATGATAGCTAAATATACCCACTCACACGGCATACCAATATTCTCCAAAAGCTGCAAACTGGAGGAGAAAGTCTGTTCGATACGAGATGATAGAATGATGCAGGCTTGAACGCTCTGAAGTCAGGCTGACCTTGTCGTCCCGTGGGAATTTAAGACGCTCGCAGACCCTCTACTGCGCGACCCGGCGCACCTGAACTCGCGCGGCCTTACGCCTGAGACAGTTTGGACCTCGCAGGCAGAGAAACACGATATGCTACGTAGCTCGACGTGCTCTCACGCGGGCCTGGCGGAGAATGAGCGTGAGCGGCACGCTTCTACGCATATATGCGCACTGAAACTCGTCGCGGCGCTCGTGACGGGGTGCGCGGTGGACAGTGCAGGGTCGGCGCGCATACAGAGCGCACGCGTTTGTGCATCCCAGGGGTTTGGCAAGAAGTCATGTAATTGTTCATTTCCTCCACAGGAATAGTAAGCGTTGTCGTTACTTCAACCTGCTAGGCCCGGCTACGTCTCCTCGACCTCTCCATAAGGATGCACCTTGACGTCATTCACCGTGACGGAGCTATTCGCCTCGATCGATATTACTCCCAGTTCGACCTGCACGGTATATGTCAGTGCCCACTAGGAAACAAAACGCACAGGCAGGGGGGAGCGACACATCTGCGGGAGCTCTATACCGTTCAACACCGCCGAGGAGTTGAAGCGCCTCGTGCTCGCGCGAACAGCGGCACCGTATTGCTCGGTGGAGCGCAGTATATTGTCATCTCCGCGTTTGTTACTCATTATCTTTCTCGAATTCAACCTAGCACGGGCGTTCCATGGAATATCATCAGCCGGGGGCGGTTAATGCTCTGGGGGAGACATACGCAGTCATGAGCGAGTTGGAATACACTGCGGTAGTACGTGAGTGCCAGTCAGCATGGCGGAGTAGTGGCTTTGGGGGTCAAATTATGGGGACTCACGGCGCTCTGCGAGCATCATCATATCGAGCCACACCCAGTTCTGGACGCCGTAGACGTGCACCTAGTCGTTGTCGTGACGGGTCAGTTCAAGTTACTCGCAGGACTCAGGAGTGTCGCAACGCTTACCAAAACGAAGGATATGACGTTGAATATACTAGAAGCTAGGATTAGATATGCTATTCAAGAGCACCGGCGTGCTAGGTAACCCACGTTGTCACGGTGCCATCTGAGCGGACGAGACGAGTAAGTCGATGGGGGTGCGGTCCACAACTCCACCCGCTCCCCCTCCCAAGAGTCTAATAGCCCATCCTGGAGTACCGATTCAAGGGACCCCGCCTGGGCCCGTATGGTTCTGATATCATCGCAACGCAAGGGGGAGAAGGACGCTCTGAATTGGGAGGCTGGTCATAGCCCTGAGTGGTTCGGTGTCAGGGGAAGGCACGGAGCTCGGAACTTAAATTTGAGTGCGATTCCTCCTACAGAGTTCCCTATCCGGAGGGCTTGTACGGCTGGTACCAAATGATACGCATGAACCAAGCTATCCTGCTTCCGATTCAGACAAAGGACATCGCAGAATCAAAAAACGGATCCAAACATACCGCGCACCTGGCTGAGCATAGTCTGTCCATTCGGAAGTCCCATACCCGCCATCCATCGAGCTCTTTTCCCCATAGGCCACGAGTCCTGCACGAAGAGGAGCAATTCAATGTCCGATACGAGACTATCATGATAGAAGAGAAAGAAGGGTGGGCACGAGAGTGTTGCCAGCCGCTCAAGTGCACAGGCCAAGTCATCGTGGCGTGAGAAAAGGACGCTTGCCATCTGCGAAGCCTATGGCCAGCTCCCGAGTCCCCAGCCTGTCCGAACACAGTATCGTACTTACCCACCTGATTTCTGCGTCCAAACGTCAACCATCAACATCTACGAAGCTCTCTTTCACCTACTACTCACGATGTCTAGGCTACGGGGACCCATTCATCTAACTAGTTACACGGGATTATTTACAATGTCGCGGCGAGCGCAGCTCACTGTTATCCATGCATTTGAAGCCCAAGCCACCTTCGAAGCGAGCACGACTGCTGAGTCAGTCCGCGACTCAAGGGTGTCAGCATCGCCCGGTCCACAACGGCAAGTGCCACTCGCATCTGCCCGACTACTATATCTTCACCGCCATCTTCCCCTCCTCGATGATCACAGAGCTGTGCGCCGAGCGCACGAGGCTGTCGCCCCCCTCGATCTCGGTCGCGACCTTGATGTCGATCCGCGCCAGCGCGCGCTCCGGGAGCTTGTTTTCCGCAGCAAGACGGAGATGTCAATGAGACGAGGACGAAGATGACGGCGGTGGCACAGAACCACAGAAGTCAGCAGGGACGTCCGAAATCTGAGAGAACGGGCTGAAGAGAGATGCGTACCTGGGGTGCATTGTACCGCTCGGCGGTGGCGAGGCGCTGCGCGCGCGCGATGAAGTTGCGCTCGGTCGTCGAGTCCGTCCCGAATATCTCGACGCCGCCGTTCGTGAGGAGGCGTCTCGAGTTGAGGCTGTCCGGGGCGTCAGACGTGTGGATAAAGAGGGGTGCAGGGCGGGTGAGGGGGCTTACACGGCGAGGAAGGTGACCATATACACTGTTTTTAGGTGTCGAATGAATGCTTTTAGGTGCGGTGGAAGCGGACTCGGAAGGGAGGGAAGTCGACGTACTTTTCACCGTGATGACGAGGAACGCGATCCACCAGCTAGTCCCGGGAACGGCGAAGGCCTATGGATCGAATGGCATGAGCTCTGATCGCGACCGCCGACTTCGTGCCGCGCAACAGTGCTCACCAGGATCCAGGTGATAACGTCGAAGATACTGAAAGACGATTGTTTGAGCACAAGGCCATAAAGCGACAGATGGGACGCTTACGCAACAAGGAGACCTAAAGTGTAGGGAAGAGCCGAGGTTTTCAGGGTTCGGGATCGGTGCGGGGCCGTTGCTTCGAATACACGTACCTGTGTTCACGACATAGAGCATGAACAGGTCGACTATGGTCTTTCGCCTGGGTGGTGTCAGGTCTTCTGTGTGGAGCGAGTTGCCACAGGACGTACTCATTGCGGGACTTTTGCCCTCGATGGAGCGCATAGATGAGCGACCCGGTGATCATGATGTGTGTTGCGGTAGCGGCGGAAAACTTTCCGTGGATGAAAACCTGCGAGGCCACTCAGCAAACTCGCAGCGCCAAGTGATATCATGTTACTCACGCTGTCTTGGTTTGGTAGGATGTGGGCCACGAATTCTCTCAGGTCTTTGAGGCGGAACCTAGGGAGCCAAAGTGTTCAGAATTGGGCGCGCACGTGGGCGAGAATAGTACGAGCTCACATTTGGACGGTCATCACTAAAATAACAAGTACGACGAAACTATGTTAGTCGGGGAGGATGTGAATGGCGGAACTTGACTCACCCAGGCTAAACACCACGTCTGTAGTGAGGAAAACCACCTGGAAACGCATGAAGATTTGCCGATGAATATAGGCATAATGAGGACTTACGGCTAGTGCAACAAAGTATTTGAAGTCCCTGGCGACTATATCCAAACGGTGCTCAGTCAAGTGGGGAACTTTCAAAATAGGGAGATCCATACTAAAGTATACTCGGCGGACAAAGAATCTGAAGTGCGTGGGATGAATCAGGGAAGCATTCAAAGGTAGTGTTAGACATGTAACATACAAATACGCAGCGATTTGGCTGAGCTCCTGGATTCGAGCTGTTTAGCAGTATGCCAAAGATTCTGTCAACAGCACTTACCCCAGTGAGAATGAACACCTGCATATAACCAGTGCAGTACGCGGATCAGGAATGCAATCAGGTCGTAGTTTACGCCGCATGTCGGCATGAACTTACATCGACGGACCTAGTACTGACTTATGAGGCAGATTATCCCATAGATTTATACGTTTGTGCGCACGTACCAGAGGTTCTCTTCCAGTGCCGACGGATTGAAGTAGTTCGTTACGAGCATATGGTAGCTGTACCAATGATTAGATCCAGATAGCAGCCATAACCAAGAATAAAAGCTTCTCACCTAACATGCATGGTGCAGACGGTATGGACCGTTTCAAAGATTCTAGAACGACGCGGTCGACGGTGTCAGGAACGCTTGCCTATAGCAAGATGGTCCCGGTAATCCAGCTTACAGGGAAACTGCGACCTGTGCACATGTCAATCATAGTTATCCTCCCGTTGGCCTAGCAGAGGATGATGGAGGCAGGGATTGCTCACCAAGACCTGGATGTATGTGTAATCATGTGGATGTAGCCGCATGTACCGATATGCTTGGTGGAGTATGAGGCCATACAAGCTGTTGACGGTATTTCAGCAACGTTGTAGGCGGAAATGAGGGTATACACACTCACACAAGGCTGAAGAATGTCCCAAGTAACAAGGCGCCATAGGTCTCCCCCACGGTAGGCGAGAACCCGGTCATCGACGCGGTAGAATTCATAGTGCGAGAAACGCTGAAGAGTCTCTGGCGTACTGTGCTCGTGTGTCCGGTCCCGCAGCAGCGCAATAAGCTTTGCCGTAATCCTGCGCACGTCGTTCCTCTGTGGTAAGTAGAGGGACGGGGACAAGGAGCCGGTGGTATATGTGGTCGCAGGACACGCGCGCCAAGATGCTGATTGGGTTTGGGCAATACAGGCGTGTATGAAAGAAGATAGCTGCGGGGTGGTCCAATCGCACCCTGTGATGATAGGGGGCGAGGAAGTCCCGCATTTCCTGTGGTGAGATGAGATGGATGAAAACCTTGCAACAAAGAAGATCGTACAGGACGCATCGTAGATGGCATCCATCCCATGGAATGTAGATGGACCACATAAATGTTCAATCCGGGATGACGCTTCCCATGCAAAGACCATGCGCTTGCTGGGATCGGGAATCCGCCGGCCAGATACGCCTTTTGCATATGCACACACCCGGAGCGCCGAAGCTGGCAGATGATCGTTGGATGGCTGGAGACTCTCCATTGGACGGTACTTGTAAAGCTGCTCAGGGTTGGGTAGTTTTGACTGGTGCATGAGGTTCACTGCACCGAGAACCATTCACGGTTTTGCCTACGAGACTGTGGGCACAGGGCCTGAATGTTGGTCGCCTGTTTTCTCGTATCTGTTAACATGAATAACTTTCTCGGCAGCATCGATGACATCATCAAGTGAAAGATTTCACCGCCAAAGTTCTACCAGCCCAGTGGTGCTTCTTTGATGAGCCATGGGCAATGCTTGCCTGGGTGTGGGACAGCCGCACAGAGAGACAACCGGCTAGTGTGACGCCGAAGAAACTTCAAACTCTCCAACACAGGTCTAAAATGACTACTCACTTACAGCATTATGGTGAACTCTTGAAAACCGTTCAGCGAAACAGGGGTCGGCCTTCATTATGGTGGATCTAAGTAAACTAGGACTCTCGTCATTCTTCAATGCCCAGGTCAGTTGTGAAATACGTACTTGACTTCGCATGGCCGACCTGACGCAAGGATGTGGATGTCAGAAGAGGGCCGCTCACGCCAGGTCTGGGCCTGCCACGTGTACTCCGGTCTTCTCCGGATGAGAGGCGCCGGAGGCCGGCTCGGTGCAATGGGCTGGCGTTTCTCGCCCTTCTCCTCCGCCGGTCAACGGTACTACGACGGTACTAGTGGCACCATGATCATGCCGCCTGGATCCATAGCTACGAGGCAATGCAAGGACTCAACGTCGCTGAATCCTCGCCGCAGGTCTTTCAAGTTCTTCCGAGTCCTCCAACCCTCCTGGTAAGTTCACACATCAAGTTTCGCTGCGTGCTGAATGAATGTGTTCCATGTTCGTGGCCCCAGAATCTTCAACAGCATCGTTCACATGCTGAATGTCGCGTTCGTGAGTCTTGGACCCGGTTTGCCCCACCCTACTGGCAGTCGCACGCGGCCCGATATGTACCCTGACTGGATTTTGGACTCTGATAGTCGATCGCATGGCCCGACGACTTCAAATACATTGCGCTCTCCTGCACTCTCACCAAGAGTGCGTACGATGGTTCGCGATGTACACTTCGCGCTCTGACATCACATTCTGTCTATACTGCCGCAGTGTATGCGAACACTTTCCTCGTAGCATGAGGGTTTCCCACCTCTCTTCGCACCAGTGGCTGGAATAACCACGTCACTGTGCCCGCGCCTGCATCGTAGGTTGAACACGTGCAAGTTCCTTAACACGAACCTTATCGAACACGAAACGCTGGACCTCCGCACGCTCTCCGCGCTCAGGGCGCGCACCCGCCATCCCAGCATGCCGGTACGTCCCCGTCTCTCCCGCTCCCCGTGCCGTACCGACTCTGAGCAACACCAGGTTGTTCGTGGGGCGTCGAGTATGGAGACTACGATGTCCTCTCCAAGGGCGAGCACTCGCCGCACACGGTATAGTCGGTACACGAGTCTGCAGACGATCACGCCGAGTCGTACGTCCCTCCCGACGTCGACAGTTACGAGCGATCTCTTCTAATCCTCTGCAACGCCACACAATATCTCGCTTTCCATCGCGTCTCCTTGCGGGATGGTGAATCACGACTTGTTGGACTCGGGGCGGATGCTGCATGCGCGTACCTCGAATATTCTCGAAGGAATCAGAGCTTTCTATCTATTCACGCCTGCGAAGGCAGAAGTTGCTATCCCAGAATTCATCATGGCTCCCCAGTGCCCACACCAGACCCGCCACCCGTTCATACACCCTCCCCCTGATTTGGGCCTAACCTGTCGCACGATCAATGATGGCACCAAACCTTGAAGAGCACACAGTCCTCCCCACTGCCAACGTCGCGTTTGCCGATCGCAGTGGATGGCCAAGTTCCGGCCTCGCTTAGGATGGCCTGAGCATGTCTGAGCAGTACGTTGAGGGTCAAGGTGCAAGTTTGATACCGAATACCGAGCCGCTGCGCCCCTCCTCGCGCTCCCGAAAATCACCGCCTTCTTCGCGTCTTTCTCCCGCACCGAGCCCTCAGTCCGCAACGACGACTTCGTTCGAGGTGTCGATCGCGGCGGTTGCCCCGGAGCCGGGGTCGCTAGAGATGAGCACACAGAGCGCCGAGTATACTAGAGGCCTTGCGGACTACTTATGGCTAGAACACTGGCAGACGGAGTTCGTATGTACGATGAGATCCCTGAAAAATTTTAGACCAACAATACGACTTACATTTGAACATGGACGTGCCCGCCGATGGCAACGATGGGAGCCCTAGGCGTCAGGCTGTTCCGCAGCCAAGTGCGGGGTTTCGGGCTCCTCTTCCTCGAGGACGCCTACTGCTGACCACGGTCTTGATGTCCCATACATCCCCGTTTTGACGGGTGGAAGCTCGTGCATGCCGTCTCGAATTTCTGTCTGTCTGTCTCTCGAGCGGTTCGTCCATACAGCTCGGGAGACCGTACGGCAGGCCATTGACCGGCCGCCCGCCGCGCACCGCACACATGGAGTAACTGCAGGCTAAGCTTAAGAGTTCGGACGACGCTCCCGTCTACGTGCACGCCCATGAATGAAATTTTCAGATTCCGATGGAGCAGGCACCAATACGTATTTCACTACACATGTGACCGAGACCGTCGACCGTATGTCATCACCTAAATCAATACACCTCCTTTCGTGCCTCTCGTGAGGTCCGTCATGCTAGACTCTGGGAGTCCTCGCTATTCAGTCACAGAACGTGATGACCAAGTTCACCTGCCGAGTTTTCAACGCCGTGAGTATACATCATCGACATTCCCAGTGCACAGAAAGACAAAACCACGCACGTTGGCCACCTGGCATGCCACCTGAACGCCGGTGTCGGTCGGCACATGGAACGCGGTGTTACAGTTCTGGTTGTTGCAGTCCGCCCCGGCGCCGTCGCAGCCGTTGAAGTACCTACAGTATATGCAGCCGGCAATTCATCGTGGTCAGTGACAGCCTCGTAATCAAAAAGCAGTGGAGAAGCGGGGACTGACCCGAAGCCAGACGTAACGCTGAACTGGTGCGGGGGGATGAGGCTGATGTCGGTCGAAGATCCCGACCCCGGGGAGGTCGGGTTCACGAGCGTAGTCTCGATGAGCGTGCAGCCCTCGCCGTTGAAGCCGCAGCCGCCTGGATGTCGATATGGATGGTGTTGGATGGGGAGAGGCGGTTAGTCTGGTAGCCGGGGAGCTTCGTTCTTATCTCAGTGGGAACATACCTGTCTGCAAATAGCTGGAGATGGCGTCAGTCATAGTGACCGGCGGCCGAGACATGATGTAGAGGTGAAGGACGACTTACGCGATGGCGGAGATGAGAGGGCCGTTGGACGTGAAGTCGCCCCCGGTGGAGAGGACATTCGGGCCTTGGATAAGGGTGGGCTGGACTGGGAGTGAGTAGGAACGCCCGCTAAGCTGCCGCCTCGCGACTTACAGTTCCGAAGCCGCAGCTGTAAGGCAAGGAAATAACCAATGAATCAGTCGGGATTCGTTACGAAAGAGAAGATGCCACTTACTGGTTGTCGAAGTGCACGGTGTGCGTCTCACCGACAACGGTGCCGACGAGAACGGCAAGAGCAATGAAAGCGGTGGCGAGGGAGAACTGCATGGTGGGTGCAAGTGAGTAAAGAGAGTCAGCAGAGGATTTTTGGGCAGGGGATGTCGAGCAGGCTCGATGCCCTCCAAAGCAGTGGAGGACGACCTATTTAACTTCTACCTCACATCGCCAAAGCCAAAATAATCCTCCTCCAGCAAGGCGGCCGTGTATACCATTGACGGTTCGGCATGACTGGGAAGGTGTATTGATATTTTCGGCGGATGATGGCCGAGTACCTGGGTCTACGTCTGCACGTCACATACGCCGTCATTCGGCGCTCTATCTTCGAAAGATGTGTTGAGCACCTTCAAGTCTGGTCCCAGCAGCATTTCTTCACATACGGCCCTTCTGCCCGAGCACATTCTATAGGCAGCGCCGTGAATGATAGACATGGACCGCTTGCTGAGAGCGAAGATTCCATCGCGTATGGTGTTTGCCAAGAATAACGGCAGAGGCCTACAACAACAACTTCGTAAGTGCAAGGTTTTTGTCCAAGGGTGATATGTTGTCCTCCATTTTGTCTAGCGAACGTGAGACACACCTCCTACGTGCATGAGCTCCCAGATGCCCAAGCCGCACGACCATCTTGAACGATCGCTGTATGGCCAGAGAGGGCGGTGCTCCAGGCTTCCGAACTCTGCAGTAATAGACGTACCATTACGTCCGTGAGTATGTTTGCTTCCATCAATCAGGACATCATCAAAGACTTCTGCTGGCAGCTCAGGAAGCGTTTACGGCGCAGACACAGCTGCCCGTGGGTCAACGTGCGATGTACAGTAGACTAAACTTCACCATTGTAGGTGTGGGGGGGCACACGCTCTACTAAGATGCAAGGCTATATCAGTCTTCATACACCTCTAGAAGCACATTCGACTGCCACGAAACGTGACGACGGACCAGTGTATCTGCGAGCGCGCCTGAGAAGTAAGAACCGACCCATGACTGAGCATCGCCTCGATGCACTCACTTCGACGGCCCGTTCATCATAATACAAATACGACGGTGAAGAAGCTTGTAGCCAGGAGTGGGTAAAATTGGTGGACGTGGTGGAACCTTTTGACTAGGGAGGCGGACCTACACTAAGTCGGGATCTTCCGAGCACGTGGCAAATGGGCGCCTGTCTGGGATAGACTCCGTCCCTAGCCTCTCTCATGCCTCACCCGCCTAGCAAGCATCGAACGTGCACGGTGTAGGACAGGCAACTATTTCGAGGTGCATACCCTTTGCAGCTTATTTCTCATATGCATCCAACGATCTATGGATCCACTTGCTAAGCTAGAGTCGATATTCCCTTTAACGCCACATGTGTGGACCTCGATTCGACTCGGACAAAAGTAAGTAGGTTCTTAGCACATAAAATACTACATCTATACATCACTACAGTGCACTCTTGTCCAGTGTGTATATGCCTCTTTTCAATCACATGACTCTGACACACACATTTCTAGGATTCAGAATGACACGCTGCGACTAGTAGCCACTGGTACAAGTGCAGATGCTTCATCCGCAACTTCCAGTGCACCGATCTCGTCGCGGATTAAACAATGGCTGGCCTCTCCACCATCCAACCCTGCGCTCTCTGTTTCAACATGTTAGTACCGAGTCTACCCATCCCCGAGTGAGGTCGTCATCTATGAGCAATAGCTCTTGACGCTTCCATCAGGCACCATCCAGCAACCGCGGCCCTGACCCAGACCCACGGCCTTGCACATCCTGGAGCTCGAAGTCAGCGTGTTACCAAGAAAAGAGCTGCCCCCCCCCCCTTGGACACCGGTTGCGAATATCGTCGCGCCGCCGTCCTCACCTGAGCCTGATGCTTACCTCGACGTCAAGTGACTGTCTGTCGTTTCTTTCATCACACTGAGGCACTCAACCAAACTCGTGGAAACCTCGGAGAGGGTGTCCGCTTGGCACCCCCTGCCGCACGGACAGGCTCGAAGGAAGCGCAGGGCGCATCTGTCGGATCGGACCCTTCAAGATGTGCATTGCATTTACATCCCGCCGGCTCCCGCGCACCGCACAGGAACTGCAAATTTCTATGACGTACGCCTGTTCAATTGCTTTCCCGTCATAATCCACACACATCCCCTCGCTCATATCTGCCCTCGTCACTCACAGAACGTGATCACTATATTCGCCTTGACAACGTCGACAAGTCAGAATTAGTTCACCACTCACTCGATAGCCCACGCAGCAGCACGTACATTATCGGTCTGACACCAAGGTCGTATTCGGCGGCCGCGGCGGGCCCGGAATGTCAGCGATGCAGTTGGGGTTGGTGCAATCCTCCCCGGCCCCGTCGCAGCTGTCGAAGTACCTGAACCCGGTCGTGAGGCTGAAGGTGTGGGGCGGGATGGGGTCAATCGCTTGGTCGACCCGGATGCGGGACGAATACATAGAGTGTCAAACGTACTAGAGGGATAAACGAGGCAATGCTCATGTGCGCGACGTCCCATAGAACCCTTCAAAAGTGTTCATATGAGTGGTGGCCGTTGGCAAACCATAACTAGAGCAAGCGGAGTTCGTATGTCCGATGAGAGCCCTGAAACCTCTTAGGCCGACAATACGACTTACATTCGAACATGGAAGCGCCCGCCGATGGCAACGACAGGAGCCCTTCGGCAGCCTAGCGCGGGGCTGACTCCTCTTCCTCGAGAACGTTTATAGAGCATGCTGTCTCTGAGTCAGCTGTTTCTCTCTTTCTCTCTGTGTTAAGCCGTTCTCGACGCTCGTCCGAGCATCGAGCTCGGAAGCCGTACGGCAGGCCGTTGGCAGGCACGGCTTGAGATACTCGGATCGAACGATGCTCCCGTATACGTTCCTGATTTTTCCAGCTTCCGTACCAATATGTATGGTAACTGTACATGTGACGGAGACCTTCAGTCGTATTCCCTATACATTTCCTTTCGTGTCTCTTGTAAGGCAGACGAGACCGGAAGCCCCCTCGCAATTCAGAGGCAGAACGTAATGGCCAAGTTCACCTGCCGAGAAGGAACGAACACCATCAGCATACGAGTATGTATTTTCGACACTCTGAGCACGCAAAAAGACAAGGCCACCCACGTTGTCCACCTGGCACGCTACCTGCACCCCGGTGTCGTCCGGGTTATGGAAGGCGGTCGGGCAGCCCGAGTAGGTGCAGTCCGCCCCGGCGCCGTCGCACCCGCTGTAATACCTATGTAAAGTCGTTCCGATCAGTACGGGCCTGGTTTAGAGAGCAACGACGGCACTGACCCGAAGCCCGAGGTGACACTAAACGAGTGAGGCGGAATCAGGCTGATGTCGGTCGAGGAGCCCGAGCCGGGGGAGGTGGGGTTGACGAGCGTCGTCTCGATGAGCGTGCAGCCCTCGCCGTTGAACCCGCAGCCGCCTGGATGTTGTTTTTGACGTCGAGGTCGAGAGCGGGAGTTAGAGAGAGGCGGTCAGTCTAGTAGCCGGGGGGAGCTTCGTACTGATCTCGGTGGGAACGTACCTGTCTGCAAATAACTGGAGACGGCGTCATTCACGGTAAGCGGCGGCCGAACTTTGAGGTAGAGGTCAAGGACGACTTACGCGATGGCGGAGATGAGAGGGCCGCCGGACGTGAAGTCGCCCCCAGTGGAGAGGACGTTCGGGCCCTGGATGAGGGTGGGCTGGAGTGGGGGTGAGTGTGGTCGCGCATAGCTCCACAGTTCATTTCGCGACTCACAGTTCCGAAGCCGCAGCTGCGAAGCAATGAATCAGTGAGGACTCGGTATGAACAAGACGACGCTGCTCACCGGTTGTCGAAGTGCACGGTGTGTGTTTCGCCGGCAACAGTGCCGACGAGAGCGGTGAGAGCAATGACAGCGGTGGCGAGCGAGAACTGCATAGTGAGTGCAAGTGAAGAAAGCGACTCAGAAGAGGAGCGAGGGGTTTGGAGTGGAGTATGTCGAGCTGGCTCGATGTCCTCTCCAACAGTCGAGTACGGTCTATTTAACCTCTACCCCATCCCGCTGGAACCAAAATAGTCCTCGTCTAGCAAGGCTGCCGTGTATACCATTGACATTTCGGCACGACAGAGCAGGTACGATGATAATTATGACGCACAAATGACCGAGTACACGGGTCGACGTCTACACGTCGCATACTCCGTCGCGGCGATTGGACGCTCTTCGCCGTCATTCGGCGCTCTATCTTCGAAATATGTGTTGAGCACCTTCGAGCCTGGTCCCAGCGGCATTTCTTCCCATGCAGTCCTTCTGCCCGAATGTCTTTTATATACAGCGCCGTGTATGGCAGACCGTTTGCCGAGGGCGAGGATCAGGTCGCCTAGTGCTCATCGAGCAAAGCAGCAAGGGCCTAGACACCAGCAACTTCGTCAGTGTTAAATCTGCAAGGATGTGTTCCCAGCGGGACCTGCTGACCCCAAAATCGCCCAGCGAACGTGCGACACGTATCCTACGTGCATGAGCCCCCAACTGCCCAAGCGGTACGACTATCTTGAACGATCGCTCTCCGACCGCAGATGCCGCCGCTCCAGAATTTCGAACTCTGCAGCAATACATCTACCGTTACGTCCGTGAGCACATGTGCTTCCATCAATCAGGACATCATCTGCCGGAAACTCAGGAAGATTCCATGAGACAGACATAGCTGCCTGTCGCTCGATGTGCAAAGTGCAATGGGGTACTAAACGTCACCATTGTAGGCAGGGAAGCGCGGGGCGCTCCCCCAGTGAGGCGTAAAGCTGTCAGTCTTCATACGCCTTCACACCTCCAGAAGTGCATTATACTGCTATACGCGACGACCACCCGTACCTGCGAGCGCGCCTGCGGGACCGACCCATGACTGAGCATCGCGTGGAAGCACTCACCTTCACGGCCCGTTCATCAGAATACGATGGGGAAGCTTGAAGTTGGGTCTAGTAGAGTCTCAACGCTCTCGTAAAGAGCGCGCTCTGGGCGAGGGAAGCTCGGATAATATTTGACCTTGACCTCGTCAGAGTCCGAGCTGGGGTCTGGGTTCAAGCTTCAAGCTTCGTAGTCCGGGAAAGAAAAACGCGGCCGGAAGGCCCTAACAAAGACCGATGGAAGCACCGTGGAGCATTGAATATGAGAACAAGTATAGAGCCATGAGACGATATTCAGCGAGTGGCTCTCGAGTCGTAGTGGGTGAAGTCGGTGAACAAGGTGGAACTTTTTGACCAGGAAGGCTAAGAGAGGCTCACAGCTGCTAGTGGAGTCATCTGAGTCCGGCATCTTCCGAGCACGTTCTGGCGAGTAGGCGCCTGTCTGGGATGGACTCAACTTGAACGCCTAGACTCCTCTAGTCTCTCTTTCTCTCTCTCACCCCCCTCACACGCCGAACATCAAGGGCACATGATATAGTATAGGCAATTATTTCTAGGTATATGAGCTTCTCCATTGTTAATTTCTCATCTGCATCTTTGATTTACTTTGAAGGAGTCCATGGATCCACTTTCTGCTGCCGCGCTAGAGCCGAATCAGCCGATGCTCCTTTCGACAACATGCGTGAGCCTAGACTCAAATTAGACGAAAGTATGTTTGTGGCACAAAAAAAGACCATCATCTATACAGAATTCTGGTGAAATCTCATTACACGTGCGTATGGCGCGTTGCAGCTGGCCCACAGCCTGAGGTCCTTGACATCCATATTTCCAGGTCGAATCAGGACAATGGCATGCGGCGATCCCCCAGGGCTAGCAACTACTAGCGTAACAACATCGCCAGCAGTGCAGGCTCTGCACCCGCCAAATTCAATACACAGAGATATCTCGGCACTGACCCGTACTCACGACGTTCCGCATATCGGAGCTCGATGTCAGCTTCGTCTCTGAGAAAGCCGCAGCTCTCCCCGGACACGGGATGCGGCCCGTGTCGTTTATGAGTGTCGCAGTATCGCCATCCTCCTAGCCTGGGGTCCTCCTGGAAATGGCGGCGGTCCTGAATCGCGTGTTCCTTTTGGTCGATCTGGAGGTCGCACGAACGATGATCAGCCCGTCTAGGCTGGGCAGACGTCATGCAGATTTTCAACCCTAGGACTGGGGTGATTGAGCGACGTGGGTGCCCTTGGATTCTTTCGCTACACCGGTGCACTCAAAAAGACTCGTAGAGAACCTTGCAGGCGACGTCTAGTGATCACCTCCTCGTTTCAAGACATGCGTTTCCACCGCAGCAGACTCCTATACGACTTCCCATTGTCCAAACTCTGATCACATACGCGCTTCCTGTTCCTGTTCGATACTTTCTTGCCATACACACACATCCTCTACCCCATACCCGCGCCCACCCTCGTCAGTCACAAAACGTGATCGCTATGTTCACCTGGGCCACGCACACAAGTCAGAATTTGTCCGTTACTCCACGTACAGCTCGCGCGGCAGCACGCACGTTATCAGTCTGGCACCAAACCGGAACAGTCGTGTTCGGCGGCCGCGGCGGGCCCGGGATCTCAGAGATGCAGTTAGGGTTGGTACAGTCCTCCCCGGCCCCGTCGCAGCCGTCGAAGTACCCGAACCCGGTCGTGAGGCTGAAGGCATGGGGCGGGATGAGGTCGACAGCCGCGGACGAGCCAGAGCCGGGGTCGCTGGGGACGGAGTTGGTGAGTGAGATGTCGACTGTGGTGCAGTTCTCGCCGTTGAGGCCACATAAACCTGACGTGGGGCGACGAGAACGTCAACGGTGCTCAAATGTCGGAGAAATGCTATCGAGGCGACTTGCCTGTTTGAAGGTATCTACGATGCCGCATGAAGTCATATTAGAGCTGTGGCAGCGTGCGGTGTCAAAGGTAAGCTCACGCTGTTGCGTTGATGGGACCGTTGGATGTGTAGTCAGCCCCAGTGGACAGGATGACGCCATTGGAGACGAGGGTAGGCTGAAAAGACAGGTACTGAGCTCAAGGTCCCCACTGATGGCTTAGAGACTCCGATGCAGGCTTACCGTCCCGAACCCACAGCTGCGACACAGACGCTGGATTAGCTTATGTACTAGCGTATGATCAACCAATAACTGACTTGTTAACGAAGTGGATAGTATGAGTTTCCGCATAGACAAAGAGGGCAAGTGCTAGCAAGGCGAGCGACGTCGCGAGGATATTTGTTTTCATAGTGATAGTGTATGGAAAGTATGCCAGCCTGAGGAGTCAGCACGACGTCGCCATGTAGAAATGAAATCCTTATGAAGAGCCGGAGAGTGGCCTTTGGTCGGCTGGAACAGACGGCGTTCGTATGGCCGATGGGATTCCGTGAATAATGCTCGAGCTGAGAACGAAACTCGTAATTGCATGCGCAAACTCGGGCGGACGCGCGCGCCGGCCACGATCGCGCCTACTGGCCATCTGGAGCTCGTGCTGACAGATCGAAGCTTGCGAAGTACGGTTCCGGCTCCCTTCGAATTTCGGGCCGTTTTCGTTCGTCCAGTGCATTACGGCAGCTCATTGGACTCGGCCGGAAGTCTGGGGACGTCTAGGGGCTGACGAGGTTTGAGCCCTGAGGCCTCAACCAACCACGGTGCCAATTTCCCGTTCACGTTCGAACACGGTATTTCGATATTCCAACCAAGCCAAAGCATCTATTCACAATAGCTGGCTGACGCCTCGCGCTCTATGTATCCTGGGTCGACATCTTCCAGCCCGAACTCCTGGAATCGTCCCTCCGTTTAGGCACAGAACGTGATGACCAAGTTCACCTACGGACGAAAAAAGGTGGAGTTAGCATGCACCAAAGTCTTGTCATACGATCGGCCCAGCCAGATGCACTCACGTTGTCCGTCTGGCACGCCACCTGAACGTGCGTGTCGTCCGGCTTGTAGAACGCGGTCGGGCAGCCCTGGTACGTGCAGTCCGCGCCCGCGCCGTCGCAGCCGTTGTAGTACCTACAACCGCAATTCGCCCCCAGTCACGTGCACGGTCAGCAATCGTCACCGAGGGACTCGGAGGGAGGAGCAGGGGGGGAGGTGGGGGAACGAGGACTGACCCGAAGCCGGAGGTGACGCTGAACTTGAGCGGGGGGATGAGGCTGATGTCCGTCGAGGAGCCGGAGCCGGGGGACGTCGGGTTTATGAGCGTCGTCTCGATCAGCGTGCAGCCGTCGCCGTTGAAGCCGCAGTTGCCTGTCTGCAAGTAACTACAGGACACGGAACACAAAACACGTCATCAGTGAGTGGCGGGTTCGAGGGAGGCGAGGGACTAAGGGAACGTACGCGATGGCGGCGGTGAGAGGGCCGTTGGAGACGTAGTCGGCTCCGGTGGAGAGGACGTTCGGGCCCTTGATGAGCATGGGCTGTATTGGCGGTGAGTGAGTACGCTGTCGCACTGAACCTGATATTTCGTTTCGCGACTTACCGTTCCGAAGCCACAGCTGCGCAACAGAAAGCAGCAGATCAGCGACTCTGGGGGACTTGTTATGAAAGAGACGGAGCGGCTCACCGGTTGTCGAAATGCACAGTGTGCGTCTCTCCGACGACGGAGGTGACGAGAGCAGCGAGGGCGATAAGGGCGGTGGCGAGAGCGAACTGCATGATGACTTTGCAGAGGACGTTCGGGCAGGGAAAGTTGAGCTGGCTCGATGCTCATCCCAGCCATGGAGTCGGAGCTATTTAACTTCCTCTCCACCGCCCTGCTACGACGGAAACAATCCTCGTCCAACAATGCAGCCGTGCACCACAGCACAGGCCCACCGGCACGACGGAGAATGCGTAATGATCATTCCTATGGCCGGGCCTGCACTTGACGTGCGCCGTGGTGGCACTGGGGCGCGCGCCCGCGTCGTTCGGCACCCATTGTCTCTAAAGCACGTTTCGAGCACTTCTCAGTCTAGTGCGGGCGACAACTCTCCCCAGGTAGTTCTTCTGCCCGAGTGGGTTCGATGCCCAGCGTCGCGGCTGATGAATTGCAGTGCAACACTTCACCGGCGCTGCCAAGGACCTCGCTTGTTCTCGTTGTCCGAACGCATGCAGAAACCATCTTGAACCCGCGGATAAAGTGCGAGAGCGAATATTAGGCAGGCTATTTCTCTATAGGCAGTGCGATAGAGGCCTATACACAGAACAGTTTCGTCAGTCCGGACCATGTCCGCAAGGAATTCACAAAACAGCAACGTTTCAACTCGAAGTGGCCCAGCCAGCGTGCAATAAGCCGCTTGGTCAGAGCGTCACAAACATTCTGGGCGACCGCTTTCCGGCCGAAGCGGAGGGCGCCTCGAGAACTTCTGAGGCAAGCATCGACCGTTACGTCCGCGAGCGCGCTTCCTGACCCCATCGATCAGGAATCACGAAGTCCTTCGCCGGCAACAAGTCATGAAGAATTTGCGAGACGGTGGGGCCGCCTCTAGCACGATTTACGGCGTGCGGTCGACTGGATGATTCCATTCTGGGTGGCGATCCGGAAACGCTGCGCTCTCCTCTGTCGCGCAAGGTTACAAGTGCTCATGCATCTCTAGACTGTACGCAACTCGCATGCACCACAAGTGCTTGTACCTGAGAGCGTGGTTGCGAAGCCATACCACCACCGAGGGTCGCGTGGAAGTAGAAGCACTCGCTTGTACGTCCTGCTCGTTAAAACGGAGAAATCATGTCGAGCATAGTCCAAATGCTCCGGCACCCATCAAAGAGCGCACCGCGGCTAAAGACAGCACGATCCAATAGCGTCGAACCTGCGAGCGACAGATTTCGCTTTCGGGTCCGGGATAAGTGTCGTGTAGGAACGCCGCATTGTACCACCGACGCCGGCGAGGAGGAACGCGGCCGGAAGGCCTTGGCCAAGGTCAGTGACAAACCCCATGATGTACCGCATATGAGACCGTTGAAGACACCAAGAGTAAGCTAGCAGGATAGTCAGCAAGTGGTTTCCGACTCATAGTGCATGGAGGTGGAGGTGAATAACTTCGGAGTGAACCCGCTGGCAGTGACGGAGTCGAGACGCTGGACATGCCGGCATCTTCCGGTGGTCGGTAGGCGCCCCCCGAGTCGAACTCCCTACACTAAGTTATAACTTCCATCCTGCCCTCGACCTCGACGGTTTTCAGGTTGTCCAGTGACAGCTATACTAGGAGCACGAGATCGTCCTACACATGCTCGCGACTCCTTCCAAGACGCTTCGCGAATAAGTACCACAAAAGAAACGCGCGCGAACGGCTGTTCCTCCCTCTTGACGCCTGCGGCGCTTCACAATCAATCGCCTTCCATCCCCAATCCCGTCTCTCTTCTGCACCATGCATGTCCTCGGACCATCAAATATCCCACCATGTGGTGCCATATACCCTGTAAAAATGTGCGACCCTCATCGTCCGTGCTCGGGCCCTTCTCTTATGACTTGACTTCGAGATTCTATGTACGGGCAGTACGCACATATTCTGCTCGGAGGTTCCTGGCAGCGTCACCTGTAAGGAGAACGACGCCCAAATTCGCATTCACAATGGTTCGCGTTCCTCTGATACTCTTACAGAGGAGCAACCAACCACATGTCTTACTCATTTTTGAACCTATAGCTCCTGTATCGATACGATTCCTTGATTTTTCCTTTTCAGAAGTCTCCGCCGCAGAAAATGATGGCCAGGCCGACCTGAGCTCGGAGAAGAACGTCAAAATTACACGTATTGGTGCTCTCAGCATGCGATGTCACTCACGTTGTCTACTTGGCATGACACCGGAGCCTTCGCAGCATGACACTCCGGGCCACGACAGTCCGCCCCTTCTCCATCGCAGCCGCCAAAGTACCTATGTGGGAATCTCAATGAGCGACCCTCGAGCTACGCGAGCTTGGATCTGGACCGACCTGAACCCCGTAGGGACGCTGAACTCGTGCGGGGGGATGAGGCTGATGTCCGTCAGGGAGCCAGCGTTGCCGGGAGCGAGGTTGATGAGCGCCGTCTGGAGGAGCGTGCAGTTCTCGCCGTTGAAGCCACACCGATTGTCGTCTGCCCGCTCGGTGTCAGCATAACGCCCGACATACCCGCTTCATTAGGTCGGTGTGGACGCACCTGTTTGCAAGTAACTGTGGAATATGGGAGTTGTGAGCGGGCGAAGGCCGGGCGGAGAGATCGTGGCTTTCAGGTGAAGTGGACTCACGCGATGGTGGAAGTAAGTGGGCCGTCGGAGACGTAGTAGGGGCCGTCTGAAAGGATGTCCTGGCCCTTAATGAGATAGGGCTTCGGAAAGGGATAAGTACGTGGAGGGCCTCAAAGTAAGTTTTGGAGTCTTACCGTCCCGAAGGGGCACCTAACAAGACCATCAGTCAGTCCTGCATTGCTATGAAAGACAAAGACAATCATGCTCACTCATTGATCAAAACTACGGTATGAGTCTCACCCACAGCAGTGCCCACAAGAACAGCGAGAGTAACAACAGCCGCAGGAACAGATAAGTGCATCATGCGACGGAAAGGAGAAAGTGGGAAGAGGAGGTCGATACAGGAGGGATGTCGAGCTGGCTTGCTGTCCCTCAGTCCTGCACTGAACGTTCTATTTAACCTTTGCCTCACCGCACCGCGGATTAGCACTTCGAGGCATGTGACATTGGTCCAGGTACAGGATAAACTACAGTTTCTAGGTGTACGTACCAAGTTTCCTTCCTAGGCGCAAGGGTGCCCTGAAATCCGATTCTTTCCGCCAGTATTCGGGACGCCATGTCTCAAAAGGACACCTGAGAGACACGGTCTCCTGTCAACTGTGACTGCAACTGTAAGTATATTTACCAAATATGATGCTCATTGACATCGGCGAGATTTCATTACCCGGAACACCGCGACAAACTGCTTCTGTCGCCGGGCTTCCAAGCATCACAACCACCTCGCTGAACGTCTCTGGAGGGCCGAGACGAGCGCAAGCGTAGGAAATCCGTCTATCTTGACGTCCGTCATGGTACTCGTCCGCGGCCACCGGAAGGTCACGAGTGGCACTTCTGCCAACGAGTACCGAGGAACCAGTGGAGCACACCCAGTCGGCCTGCCTCCTTGAGCGCGGTGCGCGAAGTAGATATGCCGTTGCGTTCCAGTCGGGCGCGTCATGTCGCTGAGGGCAGCGGTGATAGTGCATGCATACCTCGGCGTCCGATAACTCTACTACGTAAGACATGCGTGGAAGTAATGGTACTCACTTCGGCTCCATTTGTATCGGAATAGAATGCGGAGAGTTTGAAATCGGCACTGTTCGTCGTTCCCAGTGCTCTTTCAGTGTGCGCTGTGACCGACGGTGGCAACCTCCAATCTCCCGTGGGCCCGAGTTGACCGTCCAGCACCAAGATGTTGCCTCATAGCGAGTCTGAAAATCCAATAATTCAGCCCTACCGACTCGGACTCGCAAGGAGGTAAAGTTCGTGAACAACGGAGGTCCAGCGGAGCTCCGAGACTTTTGTGTCCTACTTATACTCGGCGCTGGCGTCTAATGACGCGGGCCGGTATCCTACAAGCGCTTAGACACCTCCGATATGACCCGACGCGTTCGTCCACTAAGCCAACTTAGCCATGTCCCCCATCTGACCCTTACGCCCCAGCTGAAGCCGGTCCACCCAATCAACACACTTACACCTATCCAGACGTCGTTCTCGTTTGGTCCACCCCCGAAGATGGTGGACACAGGTTGGAGGCGTAATGGTACACATACGACCTGCATGCCACCGTCCGTGGTAGGTCGTCCAAATCTCACGATGCCAGTGTTTACCAAGTTCACTAACCCTCGCGTGGCTTCATTCATCACGTAGCAATATCTATATGTACAGGTTCACGGAATGAGGGTGATGATGGGTGGGACGGCCTGAACGCAGAACGTGATGTTCAGGTTGACCTGCGCAAAGCAGAAACGTCACCGTCAGGCATGCTATCGGATGCTCCTCTCTCACGAGCAGCCACTCACGTTGTCCTCCTGGCACGACACCGGAGCGGGACGGCAGTTCGGGCCGTTGCAGAAAGCTCCTTCGCCATCGCACCCGTTGAAGTAGCTATGCGCATGCCCACCTCCGTCAGCACACTGCCATCGCGAGAATGAAGGAAGGGGATAAAGGCAAGCGGAAACTGACTTGAAGCTCGCGACGAAGTTGAGCATGTGCGGGGGGCGCACGTTGATGTCCGTCAGGGAGCCCGCGTTGTTGCCGTCGGAGAGATTCTCAAGCGTCGTCTCGATGAGCGTGCAGTTCTCGCCGTTGAAGCCGCATTCACCTGCGTAGGTGTCAGCTGGGTGGTTGGGATAGTTCAGCGCGCGCTATCGCCAATCGTAGCGTACCTGTCTGCAAATAACTACCGTGGTCGTCAGTCATCAAAGGTAGCCGGGGGAGCAGTACGAAGGGGAGGCGACTTACGCAATGGCGGAGATGAGGGGACCAGAGACGGTGTAGGGTTCCCCGTTGGAGAGGACCTTGTCGCCCTGGATGAGCTTAGGCTGCATAGGAGGTCAGTACAGCGGGTTTTCGAGCCTGCGACTTGGACACCTACAGTTCCGACACCGCAGCTAGAACAGATAGCGGTAAGTGCGTATAGGCCTTTTATGACGCGTGCGATGCTGCTCACATGTTGTTAAAAATCACAGTGTGCGTTTCGGCCCTGACGACGCTGCCGACGAGAGCAGCGAGCGCCACAGTAGCGGTGGTGAGAGAGAATTGCATGGCGTGGTTGAAGAAAGCGGCTGTGCAGAGACGGTCAGAGGAGTGGATCTCGAGCTGGGTCGATGTCCTCCTGAGCAGCGGAATGAGGTCTATTTAACCACCGCCTCGTCGTGCCAGAACAAAAATAGCCGGCAAGGTTGGACGCTCACCGTCGTAAGCTGATGACTTGTGTCTTGGAAGGAAGCTTGGTGAGCCAACAGTTTCGTCAGTTCTGACCGCGATTGTAAGGCCCTTCATCCACCGGTACCTCTTGACATCGGAATGGATGGGCGAATGCGCAACGCGCCAACTTACTCCACACGCTTCCAATCACCTAGACACCGTTTCACGTTCTATCCCAAGGGATTAGATTATTGTAGAATCAAAAGATCACCGTTCCAGGGCTGAAGCACTAGGGATGTATTCTCCTTCACATCCGTGAGGATGTCGATAGTGCAACCACCGACGGGGGTTGAGAAGCGAGTAAAGTAATTGACGCCCTCGAATGCATTGAGTGAAGCCCAACCGAGCACACACCTTTGGAGTGTAAGTGGCCGTGTACCGCGTGCCTTCCAGAGGCGCGAGGATCCGTGACTTGTCTGTGATGCATTGACAGGTGGGGCGAGCCGTTGGACCTCGTATTCGGGACAGCGGGGTTAGAGCGACAGTCTCTTCAATGAGAGTGGGTGTGACCACGGTCACCACTGGATGACCGCGTGTACTGAAGAAGTCCCATGGCCACTCGTTTGTACGAGATGATTCACTTCTACACCGTGTGTGTCCGAGCGGGTTCCGGCAGGGGATTGAATCTGGAATGAATTAGTAATTTTTCAGCGCATTGTAAGGGAGCGCGCATTGGCAAGGTAAAATCCGGTGCAAGCTCAAAGACTTACGATGCCAGATCCCCGGATGCTACGTTCGTCGTTCATGATGACTCGAATGTTGCATGGATTCGGCGGGCGGGAGCCACGATAGACTCGGGCACATTGCGGAGTCTTGCAAGTGTAGCGGTACTTTTAGCGTGTTCTATATCTTCACCCAGAAGTTCTTATATGAGAGTAGAAGTGATTAGTACAGCATAAATGCAGTTCTCGGGCAAGAGTATGAAGGTCAAGGTGCAACTTGTCGCCGGCTTCCCCGGGGAGGCTGAAATTGCCACGTGGGCGCGCCACGCTAAACGACGACGATGGGCGTCTGCTTAAACATCGGACGTCTTTGTCCGATGTCGTCTGACCATGATTCTCTCCCTCAAATGTTCAAATATTCAACCCTCCTAGGGCCTTCTCCCACCCCCACTCGCTGGGTCCACAACACTCACATTAAACCTAGCGCGGACTTAAAGATTCACTAGTTGCAAATTTATCCCTCCACGCTAACCTTGTCGTCGATGACGCTAGGTTGCCCAACTTGAACGAGACTAGTCGTTTAAACTTGATGCGAGTACTTGCTAAGTTCACAAATCCTCGTGGTATTTCCATCTCCAAATATGCAACACCTAACTGTACACGTTCACGGGCTCGATAGACTATCCAACTTATCCATACACTTCATTCCGGCGGGCCCAGCTCGAAGTTTACTGGACGCAGAACGTGATGTTCACGTTGACCTAGGTACGGCAAAATTTTCAGGGTCAGCACGAATACTGCGTTCTCAGCGCACAACCAGGGACTCACGTTGTCCACCTGGCACGACACCGGGGTGGTCTGGCAACCGGGGCCGGCACAGAAGGCCCCTCGGCCATCGCATCCGTTGTAGAATCTATCCACATGCGCCGCTTCCGTTAGCCAATTGAAAAACTGGTTGAGACGAAGCGGAGACTGACTTGAAGCCCGTGGGGATGCTGAATCCGTGCGGAGAGATCACGTTGATGTCCACCTGCGACCCAGACCCGCCGTCCGCGAGGTTCTCGAGCGCGAGCTCGACGAGCGTGCAGTTCTCGCCGTTGAAGTCGCAGTTTCCTGTGCGCCAGCAAACGTCATTTAGTAGTCGGGTGCGCTCGCTCGTGACTTGTCGATTGTAATACCGTACCTGTCTGCAAATAACTAACGCGGACATCAGTCATGAACGGGGGTTGAGTATGTAGTGAGGACTTGCGCGATGGTGGAGTCAAGGGGACCGATAGAGGTGTAGCCCTCCCCGGTGGCGAGGACCTTCGGGCCCTGGATGAGAGTGGGCTGCGTTCGTGGTTAGTCAGTGAGTCAGTAGTCTGTCGCTTCGGACATGATGATTCATTGCTTACAACTCCGAAGCGACACCTGCGGCATGGAGTAGCCGATCAGCCACGGCTTGTACTGGGAGATGCGATACTCCAGCGCTCACCCATTCGTGAAATGCACGGTGTGCGACTCGCCGACGACGGTGCCAATGAGAGCTGTAAGGGCGACAACGATTGTGGAGAGAGAGAGCTGCATGATAGGTCTGAAGAAAGGTATTGTGAAGAGTGTCCGAGCAATGAGAGATATCGAGCTGGGTCGATGGCCTTCCGAGCTGTGAAGACGATCTATTTAACCTCTGCCTCACCCCGCCAAGACGAAAACGATGGCGTTTAGCGAGATCATTATACATATTTGCGGCACCACGAGACACGAGCGCGTGTGCCCATCGTCCTTGTGCCTTGCAGGATCAATTGTGGGGTCTGGGTGTACCTATCACATTAGGAATTCGCATCACTTGCCGTGGATATTGAACGCTCACTGTCATCATTCGAAGCCTTATGCCGTGGAAGGAGATCTCAACTTCGTCGGTTCTGAGCACAAGTGTCCTTGAGCCAGGACCTACTAACCTCGAACTCGACTAGCGAACGTGCGAGAAGCGAACTTACCCCACGTGCTTCCAATCTTCAGAACACCACATCCACCCGAAGAGATTTTCTCAGGGCTGCAAGTCGAGCACTCCAGAACCGACGCGCTAGTGAGGCATCGGCCTATACGTCTGTGAGGACGCCAATAGCCAGACTACCGACGGATGCGGAGGAGCCAAGAGTGAAATGAGCGCCATTGGACGCCGTGTGTGAATGAAAGAAAGCACGCACCTTCGAAAGTTGGGTGTGTGGACGCCGCACACCTCAGAGGCGCGAAAGTATAAGTTGATGGTTGGAGGAAGCCGGCGTACTCGCATTTGGAACAAGGAGTTGCAGCGAGATCCTCTCCATCAGTAGTAGTACTAGTCACGCACACAACACCACTACTACGCGATTCCATGCAGCCGCGAGTGCGCCTGCAAAACCATCTCATGACCAGGGGGCGCATGGAAGGATTCACTTCTATGTTGTGTGCGTCCGAGAAGTTGATTGCAGCCTGAGGTTGGTAATCGTCTAGCCCATCTTTCTGTCGAAACAGGTATAGGAACTCACATCAGCGCGATCAAAGGCCCTCCTAGCTCCACAACGCGCGGCTGGAACTTGAAGGTTACGTTCATCGTATACGAACGCCGGATCGAGAAGCTAGCAGCTGTCCATAGGGCCAGACCTCCGCCTTGCAGTGGGTTAATTTTCTCAGGTTTGAGCGTAGCATATCTTCATGAAATCTTGTTTCAGACCATAGTACATGCAGCACAGTCTACAGGGACTTCAGTCAAGGCAGATAATCTTTCACGTTAGATAACGCACTTCATAGTTTATCTTCGGCCTTAGTGTAGAAGCGCCCGCAGGGCGCCTGCGAGTTAAACACGACCGCCGTCGAGTTGATCTCGGCGGCGGGATTAACTTTTTGGGAAGCTAATCTGACGGCGCCAAAACTCGACAGCCCCAAGTGGGATTCGAACGAGAGCACTGCGACGTTTCACAGCATTCAGGCGCTCTAACCCACTGAGCCACAGGACTTTATACAAGCCTACAAAGTAATGTTATTATATCACCCCTTTTCCCCCCTTTGGACTTAACCTTCATACCGCCGAAACTGACTCACTCTAATAACCTGACCCAAGCGCCCATCTCCATAACAAACCGTCAACCATGAGATAAACCTCGCACATAGTCTTTTGGGATAAGTAAATAGTAAGTACCATATATCAAAGGTAAAACTCATCTTCAAAACGAGGGAAACTTGGATTGGCCTCGTTTTCATCTACCAGTCCTTGCCCTTTTGGGGTTTTGTGGCAATGTGGACACACGACGGGCATCGCCTGGAATCCTCTTGGGGAAAATTCATGGTATTTTCCCGGATAGCCCTATCCTTTCGGTGATTTCTGCGGAGAAGAATATTGAGCCTTTGTATTGCATTCACGAGATGTATTGCGGGTGGGGGATGTTAACCTTTCACGCCACCCTGGCAAACACTCGATAAAGGTGACATTTATCACCACTTTCCCTTTCTTCTATGTGGGAAAGTTGTTCTCTTCCGTGCCTTTTCCTTTTTCCCTCAGAGGTATCCTTTCCCTGCCCGAGGAATCTGCAATAAGGGCGCGGCAAAGTTTTACTATTGGTTCAATATTGATCTCCGTCATTTCTCTGACAAAGGTAGGACTATCCGGGAAAATAACATGATTTTCCCTCAACCGGTTTCCAGGCGGTGCCCGTCGTGACATCTGCTCGGCCAGACTCGGAAGGCAGTCAAGGTAAGTCCAAAGGGGGGAAAAGGGGTGATATAATAACATTACTTTGTAGGCTTGTATAAAGTCCTGTGGCTCAGTGGGTTAGAGCGCCTGAATGCTGTGAAACGTCGCAGTGCTCTCGTTCGAATCCCACTTGGGGCTGTCGAGTTTTGGCGCCGTCAGATTAGCTTCCCAAAAAGTTAATCCCGCCGCCGAGATCAACTCGACGGCGGTCGTGTTTAACTCGCAGGCGCCCTGCGGGCGCTTCTACACTAAGGCCGAAGATAAACTATGAAGTGCGTTATCTAACGTGAAAGATTATCTGCCTTGACTGAAATTGGTGCAGTCTAAAAGGGATTGTAAGGAAGAGAGAGTGGACAATGGAGTCCTCCCGAAGGCGGTTCGCCAGTGGTCGAAATTAAGCCACGTGGCATGCCGACATCCTCCGAGTACCATGAGCGTCTGTGGTACCCAGTTCCGTGTCTTTTCTTCGACCTTGACCGGCACTACACATCCATGTACCAACACACTGTGAAGCATCCGTCAGTCGGATCAGATTTATTTTAACCACAATAACCAAGAGATATGGCTCGAGGTCTACCCATCACTGTTGGGCGGGATCACCCGCATCTTATCCTCGAAATTTGTCATCGACTCGTTCAAGCTTCGAACGTACAGCAGCACTCGAGGCGGATGACCATGCTTTCGTGAGTACTGTTCTCCGCTTCTAGTCGTCTATGTCCACTCAAATATTCTGTTTGAAGACTGGCCAGGGCCAACATTGCCGCTGAAGACGCCAAACCGTCCGGACCCAGACACTGTCAGACACTGTCGCTGAGGCACTTGAAGCTCTCCATGTAACCCATCCGGTGAGCGGAACTCCCTGAGCGTGCTTGGCGTACCCTAAAGAGCGAGCATTTGTCCTGGATGATGATTCGGCAGGAGCAGTGCGGTCCTCTCGAATCCCGATGTGCGCGCGCTTCCCGAAGTACTCCTACCAGTGTATTCAACTTGTTCAATCGTCGGTTAGAGCTGGTGTTACTGACGGTTGTTTGACTACCGTCGCTCAGGAAGTGGCAGATTGCAACAGTTTCGACTCGCCGCGGTGGACGACTCGCTGAAGACGCTGGGCTTCGACTACCTCGACTACATGCTCATCCTGTTCATAGCACACTGCCGGCGACCCATTCGCCGACAGGCTGTTCGGAACTGTCAGTGAGGCTGTGCGTCAACGGAAGCATACGCTTCTCTAGGAAGGTAGATTATCTGCATTGAGCGGGTCTCCCCCCCTCCTCAAATTACCATGTAATACGGGCTCACCGGATGCAAAATCAGCGGGTTCTTCATGTTCTGTCGTGTTGTGCCCTTGTACTTCCATCTCCGGAAGTATAGGGACCGGGAATTGCGCCGCCTGCGGCCTGTCCAGTAGCAGCCTGCTCCTTATCCTCGGTGCGGTTCATGCGGCCTGTCCAACTCATATCCCTTTGACGCCTAGCGACCATTCCTCCCAGCACAGCGTGGCGGCACGCATCCTCGGGCCTCTCTCGTAGATGCTATCCCAAACAATGACTCCGGACATCAGATTCCTACTTTCTAGCCCTATATATCCATCCTACAGCGTTGACCTCTCGCGGTTGGCTCTAGACCCCTTTTTTGGTATTCCGTTGGTACTAATGTCCTCCCCCGCTCTAGGATCAATCCCTTCGTTGGGCAATACCTTTGGAGTGCTGCTCGTGAGTGCATTCATTTCACTTATGTACGTGCTTCTCTGTCTTCGATTTATACTTGTCCGCGGTCGAATACTCATGGGTTCTAGGCTCACGGTCTAACTTTGGCCCAGACCATTCGATACGCTCGTTTGTACCCATCAGACAAAAAATACTTGAAGATCCTCGTGCGCGGTTCCCTTTGTTAGCGACAGTTCGTATCCTCGATAACCTCACCTATCACCCCCTAGGTTGCTGCCCTTTTGTGCGTATTCCTGATCGCCGTACTTGCACCGCAGATGAGCTGACACTCATTTCCTGGTTATCAACTGCAGCATCGCAGACACACTCCATTCTGCGAGCATGATTCACATCTGGTACGGTCGAGCATTCTCCTGACTTCTCTGCCAAGGTTGCTGAAGAAACGTTAGTTACCATTACCTCGTGACGGACTACCTCAAGCCATCGGCGCTCTCAGACAATGTCTGGTACGTCCCAATGAAGTCTTCGTTCTTGATGGGATAGCTCAAGTTTCGCGTTGCAGGACTCTTGACGTGAGTGCAGGAACAGACTCGCATCCACATTGTTCTCTGGCACTTACCAGTAGACCGATGCAAGCTATTGCCTCTTTCGACGGTACGTATGCCAACCCCCGATTTATACCCCACTCACTGTGGACGCGACTGACTGAACCTTAGGGCGTCACAGTCCTCCTTACGCAAGGGTACCCTTCCTGAATCCCCGCACCAACCCTTCTCAGCTGATTCTGATGAATTTGTCTTCATCGGTAGCTTCTACACGCGGAGAATTTATATTGGTAAATTTCCCAGTCTTCGATCATATTTTCTCCGACAACTGATGAGGGCTCTGACGCTGTCAGTCAGCTATAGATACCGATCTGTGGTCTTCGTGATAGTTAGCTCCGGCTCCCTTTGCCGCGCGGGGGTCAGTGCTGACGGATTTATGTCCAGGTCGTCCTGCTACTCGTAGAGTTTGGATTCATGACTGGTGAGCTACACCCATTTCATGCGTGTTTGATTAATCAGCTTACGTCCTTCTAGGCAGCACCGTAGTAAGGTATTAACTCGGTCCCATGCCATGGTCGATCTGCCCCCCCTGACTATTCACATACAAACACTGGCAGCTTCCGAAACCGCGCGTTCGACGCGACGCAAAGATACATTGTGCGTACATCATGATGTTTAGACTCGATCTTCTGCAAACAAGACTCACGTCGACTCAGTGGATGGACTCGGTCATATTCACGATCGCTACGGTTGTGGACCTCGTTCTCACCGGTTCGTTCGTGACCATCCTTCGCCAAGGCCGAACGGGGTATTTGGGGTACGTATGGAAGGGCCCTTCGCTCGTGGCGGTCGAGCCGGGGCTAATAACCGTGGGACAGAACAGATTCTGCGCTAGATATGCTCGCCCGGTATGCGCTCTACGCAAGTGAGGCCAACCCCATTGACGATTTCAAGTCCATGCTGTGGTGTACTGATGGATTAACTTGACATTCGACTTAGCTGGCCTCATCGGGTGCGTCATCTCGTTTTGTATGCCCCACCATGTTTATCCGACTGTACGTCTGGAAACACGCCCAGTGCCCTGACCATACCCGCCTTCATATGTGTGCGTCTCTCATCCTGTTGGGAAGGCGATCACCGGTATCGGTGCACTTCTATTGACAAGACGCGATGCAGTCCCTGGCATTGTCGCACACATTCGTGTACTTTGCGATCGCTATTCCGGCGGCGAAAGGTGAGAGATTGAGCGGCCTCGATCGCGTCCATCAGTTTCAGAATCCCACTCATGATGCCCCATTTCTGCCTAGTCTACTCCAACTCCGTCCTCGCCGTGTACGCGCCCTCCTCTCAGATCTTGTGCTATACCCTCCTGAAGACAGTCTAATCCCCACGTAGACTGAACTGCAGGAAGCGCCTCCCTCGCCCCGGAAATGCGACGGGTAACTCCGAGCCTGAGCACATCGAGCTCAGCACCCTTCCCCCAGGCCGACACCCGGACGGAAGTGGCAATCCAAGAAGAGGTACTGTAGTACAAGCACAGGTGAGCTACGCTATGATCACACGATGGCTCTCTCATCCAATTTGGTGCCCATAGGGAACGGAATTTCCGCGTATCGTAATCGACATCTGTGCGACCAGCGGGGATGGCTTGAAGGGGCTGGGTGGACGGTATGCCGATCACGGAGAGTCGAAGGGCAGAACGAGGTTGGACTCTGCGGAGACAGCGAGCGGATCCTGTAGTGCAATGTAGAATATAGACTTGAGGGGACGGCATGGTCATGGTCGTCAATCCTTGCGCAGAGTGCGCGGTGGTAGCCGAGACGAGCATGCAGGCGTCTGTGTGGCCATGCGAGCAAACGCTAGCAGTTGTCTTGGGATTGGTCCCTGATATTGATTCCTTTGAGATGGAAATGACAACTAGCAAGGGTGTATAGTATAGAATACTTGAAGGGATAAGAATCGCACCTCGGCGGGTCAAGTGCATCGTCACGTAAATCCTCGTCATTCCACCCCGTGCTCCACGTCGCGAACGATGACACCCTCATCCGAGCCCGTAGTGCAGCTCAACTCTTCCTCAGCCTTGATATGGATGACATTGCCAAGGAACGAGGTAGACGGTTTATTCGGACCCTAAAAGTAACGTCCCCCCGCGATGAGCGTGAACGCCTCGTATCAGCCAAGGTGCACGTCTCACCTTGCTATGCGAAAGGATTTCTTGCGAACGAGACGTCTCAGGGAGAGAGATATGGTCCATCTTCGCATCCGCAAAGATACCCGTATACTGGGTCCAGACAGGCTCGCGAGGCCGTCGGAAGTTCAGGCTAGGACCAGGAGCCCACGTTAGCATGCAGCATCGACAGGCTGGGCAGAGCGAAGAAGGCGTACGCAGCCATGGCCGAATTTGTGTACACTACAAGTTGGCGTTAGCGTGCCATTGAGGCTCAGAATAACCGATGCCACATACCCTTCGATACGAGCGTGTTCAAGGCTGCGTAATACAAGTTCTGCGAGCTGACAAGAGCCTTCGAAGCGATGACATGAGCGAAGACATACGGGTGGACGAACCGAGACTTACGAAGACGAAGCCAAGAATGTTGATCACACTTCGAAAAACATAATCAGTCCTTCAATGCTCGTTACGGCATTCAACCAGAAATAGAAATCTTACTCAGTAAGTAACCCTGTGCACATGTCAGCATCATCGCAGGAGCGAATAGCACGCGGCACGGACCGGTGGTCACCGCGTACGCGATCAAGGTATCGAGTAACGAGTTGGTCCTGCAGCGAATTTTCGCAATGAGCGACTGATGACAGTGTTTCAAATGTCGTAGAAAACTCACGACTTAATCCCCGTCCTGCTGCGATGCAGCACGAAGACGAGGACCCCGGCCAGAGCGGTGTCAATGGAGACCGTGAAGCCGAGAGCGATGGATATCCAGGACTAAAGTAAGAGACAATCCCAGTTACTAGGAGCGCGATGGTGACGGCGATCGAGACTTACGGCATATTTGTCGGAGAGTGCTTGCCACATTGTACTTTGGAACCTGGCGACGGAGTTAAAGTTAGAAGACGTTGAGGCAGGACGTAGGATGCGAAACGAAACCCACGCTTTGACTGTGAAGGCTGTGAAAGAGATTGGTTAGTACAGCAACGGAGGATTCTGTCGATCGTGCTCGTTCTCGCTACCTACCTATACACAAGCCAAACCCAACGCCTTGGCATACCACCTGCGCGATCAGAGGTCAGCCGATAGACGATGGTGCATGAAGTAATAATCACATACGCAAAGCCAGACAATCATCCTTGATTTCTTGCCAACTGTTTTGATTGAAGGATGAGAGGGTGGCTAACGGAAAAGTTCATGATCACGTACTTCGGTATACCCGGTATGCGAAGAAGCTAAGCAGACCCAGACCTGAGCATCCGACGATCGCGATCTCGACATGGAATGCACGCTGACCTTTGGCACGCCACGATGTTCGCCGCCTGGACCAGCAAAAGTTAAAGTGAGTAGAGGCAAACATGCATGGGGATAGAACACACAATAACCACTGTCACGACCTTCGGGAAGCGTGGTAAGAATAAAATCCAGGGCCGAGGTAGAGACTCAACATACAGCTAGAGGCCTACGAATGACTTCAGCTCCATATAAACCCTGAGACGAAATATTCCAGATAACGTACCAGTCCATAACGGCTAGGTATGGTACACTGAAGTAGTGGGTTACCAGTTTCAAGTAACTTCAGTCCGGATGTCAGTACTCGTGATCGTCAAGGGCAGAGAGAAGCGAACTTACCAGACGGACATAATCACGACCGAGTGTGCCGTATCGAGCAAGCTACGGTCGTTCGTCAGGTTCCATTCATGGCGCAGCGTCAAGGCCGCCTTACACAATGAGCCAGACCTGCACTCTTGGTGTAAGGTTCTACACCAGAGACACGATCGTGAGTGGTACTCACATAACCCTTGATCCAACGGCCATCCGCGGAGTGAACGCGAAGGTAGTGATATGTCTGGTGCAGCAGCACGCCATACAGTCTGCGTGCCCTGTCAGAAGGGAGACCAACAAGATAACAAGAGGGGGACAAACATCAACGAGAAGAACGTCCCGAGCAGCATGGCGCCGTAGGTATTGTTCATCGTCACCCCATAAGTTAGTTGCGGGAGTCCGGCAGAGGGGTTCGGGGGGAATACCGTCGTGTTCGCAGAGGGATCCATGGTGGAGCAAGGTCACCGACGAGGATAGGACGATGTCCTGCACATGGCTGTCTATAAGCCCATGAATACATCCTTTGGGCGGTGCGCTCAAAGCGGGCGCGGTACGGCCATTCCCATACACATTATGACGTACTATGGGTTATTCGAGGTGTCTTCACAGAGGAGAAGACGGCGACGTTTTCCCAAGCAGCGCTTGTGGAGCTTTGTGGACAGAACTAACAATGAGGCGCTGCACTATCAGTAAAATCAAAGGCTTTCGGACATACTTATATTACTTCAAACAGTTCTCGAGGATGGACTTTCATGGCGTGGCAGTACACAACTGATCTGGCGCGAGTTGATCAGCATCGATAGCCGACTGAATGCAGACAGATCGCCCGCCCGCCACATTTGGCCACAGAAGCACTACCCGTATCGCATTGTGGAGGCAAAGGACTTGCCTCGTGTCCGAAACTCAACTGCACAGCGATCAGCAAAGCCGAAGACATAGACTCGCACGTTCGTCAAAATTGCAAGGAAATCTAAGGGTCTTCCGAGGACTTGCGAGGCCCATGAAACAGACGATGGGCGCAGCCTGATCCGTGGTATAATCGACCGTGCCATCGCGTCCAAGCACAGAAAGAAACTCCTCGCCAGGGCCCAGGTAAACAGGGCCCAGGGAGATTCGAAATGGCGCTGAGCATGCCAGCTGACCGCACTTCTTCGGGCAATGCACACACAGAGCTCGCGCGCCGGAGCATCCAAGAATGCACCAGCATCAGCACATGGCAGAAACCCTGCTATTTGTATTCAAGCGCGCTCTGTGCATCCACCGGCTCTCAGTCCACTGTGTCCGCCCTGGCCACCTGTCGAGGGTCCAGACATACACGGTGAGGGTTCGAGCGGCCTGCACGACTGGGCCCCACCTGGCCAGCGATAGATTAGGCACCGGCTGCCCACACCAGAGCGTGCACGGCGGTTGCGGGAGCCAGCACCGTCTTCTCGTCATTCGAGATCGCGAAGTCTGAGGAAGGAAGGACACGTTGCGCGCGCGAAGCTTCTAGAAGCATGGCATGAGGAAGGCAAAACAGAGCGTTAGAACCAAATTCACGGTCTTCTGAGGTGGGGTCAAGATCAAAGACTCACCGGTACCGCCCCATTCCCATAGGTGTCCGCCATCGCAAACGATGATGATGGATCGAAAGCGATATACATCGCCTTGAGAGTGACATACACAAATTTATCATCCGAGGCGAGATAAAGTCAGGTTCCCCCAGAAGCGGGAGACTATGGACGTTCGGGGGTACTTGGAGGGACTCGGGGGTACTTGGAGGGACTTGGGGATCATGCTCCTTCGCCCGGAGTGACTGTCTCGTCCCAGCCAAGCTTCTCCGAGAGAAAAGGCAGAGTGGATAAAGTGCTGTGTGTGCTGGTGGTATCCAAGTTGGTCCCAGTCCTGCACAGATTCATAGGAATTTTTAGTCACTGGGGGTCAGGCGCGAACCCTCACGAGCAAGTGTATGAAAACTCACCAACCGCTTCCGATTTGACTACGATGCATCCGGACGATGAACGCGATAGCTGTGACAGCTGCCTGGCTGGGACCCCAACGGGATTACATTCAATGACAGGGTAGTTTGTTACGGACGAGTTGACGGCGATGTAGCCAGACGTAGAGTAGTAATATTTTGGGTTGTCCGGAATTCAGGCTGTCCGAGACGCACACCTCACGCGCTGCACGCTAAACGTCGCGGTTGGGATGCACCGGATGCTGTCGCATGCGAGAACCTAACCGCTGTCACCCTTGTCAGATTCACGATCGTCTAAGGTGGAGGTGGCAAAAGCGGCAACTCACCACCGAGACCATTGACGTGTCCGTTGGTCTGGGGGATCGCAGAATTGCAACGGAGGTCAATTTCAGTTGCCCGAGTTGCCAGCGCATGCGTACACTTCGATTATGTCGAGGACCGGAAGGGGGTGGGAGGACGGAGTGTCAGAGAGCCGATATTGGAGCGACGTACTGTCTTCGTTGATGTCAGACAGGCATATGATGCGCAGAATGAAGGCTAGACGGCACGATATCATAGTTGTATGTCGGGCGATGTCGAACCATTGAGGTTTTGTGCAAATGGGAGGGAAGGTAGAGACTTACGTGGTAGCTCCAAGCTCCGTTTCAGACGCAACGCGAAGAGATCGCTTCCGGCATTCGTCCAACTACGTATATGCCTTTTACGCTGTTGGAAGGGACAATGGTGTTCGGTTGACGAGCAGGCAAGCAGTGTTCCTCCTTGCTGTTAGGTCCGTCAGAGCGACAAATGAGCTATGATGATCCTGAGAGATAGATAGACGATACATACCTCCCCATATGTACTCCTGAAGCGCAAACTAATAGGACGCGTTTACGCAACTACCTGCCCTATTCTCCCCTGGAGATGAAGGTTTGATAGACGGAGACTGGTGGCGACTGGCGAGAACAAAGTATGCTGGCTAGTCGCAGTGCTGAACTGAGCATTGGTGGTGAATGCATATCTTGGGGTCTGTAGTGCTGACAGCATGGCACAACGGCTGGTAGAAGACGCATACAGAGTAGGAATGGTGTACATCTACATACATTGTACGATGGTGAAAAAGTCGCACATGCGACCCGAGTTGCCTGCCCTAAAGAGAGGGCGCTATGCAACCTTGGCAACCTTGGCGCCCTGCTCTGACCTTGCGTTCGCCGCAACCGCTCGCCTCCGCTCGTGTCTCTCTCATCCATCGTCAGGGTCCGCGCAGAGTCCGCGCAGTCATATTAATGATCCCAAGCAATGTATTCACACCGTCTTGAAGACATAGGTGAGTGGAGGTTGCTACAGCTGTCCCCCGCTGTGCCCAATAACTGTAGTCCTAACAGGATGGCCAGCTGGAGCCTAAAAACCTTTGTTAAATTCCCGTCCCGGTCAAGAACTCCTACCATCTGCGCAGCTTCATCTTCTCATGCCTCCAACCCCTCCGTGGACTACCTGTGGCTTGACCTTTAATTTCTGTCTGAGGTAGAAACAGAACTGATGGAGGTTTCCAACGCGGTGAGTACTGCACTTCGTATCCCCCTGGCCAGGTTGGCCTGGCTCCTGTTTCAAGAATGTATCATCTCTATCTTCCGGAGGTGTGTTCTATCAATCAATCGAAGCTTTGAATTTGACATTTCGCGGGGTCTGTGTGCCCTCGGCGGAGATGGATGTTCGGTATGTCTCTTAATCCTCGACCTTTTGTCTCCGCGACCAGCAGTCACGGCATTTGCCTTCGGACGTCGTGTAGAAACGACGCAACACGTGTGGCATCTTTGGTGGCCCCTACACGGCGATGGTGAACCGTGCGTGACACTTCGTGTTTTTGGGGTCCGGCGCGTCGATGCGCACCGACGATCTTCCTTTCCATGTGTATACGAGCCCGTTTGAGTCGCAGGGCCATCTACACCAGAAGCATCCTTTCTGTCACTCTGCCAAACGTTGTAGGAAGAGGGTATTTCAAAATGTCCACTCTTGACTTCTTTGTTTTCTGATGTCCTGATTCCACGTATCTTAAGGTACCACCGGTAATATGCGCCTGTCTATTCCCCTCGCAACATGCTCTTCCCCATATGGACAGCATTTTTCACTCCTCCATTCCTAGGTAGCCTATCAAATTCGTCGACCGTACGCCGTCAGGCAGTGATCGACGCCAGTCATGGTCTGTAAAGACCGTTCAGCTGTGTTCAGGACTGCCTCCACACTAGCCTGCGTACCGCCGACGTTTGATCACAGGGCACGGTCTCCCACGGACATTACTGCTTCCTTCCACCTTCTTGGCCTGATAGGGCAAGCACGATGCTTGCTCCATCTCCGTTTTGCACGGCGATCTTGCCTCGGATTCGCTCTCTGTTCCGCGCCTGGAGAGGAGTGCTTACCCCTTGCGTACTATTGTCCACTCGAAACAGACTCAGTACGATCGTCGGACTCACCTGCGGTATGTCCATGTAAAACCCTTCACCCTCCTGTCTCCGCGTTGATATCGTATGCAATGGCAAGGTTTGAGGGTATCTTCTGCTGGGCGTTCTCCTAATACACGGAGCCTTGAGTGGGCATTGGTATTGGTACAGCCTCACCCATCCCCGAGCCCACTATTCAACACCCACTGCCAGAAGTGTCGCAACAGGCATCATCGAGTCTGAGCCTGCCCCAAACGCCCAACCAAACCGCCAGCCCCGGCTTCCATCTTTGATGCGAAGATGCGTCAACGCTCTCCCGCTGCTGCATCCATCACGGTCCTATGCTGGGGACGGCCGACGGGTACAATGTTCTCCAAAGCCGTTACGGAATGCCCGCGCAGGCCCGCGCCCGCGCGCTGGGCCCTGCTGCTCCCACAGCACCCCGCACCTGGCCCCGCGAGCCGCGGGTGGGTGTGGGCGTTTGGACGGTCCCGAACCGGGCCACAACATAACTTAAGTACAGACAATGAGTTACGGTGGCGTTTAGAATTCTGCCCCCGCCCCCCTGCTCTTCCTCTGCTCCCTCTCCCCCTTTCACTCACATCCTCACCCTCGTTTCCCGCGCACGCGTCTCGGCGGACAGCCCCAAGTCGCCGGTTTGAAAATCGCCGCCGCCCGCCCAATCTCCGCTCCCGTCCGACTCGGCCTCCGTCTCCCGACTCTAACCCGCTATGGACTCCTCCAACGCGACCGCCACCGCAGACCCGTCCGCGTCAGGTTCCGGCGGCCAGGAGGTCGCGCTCGAGCACACGATCAGCACGACGCTCGGCGCGCTCCTCATCGGCACGTTCTTCGCGCTCATGTCAGTCGGAGCATTTACTCAATCGCGCCAAGGCACCGCTGACCGCTGACGGGTGATATCGCCGCGATAGGCTCTACGGGCTCGTGCTGCACCAGGCGTACGGGTATTTCCGGGCGTACGCCGCGGACGCGCTGTGGCTCAAGATCCTGGTGAGTCGTGTGCATCGAGCGCCACGATGCTGCTGTTGTCCTGATTTTGGCTGTCTCTGTCTCTGTCTGGGGTTGTTCCGGTCCTCGGGTGTAGGTCATCACCGCGCTGTGAGTACACGCATACACAGGCTGCGACCGCGAACGCGTAGTTTTGTCCGAGACTCCGAGTGCCAGTGGAGGCTGACGAGATGTGCGCGACGTGTCCTAGGGTGCTGGAGACGGTCGTCAGCGTGCTGAATATGGACGCATGGTGCGTATGTACCTGCCTCCCGTATGGGCTGCGGGTGGAAAGAGCTGACGGGCGGTGGAATGCAGTTACGACTACTTGGTGACGAACTTTGCGAATACGAACCTCGAGCGTCCGGCGCCGTATTCGATCAAGGTACGTTTGTCCCCTCCAGACTCCAGAAGGACTCTGCGCGCTGCTGAGCATCATGATTTGACATAGTTGTTGGCGCTGTTCCCGGCAAGCGTAGCGCTGACGGTGCAAATGTGCGCACTACACCCGCGCGAATGCTACTGTACGACGCACTGACGGATCCGGTGGGAGTAGATTCTTCGCAAGGCGGGTGTGGACCATCGGGAAGAAGTTCAGGATCGTCGTTTTCATCTCGGTGCGTCCTGTGATCCGCCTGCTGATGTGTTCCGATCTAATCGGATCCCCACTTGTCCGCAGATACTGTTCATGATGGCTGAGTTGGGTGAGTGGTCGGGCGGGTCCAGAGCAACGGCTGCGTTGGGTTGCTGACTCGCTCCTTTCGAATGGTCGAAAATAGCACTCCCGCTAGGTACGTGAGGGAAAGCTCTTGGTAAATGCGGATGGATTGGTAATTTTGCCTCCTTTATAGCTGCGGTCATCCTCGCGTACGCTCCCGTTGTATTGTGACCTTGTTGCCACCGCCGTGCTCACACTTGGATCCGTCCTTCAGTTTTGAAGCAAAAACCCTCGCGGATGCACTCAGGTTTTCGGTGAGTGACGGACCTCCATCATGTCCATGCCCGTGAGTCCTCTAACCGCCACCGACTAACTGCATGCATGTATTACCTCCAGTACCTCGTCTCCGCACGGAACGCCGCTGCCACGGTGACGGACGTCCTACTCACGACCATCCTTGTGTACTCCCTCCACAAGAGCCGGACGGGGATCAAGCGCACCGATTCGATGATCAACATCTTGATCATGTATGCTGTGAACACCGGCCTGCTGACGAGGTAAGTCCAGTCCTGTTCTTCCTTAACAAAGCGCAGATACGAATAGGTTTTCTGACTTGATACGCGCGTCCAGTGCATTCAACATTCTCTGTCTAGTATTCGTAAGTGTTTCTTCCACGGTTCGGTTGAGCATGTCCCTAACACGAATATCCAAGGGCTTCGTCTTCCCCCAAAGCTTCACGTATGCCGCCGTGGACCTCGTTTCCAGCCGTCGTACGTCTACATCACGCCCCTGCTCAGCGCACACATGCACCCTAACCCAACACCCCCATCTATGTATCCCCACAACAAGTGTACGCGAGCTCACTCCTCGCCGCGCTCAACTCGCGCAAAGTCGTATCCGACATCGGCTCGAGCTTCAGCGTGGACGACGGCCCGTTCGGCACCGTGATCGTGCGCTCGCGCGCGCCCCCGCCCGCCTCCCTCGCGCACAACGACCGCCGGAGCGAGCAGTGGGAGCTCCGCGCCAAGGCAAGCCCGCGTCGCGTCCTGTTCACGTCGGTTGTGGTGCTGACTGGCGGGACGTGTGGGACGTTTACAGGTGAAGACGGCGGTGAGGCTGCAGACAGACGAGATCCGGCCGGGTGGTGTAGGGGACTTCGGGGACGAGGCTAGTGGGAGGGTGTCAATGTCGAAGGAGCTCTTCGCACGCGATGTATGAGCTTGGGTCGACGAGGGTGGGAGGCCATCTGTGGATGGTCGCGACTATCTTTATGTTAAGTATTCGCTGGGCTCGAGCACGAGCCTGGGACGACGGGGATGCCCTCCAGAAACAGGTTGTAAGATACCCCGGTGCAAAGAGGTGTGGATGGGCTGATAGAGGATATCATCATGATGAGCGGAGCGACTACCTCACCTGTTCAGATATCGTTCGTTTGCCGTGTATGTGTCTTGGGTGCACTGTACACGATGCAAATTTTCTGATACACTTGCACATGCCGTACTTGCAATGCACGCGCGTTCTAGTTCAATTCTCAAATTATCAGTGATAGGCTTGTATGGATCGCCAATCTGCCATCGTCTCCTTCATCATGTCTAATGTTACATTACATTGCCTTCCGTTCCGACAATGTGGCATGACTGCTAGCGCTCTCTTCGTTATCGACATTTCAACCTGTAGGTCGTATCTAGGACCTAAACATTTGCGATACCCAATTCCTCTCCTATTATCACAGCAGCCTTCTCACCCACAAGGACAGCAACAGAACAGGTGTTCTAGGTGCGCCATCCCAAACATTAGCATGCGGACTGCGTAAATACCCTTCGAAAACCTACTGCACCGACGACTGACGGACAAATGGACAGATCGGCGACCTTGAGATTCTGCACTCCATACACATTGAGGCGCGAGTCGACGACCCCACCCTTGTCCCGCGGCTTCATGGCGCAAGTCCCGAGCTGTCGGCATGCGGTTAGCAATTTTTCTGGCTTCAGAGTTATATGCTCACCGAATCCCATGTCGTGAAGACTAACAACGTGATGTCATGGTGGTTACTGTTCGGCGGGAAAGAAAGCAGAACTCACCGTTAGCTTTCAAGAAATCGTCGATAGCCTTGTCGTCGTCTTCAGTATATATAACGTCTGGGGCATCCGTGGAGATCGGTGTGGTATGGTCGGTAGATACCGCCGCAGAACTGCCAGCCGGATACTTGGGGTGATCGGGAGAGTACTCGCCTCCGTAGGAAGACATGCGCCGGCCATGTTCTCTGAATATTTTCCACGCATAGCGCATCATGACCAAGTCCTCTTTCCTGTACAATGGGTGGTCGTCGATTCAATAATCCAAGGCTCTCAAAAATGGACACATCCATACCGCCTAAGCACACCAGTGTCGAAAACCACCGGTGAATCGATGTCGTTCGCAGAGGTGATGTGTACAGAGTCTGTGCTGACCGGATGGGCAACATATCCTCCCGGGGAGTACACCTTCTGGTTGGCGGGCGGAGGCGAGCGGCCGATGTACCTGAGAACTTGTGTCGGAAAGGAGAATAATAAAAATGGATTTATAGCAATGAGCATACCCGGCAAAAAGGCCCATTATAATAACCGGTTTGTCAGGCGCACCAGCGTAGAAGGAAGCCCACCGTTCCGCAAATTCGGCACTGATTCTTGGAATTTCCTGCTCCGATGGTCGGTACCGCAGCGTGCCGTCGAGTCGGCTACCAAGGCAGAGAGCCATCAAAATATACAATTGGAGGAGGAAGAGACAACGTCCAACTTTGATTCGATGGTACCCAACCCATCCTTGAACTCCTTCGCTGATCACCCGAATGCCCATGTTCTGGAGTGCATCAAAATATATCGCACAAGTAGACGTACCCTCGTATTCGCCTCTCATGATATCACCAAGGATGCGCGTATCCTCTTTTGCATAAAATGGAACAAGAACTGCTGGGTGGTCTGCGTAACCGTTAGAGCATTCCGCAACAAATCCGCGGAAACCCACCAATGTAGTTCTCTCCCACCCCGGGGAGGTCCACAAGTTGCCTGATGCCATTGCGACCCAAGATATCTTTTGCCCCTATCCCAGAGCGCTCCAGTATCACGGGGGAGCCAAATGTGCCAGAGGATAAGACAACAAGCCTCGAAGCACGCACGGTACGAGGTATACTGTCCTGAATGTATTCCACTCCCTTCGCCTTCCCATCCCTAAAAGAGTCATGTCCCTCAGTAAAAAGTGGGAAAAAAAAAGCTGAGATGCGGACGTACTCAATCAGTATTCTCCGTACCGCGCAATTGGGGAGTAGGTGTGCGTTCTGAGATCTGTCAAGTATGGGATAAACGTGGTTATGCGCTACATCGGATCGGCGACCGGTGTCCCCGTCAATCCACTTTTCCCAATACTGCGAGGAAATGAAACAGAAGACGCTACATATTAAACACCTTCAGTTTATAAAGGCGGAAAGTGGACATTACATGAACATGATTCAGGGGAGATGTGTTGCTTGTATCGTCCACAATCGCGCGGGCTTTGTCGTATTGCGAGATGGTGGTAACGTAATCCTCGCCGAGGATGGTACGCGTACCCCCATAGGAAACGTTAAGAGGCCCATGGTATCCATGCGATGGCTCCTCTGTTGCCACCTGGTAGGTTTCTGCCTGCGTGCCAATGCGTTAGGGGCACCATCATAACGTCGTGCCACGCAATCCTCATACTTTCTTAATTAGTGGCAGGAGGTCCTCGAAACTCCAACCGTGATTGCCGTGCACGTTCGACCAGTCGTCAAGTCCGATGCAGGTGGTTGAGTGTATGCCATGACTGCCGACACGCAATGAGAATTGAGTGCAACCACAAGCCATGTGGAAAAGGCACTCACAGTTGATACTGGAGCCGCCTCCAACGCATTGTCCGCATTGAACCGCAAGCTCGCGGCCGTTCAAGTAGTCACTTGGCTGGCCAACAACGTGTTTGATTCTGTCTGAGCCGGGCTTGAGATGAGACAGGAAATGTTCCGGCAGGATGTGCGCTGGGTCGTGCTTGGTTGTTGGCCCCACCTCGAGCATGAGGATGCGCAGCGATGAATCCGCCGTCGCCAATCTCCCAAAGATCACGCCAGCGGCTGTTCCACCTGCATGGCAGCATGTAAGTGTATACCAGTGATGGCCGTCGGGACGAAGGGTGACTGAGTGTCAGAACGTACCGCCAGCGATGATGACGTCGTACTCGTCAAACAGCCGTGGAGAGTGCATGGCGCAGGAGAGTTTGAGGATACGAGTCCCATGTCCACACTTTTGTGCACCAACTGACAAATTGGTGCCTCTTAATAGTTAGAGTTGTTAACCTAGGTTTGCCTTCCCCGCAACGTTATCCACCTGAACCCATCCGGATTCAGTGATTCGAACATCGATCAATGCCGGTAGATGAGAATGAACCTAGAGAAGCAGGAACATCTGCGGGAGAATTCCATCTGAGAAACAGAAGCGTGAACATATTGGTATTGGCGTTCCCCGGTAGGCATAATGAGGCCCTTGGAGCTATTTCACGCCAGCGATACAGTCATTAATTCAAGGACAGATCGTAACGATGGTATCTCACTCACTACACTGGAGACGAAATGCTGTAACTGGGTGGTGCATGCGTATGGCATATGTACTACTCGCAAATCTCGAAGTCGTAGGAGTGCGTCAATTACGACTGGTAAAGATAGGATTGCCAATATGCACACACCTGTCTCGAATGGTAATGCATTGCGGAAATAGCATCGCTAACTGCGAGGAGTGGGGCCCATGCAGTGCTGATGGACTTGTCCAAGACCTAGAGGGATTATTAGCGCTCTACATCATATTCAGATCAATACGAGGACGGCACGATCTTGGGGTATACCCATGGTGAACTTGGGCATAGGCCGGGGCCAAGCACGACTGGAACACGCGCCGCTGTTGTGCGGCGATGTTTTAGCTTGAGCCTGAGCTTAAGTTGAAGTTCGATACCCGGAGCTCTCATCGCGCCGAGCCCCTTTGCCATCAGTCAGCTTGTGCCGCAGATCAACGAATACAGCTCATGTCACCAAACAGGGCGGACCAAAATAGAAGACCAAGTACGCACGAGACCCGGCGACCCGGCGGGCCTCCGCAAGACCGCTTCCCTACCATAACCTTCACTATCGCTATCACACGCGCTCGCCACTGGCTCTTTCATCGTGACGGCACGAAAGTAGGACCCAGCACGCAGGCCTGGGGGAACGTCTTAGAGTGTGTGGATGAGGGAGGGGAGTGCCTCAGCTTACTCACGGATGGGAGAGAAGACCATGCATGGGCACTGTTGGTCACGGTGTTGGGGGAGGTCCCGTCGGTCCCGACTAAGTTTGGAAATATGATAGGCTTGACCATGTACGGTTTCGTGGAAGTCAGTTTCGCCTATTTTGGTGCTTCCAGAGAGTGCGTATCCTGGGCGAGCGCAGCATTTCCCCATTTCAAGCCCGAGGGAATGTATGTCACAAACCCTACTTCTCCGTGCGGCAAGGTTAAGACAGACCCGGCTCGTGGCATACAACTACACGGAACGTAAAAAGACGCTCTTCTCCGGCTTATCGTCCGCCGCTGACTCACTGCTACCCTCGCCCGGGTGACCCAAGATGTCGGCCGGATGAGACTGCGACTGAATGTCCAGCACTCTCCCCATCTGAGAGCGAAAACGGCGTGGGGTGGATCGGTAACCAGCATGATCAGGCTCCAGACCACAACGCGGACACATACGGGAGGTTGTGAAACTCACCTGGCGCAGTTCCCAGTCTTCATTGGGTGCAGGTCGTGTACTGTGGATTCGGAGTGCGGGAGGCGAGACGGCGCACACCGTCCCGAACGGGCCGTCGGCCTCCGTGTGAACGTGGCTTCCCTCTGCGATCAGCTTGCGGGAGGACAACCTGGCGTGTCCGGTTTCTATCAGTGAAGCATCCGAACTGCAGTATATCAAGGTAGCTTACGCGGCGAGAAGGGAGTTCGCGTACACTGCGTAGAACAGGCTTAGTTTGGAGGGACTTGAGTGGGAGAGACGGGAGCACGCACGACGACTCGCGACGAGGTCCACGGCGATGTAGGTGAAGCTTTGCGGGAAGACGAAGCCCTGAGTGATCGCATTAGCATACTGACAAGGCGGAGGACAGGAAAAGATGCATCCAGCGATACTCGCAAAGATGAGGCAGAGAACGTTGAACGCGCTAAGTGGCTTGCAAGGTCAACCAAGCTCGCGAAGTTGCGATCCCCGGCACATATTACCTGATGAGCAGCCCTGCACACCGTCAGCGTAATGCCGAATGATGGGTTCCCCAAAAGCATACCTGTGTTGATCGCGTACAAGACGAGAACGTTGATCATAGAGTCCGTCCTGATTGTAACTGGCATGAGGAACCAAAGTGCACGGCGAGGAGCGGGGCGAGGAGGTACCGCTTGATCCCCGTTCGGCTTCGCCGGAGGGAGTAGATGAGAACTGCGGTCATGAAACCGTCTGCAACTGTCGCCGCCGCGTTCCTCGCGGAGACGAGATACTGGCGAAGGAGTAAGCTTGAGCATCATGCAGGGCGGCCCAAGAGGACGCTCACCGAGAAATTGAGCGCATCGGTGACATCGCGGGCCTGGAATCTAAAGAAGACGAGTTAATGATGGCAGACGTCAATGATAAGAGATGGACAGACATCTTGATCGTGCATGCTAATAACGTGAAGTGGGCTCGCGTCAGTCATCGAGCTTGATCGTTAGCGGAGAAGGCATACCAGCCGGAAGCGCTGCGTATATGCGTCCCGTTCGGTCAGCCACAACGCCATACATCGGATGTATGGGAGCTCCGGCTCACCAAATTCAGCGAACATGAGCACGACCTAGGGAAGCGTATTCTGAGTACTCGTCTTCCACTTCTCAGACATGGCTTGCTTGCACGACGCACCGAACAGTATACAATGGGCCGATATCGGCGGCCAACTGAGAGGCATTTAGTCGGTGTAAAAGGAAGGGCAAGTGACTATATGCGGACTCAACCAGACCCGTCGAGCGAAGAAGCTGATGAAATCGATCATTAACCCTTGCTCGATGACCCTGAGATAACAAAGACGTATGTTTGGCATGTGAGCGCGACGACGGCCTGGCAGTTCGAGCGCGTTGAGTGGCGTCGGCGTCCCGTAAGCGTTTCAGAGCGGCGCTACTCACTGGGAAGAATGCTAATAGCTGAGACCGGGAAGCACCTCAGCACGGCTTCGCCTACCCGAGGGAGAGGATACATGCCTTCAATGACCTTGGGTTCAGGAACGCGGGCGTCAGCTCGATGGGTCGCATACATGACTCTATGATAGACGTAGATCGCACCAATATAAGGGACGTTCCAAGTTGGGATTTGAGTAGTTCGTTACGAGGTAGTTGTAACTGAGACGGACGAACGTATGTAAGGGCGAGACCCCGACTCAATTTGACTATCTAACTCACCATGCGTTGATATTGAGTCCAGTAACGACCGTCTCGAGCACCCTATAGCAGAATCGATATATGCACCACTTAAGCATGGTATACAGCACCCACAATGTTATAGTGACCTTGATTTATGGCGGTCAGTATGTCTATTTCAAGTCCATGCATGTATATGCGCACGTAACTGGACTCACTAGAGCTTTGATCCACCACGCATCCGTCGCATACACCCTGTAGTAGTGGTATGATTGGTGGAGCACCAGCCCGTACAGCCTACGACGACCACATCTCAGCCTCCAGACACGAGCACTCCTCTGAGGATGGGGAACAACGCACATGAGGGCACAGTAGGTGCCGATAAGGAACGCGCCATACGTGTCGGTAACGGAGGCGGACGAGACAACTGTCATGCGTGCTGGCGCTTGAAAGATTGGGCGAGAAGTGGAGGGTTCGTGACGCGTAATCGCGGCTTTTTATGCACCGAGGACTGGGGGCGGGAACCGTTGCCCACGGGAGCGCGCGGCGTAGGCATCAAACCCAAACTTGAGACCATCGTCGGTGGCGTCGGGCTTGAAGACTTCGTGGCGTTGGCAGAAGCATGTCGTGATGATTATTGTAAACCCGCAGCGTGTTTCCATCTTCATCGCTGGGGGTCCGTCCCTTGTGTTTGAATGTGACCGACATCTGGAGAGGCGAACTGGCGGCGCAGGGAGGTCATAGGAAGTGACTGCAATTCAGGTCCCAAACTAAGAGCTTGTATCTCCTTCGGACAACTATTCTGGATGGAGGTGAGAGTAAATAAGCGTCGGGATCCGGGACCGTTTCCACGTCGTGGAGAAACCCTCACGAAGTGTGCTCTTCCTCCGAAGCATCGCGTGGTGGAAGTAATAAGAACACCGTCTCCTAGGCCGAGGTATATGTGCTAGAGATAAAGGCAGGTGAACGTTTTTATATCATTTACCATGAGTTTGAAATCCGACCTCTAGGCATATTCCAAGCGTTTCGCGCCGCGCATGTGGCAACGAGATCGTACATCCTGACGGACTCGTGCAGAGTACTATTCCGACTGTGTTGCGCTGGATTTAGTTCTGCTTAAATACTTTATATGAGTAAAAATTAGCTCGCACTGTGCGCCGTAAGGCTTTGTGCAATGGGGCAACGTGGAAAGCGGGCTTATCGCACCCGGCGCGTCGGATGCAATGCAGTCTAAAAAAAACGCATGACGCTGCACTCTTTTATCAGTCCGAAGAGACACACACTGGTCAGGAGATAATTCCCTTACGAGATGATGCCAGCTATATGGCGCCTCTAGTTTTCCGCATTTGTGCGCAGGTTGAAGACCATGAGAGATTCCGCACGGCCGGGGAATACTGCACCATACAAGGTCTTCCGGCAAACTTGAAGTTGAAGTATGCTGCAGAACCGAGACCGTGAAGTTGAAGGTGAAGGGAGAAACTCTTGCCCGCGTATATCGAGACCTGATGCATGCGGAATCGTCGTTGGGGGGCACTCGAACAGGTAGTGAAAGATGGTTGTAGCCGGAGGGCTGGGAGTCGTTCTGACAGAGAGCGCTGGCAGATTTAGGGCAGGCGCCAGGTATGGGCACTAGCGCTTCGCAGGCGCTTCCACCGGCCGACCACAGCCTCGAACGACGACGGACACCATTCTTCCCTGTCTCATTCACTTCAACCATCGATGATGAGCGACCGGTGTCTGTGCAATACATTGCTTCTGGTTCTGGTAAAGAAACCCTCCATCCAGTCTCGGTCGTTCTCTAGCGCTTTCCCGCCATTTTTCTGCACCCTGTCCAGAACACTTTCTCCCTAGTACTGCCACACCTGCCTTGGTACTCCGTCGAACCTACCGTTACCTCGCAGCCCCATGTGCTCTGAATTGATAGGTATGCTCCATTATACCAGGGATATCACAGCTCCGCCAACATTTGTCATTTGATCTTTCTTCATTGCCCACGTTCTAGGCGCCGCGTAGCATACCTGCCACCGCCCAACTTCAAGCGTACAACCCCATCCGACACTTGACTTCGACAATACCTGGAAAAAACATGCTCTGCTGCGTTGTAACCACCAGGACTCCTGTGCATATATATCCACTTCGATCACGCAGCTTCTAGATCCCAGTATCGCGATGGAACCGCATTTGGGCAAGATATCACTTCTCAAGACTCTATAAATGAGGTGCACACTCCCCCCCCTCTTTGACTAGGCCAACACAGTCTCCATTAAACTGTCAAGCATTCAATCTCAGGATCAAAATGTGGTCTTTGTCGGGGCAGGCCCCACGCTTAGTAACACTCTCAGCGCTCTTCTGCTCAGCTCGTTCTTTTCGCTGATGTAAGTTACACTGTCCGGTTAAAATGGCGCTAACCAAACTACTCTGCAGGCTGCATGGACTAACTGCTCAGCAGACATTCCAATACTTTCACAAATACCGAGGAGACGTGCCCTTCCTCAAGATTTTGGTAAGTACTCGGGTAATGTCGGAAATTTCCTAGGACCATCCCGATGCATAAGCATCCTGGTGCATCTGAATTCCATCTTAGGAAATTTCCGACATATAAATGTCGCCGGCGCTGTGGTGACCCCACTGCCAGGTATTGGCAATTTTGTGAGACCCAATGCTCTAAATCCTTCTATCCGAACCTGACACATCGCGAAGCGCGGTGGACACCTTCCACTCCGCGCGATACTTATGAACATATGGTACGCTCCGCACGCATCCTAGTTTTGGGGGGGTGCCTGACAGGAATGCAGTTATTACTACTTCGTAGTCAACTACTTCAACCCCGTTGCGCTCGACGTAAACGTGTGGTGAGCAGCAGATGACCACAGCAACACCCCCAGCCGCCGCGGAAGCGGACCTCATATTGACGGGCACAATCATATTGATCCTGCGGAAGAGCTATACGCCGGGCTTGGAACGGCACGCTTACATCTCATTTCTGGACCTATGTACATATATCTCACTAGGTGCATTTGTGCAGGAGGAACAGCATGCCGGACATGCTACCGCTATATGCTGTCATTGCTAGTGAGTAAATCTTATGTTGTGCCTACGTTTCATATGAAGACCATCAGTGACTTTTTATTTGAAGCGCCCTTACAGTCTCAGCACTCATCTGTGTACGTGCTATATTCGCCATTCGTGTCTTCCCTTCGAAAGGGCCCCGGCCTGACTCCAGCCTCCCAGTCCCTCGTGCTTCCCAAAACCTTCGTCTACTTCGCGATCGCCATGCCCACGATGAAAGGTACGGACCCCACATCCCTACATCCCCCACTGAAAGAACGTCCCACAGTACGAGAGTTTCCTGACGTGATCGGGGGCCCCACAGTGTATGCCGGAGAACATGGACGTGAAAGCGCGGAACCCCGAGCAATGGGCCATTTTGACCTGAGGTCATCGCGAGCGGACTCTGAGGGGGAGGGTACTACGGTCGGACGGCCGATCACGAATACAGAGCAGCATATATCTAGAGGTATCGTCCAAGTATCCATATTCGTGATCCTACAGTATGTCGTTACTACATGGTTTTAGAGCAGCCCGGAAGGGTGCGGGGGTCGCTCAGCCACCAGACGAAAATTCAATACAAAGACGATATTAGCCCTCTGTGAGGGTCGAACTCTCGCAGTCCTAATTTGGGGTAGGCGCTAAATCCGCCACAGGCGACCACCGCTGGCGGCTTGAATGACGACGGCCACAACTTGATCCTCTGCATTCGACTTGACTCACAGACTACTACCTCACCAACTAGCCTCACCCAGTAGCTGCGCAGGTGACAAGTTTTTAAAGCTGGAAATCCATATTTTCAACCTTTGCCCCTCGGTCTTCTGACATTCGGCCTCTACATTGGACGCCACTTTCTCACCAACGCCGCCACGAGTCCCATGGATCCTTCCCCAATTTGCAGCGCCGCAGCCCCCGAGCAGACGTCGACATGACGGGGAATCACTCACAGCATAGCTCCGCTGAGCCCGGCCGCGAACGTTTCATCTTCGTATTTCGCGTGCGAGAGAGTCGCACGAGGCCGTGATAGGTACGCCGCCGGTAACAATGATGAAGGCCACAGGCAATGCACACATCGGAAAGGGCGACCTTCTTCTGCCCCGACTCGAAGATGAACGTAAAGGAGTTACCGTAATCCCGACACACCAATCACCCGAAGTGCGTCCTTCCCGAGGCAATGTCCTTCTCGGGCGATTACGTCTCCATGTGCGGTAAGTGGGCTTCCACCCCTCGGGACGAACGTACGGCGCGGTCTCATTAGGCGTTGCAGGTCGTGGGATGGATCTACAAGGAAGCTTTGTGGTGCACTCCCCTACCCGACCCAACGCCCGTGCCGAGATGCTTTTTCGCCTGCAACGGCAGCCAACGCCTGCCTCTGACCATACCCAGGGCGGATGTGCTCTGCTGTGCGATGGGCAGTCTCAGTTGCATGGGGACACATGCGTGCACAGGATGAATGCGCAGTCAAAGTTGACCTGTTGTTCGCTCCTAGGAAGGAAGAGAAACGAATACTTCGATTGATCTCCCGCGGCGGGTTCGGGATCCCAGGATAAACCTATACTTCGGTCCAGAGATCTCTTGGCTCAAGCTATAAGCGAGATGCGCATTCTGTCTGCCTTGACCAGGTCATTCCGAGCTCCATGGACTCCTCACAGATTCAACCTCAGGATTCGAGCGCGATTCGCGTAGGACTTCCGCTTGGGGGTATCCCCTCGCTTGGGAGTACCTTCGGTGCTATCATGCTTAGCACCTTTTTCTCGCTTATGTGAGTAGGCTAGCTTTCAAGTCGATACCGTGCTGACGTTTGGCTGTAGGCTGTATGGGCTAACTGCTCATCAGACATGGCGATACTTCCGTATGTATCGAGGGGACATCCCATTCTTCAAGATATTGGTAAGTCTTCGAGGGTATGATCGTCGTCACCTCCACGAATGGTAATCTCATCTCCCAGGTGGCTGCAATCTTGTGAGACATCACGTCCCACTGGAATCAGTGTTGTCGGAAACTAACCCATCGCGAAGCGCGGCGGACACGTTTCACTCCGCGACACTTATGCACATGTGGTATGAACCAGATTCATGGTATATGCATTTGTTGCGAGATATCTGATAGGAGTATAGCTACTATTACTTCGTCGTCAACTACTTCAATCCCCTAGCGTTCCTCGTGAGTATATGGTGAGTGGTCAAGCCCCCTCACGGTCACAATTCACTCCAATACACTGACTCGCACTCTCTGCAGGTCGATCCAGGTGAGCTTCTACTCGAGCGAACACATCCTACGCCTTATACTTGAGCTGCATCTGCTAGGCGCTACCCCTCTCGACAGTGAGCATTTTCCCTGCTGCTATCTGGAGAGCTGTTTCTCATCTTTCTCTAGGGAATCACCGTCCTCCTGACTCAAAGGTATCATTCGCCTGAGCATATATGCGTCCTTCCTCTTGCTCAATAACTATCCTGAAGCTTCTATGTTCGGCGCATCTATCTGGGTACGTTCTTGGCACACGTAAACCCTGACATGAAAATGTTCTTAATGCTCCTCTCTCAGTTGATAGCCGCTACTTGCCCATTGTCTTGCTCGTCGTGCGTTATCCTCGTTGTTTACCTGCCATTTTCCGCTCATAGTTCTGTCTGATTCAGGTTAGTCTGATGTTCGTCGAACTTGGCTTCATAATCGGTGAGAGCCCTGAAGCTTCTGAAGTCGCACGGGCGTACCTGGCGCTAACATCCCCCATCGATGTCCGCATAGCTGCCACCGTAGCAAGGTTAGCGAGTCTACCCTCGCTGCGCACCGGCCTCTTCTGAGGGCGCTCATTCTGGGTTCTGGTGTCCTTAGCTTCGGTAGCGATACCTTCGAAAGCTTGGGCGGCCACATCGTGGGTATTTTCATCACTTTCGGTCTCGCCCGCGGTCTCCCTGCTTCGCGTATGCTCACCCCTTGATGCAGTGGATGGATACGACACTCTTCGCTGTCGCCGCCTCGGCAGACCTCATATTGACGGGCGCGCTGGTGTTCATCCTGCGAAACAGTTATACGCGCTTCGAACGGTGCGCATATACCTCATTGTTAACGCGTCTGCATTTCTAACCGGACGCATTTGTGCAGGACCAATACCGTACTAGACACCCTGTCGCTGTACGCAGTCATCGCCAGTACGCCATCCGCCCTCTCCATAGTTACTATTGCGCACGAGATCTGACTCCTGCCTGGTCGCTGCACGCACCGCTCGCAGCCGGCCTCAACACGTACGTCGCGCGCGCGCCCGTGCTTCTCCATGTGCATACCTGTCGTCCGACTTCTGACTTCTGACTTCTGCCTTCTGGCCGCCAGCGCCCTGACCGTCCCGGCGTTCATATGTGTATGTGATCATCGTCCCCTGCTATTCGCGTCTTCCCTTCGGGACGGATCCAGACCTGACCCCAGCCCCGCATGCCAGTCGCTCGCGCTGCCCCAGACCTTCGTCTACTTCGCGATCGCGATGCCCGCGACGAAAGGTCCGTCCCTCTCCGCGTCCCCCGCTTCCTTCGTTCCCTACACTGCCCTTTCTGCACCCGCCGAGGGGCAGAAGCATGCGTGCGTACCTATAGTTATAGTACTGACGACTGCGAACCCGCGCAGTGTACTCGAACTCGGTGCTCGCGGTGCTCAACTGCCGCCAGGCGCTCACGGGCCGCATCGTGGGGACCTCGAACTCGAGCGGCACCCTGCCCGCCAGTGGGGTGGGGGTCGGCATCTTGCAGCAGCGGTCCACTGGCAAGCGCTCGGGGTTCACGGGCACGAGCGCGGGCGCGGCGGCCCTGGCCCAGTCCGAGTCGGTGGGTGCCGGACCCTTTTTCATTATGGGAGTGGGAATCGTGCCACATGCTGACTTGAGATTCAATGTTCACTTACTCACTTTGGGCGGGTACCTGGAAAGGTGGTGTCGTCGTCGTCGTCGTACGCGATGGTGAAGATCCAGATGGCGCGGTCGGTGGGGCGGGAGGATATGGATATGGGTGTAGGAGGGGAGTCTTCGGAGAGCGTAGACGCAAAGATACGAAGCCCTGAGCGACTCGGATGGGCTGTTTGACTTGAGTTGAAGGTCGATGACTCGATCTCAGGGGAGGGTGGTAAAGGAGTTGGGGGGGGTCGGGTGCAGTCGAGGGTGGGGCGGTTGATGGTCTGTATATCGAGCATTTTTTGAAGCATTGTATGTGTATCGTGTATGTTTTCTGATCATAAAGAATTGTCTCGTCTGTCGAGTGGCTCCAGTGCGAACGTACTGAGCTGCCAAAGTGGTATGTTGGGCGCCCGTCTCCGTAAGCGCCACGTGTAAGTAAATGAAAGTCGGCAAACTGTGGCCTCCGATGATGCGGAACTTGCTCTCTACTACCACCTCGACTCGGCCCATGAGCTGGGTGTATGCGCACTCGGCTCGTACAATCGTCTCCGGGGTGCACCCACGCGGGCATGGAGGGTATGAATGAGTACTTTCGCGGCAACGTCAGCGCGCTCTTGGTGACATGATCCCAGATATGTTCTGTTCTCCAGTACTAGGGTTTTAAATTGTCGCTTTGATGCCGGCGAGCCGCTGCAATGCAAACTTGGCCTCGACGTCTTTCTTCTGGAATACGTGGACCCTTGGAGTGTCAGGATTGGTTCAGACAGCACAACAACATGTGGCGTACTACGTTATGCACCTGTGAGTACTACAAATTCACCATCCAGAGGCACCCTGTGATTACAACGTCTCGATTCGAAGGCATTGAGATCAGCATAGATCGAAGTACAGTATGTATTCACTCCGGCGCCACGATGCCATGACATACGGCCCCAATTCACATAGTCCTTTGTTTCTTCACAGAGCACTGCACCGGCAACGAGGATTCTATGATCTCGTTGTAGGCTGCGGCGCGAGCACTGTATTGTTTTTGGCACGATAAGTGTCATGCGACTCTCGCGCGTGAGTTTAAACATGATGATGATCGCAGCACTTTCCGGACACTGACGACGACCCTCACGACATACAGGTTACCAAGACATATGAAAAGGTTTAGCCTAGGGTCGCGCGAGAGTTTGGTAGGGAGGAAGCTTCCCTCCGATTCCGACGCCCGGCGCCGGTCCGCTTCTCAACTCAAACCCTGCTTTCTTCCCGCTCTTCCACCGGTGTGCCCCCCGGAGCATACGAGCCACCGTTCCTAGATTTAGCACCGTGGCGTCATCAGCTGGGCTCGCCAAGTAAGCAATAACATAGCTTATAATTCGCGTATCGATAAACTTAAACACTCTGGCCCTAGCAGCTTTGTGGCGTATGATCCTCTGTGGCGATGATAGTTATCTGATCCTCCTTGGAGATTAACAATCTTGCTTTCTTCGCCTCGACGATGGCTTTGGACGGTATGTCCATTGCTAGTACAAGAAGCGCGGTGGCGCACCCTGGGTAAATTCTTCCGCACCGCGGCGCTATCTCCAGATTCTTACGCGCCTCTGAGTTCCAAAGGTTCACGAGGGGCTCGCCTTCGCTTCGCGTCTGTGGCCTGGAATCTCCCGGAGTGGCCCGGCACGCGCACTCCGAGGTTGCCTAGAGAGGCCTGCGTGTCCCGAAGGCGCGATGTCTGCCATCAACGCATTGGGGCCGTGGAGAAGCTTGCACCCGCGGAGGAGACCACACTTGCCACCCGAATCCCGTCGAGCTTCGCGAATCGGTGCGAAGACGTCGCCACTGCGCTTCTGCTTCTCCCCGGGGGCTTCTTAGGGGATTCCCCGCACCTGGGGCCGACATTAGCCTGCTTTGGGGAGGACGTCACCCAAGCTCGCTATCTCCACCCCGCGAACGCAAACAAACGGCTGCTGTGCGATTCAGTGGGCATGACGTCGGCGGTAGGCCCGGGTGGCTATATGATCCTCGGGTCTTCGACGCGACCTTGCGACTTCATGCCACTGGAGCCCTCGCGTCTCGCTCAACATGTCCTCGCTCGATGAGACCTTTGGCGCGCTCTTGATCAGTACCTTTGTCTCGCTCGTGTACGTTCCTCATGCTCTTATTCATCTCATCGACGCGGCGCGGCGCTGATGGGGATCCGGGTGCAGTTTGTTTGGAATCGCTGTGCATCAGACCTACGTCTACTTTCGCTCATACCCCAACGATGTCCGTCTTTTGAAATGCCTTGTGAGTGTCGTCCGCTCCTCCCAATGACGCTTCGTGCTCAGTTTCTTACATACATCAGGTTATCGCAATCCTGTACGGAAGCCAGTCTTTCTAAGGCACTCCTTGCTGAGATCATCTCGTCTTCAGTGTCGCGGAGTTGATCCACTCGTTCTTGATGACGCACATCTGGTACGTGGATTTACGATCGCTCGCTGATCCTGGCGTCTGACCCGGCTTCCAGTTATTACGCCCTCGTTTCCAACTATGCCAATCCTGCGGCTCTCACCGGGAGCGTTTGGTATGTTGTTTTTCGTCCCTACCATCCCTCCGAGGGTTCGATGCGATTCTCATGACCGTGCCATCGTCCCAAAGGTCGCTGCAGGTGCGCATTTATCCGGGAGTAATTACGTAGCGGGAGCTGAAAACACCGCCATCGTCAACGCTGCCCGGCAGGCCCTTCCACTTGTTACTGTGAGCCTACCTTTTCATCCGATATAAATTCAGTGGTGTTGAGACGAAGATCAGGGCGTAATCATCGTGCTGGTTCAGGGGTAAGCGTTTCTCCCATCTGACGCCAGACTAGTGACCTCTTGCTGATCGCCGATCGTCAGGTTCTATGCCAGGCGCATCTATCTTTGTGGGTCCTCGTCGTTAATGACCGCTCTGTGATCGCGTGTGCTGAGCGTATCGACAGTCAACAAACAATATGGGTTCATAATCGCCGTGGTGGTGAGTAAACCTTCCTGCCAAATAGGGAATATGTCTCATCCGGTGAACAGGGTGCGTTGATGATGGGAACAATGGGTATGTAGCATCGTGTGTCATCGCATAGTGCATGCAACTTTGCTTATCATCCTTCGCACGTACAGGCTTGATCATTGGTGAGTTGCTTCAACTCTACCCCGGAACGTCCTTCTCAAAGCAACGCCGCCATAGCGTCCTGCGTCGAGAGGTAGGCACTTCGAAGCCTTTGTTCCTGTACGCTGCCTAAGCCCCTTCTCGTGTCTTAGCATTCGTGGGACTAACGGGAACAACTGGAGCTTCAGTACGGTACGGCGATCTCGACTGTTATATTCTGAACGCATGGCTGATATATATGAGAAGAATCTCTTCGCAGCGACTCTTGCCCTTGTCGTCTTGACAGATGTCACGATGACCACTACGCTGGTGGTGATACTTGGCCGTGCGCGCACCCATATCAGGCGGTGTGTGCTATGCAGCGGCTATGGACGGTTATCGGTGCTGACGGAGATAACCCCCAGGACGAACGAAACCATCCACACTCTGATCGTGTATGCGATCATTGCAAGTGAGTTTACTCGTATCTCCGCTGCAGATGCATTGGATCTCATTTCGTTTGCAGCATCACTCGTTAGGTAAATGCCTCGCACACGGTGTTCTAGAGGTTATTAAAAAGTGTCCCGTTAGCCTCATCACAATTCCCGGTCTTATACTAGTGCGTTCTCCATTTTGATCGCCGCCGCATGCAACTGACGCTCCTGCAGTGCCTTGTGCGCCCGCAACAGCTCCTCTACGTCGCTGTGACTGTTGTCGCAATCAAGTGTGAGCATTTCACGTCTGTCTTGCTGATTATCGCCCCTTCTAACTACTCGATCCATCAGTGTACTCGAACTCGGTTCTCGTCTTGTACGTATCTCTCGATCCGGTGTCGTACTTTGACCTTTCCATGTGCTACGCTGATCGTGCCGCCATCCAGCTTGAACAGCCGGAAGTACCTCTCGAAGGGGCCGACGACGTTCCTCGAGATGACCGGCCTCGACCGTACCCCTAACTTCGCCAATTTTTCAGCAAGCCCGGTCGAGAGCCCGAGCGAAGCGAAGAAGGTCCGTTCAGGCTCTGCCCCCGAACTCTATCACCACGCTCTTCCCCCCTTCCCGGAGCTCCGCAGTTCTCCTTTTGACATTGAGCTCCGGACTGCAGCCGCCTCACTCCGCGATCGAGATAAGAGTTTCTAGTGTCTGCGACAACGATAGAACCAGGAGGGGGACGATCGAAAAAGAGGGGGAGAGGGACGAGCGTCTGCGGATACCCGAGGATGATCATTCGAGCGTCTCTGGAGAAGCAATGTGAGGACCGGACAAGGGCCGGATGTAAATATATGTATGCACGTACGTCGCGTATCGCATCTTTGCAGTCGATGACCGTGGTTCGCTGAGTGCTGATGCCAGGTACCTCCTATGTCGGCGTCGGTCAGTTACTTAGTGTATATCAGCAGTCAATCAACGAAGCTCCAGTGAATCAACCCGGTCGCGACATTTGGGCTCCTCCTGTCAAGTGCAGACCTCGGACTGCGGGAAGTGCTGAGTAGTTTTTGCCAATCCTCGCGCACAGCCGCGCTCTCGCAACGCCCGCATTGACACTTAAGAACAGTTCGGGACCACGAGGTGCATTTCCCTTGTTGACCTTCGCGGACCGGCGTGCGCCATCGACGGACCACTCAAGATGCTGCGGTGTGTCCTAGCGATCCCCGAGTCTGGTCGGGAGAAGATAGCGATCACAGCGGCGCATCACGTGGATCTTCTTCGCCTAGTGTTGACGTTTAAATGGCCGGATTATCCGCGATCGGAATGAGCGGAACGGCGGGCATCATCGGTATATGAGTAGTCTCGACCAAGACCTCTCTCAACTTCGCGCGCGAGCAATGCTGACATGTTGTCATCCTCGCAATGTCCCAGCGTGCCGAGGCGGAGATCGAACATGCCGTCGTGACTCCGCTGTGACTGATTTTTCAACACTGGCTTGATGTAACTGAAATCCAGGCACACAACTTGTTTCGTCTGCTCCATCCCTCGCCTTTCAACTACTCATTCCAAATTCTAGATTATAATAGCTCTCGAAAGCACCTATCGAACGAGCCTAAAAACTCCAAAATCGGGGCAGGCATTCCCGAGATAGCGACGAATCAGTCTCCGGCTTTTCAACACTGGCGGAGGGATAGTACGTCTTTGAAGCTAAAGTACGTACGTATAGTGATGATGAGTTTTTTATCCCTCCAACAGTTGAAAAAGGTCAATTGGACAACGTATATATTCAATAGCAAACAACAAAATTAGCGACACCACGACATAATCTCGGAACCGAACCGAACTACTAACTACATGTAATCCTCCTCGTCCATATCGTCCAAGAACCAATTCGCCTGAGTCTTGTCTCGGAGTTCCCCCTTCGGTATCCCCGTCAACACCTTCAGCTTCACGAGCTCGGCGAGGGACTTGGCCTTCCTGTAGTGGTCGCTAGGCACCCACGTCTCCGTCTCGAAACCGACCATGCCTCGTATGGCCTCGAAGTTCTCGTCGGCTAGCTGCAGCCTCTTGCTAAACTCCTTCGTCTTGCTCACGTCGTCGGGCTCGAACTCGACAGGGCACGGAACGCCCGCCCCCGCAAGCTTCTCCCACTTCTCCGTTGCCTCGATCAGCAGAGCCTTGAGGTCGTGGGTCTCTGCCTCCCAGGGAGCACCGGCTTGGTAGAAGAGGCGACAGATGAAGGCAGACGCCGGGTCCGACAGGGCGTCGTGGTGGAGCTTGTTGAGCTCTTCCGTGCCCTTGGCATAGTGGAAGTGGACGAGACGGGCGTGGTGGATTCCGATGGCCTCCATCAGCTCGGATTCTTCCAGCTTGTCCGCGTTCGGTGGAAATGACGGTGGGATGAGGTTCTGCGAGTCCGGGTCGTCGTGGTTCTGAAGTCGATCTGGTATACCGGCGAGGAGGAAGCGGGGGAGGATGGGAGCGTGTTGCCAGTCGAGCAGGCCGACAATCTCCAGCTGGCCAGAGTCTGGCGAGGTCGACACCATGACGTTGCTCGGTTGGAGATCAGGATGACGGATACAGAATGCTCGGAGGGATGGGTCGTTGGGCATGAGCGAGGAGGCCATGAGAAGGTAGCGTTCGAGATTCTTGATGTGGTCCAGAGGCAACTGCTCCTCGTACCCGTACGCCTCCCTCCTCCAACGCTGGAATGGTAACAGAGGTCGACCAAAACGTTCCAGGTAGGCTACTTCCTTGCGTGCGGCTGCTGCGAGTGCTGCCTCTGCGTTTTCGTCTATATAACAATGTCGATTAGTTCCGGAAAGTTCAATGATATGACAACAGAGAGAGAGAGACGTACACGGTCCTCGGCTCACATCGAGCTGCGACCTCCTCCCATACCACATATGCAACCTGACGTCTGGACCGACGCAGAAGCGCTCGCCGTTGAGCGACATCGGGATGCCCGTCTTTCCCCCTGCTACCTTCTCCAAGTCGTCGACGTAGTAGAGGCTTCCACCAGCAGGGAAGGGAATCGACATGATGAGAGACTCGAGCTCAACAAGCTGACGCAAGACGGAGGCGAGATCCGCTTCCTTCAGCTTCATCCACACGTCGGTGAGCTTCGTACCCCTCACGAACTCCATGAAGATGTACTCGGTCTTCGCAGCATTGTCCGACGTAGGAGAGTAGCCGTACACCTTGGGAACGGGCAGGCCATTGGCACGGAGGAAGCCCATCGTGGCAACCTCACTGGCAACGGTGTAGAACTTGGGTTCCGTGACGGGGTACGGGATGCGAGCGATCATCTGGAACCCATCGTGCATGGTGATGAGGAAGATGCGGTTGAAGCCTCCCTCGTCGAGCTTTTCCATGGTGTCGACGTCCTGAAGCGTCCGGCCGACAGCCTGTGCCGCAAGTCGACGGAGCTCGTCATCGTCGAAGTCATGCTTGCGCTCTGCGAGACGAAAATCGTTGTTGACGCTGAAAATTGCGACATTAGAGACATGCAACGTAGGCCAGGAGAGTAACATGTATATACGACTTACAGCCATAATGCCGACGTGTAGTTGAAGAGATTGTTGTGAGGAGAACTTGGCATGCTCGAGAATGCACGACGTGGCAGCTGCAGAGAGGTCCGAGTGGAGATGGAGATTGACGAGGAAAGACGTGCTGGACGCAACGAGGAGAGAGTAGTGCTGCGGAGGAGCCTTGTACGCGTTAGGGAGTACTGCATATAAACTTGTGCATGTGCGGAGAGAGAGAGGTTTGGAAGGGGGATCATTGGATCAAGAGTAGGTACTATCCCTCCGCCAGTGTTGAAAAATTCTAGGATTTTTCAACACCCCGAGTCCTCCCTACCCCGTGAATGGATATACATGGGAGTTGGCCATAGTAATTATATGGTACCTCTTGACTGTTTTATGAGTTCTTCGCCACGAAATAAGAAGGGGAGGTTTAAGGCGACAGGGGGACATTTCATTACACCCTCTAAGCGACCAAGCGCCCGAGCTGATACGTAGATCCCTCCTCAACAATTCCTATGAAGGTCCAAATTTTTTATGAGCTGTGTTATATAGTGTGTCTAAAAGCTATTTAGATGATTGGCGTATTTTCTAAGCGCGCGTATTTTGGTAGGCGCGTATTTTCAGGTATTTTCACCGTGTTCATCACTGCCGTCCACGGCACACCCAGTCACGGACGTCACTTAGTGAGGTCTTTTTTTTTTTTTATATTCTCGTGTATTGGCAGTATCTAAGTACAGTAGACAGCGCGCACGATATCCCGGATTCGTGTTCCTTCATTCGCATCTGAGGGAGTCCCCACCGCCAAATGCCGGGCCCATATAAGCCTAAGACCAAGGTATGGGAGTCTAGGTGTTGAACTCGGTGCCCGGAGGCAACACCGAGCTGCAACTCTAGCGGACGCACCTCAACTCACCTGGATAGGCTGAGGCTTAATTGATGTGAGGGAAAGAGAACAAGAAGTGTTATTGTACAGCTCCGGGGGAGCTGTCCTTATATACTAACTGATGTACAGGATTATATAAGGGGACTTGTGATCACAGCAGTGATCATAGATACATTCTGAGTAGCTACCGAGCAACTGTACAGTATACATGCCATAAAAGGCAGCTTGGCGCCTAAGAGGCTATGTGCTCGGTCCGAGTCTCTGACAAACCTTATTTCTCTTGACAGGTGCCATCAGTCTCGGGACCTCGGACCGTAGTGCGGTCTTTACAGACACGCGCTAGCTCAACACTCCCCCTCGCTAAGTATCCGCATAGGACACGTAAGTGTAATAGGCACATTAAGCTGCCTGGGGAAAGCAGAGACCAAGTTGTGAGCGAAACTTGAGAAATTTCACTTCACCAAGGTTCTTGGTAAATAGGTTGGCAGGGTTGTCATTACCATCAATGAAGAAGATATCGACAATACCCTTCTCACATACTTCTCGGATGTAGTGGTAGCGGATGTCAATGTGCTTGGACTTCGACTCCATAACAGGGTTGGATGCGATAAAGATCAACCCTTGGTTGTCTCCAGAGATAGGTATGTGGTGTACGTAGTATCCGAGCTCAGCAAGTAGATTGCGAACCCAGACTACTTGGTGGCTGCAATCGCTCATCGCCATATACTCAGCTTCCGTTGCAGAGTGAGCAATAGTCTTCTGTGCACGTGAAGTCCACGAGAAGACCCCGTTCGCTAACTTCAAAAAGAAGCCTGTCTGCAATCGATGGGTAGTAGGGTCTGAAGCCCAATCAGAGTCAGTGCCAGCCACAAGGCCGGTCTGAGTACGGCCCTCGTAAACCAAAGAATAATTCTTGGTTCCAACAAGGTATCGGCAGATATAGAGTGCACGATTAAGATGGTCTTCAGATGGGTTGGACGCAAACTGTGATAGTTTGGTCATGGCAAACGCCAAGTCTGGCCTGGTCCCTAACATGAGGTATAGTAGAGATCCAATGACTGTCTGATACCTGGAGCGAAGCTCCGGCATTGCTTGCCCTTTGTTGGGCTCAGGGCAATAGCCTGCAGGAAGTGGGGTTGGAGCTGGTCACGTATTAGTCATACCGCAACGTTCCAGTACTTTCTCCAAGTAGGTGCATTGATCTAGGTAGATACTGCTGCCTTTGCGCACGATTCGCATACGTAAGAATTCTTTCACATCGCCGAGATCGCGGCATTCCCATTTCTGCATGAAGCGAGCTTTTAGTCGAGCTACAAGCTTCTGATTTGGCCCACAAAAGAGCGCGTCGTCAACATAGATGATTACAACTACAAATTGACCATCTGGTTGTCTGTAGATGTATAGGCCTGCATCGTTGCTGAGCCGTTTAAAGCCCATCAACTTCATGGACTCAGACAGGGTGCGCCACCATGCTAAGCCTGCCTGCTTAAGCCCATATAGAGCACGTTTAAGTCTAAAGACTTTGTGCTCAGTGCCAGGGGTGCGGAACCCTTCTGGCTGCTCCATGTAGATCTCTTCGTCGAGTTTGCCATATAGATAGGCAATGCGAACATCGAGACCTGATATGTGCCAATTCTCAAGTGCAGCGAGTGCAACAATAAGACGGACTGTCTCAAAATGCACAACAGGGGAGTGTTACGTCCCGAGCTAAGTACGACTTAGTACTGTAGCTCCTAGTTGAGTCCAACGACTTACGAGGCGAGTAGTTGGATACTAGAGCAAGGATGCTCTAGGAGACGTAGTGTATAAGAGTATATTGCAACTAGCAATATACTATAGATTGGTGACTAGAGACTACGGTGTATACACAAGAGACTGAAAACTGGGGGGCCTCAGCTGAGAGGTCGCCTCCTTATATACTACTGGGAATGTGTCTACGTGGAACTGCGCAGACTGACGTGTCAGCTGCGCGGGCTGCGATGGAAACTACTAGTACATACTAAGGGCTGTGCAATGGACGTGTCCCTATGTGTCATCTGACGTGTCGGCTGCGCGGATTGTGGTGGAAATTACTGGTACGTACTAACTGCGGTGCTTGGTAATGGTTGGTAAGCGATTGGTAAGTCGAGGACGTGTCTTTACGTGTCGCTCTACGTGTCCTGATTGGTAAGACTGAGACACGTATTCATGACGTGTTGCCACGTTTGGTTGTAAACCAGAGCGATCGGAGGGCTAGGTGTTCCCTGTTGTTGCTCTCGTTGTTGGTGTCCTAAGGGGTACCTAAGATATGCAGAGTGGCTGGGTAGGCATTTGTAACAGGGAGAAGATCTTGTCGAAGTCTTCGCCTTCAACTTGGGAGAAGCCTTTCGCAACAAGCCTGGCTTTCTTACAACCGTCAGTTTTGACGTCGAATACCCAGCGATTCTTTACGACCTTTCGTCCTTTCGGACGGTCAACCAAGTCATATACATTGCGCCTGTGGAGAGCCTCTAATTCTTCGCGGCAAGCGGTAAACCACTCCTTTCGCTCAGAGCTTGGTAGTCTGGCGATGTCACGAAAAGCCCACTCGCGCACGTTAAGTGGCGGGGCTTTCTCCCTCTCATCTGGTGGGATAGCCTTGGAAATCAAGTACTGGATGAGGTGTGCTCCCCCTTTCCGGCATAGTTCTGCCACTTCAGTTCTGTGTGGATCACGCAGGGCATTTTCGACTTCGTCTGATGATGCATCTGATTCTTCCTCATCATCTTGGTCATAGTCAGATGATTCCTCGTCGTCATCATCGTCGTTATTCTCAGAGTCTTCCTCTGAGTTTGCCACTGAACCGTGTTCACTAGGAGCGCCTGAGTGAGGATTAGAGCATGCAACTGCAGGGTCAGGATGCTCATCCTCAGCATCGCTACCACTAGATGAAACCATAGGGGTAGGTTCCCTAGGCGTGTTCCATTTTGAAGGGTGACGTTGAGCAGACTTGTCGCGTGAACGTGGAAGTGATTTGGGAGAGCTAGGGCCAGGAACCCTCTCATCCCTAGAAGGTGGTGCAGTAGCGGGCCGAGAGCGACTCGGTTCACTGCATTCTTCAACCAGCTTCTTCCACAAAGTCTGTTTCTCAATATCTTTGAAGATGTCTAGAGGGTGTCGTGATTCACCATAGATATTCCCTTCACGAACTGGTACTTTCTGCTCTCTCACAGGTCATCGTGGAGAGTTCACACAAGACTGTTCAACTGGAGGAGATTGTGGTGACACAGGGCTAGGCACACGCTGCAGCGATTGTCTACGCGATATGCATGGAACAGGAGGTTCAGCCAGTGGTGCAGGTGCGATGTCTCGCGCCTTGCCCTTGTCCTTTTTAGAAAGTTTTGTAGGGAGATGATGTGGTTCTTCATCATTATCAGGGAGAATAGAAGGAGCGGGGACCTGGTTTGTAGGTTTCTCGCATTCTAACTCTTCCGGGGCAATATTTTGCCTTTGTCGCTTTCGCTCGTGTGGACATTTCGGAAACATATGTTCGTCAAATAGCGCTTGTGCAGCAGTGAAGATGACATTGTTTGGCATGCGCATGAACTTGTAGTTATGGCCTCCAGCACCGACTCCGAGGTAAACCATCAGCTCCGACTTGGGTGATAATTTGTTCTTACGAACTTCAGGTGGTAGAAAGACATAAGCCCCACATCCAAAGACATGGAGGTAACTAATGTCAGGCTTGGAGCCATTTAGAACTTCGAACGGCGTATGCCATTCAAGGCGACGCATCGGTGTTCTGTTGTATACATGCGCTGCATGTTCAAAAGAGAATTCCCACCAGGATTGGGGTATGCAGGCATCATGCCTCATAACCTCCCCCTTATCCATGAGCATACGAATGATTCGCTCTGTGCGGCCGTTTTGTTGGTGTATATGTGGCGCACTAGGTATGATATCGATGCCTCTGTCCTTGAGCATGTTCGTGAAGGCACTTGACTTAAGTTCGCCTCCAGAGTCAGATCTCCACTTCTGCACTTTTGCACCATATTGGTTTTCGACAAATGTGAGCCATTGTCATGTGGTTTGAAGTGCAGTGTCCTTGGTACGAAGACCAATCGTCCATACATACGATGTAAAGTCATCATAGTACAGGATCTCGTGCTTGTATTTGTGGTACGAGGGGACAGGGAAATCCTTGAGGTCCGTATGGACAAGCTCAAAAGGTCTGGATGCACGTCAAAGATCGAGCGGGTGAGTTTGCGAAGGCATTTTGCCTTCCGCACATCCTCGGCAGATCAAATCTTTGGCAGGGATTTCAACAATTGGACACTTGTCTGTGTGTTTCCGAGTGTGTCTCAACACATCGCGTGAAGGGTGACCTAAGCAACGGTGGAGAGTATCATAGTCAACAGCTTCAAGGGCTGAGACTGCATTACGTGCCAATTTAGGCTGCAAATAGATGACATAGATAGTGTCACCAGAGTTACGTGGTTTGAACGCAACTACAAGCTCATTCTTCCGATGAAAGGAGATGCTGGTGGTTGATGCACGCGCCTGCATTCCATCTCGGAGTAATGCTCCCATGGAGATAAGCTTGTGGGTCAGGTTAGGAATGTAAGTGACACTGGTCAGCTTTAACGTTTTCCCTGATTCTAGCAAAAGGAAGATTGTTCCTTCACCAGTCATGTACGTTACACCATCTGCTGTAAACAGTGGTTCATGGACCTTATAATGGCGGAAGTCAGCAAAGTCGTTCATTGAGAACGTAAAGTGCATAGATGCACCAGAATCAAGCATCCACATGTTTGAGTCTGGTCGTTCTTTGACTTTTTCTTTTCCCTTGCAGCACGTGCACTCCGTGAATGATGAGCGGTGAGTACATGTATTATCATCTGTAGCTAATCGTACAGGTGTAGCTACAGGTATGCGCATACTACGAGAGGAACTTGCGACACTAGTTACTGCAAATGGATGCAGGCAGTCAGCATACAACTCGTTGTGAGGGAAAGGGACTAACTGTGCCGCTCTTGCGAAGAATGCTTCATATTCCTCCTCGGCTTCAGTGATTCCGAGGGATATGGCGGATTCACTATCCGACTCGTTGTCCATCAGGTTGTCCAGAGGTGCGATGCGCTCCTCGAGCATGCTGGGGGTCATGCGCTCCAGAAGTGTGCGCCGACGCTTGTTGCGAAGAGGGTGCACCTTGTCCTCTGGTTCCTTGTTGTCGGTTTCCGCCTCGACGATCCTGGCCATTCTGCCAGTGTTGGACACGTGCCCACCACTCATCATCGGAGATGCGCTGTGGCTGAATGCGGGGGTTGTGCTCACGCGCGATGGCATCGACGATGTTGTCGATGAGGGTGAAGACAGTGGCGGGCTGGTGATGTCCTCGAGTGCACGGATGCGCTCGTATGTGGGTGTGACTCCGAGGTCGTTGGTGAGGTCCATGGCACGTAGCATGTTCGGGTACTTGTTGTCCCCGGTGTGTGCACGCACGGGCTTGCGCATGAGGGCACGGGGGTCCAGAGGGCCGTTGGGGCCCTTGGTGATGGTGGTAGACGGCATGTCAGCGACATGGGCAAAGTGCGCGTGTTCGTGCGCACCTTGCTGCTGACCGCGGCCTCGTCTAGAGCGCATGCCACGCGGACGTCCAGAGTGACCTTGCTGCTGCCCCTGAGGGCACTGCTGGTGCTGCTGCTATCCACGGGGATGCTGCTGCTGCTGGTTGAAGGTAGGGTCAGGACCCTTGCGCTTGATAGCGCTGATCTTCTTTGCATCATTGCGATCGGTGCGCTCGTTGCATTGAGCGTGACGTCCCTGACGCTGTTCCCAGTGCATGATGACGGCCTGGTGAACGCCGTCGAGAGTGATCTGCTTGATGGCGGGGTCGGTGGCAGTCGGCTTGAGGCTGGAAGTGTAGACCTGAACGGTCAAATCCATCGCGGATGGGAGTTTCACCATGAGCATCATGCCCTTGACGTAGTCGGGGATGTCGAACTTGTTCGTGTCAAGACGCTGGAAGTGTGCGCTGAGCTTGTCGAGCATGGGGATGGGATTGGAATCACCAGGAATGGTGAGGTTGACAGTGGCACAGAAGTCTTGATAGACAAGCGGGATACCGGGCTTGCCATAGGTGGTCTTAAGGTGGTCCCAGACCTCCTTAGCGGTGTCCTTGCCAGCGATCGCAGCAACCATGATGCTCGGGTTGATGCGAAGGCGGAGGCTGCCCATCGCCATGGTGTTCTTCTTCTTCCACTCAGCGTACTTCTCTGCCTCGGTGGTAGGAGGGGTGCTGTCGGTGATGACCTTCCATTGTCCAACGGACATCAGGTAGGCCTCCATGCTTAGGGCCCACTCTTGGTAGTTGGGGCCAGTAAGCGTGTTGGTGACAGCGGTGTAAAGCGCATTCGACATGGTGATCGAAGGTGTGTTTAGAGTCTGGAAGAGAGACTAGTCAGTCAATCTCATCCAAGACAAACAGCGATGGCAACAATAAAATGTGCCGACATAGGTTCCCCCTCTGTGGAGTGGCAGGCAGCGAGCGAGCGTGCCACATCCGACTCCACTGCTGTGGATGGCAGGCAGTGGATAATCGTGCCACATCCAATCCACAGGTTGTCTGCCGTAACGGCGACAAGGGATGTCCCGGTGAGCTGGGAGCCAAGTGGGTCGCAGCACGCAGTGAGCGGCGCAGTTCCCACGGCGTCGACCAGGGCTCATAACCTGTTGAACTCGGTGCCCGGAGGCAACACCGAGCTGCAACTCTAGCGGACGCACCTCAACTCACCTGGATAGGCTGAGGCTTAATTGATGTGAGGGAAAGAGAACAAGAAGTGTTATTGTACAGCTCCGGGGGAGCTGTCCTTATATACTAACTGATGTACAGGATTATATAAGGGGACTTGTGATCACAGCAGTGATCATAGATACATTCTGAGTAGCTACCGAGCAACTGTACAGTATACATGCCATAAAAGGCAGCTTGGCGCCTAAGAGGCTATGTGCTCGGTCCGAGTCTCTGACAAACCTTATTTCTCTTGACAGGTGCCATCAGTCTCGGGACCTCGGACCGTAGTGCGGTCTTTACAGACACGCGCTAGCTCAACACTAGGAACCAGGCGGCATGCCCAATTAAGGACCGCGCTGGTTAGAGTTGGTTGCCTCATTGACGTCATCGTGACCGAGAGTGTCGAGGCTGGAGTGTGATCCCGGCACATGATGGTGCCGGCGTAGAGCGTCTGCAGCCCGTGGTGCTTTGCACCGCAGACCAAGGGGGTACCAACGGAGGAAATCCTCACATGTATGGGCAGCACGTGAGTGCGAGGTGTGGAAGTGTCCCCATGTGCAGTTCTGTTGATCACGACGATGGGGGACAGAGGATGGACCACCCTTTCTGGCGGGGTGGTTTCGCACGCCTTCCCTACCATCCACATTGTCCTGGACGGTGCTCTCCAGGAAGTGGCTTCGACCGTTGGGCAGCGGTCGGTCTGGATCGAGCTCAATCACCCACTCAGGGAGTGGGCGAGCATGGTCCTGTTGGAAATAAGGCTGCACGAGGTACTCCCACAAAGTGGTAGCCGCAACAGCCACGCAGATGGGCCAGCACGAAGTGTCGTGGCCAGCGGGGAAATAGTGCCGTTCCACAGTGTCATGAGTAACCCATGACGTGGGACGGAGAGTGTAAGAATAGGACTTGTCGCCGGCAGGGGACCGGCGGGCAAGCCTGATGTGTTCGAAGAGCCAAAGGGGGGGAAGCAGATCAAGCACTGCTTCCGGCCATAAGGCCCACGCAGTGGCCGCCTCCGACAAAAGAGGCGTAGCCGGAGACGTAGCAAAGACTACGTCGTCAGGTGGGATGGTCAGACATCGTGAAGCGCAGTTGGCATTATCTTCACAAATGTCCAAGAAATCATGGTAGTAAAGGTTCTGGGAGGTGTAGCAGCGCCAAAACGCCCACCAGAAAATGCGGTTGTCCCCGTCCGGGAGCTCTTGGCCCCATTCAGGGAAGGAGGTTTGCCGCGGGTGGTCCCACGGTATAGGTGTAATGCAACCGGCATCGGTCACCTGGTAGCCAACGGCCACAATGATGATGTAAGCCTTGGTGGCATCAGCGTGAAATTCCTTTTGGAATTGGCTGAAATGTTTAAGAACCCGCTCAGCGACCGAAAACGGTACGAGTAGATTGATTTGGGTTTCGGTCACGTGGTCCCAGACGCCAAGAAGCACCGGGACCTTGGCAAAGAGGGAGGGTGGTGTGTGCCAAACCTGCCCTCTGCTGACATAATCATAGGGCTTGGCTTCAAACCCCCGGTTGTACGTCAGGATGCACGTGGAGATTCGATCAAGTGTTTTGAACGAATATTTGGAGTGAGCGTGTTCCCCAAAAGCAGGGAACCGGAACCGGTAACGATGGCCCCTCCAATTGTGAAGATCGGAGTGAGCAAGGTAGGATATAAGTCCCCGGTCACGGGCCAGGTAGGGCAACCGGCCGGTGAAGGAGCAAAAGGAGAAGAGCACTCCGATATCGAAGCGTGGGTATGTAAGGGGGCCTAAGTTCGCCAGAGGCATAACAAAGACTTCCTCATTGGGGTTATGTGGAAAGGGTTGGCGGACGATCGATCGAGGAGAAGGGTCAGGGCCTTCCATCGTCAGATGACCATCCCGCAGCAACTGCTTCCGTATGCGGGAAGAAAGGGGGGGTGGCTCATGGCTGCACTCCCCCGTGGTGGGATTCCAGTACGTGCCCGTGGACGGGTCGTACCAGGGGTGGGCGACCCCGACCGGGATGGCTCCCTTGTGGCCGGGGTGTCGCATAGACGAACCACCGCATTGACTCGACCCGCCACTATTTTCATGGCGGGAAGAGGAGCTAGGTCCTATAGGTGGAGGTAAGAGAGGGGCCAGATCACGGAGTGAGCGGCCGCCATCCTCAGCGTATAGGCGTCGAAGTACACTGGAGAGCGCACTACGTCTCAAAAGGTCGCTGCTTGACCCCCCAGTGCCCGCCCGGGAAGTTCTTGAGCGATTCATGGTCTCCCTCGAAACCAAAGGAAAGGGAAAGGGGGAACGGTTCAGGGATGCTCTCGACGGATGGACTCGACGATGTGGATTGATTGCGACGTGATAAGAGAAGCGCCCACCAGGTGGTGGTGGTTGGAGGAAGAGAGAGGGATGTCACTTAGTGAGGTCAGAGGTAGCATCATGTACTTAGGCCCTGGTCGGCAGTCCCGACCCCCGTTGATCAACATCAGGAAAAAAAATGTTGTCTCGAGAGGGCTCGAGAGACTCGAGAGACATCCGAGTCCGCCGAGACAACCCCCCCTATTGAGAGACTCGCGAGCATCAGCCAGCGCTCGCCGAGTGCTCACCGAGCACTCACGAGCAGAGGTGGGGCGCTCGCGAGTGCTCTCGAGACACCTGCGAGACAAATGAATTTTTTTGCTTTTGCCTAATATTGCACTTACATTCACACAAGAAACCTGAATAGAAGCCAGCGAGATATATTGAGCCTTATACTGACTACTACATCGTGTCTACATACATATCTAGTACAATGATTGGTAACAATAGACTCACCGGGGGAAACAACAATGCACTTGCCTGAGCAAAGTGCCTCCAACAAGGATGATGCGCACGCAGACTGATATGGTTGAACTCACTGGAGATAGTGTCCAGAAAGACTTACCACGACGTACAGATGACACAGAAGTGTAATGAAGACACACCGGAAGTGTTACGTCCCGAGCTAAGTACAACTTAGTACTGTAGCTCCTAGTTGAGTCCAACGACTTACGAGGCGAGTAGTTGGATACTAGAGCAAGGATGCTCTAGGAGACGTAGTGTATAAGAGTATATTGCAACTAGCAATATACTATAGATTGGTGACTAGAGACGATGGTGTATACACAAGAGACTGAAAACTGGGGGGCCTCAGCTGAGAGGTCGCCTCCTTATATACTACTGGGAATGTGTCTACGTGGAACTGCACAGACTGACGTGTCAGCTGCGTGGGCTGCGATGGAAACTACTAGTACATACTACGGGCGGTGCAGTGGACGTGTCCCTACGTGTCGTCTGACATGTCGGCTGTGCGGATTGTGGTGGAAATTACTGGTACATACTAACTGCGGTGCTTGGTAATGGTTGGTAAGTGATTGGTAAGTCGAGGACGTGTCTTTACGTGTCGCTCTACGTGTCCTGATTGGTAAGACTGAGACACGTATTCACGACGTGTTGCCACGTTTGGTTGTAAACCAGAGCGATCGGAGGGCTAGGTGTTCCCTGTTGTTGCCCTCGTTGTTGGTGTCCTAAGGGGTACATAAGATATGCAGAGTGACTGGGTAGGCATTTGTAACAGGAAGACAATGCAGCGGGGGAGCATGCCATGAGATGACCAGCAGCACTAGGGTCTGGACGCACCGAGAGTATGACAGCTGGAAAGGGAGGACGAGACTGTGAGCTCACTGTCTTCAAGCTAGGTACCACCACGGACAAGGTAGCATGAGGAGACTACTGTCTAGGTGCAGCACGTGGATAGATGCGCAATGCAGGCCAAGGGGATATAGTTGCACATATGTCTGACAAAAACTCACCGGGTACAGGCCAAAAGCGAAGGACAGCGGAGAGCAGGCCAGGAGTGCGACAGTCATGGAGCCCACCAGAGAGGATCTAGCGCTATAGGAGGGAGGGTTTCATATAGAGAAAGCACTTACAGCAGGATTTCGTCCCCAGCAACAAGGCATGCTGCTGCTTGAAACGGCAGAGCTGGAGGACACTGTGGGGAGGAAGGAAGCGGAAGGAGGGGAAGGACGAGTCAGCGTTCGAAACTGCTGAGCTGGCAGTTTGATAGGGCACGTGGAGGTTTAGGGCCGGCTGATGAGGACTTGGAACTTTGCGGTGGGTTGATGCTATACGAGCAGCCAGTGCGCGACAGAGGGATTTTTAGAGGGAGAGGACAACAGGAGGTTGGAAGGTCAGTCTCGGAGGGATCTGCGGGGTGTGATCGGAGGAGCGCAGCTTGATTGGTGGGTACGGCGCTACACACTGGCTCGGCGAGGCTCCGGAGCGCTCGTGTGCCGATGCAGGCAGCTCGAGAGGTCTCGGGAGGCTCGAGAGCACTGGTGAATAGCTCCAGAGGCCTCGGAAAGCTCGAGAGCTCCCCCGCAGAGCTCGCGAGATTTTGGTTTTTCCTGATGAACCTAGGGTGGCTCCTGCCAAATTCCAGCCAGGTTGATCAACCCACACCGGGGGCATGGACCTGTGGGACGCGGAGTTTCATCTTGACTAAATTGTAAGCTTTGACCACTTAAGACAAAGATATTGCTGGGTGTCTCATGGTTATCGCATGTCGGTTACATGCAAAGATATCAATGTAACAAGCGTGTAACGCGATTTCTGCGATATATTTAAAATGTGATTGTTATGAGACACTGTCACGATACAAACCTACAATTTCCTTTTACGACCACTCTTTCCTAGCACAGCATGACATAAGCCAGTACGATACGATATCTCCGACCGCCTATGCAAGTCTTTGTGTTCCGGGCTCGAGTCCACGCAGTTCGAGACCTCCTGCTTGTGCATATGACTATCACGATCACACGGTATCCGCATGTACCTACGACCCCACAACGACCCCGAGACCCCTGATACCTGACAGGGTCTACGACACCCTCACGACCATATGCCCCTATGCCCTATGCACCCATGTACTTCCATAGAAACAGTATAAATAACCCGCCGGATGAAGCTGCTCCCCAGTCTTCGTCTTAGCGGCATTAACCGTGAAACCTGCCCCCGCTACAGCTTGGTAGACGTTTCCCTTGCTAACAGGTTTCGCCTCAAGGCTTCTCACCGCCGTTGGTTCCCTCCGTAAAGATGCGACAGCCGACACCCCCCTCGCGCATCCCCCACGAGTGTAGCGCTCGAGGTGAGTCGTGACATTAAGACGAAGACTCAACCCCCACATCGGACGCGCTCATCCCCGACATACCCGCCGTCGAGGACTGATCACCCTCGATAGCCGTCAAAGTACCGGTCATCGCGCCGGTTGGCCTTAACACAGGCACCCTCCCTCACCCTCCAAATCGGGACGCCCAATCCCGCATCGCGTCATACCTTCGTGTTCCGGGTTCGAGTTCACGCAGCTCGAGGTCCCGCGATGGAGCCGACAAGCACGTCGCTGACGGCCGAGGTGCAAGCCGCCTCCTCTCTCTCCCCGCTCGCTTCTCTCCCCGGTTACGACATCTTGGATCAGCTCTCTGCCGACGAATGCCGACGACTCGCCCTGGGTCGTGGCGTTTACTGGGACTTCACCATCATGAACCCCACACGTGTTTGGACCCCGGCCTACTTCCCCACCCAGCTCATTCTCACTCTCACAGACGACGCTCAGGAAAACATCCGGAACTTCAAGGCGATGCCGCGATCGCTCCAGATCGTGATGTGGAACAACGCGTTCCCGCCTCAAGTCAAGCAATGGTACCGACTCTCCCACAAACTTGGCACCCCGGAACTCCTCCCCATCACCAGCATCATCACATTGGACCCGCTAGGCAGCCCGCTCCGTGCCAAGCCCGCCTTGCATGGGATCCTCTTCCCACCAGCCCGAGCAGGCCGCGATCACCAGACCATCACATCGCCGCCCACACCACCTCCGGACGACGATCGTCCCACTCCCCGGCCAGCTGACCATCACTAGACTCCTCGCGGACAGGGTCCTAAGTAGATTCGCTCTCACCCTGGTCCGCATGACCCATTCAAGAACCACCACGCCGTTGCCACACGGCCTGGGCGGAAGACCGCATGACCCCATCCTCGCTACCCGAACTGCCCCGGACTCCGTCTCTCCCTTCGTATTTATACCGAGACACTCCCCCCACTCATTCTCCAGCTCGATGTGCCCCCCCGGACAGCTCTACCGATGGCGCTATTGACTCTACCAACGACTCAAATTCTACTGGATCGAAGACAACCACCCCGCCGTCTTCACCCTCAACTCGAACCCCGCTCACAACTTCCGCCTTTTCGCCTGGTTCGAGCACACCAACCGACACGGTGACCTCGAACGTCTCGAACACTACCTCCAAGAGGTCACCCCCGCTGCATACGACGAGTACGAGCACACAGGCGAGTACTCCTGCTTCACCGTCGAAGTGTACGAATACTGCCCCCACGTACACCGACCCCTCCGCACATCCCGCTCCTCTGCGTAGGCAAGAACTACGGCACCTCGCGCATCGACCGAGGCTACGCAGAACCCCGGACGAGCCGTCACTACTCGTCCTCTGAACAGCTCTCCTCGACCCCGCTCTCGTCTTCACTCCCTTTCTTTCTTTCCCGATTCGTCGATTAGCTCTCTCTCCCCGCTCCGTTTCATATCCGATAGTCAGCCTTTTGGGGCAATCGGATTAGTTACCGCGCAGATCGACGACCAGACCACTTAGATCTCCGGATCGAAAGTGAGCGTCAGGCCTCACACGCCCGTCGATTCTCGATCGAACAAAGGATGCTTCCCCCCAACCCTCACGCCATCTGGCTCTACTCGCACAACTCGTTTCCGGCCGTATACGCCTCGAATCCCGGGACCGTACACCGCCCCGTTCGACCTCCCCCGACCGAATCTCTGCTCTTCGGAACCTCGTCACCATGGCTCACACACACCCCGCTATCGCAGACCAACGACGGTTCGCTACCACTAGCCGACCGTTCCCATCCAGGTACCCCGACAGCTTCTTTGAGCCACCCGACTCTGACCCCAATGACTGCCATGGTTGCCTCCACGTCATATGATCACCGCTCCATGACCCGAGCATCGACGTCCACTACCGCGCAGTCAGAGATCACTGAACTCCAGAGAAGTATCACGTCGCATTTTCCCTCTGCCTCCAACAACCGTGCCACAACCGGAATACCGCACCGACCTACGAGAATCGCGACCTACCCAAGCGATTTTTCAGCAATCGCGCCTGCCAAGGACGACCCCACATCGTCCCTAAGGTTGCCCACACTGAGCCAGACCACTACGCTGCGTCCGACTCTGTCTGGGCCCGCTGCGATTGGTACGTGTGTCCCTTCCGTGCATCACGAGACTGGTCGGCAGACCAAGTCCCTCGTTTCGACGAAATCACCTTCCGCCTCGCCCAACCCGAAAGGGACGACCCTCCCCCGCAATACTCTGTTCCCATCTCGGCGTTACAGACCATATCCGACATCGGAAACGCTCTACCAACCGAGACCGATATCGCCGTTGAACACTCCGCCATCTCCGACGAAGACGACGACGCCGCTGAGGCTGAGGAAGAGACTGACGAAACCGAAGAAACCGACGACGTCTCCTCACGTCGGTCATCTCACCGATCCTCCCGCTGAATACCTCCCGCACCCCGCGCCACGCCCTGTTACAAATGCCTACCCAGTCGCTCTGCATATCTTACGCACCCCTTAGGACATCAACAAACGAGTGCCACGACAGGGAACACCTAGCCTTCCTGTCACTCTGGTTCACAACCAAACGTGGCAACACATCGTGAATACGTGTCTCAGTCTTACCGATCAGGACACGTAGATCGACACGTAAGGACACGTCCTAGACTTACCAATCGCTTACCAACCATTACCAAGCACCACAGTTAGTACGTACTAGTAATTTCCACCACAATCCGCGCAGCCGACACGTCAGTCGACACGTAGGGACACGTCCACCGCACCGCCCTTAGTATGTACTAGTAGTTTCCATCGCAGCCCACGCAGCTGACACGTCAGTCTGTGCAGTTCCACGTAGACACATTCCCAGTAGTATATAAGGAGGCGACCTCTCAGCTGAGGCCCCCCAGTTTTCAGTCTCTTGTGTATACACCGTAGTCTCTAGTCACCAATCTATGGTATATTGCTAGTTGCAATATACTCTTATACACTACATCTCCTAGAGCATCCTTGCTCTAGTATCCAACTACTCGCCTCGTAAGTCGTTGGACTCAACTAGGAGCTACAGTACTAAGTTGTACTTAGCTCGGGACATAACATTAGACTGAAAACTTAATCACCCCACCTATTCAGGTGTAGGGAACCCACAACCACCTCGCAAGTAGCGACACAGTATTGGACAGGGGTCCAATAGGAAAGAAAGTCGGGAACGTTTAGGACGACCAAGAGCAGACCAGTCACGGCCGAACCAAACCCTCGGGTGACTAACATTTACTTGGACGACACAAGTACGAGCTCCAAGGCGCCAGAAGAGACTAGGAAGTCCGTTCACCGCACTGAAGGAATAAGTTTTCCTCCAGTAGTCAACCGCTCTAGGATAGAGCCCCCGAGCATTCCTATCTCAAGCAGAGACAAGGAACGGGAAGTTACCACACAGTACATAGGAAGGGAAAGGTTTCCTATCCTCGAGATCCCCAGTACCCTCGGATTCGCAGAGTTCCAGTCGGAACGGCCTTTAGAATCGAAAGCAGCATTCCGCCGTGAACGAAACATATGAGTACATCGGTACCCACTTGTCACGGCCTACAACACGCATTCGATAATACCAGGAAGAGGGACGTACACAAGGAACCAGGACCAGACACCAAGTGGACATTCTGCACAAGTCGACTGTGCATCGAAAGATATCAGAAGATTTTTCCAGCGAACGCCCGTACCAAGTACGGTACCATCTACTTCAAGCCCACAGCAACTCAGGAAGTAGAGATCAAGAATACTCACCCTCCGAAGGGCGGAAGAGCATACCCCACTCCTCACCCAGAAAACCAGACACCCAGCAGCAGTCCAAGAGTTACTGCTAGGCTTACCTCATTACAACTCTCGGTAAACCCTTTATCACCAGTAGACCCAGTTCCAGAAGCTGAAGAAGGCACAGCCTCAGAACCCGAAACAACCATCTCAGTATCAAGGATTCCACCCCGTAGATCGGTGTCCCCAGTTCCAGAACCCACCAAAGAAACTCAGGAACGTACTCCAAGCCCTACTATGGCGTCCGAAGAAGCTCAAAGACTTTGGGCTGAATACAAGTACAATGTCTGGATGCACAAGGCCGTCAGGCGAGTGGACCCCGACAGGGAAACCATATCCCACAGAATCGAAGTCGAGGAGGAACAACTCGACTTACTCCTGGAAAACACGGACAGAGCACCACTCACTCCCGACGACAAGAGCGTTCTGGCAAAACAAATCCAAGACACATGGAAGATCTACCCAGTCCAAAATCCCTCCAATCCCACCATGGACCGATTTATCTATAACTCTGACAGGAATGAAGACCTCACTCCCGCAGAAAGTGCTAGTGCTGCATTCCGAGCTGCTGTTCCTCAACCCCCCTACGAGGGAGGACAAGGATATAGCTATACACCAGGGAGTGGAATTAGCACTGGCATATTTCAAACAGGGTCTGCCCGAAGGTCTATTCCAAGTTGGGGTATCGGGGGAGATCGCACAGATCCCGCTAGTACATACCCTGTGGGCACTGGATCTAGTGCTACAGCCAGGGGAAAGCAGTCAGCACAAACAGGCGGGGATCCGAAGGATTTGGGTGGATCCGAACAGCCCCCAGAATGACCACCAAATCCAGACAATCCCCCACCCAGACCACCCAGACAGCCAGGTGATCCAAGGAGACCCGGAGGACCAGGAGGAGGAGGACCAGGCGGACCTGGAGGAGGAGGCCCTGGGGGACCTGGAGGGTTCCCCGGAATGGGACAACAAATGGGAGGACTTCCTTTACCCAGGGGAAAAGGAAAGGCCAACCCCCCAGAGATCTTCGCAGGAGACCGAGACAAGTCAGAAAAATTCCTGGAAGATCTGTTCCTTTTCTTCTCAGCAGATCCAAGGTTCACCGATGATCAATCCAAGATCTCTACCGCACTCTCATTCATCGGAGGAGAGAACGTCAACTATTGGAGAACGGCTATGGCTAGAAAAGCGGAACACAATTTGGCAACCACCGGAACTTTTGGGAGTTGGGAAGCATGGAAGAACGACTTCAGAAACAGCTTCGCCCCCACCAACCAACCGGAGAAGGCAGTCCGAGCCTTGGAAGACCTCACGCTTGGAGAAACCATCCACGAATTCAACGCCAAATTCAATGCCCTGATTACCAAAAGCCGTATCCAAGATTCGATGGCTAGACTCAATTACTATCGGGACGCCCTACCACTCTGGCTCAGAGACAAGTGTGCCACATCCATACCAATCCCGCACACACTAGAAGATTGGATCGGACGTGCCACTGACATCTACGAAGCACAACAGATCAACCGGGAACTCAGTGCCAAGCGGCGCACCAGAAGTGAAGACAATACATCCAGAGACATCAACAGGATGACCGTAGCAGAACGAAACAAACACATCAAAGAAAAGCTCTGCTTTACCTGCCACAAACCGGGTCACATCGCTGCTGGATGTCCTCAAGGACAGAAGAAGCAACGCTTCACTCCCAGAGACAAAAGAATACAAGAGGAGACAGACGAAGAAGGGGAAGACTCGGAGGCCTCGAGCTTCAAAGAATCCGATAAAGATGAATCGGAACAAGAAGTACAAGTCAACGCCCTCCACACGGACTTCGAAGATATGGATTTTTAGACCGGCAAACAGAAGCAACGCCTGATTTGCCTATAGACTATTCCCTCCATGTATCAGTAGTATCCAATACACAACGGCGTAAGCACGCCCTCCTCATACCAGGATACATACAAGTGGGAAAACAAGTCGTTGCAGTCCGAAGTCTATTCGACACGGGAGCGGACGCAGTAATTGTCAATAAGAAAATAGTCAATCGGTATAACTTGCCAATGGTACAGCTACCAACGCCTCTCACTCTAAGGAATGCGGATAACAGCATCAACCGACAAGGGTCCATTACTTACCGCATTGAAGGAAATTTCATCATCAACAAAGCCAAATTACCTCCACGATGGTATGTTGCCGACCTCGGTGATGATGACGTTATTCTAGGAATGCCGTGGATCCGCAAGTATCAGCCAGCCGTCAATTGGACGACAGGGCTAATCAAGTTTAGCAACAGGATTATCAAAGAACAACGACGTGTTCAGAAGTACCAAGCCACCCATAACCCTCCAAAAGGTTCGCTATGGGGATTACCACCTTCTGAAACCCTCAAACATTTAGTCCTATCATACATGGAGACCCAACAAGACATCATAGAGGAAGAGCCAGTTATGGCAAAACCGTCACATATACTTACCAAATTAATCCAAGACTCCACTTGGGCACGAAGAATTAATAAGTCCACGGAAATCGCAATCGCAGCTAACCAAGGGAAAAAAGAAAAGACCTTGGAAGAGCTACTACCTGATTATGCTCTAAGCACTCGCAAAGTATTCGAAAAGAAAGCATCCGAGAGATTTCCACCATCACGACCTTGGGACCATGCAATCAATATCAATAAAGATGTCGACATAAGGCAACAACGAATGAGAGGGAAAATTTACCCACTCTCTCTAACCGAGCAAGAGGAGTTACAGAAATTCCTGGATGAAAACCTAGCCAAAGGATTCATCAGGAAATCGGACTCACCTATCGCATCACCATTCTTCTTCGTCACTAAGAAGGATGGCAGTCTACGACCCGTCCAAGACTATCGAGCCTTAAATGCGATAACTGTCAAGAATGCGTACCCTTTACCACTCATCGATGGCTTATTCGAAAAAGTACAAGATGCCATCATATTCACCAAGTTCGACATTCGCGCTGGTTACAACAATATCCGAATCAAGAAAGGTGATGAATGGAAGGCAGCATTCAACACCCCAAAGGGGCTATACGAACCCTTAGTCATGTTCTTTGGGTTATGTAATGCACCAGCCACGTTCCAGACCATGATGGATCACATTTTCGAAGATATGCTTAGGGAAGGTTGGTTAGTCATCTACATGGATGACATACTCATCGTCTCAAACAACGTCGAAACACATCGAATCCGCACGAAGCGTGTCTTACAAAGACTCCAAGAACACGACCTCTACCTAAAACCGGAAAAATGCATATTCGAAACCGACGAAGTAGAGTTTCTCGGCATGATCCTCAAACCCGGCAAGATCCTAATGGATCCGGTAAAACTCAAAGCCATACATGAATGGCAATCGCCGACAACTGTCAAACAAGTGCAAGCGTTCCTAGGCTTTGGCAACTTCTACCGAAAGTTTATCCAAAGCTATAGCTCTATTGTCCGTCCATTAACAGAACTCACCAAAAAGGACCGAAAGTTCGAATGGACCAAGGAATGCGAAGACGCCTTCCAAGAACTCAAGAGCCGTTTCACAAAGGAACCGATCCTACATTTACCACGACCCACGGAACCTTTCCAGGTCGAATGCGATGCTTCCAAAGTAGCCACGGGAGCAGTTCTACGGCAAAAAGGACCGGACGGCATATGGCATCCATGTGCCTTCCTCTCCAAATCCTTCACAGAACCCGAAAGAAACTACCAGATCTATGATCGAGAACTTCTAGCCGTGGTCCGCGCCTTTGAAGCATGGCGACACCTATTGCAAGGATCACCGCATCCGGTCGAAGTAATTACCGATCACAAAAACCTTACATATTTCAAAACTGCTCAGAAACTCAATCGCCGACAAGCCCGATGGCATATTTTCCTCAACACCTTTAATTTCATCCTTACACACAACCCCGGAAACACCCTTGTACAAGCCGATGCGCTGTCCAGGAGGTCAGACCATGAGGGGGGGGAGAACGACAACAAGGATGTTATACTATTAAAGGACGAATTATTCATAAAAGCCACTAATACCGAACTTCAGGAACTAATTCGCAGCAGTAAGGCAAGACACCCGGGACAGATCCCGATCGATAGCAAGGAAGCAAAAGTCGTACAACACCCGATGACACGCCGCAGCAAGGCACAGCCTTTACAAAAGACTTCTACTGGCAAAGAGATGGGCGTCATAACACACCCACCAATTGGTAAACCCGAGGATTGGACAACGGACAACGGTCTTCTCCTCTACCAGGACAAGGTTTACATCCCACCGGATGACAATATCCGGCGTGAAGTAGTCCGGTTACATCATGAACCGATCCACATGGCACATCCAGGCGTCCAGAAGACTAAAGAACTGGTTCGAAGGGACTACTTCTGGGAAGGCATGGACAAATTTATCCAAGAATACGTGCGGGGATGCGCAGTTTGTCAGACAACAAAGGTTCGGACACATCCGACAAAACCTTCGTTGATGCCTATCCCACATAGCGGTGACACTAGGCCATTTAGAGTCGTTACAATGGACTACATCACCGACTTACCACCGACAAAGGAAGGCTTCGATGCCATTCAGGTAGTCGTTGATCATGATGTCACCAAGATGGCCGTCATGTCCCCATGCACAAAGACAATAACGGCAGAAGGAGCAGCTCAACTATTATGGAAAGACGTCTTTAGCCGCTTCGGACTCCCGGACAAGATCATCTCAGATCGCGGACCGCAGTTTGCCGCCAAGGCATTCCAAGAACTGCACCAAGCGCTGGGAATCACCACGTCACTAAGCACTGCATACCACCCACAAACGGATGGACAAACGGAACGAGTCAATCAGGAAATAGATCTGGATCTCCGGATCTATTGTGCCAATGCACCGGAACGATGGGCCGAATTCCTACCATCCTTCGAGTTCGCACACAATCAACGAACACATTCATCAACCGGCAAATCCCCGTTCGAACTCCTATATGGCTTCCAACCGGAAGGAATAGGCACAGTTCGGACCGCAGTAAAACATCCGACCACAGAAGAACGCCTTCAGGAATTACAGCATTGTAGGGATAACACCATCGCTTCTCATGAGAAAGCGGCCGCAGCAATGATGAAACATAGGATGGGCAAACCTGTGAACTTCCAGAAAGGGGATGAAGTACTTCTCGAGTCAACCAACCTAAAGCTTCCGTACCCATATAGGAAACTTGCACCAAAACGAGAAGGTCCGTTCACCATTTTGGAAGTAGTGGGCCCAGTCACATACAGATTGAACCTTCCAGCCAAATGGAAGATTCACCCCGTGTTCCATGCAGCGCTACTAACGCCGTATCGAACCACTAAGGAACACGGACCGGACCTCCCTAGGCCGCCACTGGACCTAGTAGAAGGGGAACTCGAACATGAGGTTGAAGCAATCCTGAATCACCGCCTTACGGGCCGAGGCAAGAAGAAGACTCGGCAGTATCTGGTATCGTGGAAAGGATGGGAGTCCTACGAGAACTCCTGGGAACCAGAGAAAAACCTCAAAAATGCTCCGGATATCCTAAATCCCTATAAAAGACGACACAAGTTGAGGACAGTACAGTCAGAGCAATGTTCGCATACGCCGCTCTCTTCGCCATCTTCCTCTTCCTCACCCACCTCATCACCTGCGTCGTTGTCGCCTTCCTCATCCGCGACATCACCCACCGCGTCCTCGAACGCACCCTCCACGAGCGCGACGCCACCCGCCGCGACGACCACAACCGCGACACCGCCAAGGGCTGGGGCGACTGGCGCCAATGAGTCGTAAGGACTCATTTCCTTTTTTCTCTTCTTATTCCTTTCTGCATAACCGTACTAATATACTTTATTAACAGTGCTCGAATTCGTCTTCTGGTTGGGAGCGCTCTGGGCGCTCCAAGGAGTTAGTCTCGGACTAGTGGTTTTCGTAGTGTACCACTGTATTCTCGTCGCGGAGCATGCCGTCTCTTACCGGGACGACCACGGCCACGTCCGGGCCAGAGCCGGGCCGGACACCCCGCGGGCAGCTATCGTCGAGCTGCCCGAAATCGAAATCGACAGCCTCGGCTTCCCGCACCGCCGCACGCCGCCGCCAAGGCCCTCGCCGACCCCGTCCAACCCCCGGCAACTCGCCATGCCGTGGGTCGGCCTCGACGGAGATAACGGGAGGATGCCGGAGGACTCGGAGGACGAGTCGCTCTGGGAGTCGTTTTAGAAGACCGCCGCGCACATTTTCGTTTTTCAAATGTAATTGTGTTTGCAACTCGGAACTTGCCGCCGGCTGCAACCACCGCCTCAAACCCTCTAAGAAGCCACTACGAACTACGCCGCAGTCAACATAAAAATTAAATAATGAAAGTATCAAACCATTAAAACAAGATATAAGCACACACCTCCAATTAATATCTCCAACGCCATGTCGCTCACCAACATCTTTCACTTGGTCGTTCACATATGGCCATCAGTAACACTATTTGCTTATGATAGCCTTGGACACAGGCAAGTCAACTAAGCGTCAACAAAACCCAGTTAACCATACCACTTATCAAGCCAGATTACAGGCATGAAATCTCCTTCACAGATGATGAAGAAGACAATGTCCTCGTCTTCGAAGACTTGGAGGACAACTACCCGCCATGGTTCCAACAATGGATAGGGGTAGCACTTAGGATTAATTATCCGGAAGCATACGCCAGATACATACGCACCGGACGGTTCCTACCTTACCATATCCGGTCAATCCTAGTACAACCAGCACGGCCTCCACTTCGCCGCATTCATGACTAGGTAGACAACGCATTCCGCAGTCGAAGACACGTACGCACATACGTAGCGCACCACGTACAGCCCCGACACGTACATACCTACGTATCAACACGTCGCCGCAGTCTCTGATGAAAATAGTATATAAGACCAGGCAAAGTACGGATAGATGGCAGTGTCCCTCACTCCGCCTTCACTAGTCTTCACCATTCGGTACTCAGTCCTCTATCCCATCACTGTTCTCTTACTATGCCTCGCCACACCAATAGTTCTGGAGGAGTGGTTCGACGAAACCCCCAGCGATTGGTGGGACGGACCAATCCTTATTCCACCAACCACATCCCTGCTCCCCCCAGGTTCATCAAGCAGCGACTCCCAGTCAGCTACGACCACCTCCCAAGGGGAGACGTCTCCGCATTCCCTGATGGATGCCTGTCCGACAGGATTGGTTGGGTAATCGTTCACGCAGATCTCCACGATCACGTAGAGATGCGCACTCGCCACATCCCGAATGTAGACACTCTCATCAGCATCTACAATGCTTTCCAGCGCATTGGGTTGTTCTACGCCAGAATGGCCAAGTTCGCTATCAACGCGGGTGCCCCTCGTGGCAAGAAGGACGAAGCACTCCTCGTCGCGAAAGCAGCTCAAGATGCTTGCGTGGAAGGAGCAGAACAGACGATGAAACTCCTCTCTACAGCTGAGATGGCCAGAGCCCTCTCAGACCTCATTCCTACCCGCACTCAGCATCATCGCTCAAACACTGTCCTGAAGGAGGACATCCCCATTCGCCTCACCGGACCTCCCATCGACCTAGAAGGAAACGTCTCCGCCGGGCTTTCATCGGTCACTCTCAACGACGATGAAGCACCAGAGGAACTTCTTCTCCTCAAGGACTCCCCTGTCGATGACTCCAACAAGGAGAATATCCCTCCAGTAGATATGCCCTACCAAGTCCCTCCGCCCACACCAGAATTGCCGGATGTGGACCTACAGGATGTTGAGATAGAAAGGGCAATCAGTGAGGATCTAGATTGGTACCAAGAAGGATGGAATTGGTTTCTAACCCTTGCACTAGACCAAGACCCCAGCGAGGATATGGACATTGCCACGAACACCGATTCAGCAGAAATGCCTCCCTTAGAGCCGATCACCCCCAGCCCCGAGCCGGAAGGATCGCCTGACTTCAAGGCCTTCCCACTCGAGCTACCTCCTGAGCTCACAGCATTCCTCGTCAGCAACCACAACATACGAGGACCTACCACCCCAGGTGGCACCATCATGCATGTCAAAGCCCCCTGGCGACTCCTCATCCTGAGGTCGCACCCGTGGACGACCACGGTTGTCTCTCGAACCGGGTTCCACCCTATCTTCACCATTGAGATCTTCAAGTCGAAGATCCAGTTCGCTCTCTTCCTGCGCAACACACGAGCCTCGCCGGACCTCATCGAACACCTCACTCTTCTACTCGAGGACATCACCTGTCGTTGGGCGAACCCCGCTACCTCCGCGTACCAAGGAACCCCTCACCGGTACCACGACCGCTACCGCAACCTCACCGGCGAAACACCGTCCGCTGCTACAAGTGACTTGTCACTTCATGAGTGGAACGCGTTTACCAATGTCATCGCCTACCAACTCACTCGATACATTGGATGGTTCAGCCGGAACTCGGTCGCTACCGATGCGGTTACCTCCGTCCCCCACGACATCTATGTCTTCCACACCATGGGAGGACTCCTAGACCAGGCAGACCCATCGGCTTGGTCCGGTAACCGGATATTCGGAGGACCCCAGTGGTCATACCGCTTGCTCCTCGCCATTCACGGAGAATGGGTCGTTTTCTGCTTCGACGGCAAAATCTACGATGCCATGCAAATAGATGGGCCCATCTTCACCGACCTCGTCAATACCACGAGCAGTCCCCTCGGAAACCACCGTCGCGACAACATCCAACGATTCAACGCCTTCTACCAGACGCACAAAGATGAACCCCAAATCCTAGCGTTCAAGGAAGCGTTTGAGCGTTTTCAACGGAACATATCCATTCGGGATGAATTGGTAAGGGAAAGGGGGGGTGATGTTACAAACGCCTACCCAGTCGCTCTACATATCTTACGCACCACCTAGGACACCAACAACGAGCGCCACGACAGGGAACACCTAGCCCTCCTGTCGCTCTGGTTCACAGCAGAATGTGGAAACACGTCGTGAGTACGTGTCATAGTCTTACCAATCACGACACGTAGATCAACACGTAGAAACACGTCACGACACGTAGAGACACGTCCACTGCACCGCCCGTAGTATGTACTAGTAGTTTCCACCGCAGCCCGCGCAGCTGACACGTCAGTCTGCGCAGTTCCACGTAGACACATTCCCAGTAGTATATAAGGAGGCGACCTCTCAGCTGAGGCCCCCCAGTTTTCAGTCTCTTGTGTATACACCGTAGACTCTCATCACCAATCTATAGTATATTGCTCGTTGCAATATACTCTTATACACTACGTCTCCTAGAGCATCCTTGCTCTAGTATCCAACTACTCGCCTCGTAAGTCGTTGGACTCAACTAGGAGCTACAGTACTAAGTTGTACTTAGCTCGGGACGTAACAAAAGCCCCCTGGCGACTCCTTATCCTGAGGTCGCACCCGTGGACGACCACGGTTGTCTCTCGCACCGGGTTCCACCCTATCTTTACCATCGAGATCTTCAAGTCGAAGATCCAGTTCGCCCTCTTCCTGCGCAACACACGGGCCTCACCGGACCTCATCGAACACCTCACTCTTCTACTCGAGGACATCACCTGTCGCTGGGCGAACCCCACTACCTCCGCGTACCAAGGAACCCCTCACCGGTACCACGACCGATACCGCAACCTCACCGGGGAAACACCATCTGCGGCTACAAGCAACTTATTGCTCCACGAGTGGAACGCGTTCACCAACGTCATCGCCTACCAACTCACTAGGTACATCGGGTGGTTCAGCCAGCACTCGGTCGCCACTGACGCGGTCACATCCGTCCCCCATGATGTCTATGTCTTCCACACCATGGGAGGACTCTTAGACCAGGCAGACCCATCGGCTTGGTCTGGTAACCGGATATTTGGAGGACCCCAGTGGGCCTACCGTCTCCTCCTCGCCATTCACGGAGAATGGGTCGTTTTCTGCTTCGACAGCAAAATCTACGATGCCATGCAAATAGATGGGCCCATCTTCACCGACCTTGTCAATACCATGAGCAGTCCCCTCGGAAACCACCATCGAGACAACATACGACGATTCGACGCCTTCTACCAGACGCACAAAGATGAACCCCAAATCCTAGCGTTCAAGGAAGCGTTTGAGCGGTTTCAACGGAACATATCCATTCGGGACGAATTGGTAAGGGAAAGGGGGGGTGATGTTACAAACGTCTACCCAGTCGCTCTGCATATCTTATGCACCACTTAGGACACCAACTATGAGGGCGACGACAGGGAACACCTAGCCCTCCTGTCGCTCTGGTTCACAGCAGAACGTGGTAACACGTCGTGAGTACGTGTCATAGTCTTACCAATCACAACACGTAGATCGACACATAGAAACACGTCACGACACGTAGGGACACGTCCACTGCACCGCCCATAGTATGTACTAGTAGTTTCCGTTGCAGCCCGCGCAGCTGACACGTCAGTCTGCGCAGTTCCACGTAGCCACATTCCCAGTAGTATATAAGGAGGCGACCTCTCAGCTGAGGCCCCCCCAGTTTTCAGTCTCTTGTGTATACACCGTAGTCTCTAGTCACCAATCTATAGTATATTGCTAGTTGCAATATACTTATACACTACGTCTCCTAGAGCATCCTTGCTCTAGTATCCAACCACTCGCCTCGTAAGTCGTTGGACTCAACTAGGAGCTACAGTACTAAGTTGTACTTAGCTCGGGACGTAACACAACGACGAGCCTCGCAAGGACTGCCTCCTCTTAATACCTACGAACAATCCCCTGTCCTTACGACCGCCGAGTACTACAACTAGATCTCCCCTTCTAATTGCCACCCCAGAGACGCCTTAGGACGGAGGTGTCGACTTACGAGTCGCCCCCAGAGAACTCCAAAGGGTCTATGTACCCCCCGATACGAAATCGGTTAGCCATCTCCTTACGGCGACAACCAAGCCTCCCTTGGCAGGAATGGAATTCCGCCCCCACTTGGGGATCTAGCTCACCTTATTTATCAGCTGGCGGACACTATTATCCTTACGATAGCTCGATTTGGAACCTCTCGCCTACAGAGGGGGTAATGTCACGATACAAACCTACAATTTCCTTTTACGACCACTCTTTCCTAGCACAGCATGACATAAGCCAGTACGATACGATATCTCCGACCGCCTATGCGAGTCTTTGTGTTCCGGGCTCGAGTCCACGCAGTTCGAGACCTCCTGCTTGTGCATATGACTATCACGATCACACGGTATCCGCATGTACCTACGACCCCACAACGACCCCGAGACCCCTGATACCTGACAGGGTCTACGACACCCTCACGACCATATGCCCCTATGCCCTATGCACCCATGTACTTCCATAGAAACAGTATAAATAACCCGCCGGACGAAGCTGCTCCCCAGTCTTCGTCTTAGCGGCATTAACCGTGAAACCTGCCCCCGCTACAGCTTGGTAGACGTTTCCCTTGCTAACAGGTTTCGCCTCAAGGCTTCTCACCGCCGTCAGTTCCCTCCGTAAAGACGCGACAGCCGACACCCCCCTCGCGCATCCCCCACGAGTGTAGCGCTCGAGGTGAGTCGTGACAGACACGACGCAAAATTGCTATCAAACGTGATCTTTGACTGCAGTATGACAACGATGACACGCCGTGTCCCACAGGTCCATGCCCCCGGTGTGGGTTGATCAACCTGGCTGGAATTTGGCAGGAGCCACCCTGGGTTGATCAACGGGGGTCGGGACTGCCGACCAGGGCCTAACGGACGAGCACCCTCTAGACCCTGTCTAACGTGACCTTGGGCTTTGGCTTTGACTGGTGAGTGTTCAGTGTTTTGAAGAATTCCATGTGGGCGTTGCAGCTGAGAACATCGTCGAGTTGATTTTGCGGTGAACGTAAATCGGGAGAGAGAACGACAAACGGCGACACGGCCGAACTGTAGGGCGTTTCGAACGGGGCAAGGCTGTGTTCCACTTGATGCCACCTGACGACAAAACACCGAGTCAGCGCCGGAGCATAGGGATTTCATAATTGCAAGATATTCGTTATCGTCTGCTAACATGCTCGCAGCAAACATCGTTCGGCTACCAACTATTCGAACCGCCAACGAGGGGCTCTTTCAACTCGTTGCGCAGCCTCAGCATCAACCCGAGTACCAATGCTCGATCGTCAGCCTGCTCGACTTTGAAGCACTCCTTACCTCTGACTTGAAACCAGACGCAAATCTGGGCTGCATCGCAGCCCGTTCGGGGCCGCCGGGTTCATCATGATAGAGAAGCACGTCCACGTCAAAAACGCCGCCCAAAGGGGCCATCTGCCTTTCGCGAGCAGGACGCCGGGCTCGGAGAAGCCTGTGTCCCCTCCCCCATCCGGAGACGAGGCGGCGGCGTGGGTGCGGCCCACAATTTCTAAAGGGCGTAGCGCGCGGGCTACATATGCAGCTCGAGGCTGCACCTCGCTAGGGCTTGCACGCCCCCACACACTGTCATCTCGCCCTCGCCGCTACTCACTGCCTCTCAGTCTGCTCGGCAATATGAGTGCGAACGCGACTACGCCGGCGACGGCGGACCCTCTTGCGGCGCTCAGGGGTCTGTCATTGGATGGGACGTACGGGTCCCTCCTTATTGGGACGTTCATCGGGCTTATGTGCGTGTTTCTGTACTTTCTGATCCTCGCGAGAGCATACTGATAGCGTCTTGCAGCTTGTACGGGGTATCGCTTCACCAGGCGTACCTATACTTCCGCGTCCACCATGCGGACAGCATTTGGCTGAAGCTCTATGTGCGTTATTTGCCCGCTCTCTGCCTAAGTCAGACAACTTACCCTCGGATTTCAGGTTGTACTATTATTGTAAGCGCTGTACGCGCCTCGAGTTACTGCGGCTAGACGTTGACGCCATGCGCGCAGGCTATTAGACACGGGTCACTCCGCCACGATCATGACCACTTGGCAAGGCCCTAGACCTCACGCGACGATCGCTGTATAGTTGGACAAGTGCTCACAAGCCTTTTGGTGAAGCTATTTGAAGCTCGTCAGCCACTATTTCGACCTCAAATACCTGTCGAAGTCCATCTGGTACGTGATTCGCCTCTCCTGAAGATGAATCTGATGTAGCTGACTTGGAATTTTCGATTTCTAGGCCTCTGAGTGTATGATTCCCCTCTGCGCTCTCTCTGATCTGCGTTGATGTGTTTCCGCCTTTAGATCCTGACATTGGTTGCCGTGAGTACGAATAATCATCGTGAACCGGACACGCGCTGACCGGCCGAGTGTTCGCGACTGCGCAGGGCGCGACTGTTCTACTCTGCCAGGGGTGAGTCGCATCTCTTGACCATCACGCCTATTCATTTTCCCAACCTTCAAACGCCTTCGCAGCTTTTTCGCATACCGCGTCTATCGAGGTGTGTTCGCATCTCATCGGTGGCGCGAGCTGTGCCTGGAAAGAAGTCCGAGTCTGACCCACCGGCGGAATTAGTGGGGCGGAAGTCGAAGATTTTGGCAATAGCTTGTGTACGTGCAGAACGAGTTTTCGTAACCCCTGCGCGGCTTTACTGAACTCACAGGGCGGGAGAGTAGATGTTCGGCTTGGTGGCTGAGCTAGCTGTCTGCGTCGGTGAGTGCCAGAACGACGATTCTGGTTGCGTGGGAAGTCTAATTTATCTCACAGTGGCGACGGTCAAGGCGTGAGTTGGGTTCGAACGCTCGTGGGCGCATTATTGATTGTCCGCCGGTCGTAGATTCGGCACTGCTACCTACCAGGACTTCACAAAGTATACCGTGCGTCACGTTTTCTAATCGACCCGTACAGAGTCTGACTCTTCAGTAGTGGATGCTTTCCACAGCACTTGGCATCGCCGTGGTGGTGGACACCGTGTTGACAGCGGTGCTCATTTACGTCCTGCACACGAGCCGAACCGGGATTAAATCGTGAGTTCATTGTGTTGGGGATGTCGTCCGGAAGCTGACGCACTTGCTCGGTGCAGGACGAATACGATGCTCGACACACTAGTCGCGTATGCGGTGACCACAGGTGGGTAGAACTTCGTCTCCGTAGATGAGTGCAATCTCATGTTTCTTCACAGGTCTTCTCACTGAGCAAGTATCCCAACGTCGTGCTTGTGGAGGCGAAACATACTGACTTTTGTTCAACAGTATCTTCAACACACTCAGCTTCGTTTTCGTGAGTCCAGTCCTCGTAAACGATCCTAGGTGACGATTTACTGATCGTCTTTTAAGGCACTTGCATACTCTCAAAATCTGTGGTATACGACCATGAACGTGGAGGCGGCCAAAGGTGCGCCGGCTGAGTCCTATCCTGAAAAATAGCTGCGGCCGACCTGCAAGTTCATTCATAACCAGTATACACCAACTCGGTCCTTGCAGCGTAAGTTCTGCTGAACGTTCGTAGTGCGATCTAAACTGATCTAGTTCGCGTTCAGACTCAACTACCGGAGACCACGAGGGTCGACCACTCAGCCTACATGGGGTACGTCCGACATCATCAACCTCGGCGCGGTAGAGCTCGACGGCGTCTCGCGCTTTCCCGGAGCCATGACTTCCCCAAAGGTTCGTGAAACGCCCTCGTGATATCTGGAGTCATGGTGCTTAGCCGTTCGTTCCTGCTTAGCGGACTCAAACTGACACCCGAACGACTGGCCATGACGAGGAGTCTGCACGAGGGTTTGGGGACGTGATCGAGATTAAGGTCGAGCACGAGTTCATGCAGCGGTGACCTCGTCCCACTGGCATCGGACTGATTCGCGCCGCTCGGCTTGGAGGGTGTTTAACGTTATTTTGCATTGTGGACATTGTTCGTAATTATTGCATTGTTTTTAAACATGTCGTGTCGTGTACTATACTGTAGTTGACATCCAGGCCACCGGGGCCGTGACCTTGCCCGAACTCCGACCAGGCTCAATCAGAGCTCAGTTCACATCCGGGAAGAGACAGCCCTAGCACTGTTGTGGAGTCAAAGGAGTTCCAAGACAGAAAATATATGCGCAAGCATCGCGGTCATGTACATAGAGAGGAAGCAAGGATCAGGCCGGCGCTGAACTTTTCGCATCGGTGGGCTGTCCGGGATCGGAGGCCTCGGCGGACTCAGCCATCGCATTGGCTATAGCATAGCATACGGTTACGCGTTTATAAGATAATCAATGTCTAGGGAATGTATTTCTTCATGATCCTCTGAGGTTGCTATCATCAGTGCTGCGGTAAGAAATATTTACTCCAACTTCAAGTAGTCGTCGCAGCCTGAGGGATCAAAATGCCTTAGCGCCTAACCTACCATATTGGGGTATGTATCGGATGGCGGTCCGAGTTCTCCGCCAGGTGCCCTGCTGCGCAACAGTCTTTTTCGTCGTCTTCCTCCTCAGTTGCAGTCTGCCTCTCCTTGATTTCATCATTCAACGCTCAACGTTCAAGCATCCCTCTACATCGCCCAAGGAAGTGGGTGAACTCACAACTATGCTCCATATATCCTAGCGTGCTCGCCGTCAGCAGCGAAACAGCACGATCGTGACCATTTCGACCAGCTGGGACTTGGAGCTCGTGTTTCATCTATAGTAGGAGAGCAAGCAGGGCATTTTTTGAGGATGCGGAGCATATAGTGAGTCTTGAGTCCTGTGCCTGTCCTGTCTTCTGCGGCCACCGCCCCTGCCTCATGCGCCTGTCATCCGTATACATCGCTGTGAACAGAATGCCGGTTCGTCATTCGTCATCAAGTAGCCGATATCCCCATCCATCCTTTCCGGCGAAAGTTATCCTCCACGATGGGGGTGGCGTCCACGCCTTGACGTCTGGCACCACATCCGACGAGTTTGACTCAGGAAGATGATGCACTTCTCCGCGTTGTTGATCGATCCGTTCCCCCTCGGTGAAAGTCCACCCTAGTTCGACAGTCGACTCCGTCGTACTTTCTCATACTTTCCATCTCATCTTTCTCCGAAGGACAAGTTCAATCTGGTATATCAAAGGAATCGTTTAATATTAATCATGCCATCCAGTCTGCATCCTTCTGCGTTCCCATTCCTCATGTTCGGACAAACACAAACCAGTGGCGGATGCGAAGTAAGCGACCGCCTGTGGAGTGTCAAGCACGGCTTCTGTAGCTGGACAGCGTGTTGGCCGGTTCATGCCACTCTCGGGTTTCCCTGCATCATGGTCGGGCCTTGTCAGATACGCTTTCGATCCAGATGTCCATCTTACGCTTCGCCACTATCCGGGAACTAACTGAATTGCATCGTTGCTTTTCTGCAGTGAACGCGCTAACTACGACGACAGGCACTCCTAGACGCAATACCCATCTTTTCACGGGAGGTGTACATGTATTGAAGGTCATCCGGATACACCTGGTGCCCCCAGGCGGCTGTCGGACCTCCCGAAACTCCAAGGAAGCTCGGGCGGGGCGCAAAAGAACACCTCCCGCGCGCGAAGCCGCATGGGCGCTGTCCGGAAAGCCACGAGCCGCCCGAGCGTGCAGACGGAGCGCGCCCCGGGGAGGCTTCGCACACCACGGGCGGTGCCCGGTGCCCCCGCATCGTCTTCTCGTCCACGAAGGCGTTGAGACCAGCTGGCAGTCCATCACGCTGTGGGTGGACGCGGGGGACTGTGGGTGCACCAAGCGCCACGCCCGAGGGTGTTCCCGGCCCCTTATAGGGCGGTCTGCCAGTGGGAGACTCTGTCCCCTTCTGTCTCCCCAGGTCGCCGAGTCCCCCAGCCTACTTCGCTATGGATCCCTCTGCGAACGCTAACGCCACTGCCGCTGCTACGGACCCCTTGGCGGGGCTGACGCTGCCCGACGGGTTGACGATGGACAATACTTATGGGGCGGCGCTGCTCGGGACGTTCTTTGCGCTCATGTACGTTGTGCTTGTCTATCTCGTTCTTTTTGTGGCGCGCTTACTGACGCGTTGTTCAGAATGTACGGGGTGCTGCTGCACCAGACGTACAATTATTTCCGCGTCCACTCGGCGGACAGCCCTTGGACGAAGTTCTATGTGAGTACCACTTGGGCGTCGTTTCAGCGCGAAAGCTTACACCTAGTCACAGGTCGTGCTTATCCTGTAAGCGTCATGTTCGTAGTGCGCCACGAATGACTGCTTGACGAGCGACTGTAGCTTGCTGGACACGGTGCATTCAGTCGTGATCATGTCTCTCTGGTAAGATGCCCCCTCCTCGCTGCATGTGATAGGTACTGATTCCTGGGCTGGAGCTACTTGAAACTCGTAACCCACTACTTCAGTATATTGTATCTGGCCACCATGGACTGGTACATTACCTCGTATTATCCTAACCCTCACTGAGCACAGGGCTGACCACAGTCTGTAGGCCGTTGAGCGTATGTCCTCTTCGTGCGCCTGTTCTCGACTGCCGTCTTACATCTTTGGTTGCTCGAAGCTCTTGACGGTCTTGACCGTGAGTACTCTCACCCATTTCTTGCTTTAATATGTCCAAGTTTTGACCCTCGGTGGTGAAGGCTGCGAACGTTGTGGCATGCCAAAGGTGCGTGAAAGATGTCTCCGCATCCCAGCATCGCGTGTTGAACCTTTCCGCAGCTTCTTCGCATACCGGGTGTACCGCAGTATGTGCCTCATGAGCTCTATCGCGAGGCGGTCGCTGATGTAACGTTAGTCGGCAGGAAATCAAGGATGGTTGTCTGGGCCTGCGTACGCACCTGTGACGCTCCCCGCACTCTCGACGTGCTCATGATTGACGTTGTAGATGGTGTGTCAAGTGGCCGGATTCGGCTTGTGCATGGGTCAGTACCCCTTCAGTACCCCTACTCATACCATGCGAATATTACTCACGGGCGTTCTGCTTGGCAGCCGTCACCGTGGAAGCGTACGTCGAGCCGGTTGAGGCCCGATGTCCAAGCCCCCATTGATGCCTGGCTATAGGTTCCAAATCACCATGTGGACGTCTTTCTCTAAATACGCCGTAAGCCTCGCATGTGTCGGGGCTCGGAAGAAGCTAAGACTTGGGGTTTTCACCAGACGTGGATATCCATCGCCCTCGGGATCGCGGTGTTTGTTGATACTGTCCTAGCCGCTGTCCTCGTCTTCGTGCTGCATCGCAGTAGGACTGGGGTGAAGTCGTGAGTGTCCTATCGTATTGGCACGCGCTTCGGGGTTACTGAGTGTTGGGGGTCGTGTTAGGACCAACTCTTTGCTGGACACGCTGATTGCGTATGCGGTCACTACTGGTTCGTACCATATGTCTTACGTTCCTCGGCTTGCGCTGACCTGAAAAACAGGGTTGTTGACTGAGTAAGTTGCTCGCTTGGAAGCCGGCTGAATGCGCACTTACTGCATGTAACAAAGCTTGTTCAATATCCTGGGCTTCGTATTTGTAAGCTCCATCCCATCGCATGCGCATCCACTATTCGCTGACACGACCTCCCGGAAGGCCCTCGTAACCTCCAAGAATCTATACTACGCGGCCATGAACATGCTCGTCACGAAGGGTACAGTTCGCACACCACCTCCATTCCCTCCCCCATTCTGACCCTCATCTACATCCACCATTCACAGTGTACACGAACTCTGTCATGGCTGCGTACGCGCTCCTCACGATGTCCCCTCAGTGCGCACTGTGCTGACGATCGTCCCAGGTTGAACTTCCGCAAGCCCCGCGAGCCGGTGGGCAACTGCACCACGATCGGCGGCTCGGACCTCAGGGCCGCGCACATATCGCTCTCGGAGATGTCGCACTCGTGCGACACCGCCCCGCGGTCCAAGGTGAGCCCGCGTTGTGCTTCCGAAGTCCTCCGTGCTCCCCGGACGGCTGCTGATAATGAGAGATAGGCGTCGTCAAACACGGCCATCCCGGTGTACTCGAGGAGCGGGAGTGGGAACGTGCTCGACATCAAGGTCGAGACGGAGTTTACGACGATCACGGACTCTGGGTCGCCGGAGCGTGTTGGGGATTTGGAGGGCGGGAAGCTGCAGTGAAGCGGTGTGGGCCGTCGGGTTCTCCTGGCGTGGACGCTTGGGAGACGCTGTTTCAGTACCTGTGTGATACCTTATCTAAGTACTCCCATGTCGAAATCTTGTGTATCTATCATGTTTGTATGTATACTAGAGATTTTGTTGTGGCGGTCGCGATGGTGTTCAAAGGCGGAAGTTGGAGGGCGTCTAAGTTGCCGAATCCAGAATTCGGGTGATGTCGGGGTCGGTTGCCGCTCGCCGCCATCATCGTTCCCGACCTTTTGACCTTGACCTTGACCTTGAGCCTTCCATGCTGTTGTCGAATCCCGAATCTTACTTACTCTTTGGTTTCTTGTGCTCTCTTGGATATCTCTGTCTGGTTGAGCGAAGCGTCAGACATCATGTCCACCCAAGTGGTGAAGCGATGGTGAGGGATGCTGGTGCACGGTGTCCAAACGAGTATGGCGTTCATGGCGGTTGGCGTGCGGAGGAGAGGCACTTATGTGGTATTTGACGAGTTCGAGTCGTCCAAGAGATCAGTTCGCGGCCCTCAGCAATGCACCGCTCGCTATTTTAGTGAGCCTCTGCTTGTTCGCGGTGTCCTGGCGGCCCACGCTCATCGCCTCGAGGGTCGTAGGGGCTCCGAGGGTTCATCTGCATCAGTTCTTTGTGTCTTGCTATTTGTCCGTGGTTCTATTTGCTGTGATGGTGGCGGGTGCGTTCTGGCGCTGCTGTTCGTCTGAGACTGCTCCTCGGACCTGTTCGAAAGCTCGAACGCCTGGGGCGGGCGAGAAGCACTTTTACCCCACAACGACCGGATCAGTGGCGTCGGTGACTATGTGTACTTGACTATGTCCTCTTGAGTGCTTGCTAATTACTACTGAAGTCTTGACCACCAGCTCATCTCACCGAGGAGAAATCAACCTTTCCGCTCCATGGAACGTTGATGAACAGCCTTCTGAATTGGCTCCTTTCCATCCACTTGCCAGAGATTTTTTTTTACCTTTGTGAAAGATTCCGGAAATTTCAAATGCTTTCCTCGCTGCGGAAAGGTTCATTTCTTTCTTCGCAGTGTTTTCCGTCCGCCATTATGGGCGCTCCGTGCATATCCCTTGTCCCGCGACGTCCGATTGTCTAGACTTCCAGGGCTCATCTGTGCGATCACGTCGTGAGGCATGTGTAGTGATGCTTGACTGCAGCTTTCTGGGCAGGAACAGATGGATGAGGATGCTTGAAATGCACAGCAGCGCCTTGAACATCGCCAATGGGCTGTCCATCAACATGCTGCCCAGCGCATCGCGTCGCTTACGCCGCTCTCGAGATGTCGACCCTCGGGCGTAGACAAGGAGTCCTACGCTAGTTGTGCGGCTACTTACTCTCCAAGCTTCAGGTTCGAGAACTTCAAGCCCTTCGATTAAGTACCCATGATATTGGGACTAGCATGTCTCGTATAGCGCTCCGAACTGAAAGGTGTGGTGCCTTCCGAACTCTCGTGCCTTACAATCTCTCACAACGCGAATTCGGAAACCCTGTTTTTTTTGCTGAACAGCCCAGCGACCTACGTTCAACGCTCAGCACTGCCCCAGCCAGCCTGGGTATGTCTTCTCTATATGCGGACAAGTATTTTGATACCTCCGGAACGGCGCTTCCGGTGCAAAGGCGATACTTATATCAGTACCTTCAATGTGGACCAAGCTGCGTCCGCTCACAGACTCAGACTGGTCGGATTCCTCGACAAACGGCGAACGTTGAACGGTGATGGCCTCTTCCGCCGGCACGGCGAGTCCTCTTGCGAACCCCCTGGCGATATACATCCCTGCGTTGAACGACACCTATGGCGCGCTCTTGCTGGGGACGTTCTTCGGGCTTATGTGCGTGTTTGTTATGTGTTCGACTCACGGATCATGCTTAGCGCGCATTTCTAGTCTGTACGGGCTCTCGGTACACCAGGGGTTCCAGTATCTGCGGATACACTGGGCGGATCGTCGGCGGCTCAAGATATATGTGAGGATTGTAGTCTCTTTTCTTGCTTACGAATTGAGGAACCAACCTTTGCTCGCGATAGGTGTTGTTCATTATGTGCACCCTCCACCTGCATCTTTATGGGAAATTCAGACTGATCGGTTTCACAGACTGTTGGATACACTCCATTCAGGCGTAATCATGTACATCTGGTATGCCACTCATGTCCCTCACCTTTTTTTTCTCTACCTATGATCGCTCACCGGGATGGCGCGCAAGCTACCTCAAGCTCATCATCGACTACTTCCGCCCAGATTTACTGACCCTATCCGTGTGGGCGATGAACGTACGTCCGCATGCGCCCCAAATCTAATCACCACCTGACAGTGCGGATCCCCAGATTCTGACTCTGCTCACCGTCAGTTCCCGCTTCGAAAGCTCTAGCGGCATATTCGAGTTTCTAATCCTGCACACCTTAGGGCGTATCGATCATCGCGTGCCAAAGGTAGGAGGTTACAATCAATTTCATATGCCCGGCGCGGCGCTGACTCGAAGTTTTGCTAGCTTCTTCGCGTACCGCGTATACCGAGGTGAGAAGAACTTCCGGGCCGATGGCATCCACTTTCTTATCTATCGCTTGTAGTTGGGCGGAAATGCAGGATCTTGGTCGTCGTCTGCGTGCGTGGTGTTCTTTCATCGTGGTTGCTCTGAGCTCATGGTGGTACAATTCAGATGTTCCTAATGCTTGCAGAACTTGGTGAGTGGGGGCGGGTCGCGTCTTGTTGATCATCTTGATAATAGCATGCGCTTATCCCGAATTCCTGAATTGAATTGGACAGCCTTCTGCATCGGTGAGTCTCAGCGCATCATTTTCGAGAGAACAGGTACTAAACATAGATCGTTCACGCATGCAGTTGGCACGGTGAAAGCGTACGCAACACTTCGAATTCTGCGATACCGCGTACCTTGCTGATCGGGAGATATAGATTCGGAACTACAGTGTACTCGGAGTTCGAGCCGTTCGCAGTACGTTTCCCGGTTGAGTCTTCTTCGAAGATCTTCTCTGACCAGCCGAAAACGATGCCGTCATTGAAGTGGATGATTTCCGTCGGGCTCGGTCTAGCCGTCGTAGTTGACACGGTGTTGGCCGCCGTTCTCATCTGCGCGCTGCACACCAGCCGCACCGGGATCAAGACGTCAGTCGCCTGCAGTATCCGTTTTCATATCTGTGGGACGGGCGCTGACCGCGATGTATGCCATCAGGACGAACTCGATGCTGGACACGTTGATCGCGTATTCCGTATGTACAGGTACGCAACCCTTCGCCATTTTCTTGTCGGTCAGCGCTCATAATGGAGTGTAGGCCTTCTCACCGAGTAAGTACCGCAGACCTCAACGCCGCACTTCAGGATCGGGGGCTCACCACAGATACCGTAGCATGTTCAACATTCTCGGGTTTGTCTTCGTGAGTGGACATCGAGTCCAGCTCGCGTCGCCGCAGTTATTGATTGGAAGCGCATGTGTAGGCTCTGTGGTCGTCTAACAAGTTGATCTATGCGGCATTCAACATCGCGGTCGCCAAGATTTACGCCAACTCTGTGCTGTCCGCGTGAGTCCAACTTCTTTAAGTTGCATTTCACTTCTTATGGCTTCGTCCTTCTCGTAGGTTGAACTTCCGGAGACCTCGCGAGCCCGTCAGCGCGACATACGAAGTTCACGATTTGTCGGATCTCCGGGTCGCGGGCTTCTCCACCGCACCAGGATCTTTCGGAAACGTCTACCAGACCAAGGTGCGACTCTCATCCCTTCGCATATTGAAACAGGACCGGAGCGACGTTGATCCACTCACCCGTTTGCAGGCTGCTCCTCGTCCAGGAGAATCTGAATTTGGTCCGCTGAACACCGTGATTGACATCAACGTCCCTAGCCGCTTCTATGGCGGTAATCAGACGACAACGACGACAGTTCACGACCACGACCACGACCACGAGCATCCTCATGACGTGGAAGCCGGGCGGAGGAGCGTGGACAAATAGGGGCACGGGCACGTACGCACGGCGTACTAGGCATGACTCCGCCTAGTAGTAGTACCCCCCCCCCCAAATACCGTGGAGTTGGGAGAAGCAGTCGGCATGTGTGTGTATTAATTATTCAGGACACTTCATTGTATGTGTCTTGCTATTTAATGTTGTATCATTAGGGATATCCGGGGCCGATGCACGAGGCCTGAGAAGTGGCCATCCTCCTCAAGAACTACAGGAAACTAGGGTCCGAGGAACACACAGGCAACATCCAGGTCATCGACGTTGCGGACTAGAGCCGTCACGCATGATCATTTTCGGAGTGCTCTTCGTGCCGAGGACCGTCGACATCTGAGACGCCCGTAGAAGAATTCTAGGCCGGCCATGGTCGACGCTCGCGCCGCATCCGAACGAAACCACCGCACCCCTCTAACCTGGACCCCTCTAGACCCCTCAGGTTGTCTTGTCCGACTGGTATCCCGTCACCGTGGATACCGTATGCGCTTGTTGACACAGCGATTTATCTTCTTTGCGTTTGTACCCATGGGACGCAGATATATGCTGACGATCTTGATCCTTTCTCTTCAACAGTTCCCACCGAATGGCGCACCGGAGCCGAAAGTCAAGCATCAGTAAGAGAGCCCCATGCTTGTATATCATATCATCTGATGGTTCATGATCACCGTTTTAACATAGCAGTCATCTTGAAGACGTCCTCTTCTCCAATTTTGTCAGGACTTGCCTTATACGTTGTCTCCCGATGCATCCTCTACACGGCGGGGATTCCACAAATTTTGACGGAAGAAAAGTCGATAAAAAGGGATTACCGGTGGAAGACTTTTCTTTTCACGTGACCAAATTAGAGAAAAGTGGCACGAAAGTCTCCCAAAAGAATAACTTTTCTCCCCTTTTGGCTCGACTTTTCTCCTCTTTGTCACGTGTAAGAGAAAAGTTAATCGCGAGTAATCCCTTTTCATCGACTTTTCTGTCATCAAAAATCCCGAAATCCCCGCCGTGCTAGAAACACATCAGACCGTGCAGTGTCCCGTGTTCAGCCCGAAAAATGGCATCGCATATTCGAGGGCCTCAAGACCCGAGTCGTGCTATTCAGAGAACAAGGACGGCGGGGGTTCAGTGATCGATGTGAAATGTCCGTGGGAAGGGGGCCGCCCACTCGACCAAAAAACCCCATACTAGAGTCTCAGTATCGATCAACAGCGCCACGAGACTCCGCCTGAGTTTCTGCTTCTCACGAGTACTCGCGGAATGTGCGTAGGTCCACCATGATCGCTCTGTTGAAGCGCGTTTACGAGGTCTCAAACACAGGAAACCGACTGTGTTGACAGCCAATTCGAAGTCATCTCAACTACCCGTTCGTGATAGATACGAAAGGTGCCACCCGCAGCAGCCCTCTCACGAAGTGCCCTCCCGCTGATTATCACAAGAACAATCGGGGAAGGAGGCTGGTTTGGAGGCTTGAAATCGTGGAGCTGGGATTGAATTATTGACGATTATAGTAGGATCTTCGACGATCGAGTCAGTGCTCGCCTCCGGGTCAGCCGTCTGAACAAGGCGAACAGTCCTTTTCGGACGCGAACAGCAAAGGTTAGCCTCGAGGCTGGCACAAAACAAACATCCCACCAGCGCCACCCAAGAGCGCCCTTCACGGTATATAAACCTGGCCCCCTTCGCTCTCCCTCTCCTCACAACCACCACCACCATCCCCATCACCTTAAGTCTCAACCACTATGCCGCCATGACTATGTCCACCTCTCCTCACTCGGAGGCCTGACTCTGCACAGTGCCTCCTCCTCAGACCAGCAGGGGTCCCAACCACCACGGGTACGCGCAGACTCGCAGTTAGCTTCAACGCCCTCTTTACTAACCACCGCCCACAGTGCTGGAGACCCAGGTGCGCTCGATCCACACGGTGAGTACCTCATCCTTCCACCCTCACTCGTTCACCACGTGCTGACTGTGGCGTTGGTCAGGGTCGACGCGTCGCCATCCCGGTCAATGGCGCTTAGCCCGTTCGCCCAGGGGCCCTCCCGATACGTAGGGTGCGGCTGCCTACACGGCTGGAGCGGGTGATCGCGCCCAGGCGTCGGTGCTCCGCTGCGGTCTCCCTCGGGAGACTGCGTCAGCCGGGGTGCGACCGGGACGAGTACCCGTCCGCCTTCACGAAGGCGGTTGGGGAAAGCACGGACGCCATAACCTGGAACGCGATTCGTAATGAGTCGTGGGTAGACGACGTACGCACTAGCTGACCCACCTTCTTGGAGGGTCGTGCAACAGTGTCGCGTCGTCAGCGGAGAGCTTGCTCGCAGCGGTACGTCCACCCACCACGTCCTGTCGCCATCGTCGTTCTCATGTGCTCATATCTTCCAGGCTCTCCGGCGCGCTCTCTGCGGAGAGCCGCGCCATGGTGAGCGGACCTGAAGCAGCGACGGCGCGCCCACATGTGAAAGTGGGCTAGAAGCAGCCACCTGTCAGCGCGTCCGCAACCCATCCCCCCCCTCTCCCCCTTTATGCGTCATCTCCGAAGGCAGCGTTTCTCTTACTTTTAATGCGCTGACCTCTATGTTTCTAGGCATATACATTGGACTCTCCCCGCTGTGTAGTGAGCACGTCCACACTGTCCCTACAGTTCAAAGTGAGTCTCTTCGTTCACGCATGATTTGTCTTCAATCTCGAACTCGAACTGACTGGCTCCTATAGATGCAGGCATAGAGGCAAAATAGTGTGGTTTCGGGGGTGCAACCTGCCCTCGATTCAAGACGCCACCCCGAGGTACGGTCGACCGTTGCCCTTACTCAGGGGAGACGGTCGTTCCTGGTGCAGGCCTCTTCGTGGCCCTCGGGACTAGTACCTGCTTCGGCGGGGAAGCCAACGTGCACCGAAACGTCCGGCCCCTTAGTCACTAGTTTTCCTTGTAACGTATCGTGTTATCTTGTACTAGTGGGCGTTCAGTGCATATACAATAGCAGCGGCTCGTACTTCTACAGAGATCTGCGGAATGATATGAACGAGATAATTGCAACAATAGTATACTACTATTTTACCGCACAGATCCATGATCCGCAGCGTGGTGTGTCGACAAGAGGGGTTTTACCTGCCCTGCGCAAGGATGTGCTCGAGCTCCGGTGAAAGCTTCCGTCTGCTGCTCGTGACTCTGACTGCGACACCTTCGGGGCACGGACATGAGGAAGTTGAAGGAACCGGGCCGTAGAGTACGAACGCGAATCAGACTGGGGGCCTAAGAGCGAGCTTGAAGGCGGAAGAACTCCTACAGAGGATCATTTAGACGGACGGTTCGTCCGTGCTGTTACTAGTAGATGGCCGTTTCGAAGTGATATTGTACTTTACAGAGAGGATCTCCCTGCGCGCCGGCCGACGAGACACTGGCACCGAGGTAGCGTTTCCGCCACAACCCCGATGCCGTACGCCATCATGCTGGGGAAGTCACTTAAGCCAAGACGACTGATTCTTGTTCCTGAGCATCGTTAGCTTCTGTTGCAAGACAGCGGATATAGTGAGGGCGACCTCGTCCAATGTTTGGCTATTTGAAGTTCACCGATCAAGCTTTTCTGATGTCACTTCTGACATGGTCGTGCCAAGGTCTAATTTCCGAAATAGAGCACACCAGTAGTTGTAAACGCTTTTCAAATACATACATTTGAGCAACCCCACTTTGCCGTGCCTGCGTCAGATGAGTCGGATGGTGTTCAAGGGATTAAAAGCCTAGACCGATCCGCAGCGGTCGGTAATACCCGAGCGCTTGAACTTCCAAATGAGGCGACCGCAGATCGGAGGATAAACGCCCGTTGAGCTCTCATCCCAATCCCCGCTTCAACACCACAAGTCCTCAGCTTTCCCCCTGGACCCCCTCTTCTAAACATTAGCTGCTAATGCATGCTAGGTCTTACCTCTCTACCTCTCTAAAATGCTGCTGTCTTATGGGTACTTTCGTTGTCTGATGAGGGGAGGACGCGGAGCCTCACTGCGCCACTGATGCAACCGGATTTTGGCACGCGGTCACTGCATTTTGGTTTTGGAAGCCAAAACGTCCAGCGGAGTGTGTGTCGTCTTGTCAACGGGCGGCTGCGACTTACCCGACGCAGTTATACAGGTTTTGAACGACGATCCGATTTGGATTCAGTCAACGCTTGAACGTTGGACGCCAAGTTCAAATCATGGATCAGCTTTGGTATCCACACTACTGGCAGCCGCCCGGCACTGTCTGCAAAATGCTCGCAGGTGACTTGGAAGCATCACTCTGCAAGGCGCAAACATATGCCAATTTGTGCCTACATTCGTTGAGCGCAGATCATGTACGTATCACATGCATCGCCTCAAATGCTCAGGTGCCTCTGTCGTCAGACTGAGATCCTCGTCGTAGGGTGGCAGAGCGGACTGGATACGTCTCCAAGGAATCTACGGCTCGTGAACCTCGCGTTCTGACCATTCACACTGCGGCACTGCATCCACATTCCCGACTCCCGTGGCCAGCTCGGGGACACCTTCAACCGGTACGGTCGTTCTCAACTTTCTCGGCGCCGCCGCTGCATCCGAATCCGGGCGTCCCCTCCCACGGCTCCCGCGCCGAAGTGGCCCCCGGTCTTGCTTTCAGGCCCCCCGGGCTCCCGCATAATCTTCTAGGTTCCTGGAGCCATCGTCTCGGGAGGTGCCTTCGCGTAACCGGCGCCCACTGAAGCTTTTGTGTGGCGGTTGAGTATCACCGATCAAGGTCCACGGGTGTATCCTTTAGAGTTGGCTTCTCGTTCTCGCGACGCCCGTGGTGAACTGCTCCCTTTTTGCTCCCGTGTGGCAAGCATACTACTTCGGGATCCATCCATCTTCGTCAGCTTCTGCTAACAGATGGCAGTTGGGAGCAATGTCTCCAAGATACGGACGTGTCACGCGAGAGGGGGACAACACTGGGGATACCCCCACTTTCGGAGGCCTTATAAACCCCACCGCGCGCCGCCCACCCAATGCCCATCCACCCAGGCCCGCAGCCATCGGCGTCGAAGGCGTGGAAGGTGATTACAATACCTCACTTAGCGCTTCCGAGAGACGCTGCTGGTGGGGAACGATATCGTTATTAGGTGCGAGGTTCGAGGTTCGAGAAGGGCGCGTTCGTGGGACGACGCAGCTAACGCCGCTATATAAATTTCCGCCGCTCGTAGGTGCTCCACGCTCCACCTACTTCCTTAGTTTCTTGGCCTCCCGCTCGTAATCTGTCGCCGGAGCTATGTCGACCAACGCTACCTCGACTGGAGCGTCCGCCTCCGCGGCGCAGGCTGCATTTCCGGCGCTGGACAACACGTTCGGGGCGATACTGATTGGCACGTTCTTGGGTCTCATGTACGTATCAGCCTACTCTGTCCTGGGCAGGCGTGACAGCGGATGGCTGATGCGATAGTTGACGCCCGTCCCCATAGGCTGTATGGACTCTCGCTCCACCAGACATATCGCTACTTCCGGATGTATCCTCGAGACACACTCCTTCTAAAAACTACGGTATGTTTCGTTGGTTGCCATCGAACGGTGTTTGGACTGAGGCTCACCCCAATGTACGCAGATCGTTTCCCTCGCGTGAGTCGCGATTACTGCCGTCGGAGGGGTGGCGCGCTGAGTCCATTGAAGTGTACTAGACACCATTCATTCCATTGCGTGCATGCATGCATCGTATGTCTCTCACCACCGTTGCTTCTTCAGTTTTCCTGACTGTCGCGTGACCAGATATTTTTATCTCGTAACTCACTATTTTCAACCCCTGGCCCTCCTTTCCGGCGTATGGTCAGTAAGCCGTCCATCTGCTTCTCGTCCGCAGTCTGCTGACGAATTTCTGAAGGTCCGTCCAGGTGAGATATGGTCAATGACACGCCGACGAATGCTTCAGCTTACTGCTTCCACCATAGCTGCTGGCTCCTCTAACGGTATGCGGCGGGTACCATCCTATGTCCCGTCTCCCGGTGTGGTTTTACTCACGATGTTTGCACTAGGGTGTGACCGTCCTCGTCGCCCAGTCGTAGGTCTTCTGGGTTCCGCCTCTTCCCTTCGCCCGGATTCTCACGTTCTCACCTTTTATCAGATTCTATGCGCGACGTGTCTACCTTCGTGAGTGCTTCCATAATTCAATTGCTTTCTCGGGCGCTTACATGAACGCCGGATGCAGTCGGGTCCGGATATGTATTCGTCGTTATTCCCGTGGTGAGTGCTACTATGCGTGCGTGTCAGCCATGAGTGCCAACCAGAGGAGCAGGTCTTGCTCATGCTAGGGACCCTGGGTGAGCAAATCGCGTTTTTGCTGCTCCTCTCCGTTCGTTAATGTGATTTCTTGGATCTAGGGTTCACGATAGGTTCGCAGCCCGTAGCCTGTTCCAGCTGTCAGCAAAGGCTGACGCACTCTTGGGCCAGCTTCTAGCTTAGAAATGTCAGCCGCCGATGATGTCACCTCCTGGCCTTGAACATGAACTCACGAATTTTCTCGCTCTGCAGATACGTGCAGAAGACTTTCGCCGAATTTGTGCACTTCACGGTGCGTTTTGGAATGCTCCGACCGCTTTCTCTCCAGTATTAAGCTCAGCGCGCCACAGTGGCTCATGTCGGCAGCCTTTGGGTGCTCACTGGCGACCGACATCGTACTCGCTGCGGCCCTGATTTTCTTCCTGTCACGCAGTCGCACGGCATTTAAGGGGTATGTGACGTCCGTGCCCCTCTTCTAGGGGATCGAAAAGTTGAAATGCTACCCTCCCGTAGGACTAACTCGTCGCTGAGCATCCTCATCGTGTACACTGTCAACACTGGTGCGTAGATCCGCCAGCGTGTATCTCGCCTGGACTCCTGATATTTACCTTCGTGGTGACGGTGACATAGGATTGATTACGAGGTAACCCGCAGGCTGAGGACTGTGCGAGAACGAAGCTGATGCAACGGCCCCGTAGCGCAATAAGTCTCGTATCCCTCACTTTTGTGAGTCTTCCCATTCAAAAGCATGTCCAGCAGGCCTGACCATCTGTCGAAAGGGCGTGGCTCAGCCGGGTAACATGATTTACATCGCATCCAACATGCTCGCAACAAAATGTCAGTCTCTCGCATGTCATTACCTCCTTAACTTGACCCTCACACTTTTACAGCGTACATCAACGCCGTCCTAGCCGTGTATGTATTCCATCCCCTACATATCCTCATAGACATTGAACATTGATCTCCGCTGCGCAGAGTGAACTCACGGCGCTCCATCACCGAGTCCGCGCGCGAGACGGGCGGGTTTGGCACGTTCGGCCTCACCGCGCAGCAGAAGCAGCGGCTGCCCGCGCGAATGGACCACTTCCGCAGGTCGATGTCCGTCTCGCGTGCGCACGGAGAATCCGCGATCGACGTCCACTGGAAGTTCCCACCCGGCGACCCGGGCTCCGAGCCGCGGCGAATGAAGGAGGCGGAGGTGCAGATGGAGAACATGCCTGTCTGAGCGGCCCGACTGCGGAAAGTATTATGTAGGCCTGCTGAAATATTTACCCAGAGGGTTGGTTCCCTTGCTGACTTTGACTTTGCTTGTGGCCGATAGACGGGTGCGACGGTCCGCGTGTAGTAGTACTAGAAATGGACCCCAAGTCATCCGCCGACCCCCACAGGCCACGCCTCGCAGGACCTGAATTAATACTTGTATCGCAGTGTTTGCCTACTGCGCGGCACTCTTTCTCCCTCCAACATCGGATTCAGATCTCGCTTATGATAGATAGATATGCTGGGTCCAGGTCATGGCTCGGTCCTTAAGTACAGTACTGTAGGAGTAGTGGACCCGTCGTTCAGGCATATAGGGCGCTGCCAGTCGGGATATTCGATGAGCGTCTATGGTGTACAAATACGGCCAAATAAAGTCTCGCCCCCGCGAAGTTCGACCACGACGGGTCACTGCGTTAGTACGGTCTGCATTGTCGTCTCAATCTGCTACCTTCTCTTCTCATCCTGGCAAGCTATGTTGAACTGCACGGCTACCTAAATATATAAGTGCGGTGAATGCTGCTTTTGGGTGACATAACAAGCAGACTGAGTCCGTGTTGCCGGCACTGAGTACTACTGTGGCACTCGCTGCCGTCGGCCGGCCACCTGGCAGTGGGACTCCGACTTCAAGTCGGAGAAGCTGTACCTCAGCGGCCAGCTCCTCGCCTGGGAGGGCGTCCAACTCACTTCTTACGTCCCCAGAAGAGAAGTGTTCGCGAAAATGATTGACAGGTGAGTTCTGCCAGCCAGTGCTCCGGCGGGACGCTCGCTAAACCTTGACCACTGGCAAGACGTCGATGCGCATCCATGACTCCCCGGAATCCGCCCCTCGAGTCCAAACCTATAACCAGACACATGGCTCGCGGTGCTATTCGCATGTCGGAGGTTTAACTAGGCATTCGTTTCCCAACGTCCACACGCGCCCACAACCCCATTGTCGGGTTCTAGTCCCTCACCGCCTCCGGCAGTGTACGCGGCCGCCAGACGTCCAGTGCGTCATATAGAACATCCATACACACTGGCGTCTTTCTGGCCCGATCCTATCAATCATCCTTCGACCGGGTTCATGAAGACAAGGGGGAGGGAGACTCGCCTAGGAAGAGCTCCTGCCCCTTTCCTCCCCCTCCCCGCCCTCTCGTCACGTTCTCCGAGCTTGGAAAGGGTATCATGTCCGGATCTCCAGATCTCCTCCCATCTGGCTCAGGTAGTCCTCCGGAATCCCTTGCGAAGCTGCCAGCCTTGGATAACACCTTCGGGGCCGTGCTCATTGGGACGTTCGTCAGCCTTATGTGAGCAAGTCATCGATTTCTCCGCATCTGTTTGGCACGATCCTAACGCAGTACTCTGGGCGGGCTAGACTCTATGGAATGACGCTGCATCAGTTATATCGATATTACATCCTGTATCCCTCGGACAAGCTCTGGCTGAGGTGGACTGTAGGTGTCCCATGACGACTACCCGGCGTGTTAAGAGTCCGAACGCTGACCAAGGTGCCAAATAGGTGCTCGTGACTGTGTACGTTTTTCTTTTGCTTCGCTGTTCATTTCGCCGATATTCCTTTTGTTTCGTAGGGTGCTAGAAACTGTGCACATGGCTCTGTGCTGCCACGTCTGGTGCGTCGAGTCCGCAAATACCCTCCCGATCCCAATGTCCTTACGCCTCAGTCCTAGTTACTGGTACCTTGTCGTGAACTATTTCAATCCCACACGACTTCTATTCGGGAGCTGGTACGTTGCTGACCTCTCTCCACTGAGGGCTCATCTGACGTATCACTAGGTCCATCAAGGTGGTCCTGATCCTGTCAGTAAGTGCCGCTGTGTGGTTCGTGAGTTCTCACGCCGACGCCGTCCGTTCTGACGGTGCGCGCAGGGCATCATCATCATCATTTCTCAGAGGTTAGTTCCCTTGGCTGGTCGGTCCTAAGGTATGATGAGAACTCAATCCCTCCAGTTTCTTCGCGTGGCGGGTCTATCTAGGTAGGTTGCATCGGATGCTTCTCCGTCATGAACTCGCTCCTGAGCAGAGCACTTATGTATCTAGTGGGGCCCCGATATCGAATACTGGTCCTCGTCGCGGTGGGTACCGCCATCGTTTCGAACGGAAGTATCACTTGCTGATGCACTTCACAGATGAGTCTCCTCATCGGAGAGCTTGGTGAGTTCCTGTCTGCCGCGACACTCTCCCGGCATTCAGCTGATCTTCCCTTGGTGGCCAGCATTCTTCGCTGCCGCAACCATTGAAACGTCCGTGTTCCGAATCCTTGAATTACCTGCCAACTGAGTGAAGCGAATCGCATTCTGCAGGTTCATGATGCCGACCTTCAAAGGGTTCCAACATCTCGAAGTGACTTTATGTCCTCATGTGGGCTCCGATTCAATGCTAACCTACTTCACAATCAGTGGATGATATCCGTGGGCTCTGCTCAAGCAATCACCGCGGATACCTTGTTGACCAGCGTCCTCATTGTGACCTTGCACCGACGTCGTACGGGAATAAGAAGAACAGACTCGATAATTGACGTGCTAATCTTGTACGCTGTTAGTACTGGTAAGTGTTTCCTACCGCGCCGTTCGTGCGTGATGAACTGCTCTGAATCGGGTGCAGGATTCCTAACGACGTAAGGGATTACTGTTCGAGGCGTTCCGTTGTGCTGACGAGTGAAACCAAAGCGTGTTCAACTTGTTGGCCTTCATTTTCGTCAGTGCCTTCGTATTTTGTTCCAGACGCACACTAATTAGGGGTAATGGCAGATTCTGGCGTTCCCGGGAAACCTGATTTACATCGCGTTCGCTGTCATCGTGACGAAACGTGAGGGTCGACTCTTCTTTTTTATGGTAAAAAACTTCGCTGACATCGGGCTCACCCTGAAAGTTTACGCGAATACGCTCCTTGTTGCGTGAGTCCGCACGCCCTAGAAGCTCCTGTTTCCTTAACTGAAGTCTGCTCCAGGTTGAACACGAGGCACTCGTTGTCGCAAGGTGGTCTGGTCAAGGATTGCGACATGAAGTTGTACGGTGCAAGCACCACCCTTCGGGGATCGACCATCGTGTCCCCGCCGCGGATGGCGCTGCCACAGGTGTCCTCAGAGGTACGGGAGCGCGTTTTTCACAATATCAATATTGTACAAGTTTGAAGCTCGCTGATGAATTTTCAAGGCGTCTGGCTCTGTGGAGATGGTGGAGTCCAGCTCGCTCGTCCTGGAGATTAAAGCGGACGGCGGAGGCTGTACGCACCGGTGGTCGTGAGGGGCGACGCTGAGAGGCTAGCGTTGCAACGCATGCAAGGACTACATACTACCAGCCGGAGAGTGGAACGGTGTCGAACGCTATATTATTGCGTATATTTTTATTGACCATCAGTGCAGTTCGGATGTAAACTGAATTTCGTTTATTATGAATGAGAGTAGCGGGATAGGGATTCGATCGCGGGTCCTTATGGGAACCAATCGCATACGAGCGCTTGTGTGGAGGCGGCTTTCTTGGCGACACTGCCACCCGCCTGCCACCCTCAACTCCTTCCTCACTTGAAGGAGCCCAAGATTGCTTTTCTGACTTGCTAAAATGTTTGTCATCACGATTCTTTGAGAAAGTTTTCGGCACAAAGGACGGCTGCGTATATTCGCCCCAAGCTACTGGTGGCACCAAACATGGCGGCCGTAGATATCTTCTTGGAGATCCCCTCAATAATACGTCGGATCTCTTGTCCGACAGCACGAGGGGCGAAAGAGTGGCTATCATCCGCATATACATTCCAATGATCGCTGTAGCAGCAGATAGATACACGAGCGAAGTACCATATATCGCCACCGACGTCCCACAGCTTGCGCAACATCGACGTTTTGCGACATCCTGCCCACCCGGCTTCCCTTGGGCTTCCAAAGTGTTGACATCCTTTGGGTCCTTCAGAGGAACGGCTCGAGTGCCTGCGGGAGGATCTCCGCGACAGCCGGCCCGCTGGGGGGCTCGATGCTCTGGTAGTACTGCAACCCCAACCTCCGTCAGCGCCCCCTTTACCTCGGACAAGCGACACCGTGGACAGTGCGCTGCAGATAAATTAAGTACTCACGTCGCCCCACCACGGCCCAGCAGCCCACCAGAGCGCCCCGATCCACACGCCGGACGTCTGCATCTCGCAGAGCGCGCCCTGGACGGCGGCGATGCACGCAGCGTTGGAGCCGGCGCCGATCTCGCCGAGGAAGCCCTTGAGGTTGTTCGCCTGGAGCCACTGCGTCGCGGCCTGGAGGCGCTCCGCGCCGATCGTGGACGAGACGCAGGTCTCGGACGTGCCCGACCCGTCCGAGTCGAGGTACTGGTGCATCTCTGTGCATATACGAGCGCGCGTCAGCGTGCCTCATCTTACTTGTCCTAACACAAAGGGGTGAGGGAGCAAGAGGATGGGGGGGGGGGAAGAGGGAAAGGAAGGAAGGAAGAAAGGGAGGGGACGCACGGATGGCGACGTTGTTGCTCGGGTCCCTGATGGCGCCGAAGACGGCGGCGTTGCCGGCCGAGACCCACGTCCACGCGCCGGTCCAGGAGGTGCCCTCGACGAGGATGAGCTGCGACGTCGCGCCGGCCGCGCGCACACCGTCCACGCCCGCCTGCATGAGCGCGAACACGGTCGCGGCGGGGATGCCGTTCGGCTCGTTCTGGAGGTCGAAGATGACGTGTGAGTCCGACGCGAACTCCGCGGCGAGCTGCTGCCACCACGACTGGAAGCTGTGTGTATCACACCAGGCAAGAGGGGCAGGGGGTCAGTAACTGTATGCGCGTCGTGGTGGTGTTGGTGGAAGGTACTCACGCGCTGGTGCTCGAGATCACCGCGCCGTTGAAGGACATGTAGTTGTGCGCTGCGCGTCGCACCGTCAGCCCTTCTTCCTCCTCACCCTCACCCTCAGAGTACGCGGGCTCGACTCACGGTCCACAACGGCAAACCCGCCCTTGCCCGTAATATAGCTAACAATCGTCTTCAGCCCGCTCAAATACGTCTGGTTGAACGGGCCGCCCATGCCGCCTGTGCTCGGGGGGCTGACGCGCTCCATGAGGAACGGGACGCGGAACGTGTTGAAGCCCGCGGCCATGAAGAAGTCGACGGAGGACGGCGACGGCCACGTGTAGTCCTTGCCGAGCTGGCCCGGGATTGCGGCGTTGCCGAACTCGCCGCCGGACTCGTTCACGCCGAAGTACGCGAACTTGCTGCGCGCGGAGGGGCAGAGCGAGGACGAGGCCGAGGGCGCAGTGGCGGACGTCGTTGCTGTGGGCGTGGTGCTTGCTGCGCCGGGCTGGCATTGGGAGTAGTCTGTGTTGGGCGGGGGAGGTCAGTTGTCGGCGAAGGGGAGGGAAGGGAGGGGACGGGAGAGTAGGACCTACATTCGTTCACGGCGACACAGGTCGAGCCTGAGTCGCAGCTTGTGGAACCGGAGTAGCCGGTGCCCTGTAACAGTGGCAATGCCCGTAAGTGGCTGTAGACCAAGGAACAGAGTAAATGGACTCACTCCGCACTGGCCCCAGACCGAGACAGAGAGAGCAGGGGCGGCGCAGACGAGCGCGATGGCAAGCGAGAGCAGCTTCATGGATGTCACGGATCCTAGAGACGAACGTTGGGTGTCCCGGCCTCTGGTCCGCGTTTTTATACCCTGCAGAGACACGTCGCACTGTGCCATGATGGAAAAGAGCTGGAGGAAATCCGCCGCTTGGCGGAGTGGGTACTCCGTTGAAAAGCCGAAGATTAACCTGACGAGGGACACGCGAGAGGCTTGTCAACATCGACATTGCGGCTCGAACGCGAGTCACATGTAGTTCGGGTCGTCGTCGCTATATCCTTATGATCTTCCGCCCACCGGGTGGTGGTTTGAAATGTGAGGCTTAGGATACACTCATCTGTCAAGCGCGTAGTCTACGCAACCATAACCAAAAGATACATTTGACAGGTTGTTGATCCGGTTGAGAAACCAGAGCTACAGCAAAAGCTGCGGAGATACAGTATTTTCCGAAATAATCAGATAAGTGCAAACACTCACAAAGCGTGGCGCTCACCTCCGGAACAATGTTGGGAGCTGCAACGCGTCATTATAACCGGATAGGTACTGAACACGATTTCATCCGAGGAAGAGGTCTTCACTGCCATAATAGGCTGCCGAGAACATTGGAAGCAGAGGGACGGATAAATTGAGAAAGTGGCGTCGGAGAAAAGCAGGACGACTACACAGTCCGCTACCGCTCGGCGGGGCCCGTCTCCTCTACACTCCTGACGAAGGACGTCCCGATTGAGTTGCTCACAAACAGCGTATCAATTACGCTCTTACCGTGCATCGGTATACGATGCTGCTACACGCCGATCGCGAGGCAGCAAGTTTGTCTACTTCAAGACCGTGTACGCTTTCTGGCGGAGCGCAACCCAGGGGGCGAGAGGGTTTCAACGCACATCCCATCCGTCATGATGAAGAGTTTTAGAGGGTCCAATGGGTGATTAGGGTGATATACAGTGCGCATATAGAAAGTAAGACCTGGCAGAAATATCAGTACACCCTCACTGGAAAGAACGACTGTATGAACGCACCGGACAGCTCGTCTCTAAAGTTCAGCTTCCAGCTTTGAGCCAGCGACCTCGTACCCCCGCGAGGACTTCCTGTCCTGCCTCTGCTCCAACTTCGTCCGCACGGCCGACTCCGGCACGTTCTCCACCGTCACGAGCTCCTTGACGGTCAAAATCTTGCCCGCAATGTCTGATGTGTGTTTGTGGTAGACTGTTTGCAGCCGTCTGTGGATGCCAAGCGCGGCAAGAGTGCCCTTGATGTTGGACGGGAGGGAAATGGCGGAGCGGCGAAGGGTGATGCGAAAGTGAGTGAGGGGCTCGCCTGACGGGGCTGACGATGCTGATGTAGATGAGGCGGCCGTGGCAAGCGAGCGGCACTGAAGCCGTGCAGAGGAGATGGAGCCTGCGCGGAGCGAAGCGGAAAACATGGTGGACGGTGGCGAATGGGTGCTTGTCGCTGTCCAGCACAGCGAGCAGAGAAGCGCCCTTCGAATGTTTACGTGCACGTGATAGAAATGGACACGCGCAAAAGCCTGCCCTAAATATGACCGTCGCGTCTGCACCTGCGGGTGCTTCGGAGGCTGCTGCTGAAACCACACTGACCGACGTCCCTTCTCTTGTAATACCACTCCGCCGACCTACACGACAAACTACGTCCTTCAATCCATTATCCTTTCCCTGATTCTGGTCACAATACACCCCCACAAGCATCACCAGCTGGATGTCGTATCGGAGAGTCAATAGGTCCAAGAAGGTGCGTCGGGGCCTCCGCCATTCTCTCATACATCAAAGCCTCAGCATACTTCTTCTGCAGGTACCGGGTGTAAAGCTACGACCTGCAGCACCCAATGCACGTAGAGATCTCCGCACACCAGACTCAACCTACCAACACAGCTCCGGACTCGACTCAGATGACGAGAGCTCTCGTGTTGACCTATGTCCCCGGCCATTCAAGGGATTTGTGCTATGTGCGACTGGGGTTGATGACAAGGTGAGTGGTCGCATCGTCCATTCTACTCCACCCGAGGTTTTGTGGTTGGTGCAAGCGCTCAGAGGTTGTCCCGTCATCCCCACCCGGAACCGGGACGGTAATGGTCGAGCAGGGCTCGGCCCCAGCATGTCACTCTTCGTTTCTAAAATGTATGGCGGAGGCTTGCTGCTGTGCGCATCACTGGACCGTTGAAGGAGACCGTCGCTGCTTGCTTGTTGCCCCTGAGGACATCTCGACTGCCTGCTCCGAAGGTCATGACCGGAGGCGGAATTCACGCATACTGCCTTATAGGACATCTTTCGTTCAAATAAGAGATACGGAACTGTTCAGACTATCTCCACTGCGACACTGATGGGGTTTTTGGAGAGTTCTGTCGTGAAAAGGCATGTCATGAATCTAGAAGCGGATATCTCAGGCGCAAGCCACAAGACACATGGCTTTTTCATTTGCAATCCTTGGCTTCGAGGTTGTTTTTTCCTGGTTAATGACGGTTTGGTCGTAGACATCGTTATTCAAACTTGCTCTCGAACTGGGCGCCCAGTCCGTGAGCGACCTCACCGACAAGGTGACGCATCTCATCGCAGAAGAACCCGGCAGCCCGAAATATCGAGTAAGCGTCACACCTTCCTGCCAGGCACCATCCCTCGCTCATCGATGCCTCCCTCCGTAGTTCGCCCTCAACAGCCGAATACCGATCATGAAACCCTCCTGGATCATCGAAAGCCACAAGGTCTGGCTCCGAGGAGACGACGTCGACGTTGCGCAGAGCATCAAGGACCACCGCCTCCCTCCTTTCCTCGGGGTGGTGCTCTGCGTGTCAGGCATGGATGACGTCGGGCGCCGGTTGGAGGTCAGTCGCGAACTCGTGGACGCGGGGGGTATGTATGTCAAGCAGATCACACGGCCCGTCCGGGTCACGCACCTCATCTGCTCAAATGCGTGCGAGGGCGACACCGACAAGGTGCACTATGCGAACAAGTTCAACCAGATGGGCGAAGCGAACATCCGGATCGTGTGGGAGGACTGGTTCTGGGACTCGCTGAAATTTGGGGGGCGGTTTGACGAGGAAGCGTACTTGGTGTCAAACCCACGGCCTCCGCCGAGAGTGCTACCAGAAGGTGGGCAAAAAGCCTCGCATTGTCTTTCATTGAGTGCTCATGAAGTCTCTCGACGGGCAGACGCAACCCCTCCCCCATCGTCCTCCGCCCCAGCTCACGACCCATCCGGGGTTTCCTCCGAGATCCAGAACGCCGAAACGTCCGCCGCAGGCCGCGCCCCGCACGCGCACGACGGCGACGAAGAAGAAATCGCGTCCGTCAAGCGCGTCCCCGCGGTCACCCTCCACCTCTGGCAGTCCATCCTCAAGCCGCGCGGGTTCGAAGTCCAAGAGGGCCGGCTCGTCCGCAGCCCGTCCAAGTCGCAGTCCCAGCGCGCCGCCGAGCAGCAGGCGCAGCGCCACCGCGAGCCGTCGCCCTCGCGCGTGCCCGCCCCGGGGAAGGGGAAATTGTCACGGCGCGGGACGCTGCGAGTGAGAGCGGGGGCGGGGGCAGACGACGACGACGACGACGACGAAAAGATGGCGAAGGGCCCGAAGAGCGCGCTGCTGTCGTCGCGGCTCGCGCGCGCGCGCTCGTTCGCGCCGATGCCCGCGCCGCAGCACGCATCGACGCCGTTCCAGCGCGCGCTGACGAGCGCCTCGCGCTCGTCGTCGTTCTTGCAGCGCTCGGTCGGGAGCGTGCGCGCGGTCGTGGGGATGCCGTCTGGCGTGCCGGTCGCGTCGACGTCTGCTGGGGCGGGGCCCAGTGCAAGTCGGGAGGGGAGTGTGGTGCCTGAAGAGCAGGAGCGGGAGCGGGAGGCGGTGGCGAGCAACGCGTCGGCGGACCTGTCGGAGAAGGGGAGGGTGATGTTTGCGGGGATGAGGTTCCGAGCAATGGGCGAGGCGCGGTGCGCGAACGTCCGGAAGGCGGTCGAGAGCGCGGGCGGGCGGTGGATGGGGTCGCACGATGACGAGGATGCGGACATCGTTATCGTGCGGCTCGTCAGTGGCAGCAGCTTGGCCCGGGGGGAGACGGATGAAGGGGAGAGGGCGAAGTATAGGACGGAGTGCTGGTTGGAGAAGTGTCTGTTCGAGGAGCGGGTGTGTGCACCCGAGGAGCACGTCGCTTTTACTCCGCTGCATGCTGTGCTGCCCATCCGAGGTGCGGAACGTATTGTGCTCAGTTGTTCGGGGCTGGACGAGGCGGAGAGGTGTTTAGTGGAGAGGTTGTGCAGGGCCCTCGGTGAGTTACTTATCGTTTGCTCCCAATCCGGAGACATTGTTGAACGTAAACACGGCAGGCATTTCCCTCGTGTCAGTTTTCTCTCGGCGTACAACGCACCTCCTCTGCCCATCAGGCGAAGGCGCGAAGGCAGACAAGGCCCGCGAATTGGGTATTCCGATCGTGGACATGACCTGGCTCGCCTCCATCGCAAACACCGGCGAGATCCCCAACCCCGCCGCTCAATCTCCCCAAGAGGAAGACGCGGTGCTCGACCTCCGACTACAATCTCAGCGCCCGCGTAATGTAGAGCAGGACGAGTGGATGGCGTCGCAGCCCCCGGCGACGATCCCACCCAAGATCGACGTGAAGGGCAAGGGAAAGGCGACGGACACCATGATCGACATCACGAATGCGCATGCCGAACATGCACAACCCCATTCACAATCGCTCTCTTACTATGACCCGGCTGCGTCGAACGAGCCAAGACCAGGCCAGGCGGACCAGATGGAGACGTTCGGGATGCCGAACTTCCTTCTCGGTGGTTCTCAGCTTGCGCTTTCACCGCATCCGCCCGCCACCCCTCGACGGCCGGGGCAGACGCCTCCGAAGTGTGACGAGGACCTCCCTGCGACGCAGCCTATACCAGAAGACGGCGATGGCGAGAGCGTGTCGATACCGTCGCGGATGTACGAAGACCGGATCCCGTCGTCGGAATCGCCTTCGCCCATGCGCATGCCGGGGATGCCAACCCCACAGGATAGCGCGCCTGCGCCGCGGACCCCGGTGAAGCCCGTCAGGCAAGCGACGGTGGTTCTGCAGACCCGGCTGACGACGTTGCTCGGCAAGCGGCCCAATGAGGATGACGAGGACGAGGCCGACGAGGAGCGGGAAAGGGTGAAGGAGGAGACGCTATCGGCGAAGAAGCTCCAGGCGCAAAATTCGCGGCTCGGGAAGCGGCTGAAGCCTCTGCAACGGACGATGGTATGTTTCCCCTCCTGACGTACCTCTTCTGCACTTGTGGCTAACTGGGTGCACAATAGTCCAACATGTCATGCACGGATCTCCTCGGCACGCCCGGGCAGAGCCCCGCGTCCGCGTTCGCCGCAGCAGCATCGCCCATCGTTCCCCCGGAACCCGACCTCGTCCCCCAGCTCCCCGACGCGCGTGTCTCAGCGAGGAAGCCGCGCCGCGCGTCGTCCTCGGGCGACGAGGCGGAGGGCAGCTTCGTCGGCGCGGAGACGAACGAGAGCCTGCGCGTCGCGTACGCGGACCCGCACGAGAACGGGGAGCTCGACCGCCTCAAGTACCTGTTCAACCCCGAGGACGCGGCGCGGGGGCGCGAGGGGTGGGAGATGGAGCTGGGGCTGGACGTGGAGAAGGAGATGACGCTGCCGC